>CM054063.1:86671295-87871295 GCA_028641055.1 Alopecurus myosuroides | reverse complement strand
TCTCCTTGAGCTTCTCCGGTGAGGGAGATGCTCGTTTCCACTATGAGGTCGACTTGAAGGCGTTGACCAAACCTTACACGAGGTTGAGGCTATCTCCACAACTCAATTGGAGGCTCTCAACGAAGCTTCTTGCAACAAGGTGGAAGCCCCAAGCACTAACCGTCTAGGGTGCTCAATACACCCAAGAGGAACAATCTCTCCGGTGACCAAGCACCCAAGAGTA
Organism: Alopecurus myosuroides; assembly: GCA_028641055.1. Lineage (NCBI taxonomy): Eukaryota > Viridiplantae > Streptophyta > Magnoliopsida > Poales > Poaceae > Alopecurus > Alopecurus myosuroides. Next base: position 87,871,072 of record CM054063.1, on the reverse strand, counting down.
ACAAGCTCACGAACTTCTCTTTCACGAATCTCGTGGGGAACTCAAACCGATGCACCTAATGCAATGGCAAGAACACACAAAGTGGTCAAGAACTTCTCTCCCAAATCCCACCAAAGCAACTAATGCTATGGAGGGAGGAAGGAGGAAGAACAAGGAAAACAACAAATGAATCCCTAGATCTAGATCCAATAGATTCCCCTCACAAAGAGGAGGGATTGATTGGTGAAGTGGTAGATCTAGATCTCCTCTCTCTTTTCCCTCAAGTGGAAGCAAGAATCATTGGAGGGATTGAGAGATAGCAAGCTTTTGGAGGTCAACAATGGAGGTCAAACTTGCCCAAAAGGTTGGGGAACCATTTGGGAAGAATGCCCCTTAAATAGGTCACCCAAATATCCAACCGTTGGAGGAAAATTCGCGCAGGGGCGGAACCTCCGGTGAAACCACCGGAACCTCCGCCCCCCGGATGAGTTAGGACATCAAAATGGCTGAAAAAATGCCCCAACCACCGGAGCCTCCGGTGGTTTCACCGGAACCTCCGCCACTTTCAAACCGAAGGGGTTTCCGGCGGAGCTACCACCGGAGCCTCCGCTGGTGGAAAAAACTGCAGAACACCCTATATGAAAACGGTCATAACTTTTGCATCCGGACTCCGTTTTCGATGTTCTTGGGCTCGTTGAAATCGCAACGACGAGCAATACAAGAATATGCAGAGAAACATCATAGTCCAAATGGGAATATAAAACCAAATGATGAAAGGTTTGGCCTATCAATAAAGGACAACCGGTAGAAACCTCCAACAACAAAAATGCGATAAGTTTTTCATACGAAATCCATTTTTGATGAACTTGAGCTTGACATGAAGAACATGAAAAGATCTAAAACCTTACATGTAGAAAACCCAAATAAGAACCAAGAAGGATGATGCCAAGTATGCAAAGGTTTGAGCTCTCTACGATAGATACGATCAAGATATGCATTCAAGAGCCCCTCTTGATAGTACGGTTATCTATCCTATAATCCGGTCTCCCAACTAGCATAATGAGACCGGTAAAATAGAAACCCTATATAAGTCATACCTTTGCCTTGCGCAATCCAATTGAGCTAGATGATGGCGATCTTAATCACCTCAAGTTGGACCACCTTTCTTGATAGCGCTTCGCTTCGTGAAGATTGTGAATTGCTCCCCCATAAGCTAATATGAGAGAGCTTATCACATGAACATCTTCACTTGACCATAATCTCCATATGGATGGAAAGGTTCAAGCATAGGATTTCTTCTAGATGCTTCACTTGAGCTTCCACGTCAAGCTAGGTGACGAACATCGCTCGACGATGACATAGACCATGGGCTATATGAAATCTACCTTTTTGTTCATGCCCATGGAAAGATACCTAACCACACATAGAGATGCCACACACACATATATGGGTTAGATCACAAAGCTATATTGACAATTTCTTACCATACCATGAGATACACAATCCCACTTGGTACATCGTGTAGCTTTGTGTGTTGATCACTAGCTTGATCAACCTTGTATCTTTTCTTCTCACTTCAAATGATGATGTCTTGAAGATAACCATGAAGGATAACATAATACTTTTCTTCAAGACACACTAGCAATAACCTCAACTCAAACCATGACCATTCTTCATATAAATCCTTGAATATAACAATGGCCATCAAGGAAGCTAATAGAGTTCAACACATGAACTCCATTATTTCCTATGAACAAGAACTACAAGGATAATTCAATGCAAACGTTAGTCCATAGGGATTGTCAGTAATTACCAAAACCACATATGGGGCACCATGCACTTTCAAAGCCCTATTGTCCAGAACACTAGGCTAAGAAGAGTGCTGATGGATGGAGGATCTAGCATTAACATAATGTACCTGGATACACTGAGACATCTGAAAATCTCCGAGACCCAGCTCAACCACAACAACATACGTTTTCACGGCATTGTTCCTGGCAGGCAAGCACGACCCCTAGGAGAAATTTCCCTAGATGTCACTTTCGTCAAGAAAAAGTATCCTTCGAAGTGGTGCCGTTCGAAAGCGTGTATCACGCGATACTCGGACGTCCAGCTTTCGCCAAATTCATGGCAAGATCATGTTATATCTATAACAAGCTGAAGATGCCAGGGCCAAAAGGAGGAGTAATCACCATATCAGGAGACTTCAAGTTGGCAAACAAGCTGGAAAAAGAAAACGCCCTTTGCGCTGAGAAAATCATAGCAAAGGAAGAGTTGAAGGAGCTGGCCAAAGAGGTGTCGCCGGCAGAAATGCCGGAAGGAAAAGAAACCCGGAAGCCAGCAGATAGCTTCAAGTCCTCCGAGAACACAAGACAGGTAATCCTATATTCCAACGATCCGACAAAATTTGTCGTGGTGGGAACTGGGATGACCGACAAATAGGAAGGCGAGCTCATCAAGTTCCTCCGTGAGAACTGGGATATTTTCGCCTGGTGTCCAGCTGACATGCCAGGCGTACCCAGGGAACTTGATGAGCACCAATTTAAGGTGATTCCAGATCCAAACCCGTCAAACAAGGTCTCCGTCGATTTGACGGAAGAAGACGGAAGGCTATCGGCAAGGAAATTATCCGGCTTTTAGCAGCAGACTTTATCGAGGAAGTTATACACACCGAATGGTCTGCAAATCTATTATTAGTACCAAAGAAAGATACCACTGCCCTTTGAATGTGTATAGATTACACCGGTTTAAACAAACTGTGTCCAAAAGATAGGTTCGTGTTACCGCGAATTGATCAAATAATAGATGCCACTGCAGGCTCTGAGCTTTTATGCTTTTTGGATGCATATTCCGGGTACCATCAAATACGCATGAAAAAGGAAGATCAAATTAAGACTTCTTTTATAACCCCTTATGGGACGTACTATTACATAACCATGCCATTTGGCCTGAAGAACGCAGGTGCCACCTACCAGCGTTGCATGCAACGTTTGCATAGTCAGATTGGCAAAAATGTCCACGTTTACGTGGACGACATTGCTGTCGTAACCAAGGAAAAAGATACACTCCTTGAGGATTTACGAGAAACCTTCGAAAATTTGCGCACTTACAAGATGAAGTTAAATCCATCAAAGTGCGTATTTGGGGTTCCGTCAGGAAAACTTCTGGGTTTCATCGTTTCTCATAGAGGAATAGAAGTTAACCCAGAAAAGATCAAAGCAATCTTAAACATCTCCAAACCTACGTGTGTAAAAGATGTCCAAAGATTGACGGGTTCCGCTGCAGCCGTCAGCAGATTTATTAGTCGGCTGGGGGATAAAGCCTTACCACTATACAAGTTGCTGAAAAAATCCGACAAATTCGGGTGGACAGAAGAGGCAGATGCAGCGTTAACCCAGTTAAAGGAAACTTTGATGAAAGCTCCGATTTTGGCATCCCCAAAAGACGAAGAACCTATGTTATTGTACCTTACGGCTACAAACCGGGTTATCAGTGTAGTAATTATTGTGGAACAGAAGAAAGACGAACAGAGCATACCAGACCAGCATCCAGTATATTATATAAGCGAAGTTTTCTCCGAGTCCAAACAAAGGTATCCACACTATCAAAAACTGGCATATGTCGTATTTTTCGCATCCAGAAAACTTCGCCATTACTTCCAAGGACATTCCATAACGGTGGTATGTAAAGCACCACTAGGGGATATAATAAACAATGCGGAGGCGACTGGCCGAGTAGCCAAATGGGGCATCGAGCTAGCAGCCTTCGACATTAAGTATCAGCCCAGGACGGCAATAAAATCTCAGGTTTTGGCAGATTTTGTCGCCGACTGTACGAAAGCAATGGAGAAAACACCAATGCCGGAGTCCGAGTACTGGATCATGCATTTTGACGGATCCAAGATGAAGGAGGGTGCCGGAGCTGGTGTTGTTTTAAAATCCCCTAAAGGAGATACAATGGAGTATGTATTACAAATACACTTCAACGCCAGCAACAACGTGGCAGAATACGAAGCTCTGCTTTATGGCTTGCATATTGCAAAGAAATATGGGTCAAGCGCATTTTGTGCTACGGTGATTCAGATTTGGTACATCATCAGCTCAACCAAACTTGGGACGCAAAAAGCCCTATAATGGCCGAATATCGGAGAATGGTGGACGAGTTCGCCATTTGTTTCTTCGGATTCGAAGTACTCCATGTTAAAAGGGAGGAGAATTGGAACGCGGATGCGTTAGCCCGCATGAGATCGGAAAGGGTAAAAATCCTACCACCAGGTATTTTCGTCCAACATTTGTACGAACCATCGATAAAAGGTGGAGATGTTGATTATCCTCTGGCTTCCGAGTCAATTGAAGTCATGCTCGTTAACCCGGATTGGACAATCCCATATATAAACTTCTTAGTTAATCAGAAGTACCCGGAAGGAGCATACGAAGTCTTGCAAAGACAGATCCAGCGTCGATGCAAAGGATACACAGTAATTAACAATTGCCTGTATAAACGCAGTACTTCCGGAATTTTTCTGCGATGTATTTCACCAGAAGAAGGACGAGAAATCCTGCAAGAAATCCATGGCGGAGATTGCGGACATCATGCTCAATCAAAAAGCATAGTCAAAAAAGCATTCTGTGCCGCGTTTTTCTAGCTAACAGACAAGACAGATGCTGAGTACATATTAAATACATGTGCAGGATGTCAGTATTACACCAAGCAGACCAATATGCCAGCCCAAGCACTCAAAACTATCCCCATTACATGGCCCTTTGCGTATGGGGGCTAGATATGATGGGACCATTCAAAACTGCACGAGGCGGACTTACACATCTACTTGTAGCTGTGGACAAATATACCAAGTGGGTGGAGGCTAAACCCATCAAAAAGCTTGACGGTGTAACTGCCAGAAATTTCATCATTGACGTAGTCATGAGATACGGCGTTCCACACAACATAATAACCGACAACGGGACAAATTTCTCCATTGGAGAGTTGGCAAAATATTGCCGACAAACGGGAATTCGCCTAGATCTCGCATCTGTGGCACACCCGCAATCGAACGGACAGGTTGAAAGAACGAATAGCTCAATCCTGCAAGGAATACGTCCAAGACTCGAATCTCCTCTTCATAGAGCAGCTGGAGCATGGGTAGAAGAGCTACCTTCCGTGCTTTGGAGTATTCGAACAACACCGAACAGGTCAACAGAGCAAACCCCGTTTTTCCTAGTTTATGGTGCGGAGGCAATCCTTCCAACGGACATGATCCATGATAGCCCAAGAGTGCAAGATTTCGATGACTCGGATGCCGAAAAATCACGACAGGATGCCGTCGATCTCTTAGAAGAGGAACGAGAACTTGTACTTCAAAGATCCGCAATCTATCAGCAAGGTTTACGACGTTATCATAGTCAGAAAATCAGGCATCTTTCTTTCAAAGAAGGTGACCTAGTGCTAAGATTGGTGCAGCAAAGAAAGCACAAACTAGCCCCAGTATGGGAAGGATCATTTGTCATCAGTAAAGCCATGAAGAATGGATCATATTATCTTGTTGACATTCGCGATACGGAAGATGATCCCGAGAAGCCGAATCGCAAAAGAAAGAGAAAGATAGATGATGAGCTAGGAGAGACAAAAAGGCCCTGGAGTATCCAGCAGTTACGTCCCTTCTATTCTTAGTTCAATTCTATGTAAACATCTTTGAGATCATGAAATAGTTGTCGGAATTCTTATATCCATGTTTTTTACAAGTTTATTATAGTTCAAAACATGATTCCACCTTATCTATTTCCCAATGATCTTACAAAATACTCAATGTTCCGAATTGTGCCTGCGTGCTCGGCGTTTAAAAACTGAATGATTTTCAGCCTACCAAAGGCTAAAGGAAACTCGGATTGTGCCTGCTTGCCCAAGTTTCATTCAAAAAATTCCTTACTGTTCTCTAAGCATTATCTGATTGTTTGTGTTGGGTCACTGGAGCTAGTTAGTAAAAATGCCCTTAGTATGATCCATGTTTCCGAGTTTGAACTGATTGGTTTCACCCAGTAACTCGGCATGACGATTCATAATACTATTGAGCCATTTCAAACACTAAGGACAGTTAAAACACATAAGCCAGAGAACTTAGAAGATAAAGGAATATAAATACCCGGAAAACTTGCAAAGGATTTTATAATTAAACTGCAAAAGGCGGAGTACTTGTTTATACAAAAGGATAGAAGCATTACAATATAAGTTTACATTGTAAAGTGCAGTAATGCTCCTATTTTCTACTTCCACCATCCAGGTTAAGCAGAATCCTTCAGGCATCCGAGTCTTCATCGCTGCTGTCGTTCTCGGGGGCTTCGGGAATCGCTTCTTCCGGATAGGTGATGGAGATGTTCACCATGGAGGCGATCTTGGTGGCGTGACCCTTGATCTCGTCGAAGATGGTGGTCCGCTGGGTTTCCGAGTATCCAAGAGGGATATGGGACGCCACGCGCCAAGATTTGGCACTAGGGTAATGCATACGCATAAGGCCTAAGGCCATGCGTGCACCACCCCGTGCTGCGGAGCGCAAGGTGGACTCCTTGGATTCCGCCACCTCCTGGATAGCTTCCGGAAGTTTTTCAACTTCCGATAATTCCCCAGTTCTTGAGGGAAGGAACTTGTTGACCAGCTGCATGCCTGCAGCCCTGATCGCAGTCCATACCTTCCCAAAAGCTCGGATTTTCTCAATCCGAGTAAGTTCTGGGTTATCTCCTGTTTTTTCAGGCAAACAACCAAAAGGTTAGCGAAAAAATAGAGAAGGAAATTAAGACATGGAAAAACCGGTAAATGATAGCAACTTACCGAGAATCTTGTCCATCTCGGAGCCTTCCTCAAGGCGCAGGGTTAAGGCATTCTCCAAGTCTTGGATAGTAGCCTTGTCCTTGTCCGCCTGCTGGGAGGCCTTGGATTGAGCAATCCCAAGGGCCATGTTGCTGGCCTCCAGATCCTTTTGAGCCTTCATAAGATCCTTATCAAGGTCCAAATTCTCTTGTCGGAGAATCGCGGCATTGCCGACATCTTCAGCTATTTCCTTGGCCTTAGCCAAAGCAGCTGGAAAGCAAGGAACAAAATTCCGAGTTTAGAAAAACTCGGGAAAGTACTTAGACAAAAAACTGGATAAGGAACTTCAGAGAATCGAAATATACCTGTTGTTTCCGACAGCTGTAGCTGAGATGATGCCAGCTCTGCGTCTTTCGCATCAAGAATAGAAAGAAGGTTTCTAACCTCCTTATTCTTGACGGAAAGTTTGTTGAAAACTTCCATGTTAATGGTTTCAGCGGTTTGCTGGAACACGGAAATGAAAAAAACATGATATCTAAAAGCATCAAGTGAAAAGTAGACATTTTACTTAATGCTTGGGGGCTGAGGGTAATACCTGGCTCATCCGCTGTAACCATGTTAAGTTCTCAGTGAACTCTTTTGCATACTCAGCAAAAAGAGTCTCGGCCGCGCTAAGGCCATCGCTGATGTTCTTGAAGTCCTTGTCAAAGGTGGGGATTTCCTCCTCAGTTATTCGAGAAGGACCTCCCACCTCAGGAGCCGCCCTTTCCCTCGTGTCCGTTTCTGGCACAATGGGCTGCCTGGTCTCCAGAGACTCGGTGGTGGGGGCTGCGGCATGCTCCTCTGTTATTGTGATCGGCGTGTTCGGAGCAGTAGCAGGGGAAGGATGAGGGCCTCTGTTGGACACAACCTTATGCCTCTTCAGTTTTTTTTGGCTTTAGGGTAGAGGGAGGTAGGCTAAAAAACAAAGCAAAATGCCGGAAAAGTTAAAACTCCGAAGATGAAAGAAAACTCCGACAAAGGAAAACAACCCTGATGTTCAAACCTGGAAGTAGCGACGGGAATTCCGTCAAGATCGATGACCTCCTGGGAAGAGGTGATCTTCTTGCGCTTTCGCCCACCGGCAAAGGTGGCACGCAACGCTTCCAGCTCAGCGTCGGAAGCAAGATCCGACTCGGGAAGATCAGCGATCCGTTGAAAAGAAAAAGCTAAGTCAAAGACACAAAAACCGAGTAAACGAGAAAGAATTCAAACCCCAAAAGGCAAAGAACTTTACCTTGGGAGCCGGATTTTCGGCCGTGTACATTGGCCGACTTTCTTCATATTGGTCGCGTGATGCAACCAACTGATTCACGCGCCGCCGCAAATCTTTTGCGGACCAGTCCTTGTTGGATGTCCGCATTTCGTCGCTGGCTCATGTGTACTCGCAGAGAAGGCGAGCATCGTGATTGGCCAAGGGCTGGATCTGCCTATTCAACCAGCAAAGGACTGTGTCCATGCCGGTTAAAGGCGGATCTGAAGTGACCAGTTTGGCGATGCGCCGCTTGATCCTTAGAAGATCAGGCGGCAGGGTTTGAACTGCCTCAGTTCCCCAATTTTCTTGGGGAACAGCAGCGGTGTTCGAAAAAGGTGGAACCCCGAACGTTTTTCCAGGAAAGGAAATGTCGGGATGATAAAAGAAGGAACCCGTCCAAAACTTGACGGATTCCGATGTTTTAATCTTGGGGAACCAATCTTCTCGGAATCTCCGAAGAGTAAAAGAGATGGTTCCGCAAGTTGGGAGTGCGCCCTCCGAAGAGTTCCGCTTAACCCCGAAACAGTACAGACAGAAATCCAGCCTAGGCGCTATACCTAGATAACCCTCGAAAAGGGCCTGGAATCCGGCTAAGTACAGGATGGAATTCGGTGGTAGGTTGTGTGGCTGGATGTTGTAGTGGGAGAGGATCTGGAGGAAGAAGGCAGAAGGTGGGAGACCCATACCTCTAAGAAGGTGGGAGGAGAGAACAACCCGTTCTCCGTCATTCGGCATGGGCTCGGTCTCGTCCTCCGGGAGCCGCCATTTGCCCTTCAGAACAAGCCCCTCCTTCTCCATTGTCGGAAGGAGGGACGACGGAATGCTGCAGGCACTCCAGTTGCCGGCAGACTCCGTCTCCTCTTCGGCTCCGGCGGCGGCGGAAGCGGCGGCGGAAGCGGCTGCGAGCTCGTCGCCAACGAGCGTAAGTTTTTCCTCCGCCGTTTTGGGAGCGAACGGCGGAGTGGGCGCGGAGGAGGAACCCGCAAGATCTGCGGTGGCGGAGAGGTTTTCTTCGCCCGCCGCGGTGCCCGTGGTCTTCGCCGGCTCGTCGCCGGTAGTGTGCACTGGGGAATCCAGTTGTGGATCCATAGTGTTGATTATCTCGTCGATTTCTTGGGCGACGGTGCGGGCTGGTGAAGACGACGGAGAAGCCATCGAGTGGCGGCGCTAGGTCGTCTCGGTGAGGTCTTGGGCGCGATTCGCGTTCGGGAATTTCTCAGCTGCGAGCTTGGGCGCTGGAATGGCGTGTGAGGTGAGAGCGGAAGGTTTTTTCAGAGGACGAAGACGGCTATTTATAGCCGGAATTCCGTCGCGATGCGTGCTAACGACTCTTTTGACCGTTGGATGGCTAACGTGTGTCACTCGCCGAAAAATCCGGGAAATGAATCGACAGGATGATTATGGCTATCTCCTCATTTCTCGTGAGAATCTGTCAGAGAGATGTTTCTGGGTTTCTCGCCTGTAACCCAAACGTCCCTTATGCAGAAAGTTTTAAGCGCTGACGTAGGAAGATCCTTCTCCGCGAAGGATCATGTGGGAAAAGCCGGATTTTCTGGATTCCGAGTTTTACGTTATCACCTCCTTTTAGGGGAGAAAAGAAGAATCAAGACTGCAGGCCGATATTTCTCGGAAAATATGCGTTTGGCGAAAGACGGCTAAAACAGAGTCTCGATCCTTCTTGGGGGCTACTGTCGGATATATACCGAATAGGGGTATATCGGATGGTAGTCTATAGTGCCGGATTACCTGGGTGGCCCAAATGGTAGTGGGCTACGGTCCATTGGGCGGCCCAGTAAACTGACGCACAGAAGCCGGATTCTAGAAGAACCCGGATCACGGCCCACGTGATCTGGCTTGGAGTAGAAGGCGGATTCCTTACTTTCCAAGTTAATAGTTGTCGTAGTCTTCTAGGTTTCCTACTTTGTATGCCCTAACCCGGCTATTATATAAAGCCGGACGGGAGATATGATAGATAGAGAAGAAGATATAGGCTAACTCGCCGAGAAGTTGATCCTCGGCGAATAGCTAAACAGAACCTCACGTTGTACTTGTATACACAGGCTTTAGCCCTGATTAGTGAGATTGCAGGAGTAGGAACGCCGCATTACTGCGACGTACCGAACCTGGGTAAACCCTGTGTTTCTGTCCTTCGCACAATCACGTCTCCCACGTCTCTACCCGTAGTCTCATGGCACCCCCGTCTATGAAAACTACTACGATGTCTCGACAACGTCATAAATGTATCCTTAATTTATGATGTTCCATGTTGTCTTCTTATTGTTTCCCACAAGTTTGCTATACACTTTATGTCATTTCATCGATTTTCCGGACTTACATATTGACAATATGCCATAGAGCCAGTTCCCTGTTTTCTGCTGTTTTTAGTTCCAGAAAAGTTGTTCTCGAAATATTATCGGAATTGGAAAATTCAAAAGCTAGAAGCCTTAGACGTCCAGGAGGGTTCAGGAAGTCCCGATGAGACCCGGAGGGGGACCATAGGGTGGCCACACCATAGGGGGCGCGGGCCCTCCTAGCTGCGCCACCAGGTGGTGTGGGCCCCATGGTCACCCCCGACATCGCTTTTTCGCCTACATATGCTCCCTGATGCATCAACCCTAGATCAATCGTCCTTTTCCACCAAAAACATCCGTAGCTCCGCCGCCGCCGCATACAAGTTTCAGGGGACAGAAATCTCTGTTCCGGCACCCTGCCGCACAGGGAAGTGCCCCCGGAGCCATCTTCATTGACTCCACTGCCATCTTCATCGCCGTTGCTGTCTCCTATGATGAGGAGGGAGAAGTTCTCCCCCGGGGCTGAGGGCTCTACCGGTAGCTATGTGTTTCATCTCTCTCTCCCATGGTGTGATCTTTATGTGAACATGAGCTTTGTAATCTAGTTGAATATGTAGATGTACTCTTCGTCTGTTATGCTACTCCAGTGGTTTTGTTATATCCGTAGACGCTTTGATCATGGTGTAAAGGTGACAGTGTGTGCACCGTGTGGTTTAGCATGATATTTGTATCTTGTGTTGGATGACCCTATGAAATTGTGGTGTTTGTCTAGTACCTTCTATGGCGCTCATAGTGACAGTGTGGGGTTAAGTAGACATGGAAATGAGACTTTGAGGGGTGCTGTTACAGCCCTACGCAATGAATTGGTGTTTATTATTCAACCGGAGAGTGGTTTGGAGTAGTGTAGTGAAGAGAGATATTTATGCATTCACTTATGTTATCATTGTTGAGAGTGTCCACTAGTGAAAGTAGGATCCCTAGGCCTTGCTTCTAAGCATTGATACACCATTTACAATCAGTTCTGCTACATGTTTGCTTGCTGCCATTTTTATTTCAGATTGCTATTATCACTTATACACATCCATATTACTTGTATTTCACTCTCTCTTCGCCGAACTAGTGCACCTATACAACTGACATTTGTATTAGGTGTGTTGGGGACACAAGAGACTTCTTGTATCGTAATTGCAGGGTTACTTGAGAGGGATACCTTTGACCTCTTCCTTCCTGAGTTCGATAAACCTTGGGTAATCCACTTAAAGGAAACTTGTTGCTGTTCTACAAACCTCTGCACTTGGAGGCCCAACACTGTCTACAAGAATAGAAGCGTGCGTAGACATCAAGGTCTTTTCTGGCATCGTTGCCGGGGAGGTAAGTTAAAAGGTTCTCACATCCTCGGGTGTGAGTGCTCGAAGTTATTTCCTTTCGATTCTGCAATTATATCTTTTTGTTTCTTGTTTTCATTAGTTAGGCTTATTTTTACTTGTTGCTTCTTTTTATTTTTACTAGTTAGTCTTAATGGAAAAAAAAATTACTATATGCCTCCTATATTTGATGATTATGGTGATGAGAATAATAATGATAGTTATTTTGTTGAATTTGCTCCCACTACTATCAATGAGAATGACTATGTTTATGTGGAGAGTGTTAATTCATTTATTCTTGAACATGATAAAAATGCTTTATGTCATATCTATATTGTTGAGTCTATTCATGATGCTGCTGAGAATTATTTTGAGAGAGGAAAATATGGCTATAGAAATCTTCATGTTATTAAATTTCCTCTCTTTATGATGAAAGTTTTGAGCTTTCTCTTGTGTTGTTTCTATATATTGGTTTCTTTAAGACCCACTGGTTATTATGAGAAAGGGAAACATGGTTTTATGTATCTCAACAATATTAAGTTTCCCTTCTTTATGTTTAAAGTTTTGAAGTTGCACTTGTTTTGCCTTCCTATGCTAGCTTTGTGCTTCGTTGATTTGTTTTCTTACAATAATCCTATGCATAGGAAGAGTGTTAGGTATAAACATGTTTTATATATGCTTCTTGATGCTCTGTTTTATTTTTAAACTCTTATCTCTTATGTGAGCATCTTCTCAAATTATCATGCCTAACTAAAATGCTTTCAAGAAAAGCACTTCTTGGGAGATAACCCATGGTTTTATTTTTGCTTGGTTTTTCTCTGTTTTCTTTGAGTCAAGGGATTGTATACTTCTGTAGAAACTTATCTGTATCATTGTTTTCATGTTTTATTAGTACCAAGTAAAGTTTCCGACAAGAGTTGGAGTTGGTTTTCGGATTTCTGCGCAGGAAACAGATTTCTGCTGTCCACCGTAAAAAATCGTATAATTCACAGGAAGATCAGAATGACCTGAAATGTTTTGTGCTTATTATTCAGCTAATTACGAAACCTTTTTGTTCTTTAAGTTTTCTGATTTGATAAACGTAAGTGCCTTGAAAAAATTCATATTTACAGATTGTTCTGGTTTTGACAGATTTTGCCATTTTCTTGCATTTGCTCTTTTACGATGTCAAGTGGATTCCATTGCTTCACGAAACATCAGTGGATGTAGCTAATGTTTAAAATTATCAACAACACTTCTTCCATACAGAACCAATGGATTTTTAATTGTTGCACTAACCCTCTAATGCGAATTACTGTTTGAGTATGTTGTGAAGGAAGTTTTCAAGGTTCAAGAGAAGAGGTGATATATGTGATCAAGAAGAGTGCAAGGTCAAAGCTTGGCAATGCCCCCGTGATTCATCCTAGCATATTTTTAGAAGACTCGAGCATCCAAGCTTGGGGCTGCCCAAGGCATCCCCTTCTTCATCAACTATCTATCAGGTCACTTCTCGTGAAACTATATTTTTATTCGGTCACATCATATGAAGTTTACTTGGAGCGTCTGTTTGTTTTCTTTTGTTTTGTTTTTCTTGCTGCAATAATATCATGTGACCTATCATCCTTGTCTGGGAGAGAGGCACGCTCCGCTTTTTCGTTTGAATACTTGCTATGCTAATATTCTTAGTTTTTCTGCTAGTTACTGCAAAAGTTTTTGTTTAGCTCTAGTTTTTATTGCATCTCTTATTCAGAGTTGTTAGTATTAGTAGTGTTATGCGAGTACTCTCATGTTTTCTTGCTGTAGCATGTAGAGAATTTTTGTTAAAGCATGTTTTGTATCGTGCTTGTTGGGAAAAGAAATTGGTGCTTGAAGTAGAATTTCTAACGGTGCAAGTAGAATCTTGTATAGACTGTGGCTAGAATTTTTCATATCATGCTAAATGTTATTTTAGTTCTAAAGCCTTGTGGTTGTTGAGTAGCATGATTAGTCTCAAATAGCTAAGAGTGTTTAATGTGCCATTGAAAGAATCATGAGTTGTTCTTGTCATATTGGAGCATAAATTTGTGGTATTCTCCTTTGAATGTTTTATTTAGTTGACTTGGCGCATGCTCACACCATGTTTATGACTATGAACCAGTCACTTATAGACTCCATGATCATTTAGTTTTTAAACTCGTGGTGGCACTTATGCTTTGATTAATGATGTTTATGTCGCTATGCATGATTATGGCTCTTATGCTCCCTTGATTTGTCGCTCTCAGTCTTTTGCTAGCCTCCACATGTACTGAGTATGAGCTCCACTCACGCATCCAACTCCCAAAAACCAAAGTTTACCCATTGTGTCCACCATACCTACCTACATGTGGTATTTAACTGCCACTACAAAGTAAATTTCTCATGTGCTACCTTTAAAACTTTCAAAATTACTCATGTTTTGTGTTCTTGTTTTTGCTCATGAGGACGTAAATACAGAATCTTTATCTCCCTTGTTGATTCTATTTCACACCCTGGACTAGTGGCTTCATCCGCTTATCCAATTGATAGAAGAGCTGGCAGCGGGGTGCCTAGCCCCAAATTAATGCAAACAAATTCTCTTCACTATTTTTGCCCCTGATTTATCAGTCAAAGCATAATTGTGTAAACCAAAGAGAAAGAGGGATGACCTTCTACCCAAATGCGTTCTTCATATGGAAGCCTTTCTTGTGAAATCTAGTTGGCTTGTGACGTACTGTATTTTGTGTTTACCATTCGTTGACACTAGCATACACCTTTCTACTAAAAAAATGTTTTCAATACCTCTGTTTAATAAAATAAAAGCTCTAGCACATGAGTGATCCATGCTTCCCTCTGCGAAGGGTCTTTCTTTTACTTTTATGTTGAGTCTCCATCTTGTAACTTTATGCACAGTTGAGAGAGCATTTTTTCCATTCTAAGTTTTATGTGCATTTGTCCTAGAAACATTATTAATTGATTCATGGTGTATTATTGCTAGTTCTCTAATTATTTGTTCTAGTATTCCTCATGAACTTTAAAGGTGTCCTGGCATTTATGTTTTGCCCCACTCTTAAGGACTAGCGAAATACCACTTTGCCATGCTTTCTCTATGCTTGAAACAAACGTATATCTTGCGTTACATTGTTATCCATGATATTTTATTTGTGTTACTTCTCATGATGCAAGATGATTGCTATGATTTATTATTTAAGTTTCATTTATCATGCTTATGTTGAAATTCTACGATCTCATCTTACATATGCTTTTACATTATGATGATCAAGTTTATGTTGGTAGCATGTCACCTCAGAAATTATGTGTTTTTATCGTTTACCTACTCGAGGACGAGTAGGAACTAAGTTTGGGGATGTTGATATGTCATAAATGTATCCTTAATTTCTGATGTTCCATGTTTTTTTATTGTTTCTCACCTGTTTTCTATACACTTTATGTCATTTTTATCGATTTTCTGGACTAACCTATTGACAAGATGCCACACAGCCAGTTCCCTGTTTTCTACTGTTTTTAGTTTCAGAAAAGTTGTTCTAGAAATATTCTCGGAATTGGAAAATTCAAAAGCTAGAAGTCCCGGAGGATCCTGGAAGTCCCGAAGAGACCCGGAGGGGGCCACACCATAGGGGGTGCGGGGCCCCTCGCCGTGCCACCAGGTGGTGTGGGCCCCTGGCCACCCCCGGCATCGCCCTTTCGTCTATATATGCTCCCTGGTGCATCAACCCTAGATCGATCGGCCTTTTTCACCAAAAAAACATACGTAGCTTCGCCGCCAATAAGTTTCGGGGACATAAATCTCTGTTCCGGCACCCTGCCGGACGGGGAAGTGCCCCAGAGCCATCTTTATCGACTCCACCGCCATCCCTATCGCCGTTGATGTATCCTATGATGAGGAGGGAGTTGTTCTCCCCCGGGGCTGAGGGCTCTACCGGTAGCTATGTGTTTCATCTCTCTCTCGCATGGTGTGATCTTTATGTGATGATGAGCTTTGTAATCTAGTTGAATATGTAGATGTACTCTTCATCTGTTATGCCACTCAAGTGGTTTTGTTATCTCCGTAGCTCGCTTTGATCACGGTGTAAAGGTGACAGTGTTTGCACTGTGTGGTTTAGCATGATATTTATCTTGTATTGGATTACCCTATAAAATTGTGGTGTTTGTCTAGTACCTTCTATGGCGCTCATAGTGAGAACGTGGGGTTAAGTAGACATGGAAATGAGACTTTGAGGGGTGCTGTTACAGCCCTACGCAATGAATTGGTGTTTGTTATTCGACCGGAGAGTGGTTCGGAGAAGCATAGTGAAGAGAGATATTTATGCATTCAATTATGTTATCATTGTTGAGAGTGTCCACTAGTGAAAGTAGGATCCCTAGGCCTTGCTTCTAAGCATTGATACACCGTTTACAATTAGTTCTGCTACATGTATGTTTGCTGCCATTTTTATTTCAGATTGCTATTATCACTTACACACATCCATAATACTTGTATTTCACTCTCTCTCCGCCGAACTATTGCACCTATACAACTGAAAATTGTATTAGGTGTGTTGGGGACACAAGAGACTTCTTGTATCGTAATTGCAGGGTTACTTGAGAGGGATACCTTTGACCTCTTCCTCCCTGAGTTCGATAAACCTTGGGTAATCCACTTAAGGGAAACTTGCTGCCGTTCTACAAATCTCTGCACTTGGAGGCCCAACACTGTCTACAACAATAGAAGCGTGCGTAGACATCACTGCCTCCCCCTCGTATATAAAGAGGGGTTGGACCCTCTCCCCACAGAACTTGGTGTCATCTCCACCTCCCTCCTCCTACTGCTCCACCTCATGTTCATGCGCTTGGCGAAACCCTGAATGAAGGTTTCTCCACCACACCACACCGTCATGCTTCTGGAGTTCCGAGGGATCCTCTACTTCCGATGACCCGCTGGATCGAGGGAACGGAGGTTGCCATCAAGCTGTACGTGTGACCGAGGGCGGAAGCGCTGTCGGATTGCAGCGCTCTTCTTAGCGATCCTGAGATCGATGTGAGTTCGACTACGTCTCCAACGAGATTCGATCTCGTAACTCTTTGTGTATTCGAGGGTATGTTCTCCATAAGACTTTCTCTATGCACGTTGCTTACATCTCCTAGATTAGATCTTGGCCCTTTGGGTGTCTCTCGTGTAGGAATTTTTTTGTTTTCTATGCAACGAACCCTTCAGTGGTATCAGAGCCGGATCTGTGCGTAGTTGTTTTGTACGGGTAGAACACATAGTTGTATGTGGCATTGATGATCATGTTATTGTCTCCTTGAGTATTTTATGATCTTAGTTGCATACTAGGCTGAAGCTTCCCTAGACAAACTTTACGTGTACTTTGTATGCGAGACCTGTCTCACTTGTGGCTGAGGGGTGTCCGTTTCTCCTACTATAGTTAAGATCTAATCTACAAAGGGTTGTTAAAAATATGTTTATCAACGTTGTGGTTTATGTTCGTAGGTATGAGCGGTTCTATCCTCGAAAGCCGTAAGACACGTAAAATATGCAAAACTAAATTAGAGACGTATAACTAGTTTTTGCAGGGCATGTGATGTGATATGGTCAATGTTACAAATGTGATGTATGAGACAATATCTTTTGTAAATTATTGACAAACCGGCAGGAGCCATATGGTTGTCTTATTATTTATGGCCCGCGTGTTGTATATCATCTCCATGTGATATGTTGTAATTTTGATGGACAATCAAGATGGAGGTGCCATGGACCTTGGTGCCATGCCGGTGGAATGATGGAGATCATAACATGATGCACAAGATGGAGATAAAGTGCAAGAAGGACCATATCATATCACATTATTCATGCATGTGATGTTAATCCTTTTTATGAATCTTATTTTGCTTAGATCGCGACGGTAGCATTATAATATGATCCCTCTCACTTAATATCAAGATAATAATGCGTTCTTCCTTAGTATGCACCGTTAAGAAAGTTTGTCGTTTCGAGACACCACGTGATGATCGGGTGTGACAGACTCAACGTTCGCATACAACGGGTGCTGACGAGCCTAGCATGTACAGACATGGCCTCGGAACACATGCAATACTACGGTTCTACTTGACTAGCCTAGTATCTACATACATTGCCTCGGGACACGTAACCGAAAGGTAAAGCATGATTCATATGGATGATATGATGAACATGTAGATGTTCGCCTTTGCAACTACATCATCTCACGTGATGATCGGTTTTGGTGTAGTGAATTGGGTTTGTGTAATCACTAAAACGACTAGAGGGATGTTATTTTTGAGTGGGAGTTCACGTAGTAATTTTGAATTAACTTGAACTTATTTTATCATGAACAACCAATCAAAGTGAATTTGCATAAATTGTAGTATTCAATGGCATCCACAAACTACATTACACTTAGATTGATAATTGATATATAACTTTTATGATCTGGTAAAACCATTTAAGATTGGTACCGTATTAGTGAAATTTAAAATTGAGTCCTATTATAGATTTTCGGTATAACCTACCTTGCTCCATATGATTAATGATTGATTGATCTAGAGAGAAAACAATTCCTACTTAGAATCAAGTGTCATGCTTGCTTCCATAATACTTTACCTTCAAAAGAATGTTTTGTTGATCAAGGCAATTTAGGAACTGAAAAGAATTGTTTTCAGAAACAATCAAGTGAAAGATATATTGATATCTAGAAACTTATTTGTGGCAACATGATTGAGTATAATTTAGCGTGACAATGTGTGCTTATATTATTTGAATATATGCAATGATTGAAGACACTAGGCGTTTGAATCTTTCAAGAAGTTGGGCGCTAAAATTTATCCTCTAAATTCCTTCCTTCGAGCTATAGTAGCTTAATCACAAAATTGTTATGATGGGATGGATTAAAAGTATGGGTAAATTGTTTACCTTGCTTGGAGATTGTGAAGAGTGAAATCTGGAAGAATGCTATTAATATGGTGATATTAGTATAACAATCAAACTCAAAGTATGACTCAATGGGTGATAGTGTATTACTAACACGCCAAGGAAAATGTGATAGTACGACTAGCATTGTTTGATGTTGAATGATTCTTCTGTAAAGAAAAGGGAATATTGAAAATAGAATTACAAAAGGTATATGGCAGCAAAGAAGATAACTGGAAAATTCCAGCTCAGGAGTATGCTTGATATACAAGTTATATATGTATTACTAGTTAACAAAGTATTTTGGGGTATTTTGATACCGGATTGGTTGGTATGAGTTGTCATACAAAGCAACGCAATGCAAGAAATACAAGGGCCTAAAAGTAACTAGTAGTAGATGTGGTATCCATCATGACAAGAACAGAAATAAAGTTTTACTGTGTTCATTGTCGTATCGAACCAAATATTCAAGATTTATTTTAAGAATTTAATAAATTGTTATTTTGTTCTGGTCTTTTGTGAGAACAAATGAGATTGTTCAAACTATGACCATATTCCATAATTGATGGATGATTAATAGAAATCGTGTTGGTAAAGTAAACATCTATCAGAGTAAATGCTAAACATTGCAAGACGTAAAAGAATTTCACTTAAATTGTGACACCACCATTTTAATTCATATTGGAATGGAAACTATGAAGGAACTCCATGTTAATGGACTTGCGGAGTCATTTTGTTTTGAATAAATTTACGCTTGTGGGACCTCTTCCAAAAGATGAATAAAATTCCATCATAGGCGAAAGTAGAATGGACGACTAATTTAGTGGAGATTATATATATTGATGTATATATTCCATTATGTGTAGTCGTGTGTGGTGGATTAATTTTTCCTTCATAAAATTATGTCGATGATTTGAGTAGATATATGAGTATATCTATTTAAAGAGAATAGAGTTTAAAGTTTTTGAATTGGTTCAAAGTATTGTTAGTATGAATTAAAAATCATCGTAACAAGATAATCAAGTATTTATGGTTGGATCATAAAGGATAAAGTTTGAGTTACAAGTTAAGAAAAATATCTAAGGAGTTGCAGAATTTTTCTACAATTTATCCTTCTCGAATACCCCCACATAAGTATGGAGTGTTCGAGAGACAAAATCAAACCTTGTTGGACATGGTAAGATAAATAAAAATGACATTATAATTTTTTAGTTTATACATTAGATACAACCTCTTTTACACTGAAAAGAGTGCCATCATGATCCGTTGAAATTGACACCATATAAGCTATGGCTTGGGTAGTGACCCGAATTGTTTTTTTCATAAATTTTGGTACGCCTAGCATGTGTAAAATGTTTAAAACCAAAATAGGATAGATATATGTTTATAAGGTTATCCCAAAGAATCCATTGGGTATTTCTCCTATCACCAAACCAAAGACAAATGGTGTTTGTCAGAAAGAGCTGATTTCTCGAGAAAGTAGATCTTGCGAAACAAGTTAGTGGGAGGAGAGTACAAACTCAACAAGATTAGAGAATCTTTGTTATCATGTCAAGAGTGGCGCAGCACTGGAAGATGTTCCGGGGTTTCCTATTTTGACTAAGTAGAAGACACTAAATGTGTTGTAGGTACGTCGAATGAGTTTGCGAACTGAACCACAAACGTCCTAAAACTTTATACTTAGACCAACTTCTGGTTTGAGAGTGAAGTGTTGTTTTGACAACAAAGGACCTAGAACTTATAAAGGAAGCAAATGATGGGCCCTGACTTCGTAAAATTGGCTATGAGTCATTATATCCGCGATAGTATCCATGTATGAATATCAAGTATGTGACTTGGTAGTCCTTTCGATAGGCATGATGCCTAACGATAGCAAACGGGTCTATATATCAACAAAGACATGGATATTTACATCCTTTGAAAGTTGTTCTTGTCGAAAAGATGTTTTCGACGAAGTTCAAAGAGTTGACTACTACAAGATTTTGATCTTCCGTAGTGATTCTTTAGTCTTTGCGGATAGTTCTAGCAAAAGTTACATATTATGATATGACAGTTGAATAACAAAACCAACTCTCCTCTCTAGGAAGTTTGATCGAGGATGTGTAGTTGATACAGTCTGAGAGTTTTGTAAATTCAAAATGTTGCAGGAAAGGTATGCAAACTTCAATGGTTGAAGTGAGCATAACGAAGTTGGAATCGTTACCTTAATGAAGTTATCAAAAGAGTTTGATTCCATCACGAACGGTAAAGATGCTCGTAGAGTTACAAGAAATTAAGTGGGAGCGGTAAGACATATTTCTAATTATTTGTGTAGATGACATATGGTTGATTGGAAAATATGTATTTTAAATTAACAGGGTTAAGATTTTCATATTGATGAAAGGCCTAGGAGATATTGGGCATCGATATCTATGAGAGATGGATTGAAGCGCCTGATATGGTTGAGCCAAAGTACATACATGAAGTATTGAAGTAAGTCAACATCGAAATGACAAGAAGGAGTTCTTGCCACATGGAAAAGAATTGAGCAATATTCAAGTGTTTTGACGCATGATGAGCATAATTGAAATTGAGATTTCTAAGTCGTGTGTTACATGCTATAGAATGTTATAGCAGAATAATTCATATGATGATTAAACAACAGTGGGAGAGATCCTTATGCAATTTTAGAAATGCTAAGGATATGTTTTCCTATGTAGTATTGAAAAACTATTCATTGTAATATGTTACACTAATAGTCTTGGCATCTATTCAAATAAATCTATCTCAATTAAAATATGTGTTGAGGGGTAGCACAATAGGCTGGAAGAAAGTTCCATACTGGATTTGAATGATTTTCAAACTTAAAGTATTGTGACGGGTACTACAACTAAGACTGTTGTGTTAACAATAAATAACAGGAGTATTTTGTGTCAAGGAGTTATTTATTGAACTTTGTGAATTTCCAAGATTGTTGACACTATGAAGCTACATTTTCACAATGTTAGTAACATTAGTTTAAGCTGAGGAATTAAGGTCTCACCGGTTGACCAAATATATACAAAGCCATCTCATTAGAGAATGAGTGATGCGTGTAGACACAAAGACATGCAAATACAATAGGACCTGAACATGTCAGATCTTTTGATGAAGTTTACCACATGCTCGGCATGGTAATAACACTGAAACGCCATATGTGTTAAGTGAAAATATAGCAATGCGATCAAGTCATTAAGTTTACATTGTTATAATCAAACATACAAAGTAACTCTCATTCTTAGACCATGAGATCATGTCAATCACTAACACCGGAAGAGTTCTTTGATGTCATCAAACGTCACACCATAACAAGGTGACTATAAAGGTGTCGTTGGGTATTTTGAAAGTATTAGTTGAGTCTCATGAATCAAGAGTGGGATTTGTCCATCCAAATGACGGACGCTGGGCCCTCTCGGTGATATCACATCGACACCGCTTGCAAGCACGTGACTAGGTCACAAGGATGTCATATCACAGAACGAGTAAAAGAGTACTTGTCGGTAACGAGATTGAACTAGGTATGATTGATACCAATGATCGGATCTCGGACAAGTAAAATATCGCGAGACAAAGTAATTTGGTTTATGGTTCACACGATCACTAGATTCATCATTGAATGTGTAGGAGTCATTACGGATCTCCAGGTCCCGCTGTTGACTATTGATTGGAGAGTTGTCTCGATCATGTCTACATTATTCATGAATCTTAGAGTGACACACTTAAGATTTGATGACGCGATTGAGTGGATACGGAATATCGGAGAAAAGTTTGGACAACACCGAAATTGTTTCGGGGAATATTGAAATAGTCACCGAAATTGTTTCGGGGAATATTGAAATAGTTCAAGGTGGTATATGATAATGTTTGATTAATAAATAGTTCAAGGGGGGTAAGTGTTAATGTTTGTTAATAGGGTTAACAGATATTAAAATAAAGAAATGAAATTGTTTTATTTATTTATTAAAGAAAACCCTTGAAATTTTAAGTGGGAATTGATGAGAGGATGAGTGGGTTGAGTGGAGACTCCACCCACACGATGAGGGGAGAGGTGGAGGCACAAAAAATTTGTGCCTGCCTCCCCCTCCTATATAAAGAGGGGTTGGACCTCTCTCTCCCCACACAACTTGGTGTCATCTCCACCTTCCTCCCGCTGCTCCACCTCATGTTCATGCGCTGGGCGAAGCCCTGGACGAAGTTTTCTCCACCACACCACGCCGTCGTGCTACTGGAGTTCCGAGAGATCCTCTACTTCCGCTGCCCCGCTGGATCGAGGAAACATGGTTCATCATCAAGCTGTACGTGTGACCGAGTGCGGAAGCACTGCCGGATTGCAACGCTCTTCTTCGCGATCTTGAGATCGATGCGAGTTCGACTACATCACCAACGGGATTCGATTTCGTAACGCTTTGTGTCTTCGAGGGTATGTTCTCTTTAAGACTTTCTTTATGCCCGTTGCTTACATCTCCTAGATTAGATCTTGGCCCTTTGGGTGTCTCTTGTGTAAGAATTTTTTTTTCTATACAACGAACCCTTCATAAGTGTCATAGCCAACTGTGGTCACGATGGAGATCCTGGTTGGCACAACAATCAACTCTACGTGCACCGCCGAACAACGTGTGTGCCCCAACGATAACTAAGACTAGTCACAATGGGGAGTATCATATACTAGTATCATGCATATGATACTACTCTATGTTATCACTTCCACAATGCATAGTAACATATTTGTGGTATCATATACTAGTATATTTATTAGTTTATAGACACATCTTGTCTTGGAAAGCGTTATGTTACGGTATCTACCTATGATACCACTAACACCTCTCTCCTCATTAAATGAGTGTCACATCATCTTTTTTTGCCTATGTGGCACTTATGATACCACTTATGTTACTCCCATTGTGGCTCGTCTAATGGGTCGGGGTACTACAGGCTAATTGTTTGGCCGAGCCTTTAAGGCATGTGCCAATGTATTATCTTTTAGCACGTTATCATAGAAGTATTTAGAAGTTAAGAGACGATCTTGTCAATGGCTCAATGCATTGTTTCTTATACTAATGCACACATATGATTGGGTTATAACCACTCTTTACCTATGACCACGTGCAAGGTCGTCTGTAATGCTACAGGCTGGCACGGATCTTAGACATCCACGATAGGTAGTTTTGCTTACCTGGAGGGGTGGCAGAAAAGGAGGAGCCGTTTCTTGCTTTACATAGGCTCTTGGTACAAAGTCCAAGACAAAAGAGTGGATTGCTAGTTCAAGTTAAACCAGCGTACACAGCCTTGAAGTGGCCAATCAGCGCCAGGAGCGGTCCACGCATGGAGTAAATGCAGAGAAGAGTTAAAAACGATGGACTGGAGCGATGATGACGTGGATTACTATTAGATACGGCAAGTCGTTCCGCATTACGGAAGGCTAAGATACAACCTCATTCTCTTTCTTCATAAACAGTACGCCATGTCAACAAAATGCATATGAAACTGCACTAAGAAACTAGCATTAGCACAGGCCTAAATCGTGATGGTGTGTTACTGAGTGCGGTACCGACCTACGTGTCCAGATCGGCTTGGAGTGATTGTAATCAAAACCTTGCTTCTTAATTATAATACAAAACCATTTTTCAAAAAAATAAGCATACTAGTAGAATTCAACATTTCCCCTCTATTTTGGACATTCACATGCAAAGAGAGATACAGAGCAGAACAAACAGAGGTGAGTGGACTACTCCGAGACACCACAAACTTAAACCAGCCATCATGGTCAACCACAAAATTTAAATTCTACCAGATACTTCTACTCATACTAGTCTGAACATAGATCTCCACATCTAAATTGTTGCCTTTGAAGCAGTAGCAGTCAACATCCTACACATCTAGTTGTCACATTAGAACATGCAAAGTCCAATAAACAGGGTCCTACTAAGAATTTATCATAGCTAGTACTACGAGACATCACGTGAACTATAGCATGTGAGTCATGGTGAGTGGACGCCAATGTAAATCATGATGCATGCTATCCCCTCCATAGCAGGCTTCCTCATCAGGTACCTAGATACAAAAACAATTATAATGAGTCAGGAAAGCAAGGCTTGCTTATCTAATAAAGCGATAAGAAAAATGCTTTAGTCAGGAGAGCAAGCAAGCACGCAATAAATGTAGCGCTATACTAAGCATATGGAACTTGAAACAATAAAGATTATTTTCGTCACACCCTTGTGTTCTCCAAGCTCAAAGTTCAATGCCATCGAATAATGATCTCCCTCTTCTTCATGTGCTGTGCTTTCTAGCGTTGTGGTCTCCAGTGCCCTATACTCCCTGCTTGGCTGATCTCGCCGATGCCCTTCAACAAAACATCATAGGACGCGTAGCAGTCTTCTCCATCATGGACTCGTGGTGACGCATACGCTGCGCTGACCTTCCACCTCCGTGGCACGCGCACAGCTTCACCAACATTTGAAACCATTTCTCCTCCGCCTCCACCTCAGGACAGGGAAGGACGGACCAAGCATGGAATGCTTAGATCAGGACGGATTGAAGCGTTCTGGACACTGCTAGGGACAAATTCGTGGGCTATGGCAGTGGTTCTCCGCCATCACACAACTCCGTCGTTCTCTAACGTTCAGGTTCGGTCTTCTTCTAACTTTATCAATAAATACCAAATACCCTACGATTCTATATGGGATTCTAGATGATACCTCATGATGCATGTGGATGGAATTAGTGGATGCAACTTTAGACGGTTAGATGCTTCATGTGCCACTTTGATGCCCAATAGGCTAGATCCAACTAAGAAAAGCATAGTAGTTAAGACTTGGTGACAATATACACACATATGATGATTCAGCCTTTATACAGTTTGTTGTGATGATAAAATTAAACAGCATGTCCTTGATTAAATCAATATTACAGTTACTGATCCTTTGTGCATTGCTACATAAAGTGTAGATTTGCGAAGGTCCACACACATCGTCATCAGCAGCACATAATTGTGCTATCACCTCATTAGAAGATTTTTTTACCATTCACAGATCAGACATGGCAGGTAAAGGACTTTATGATTTCTCAATCGGTAACCGGGCTTGATATTTTATTTATGTGATATATATATTTCACAAAAGGCGATCATACATATTAATTCCCTGATTAGCTCAACTATTTTAGTAAATGATATATTGGGGTCAATAAGATGTGCATGCTTGGACGTTGTTTCAAAGGTTATGGTAGATTTTCTCAGATATCTTCCACGTAAATATAACTGGACAAAATCTACGGCTGACAATATCATCAAGACAGTGCTCTGTCTATGTTGAACATCAATTATCTGTGTTACTTCGAAATGTATACATTGCTAATACTGCTATCTGAAATAGGAAAATCAGTCACGTTTAGTAGTTTTTCCGAGTTTCTAACACTGAACACATGAGGATAGTTCTCCAGTTTAGATCAAAAAACTGTACATCAGTGTACACAAGCAAATGAAAAACATAGTTACAGCTTGAACTGCCAGCTCCACAAAATAGTGCTTTTACATAATCCATCTTTAGAAAAATGGCCATTAAAAAGGTTTAAACAATTAATATTTCTGGCTATACATTTTGGAGAATATCTTGAATGTGGCATAACTTCCAACATCTGGATCCCATCTTTTGTTGCTACATTTTCGTGCACACAACTATAACTCCCACTGTGTTTCTTGCTTAGCAAATGCTTTAACGAGGGTGATGAATTGATATGGATCTGCCAGAAGATGTTAATCCAACCTAATGGGTTGACTCTGGCAGACACTCTTCACAAGAATAACAAAATCCAGCAGCTCACATTTTTTTTTCTTTGGTGCCAACTTTTTGTCCACTGGATGAGGCTGGGTGTGTAGTGACTCTCTGTTTTCTTATTGGTAAGCCAGACAAGGTTTTTCAGAAAGCTGGGCAGAGAAGCTTATGCTGTAAGGACTAACACCATCCTGACCAACATCGTGCTCGTCGAATTTCACATTAAGAGAAAAAAAAAACAGGCTTCGCTATATGTTAAACATTCCTTGTAACTATTATGTTCCACTTAATAGCTTAAACAAGGTCCCTTGTTTTGACACTTTGCAGCTCGACATATATAAGATGCCTTACCCATTACTCATTTAGTGTTTGCTTCCTTTACCCAAGACTCCTTTAGCATTTTTCCCCAGCTGCACCTACTGTTGTTTGTTTTCCTATTTCGAACTACTGCGCTACTCCTGAGGTGAAAATGTCCTAATTACAAGATTCCTTACTGATATGTTGGTTAAGAGCAGTGTTGGATCCGCGTTGAAGCTGTGGAGTCAGCTGGCCCCACAGTTCTTTTAGCAATCCTTCATATTCATGTGTGTTTTCATACTAAGAAAAATCTAAAACTAAATAAAATTTATGATAAGCCTGGCTCTGACCCCACAGGGTTAGCGTCATGGCTCTGGCGCTGGTTAAGATATGTCTTATGTATTCCATTTTGTGAAGATATAAGCATTGGTTTCTGCACATTGGATATTTCGATAGTAATATGCTTGTGGGCAAGGCCCTTCTTTGAAAGGGTTAAGGGCCGACTTTTTTTTAGGTCTTCATGGTGTAAATTTCTTAATGACATTGGAATGCTGCTGGATAACATGCGAGGTAGCATTGAGAATTACAATATCCGCCATAGACACTAAGAAAAAAAACAAAAGGGGGCAATCTTGAATGGCATAATTTTAATAAATCTAATGCTCGGAATCGGATTGTCTCTCGTCAAATTGCTAAATGAGCAAGCTTTCGAGGAAGAGTTCACACGCAACATGAACAAATGGTACTGGTGATGCTGACATGTGAAAAGTCCTAAAAGTGATGGTTAACACACGAATGTCGTCCTATCTTCCCCACACGATATCAAAGTGTCAGATGTACAAAGTTTACATTATGAGATGCCAGGGAAGCAAAAATTCAATTTTACAAGTATATTGCTCTGTTAAACAGATTTTAGAGTTATCAATAATTGCAAATATGGTACCAATTTGCACATTTTGTAAGCCCTCCAACTGATTTCTTGATTTGGCACCGACATTCGCTTCTCCCCGAAGAAAAAACATTATTTCATTCTAAGATGCATTTTTTTTGTAAATAGTGCTCTTTATGGGTAAAATACAAATGCAGAATGTTTTTCCTATTATGTAAGTCGGAAGTTCCCATGATTTTGCAATGAATGACCTAGATATGCTACCCTGAAAACCTTGATCTGCCTTTTTCTTAGAAACTCACAAATGTAATTAGTATTGCTGTTCTCATAAATACACATTTACGTGTTCTTTAAAACTATTAGCTAGGTTTTGACCCCATTTTAGCAGAAATTCACTTAAATGTATTAAATAGAATTTGGATTGTTACCAGGTTTTACTATGAGAGCAAGTAAAATTAGTTGCCGGGTGCAACAACAGACAGGGGTTTTCCACAACACCTGAACCACTATCTCATCTTCTACAGTTGTGAAAAACTAAAATAAAATTGATTCAGTAATAAAATTTAATCATTTTAGCTCAAGCTAACACTTTTTGGATTTAAAATCATATTTTCAAATGTGCTGGTAGACACGTAGCAACACTAAACCTTTTGAAACTATATGAATATATGTCTCAGATTGTAGTGCCTTAATTTAGAATATTGTTACTGCTATCTAACATATTTTCTGTTGCTACTTGAGCTGGGGTCCAATCTTCTTAATGCCTCATTAGACACATTCTGCATTTCATTAACAGATCCAAAGGTATGCATTCACTTTTGCTATGTGCAGCCCTAGCATATGCTGTTTTCTATAATCGGGTCATGCAACTCAGATCTGGGTATTTGATTATACCCGCCTTTGAACCATTGGAGTCTATCCTAAGGATTCCTTCAACTATATTTCAATTGTGTCTAAATTATATGCGCTGCAATGTTTATATTCAAATGACTGTGATGGAAAAAAAAATGAAGTAGTGCTGGGTTATGAAGAGCGGATTTACCTTTCATTCGATCGTGTGGATGTATGTATACGTCCAGCACAAGAATGCTCCAAAAGGCTGGTACACTGACGCATGCAGGTGTGCAATGTTTACCTGGAAAACATAGCACATATGATATTAATATAACACAACTGGTATGCTTTTAAGTTTTTTTAAGGAGAGAGGACTCACGTCACGACATAGCGCCGCATCTCTTTCATGTGTGACAAAATTCCGAAGGAATCTAAGTAGCCCTTGGAACGTGTCTGCATAAGAGCCAAGCCTATCGAGCATGCGGACGAAACCCTTCTCACGAACCCTTTTCTTCCACGTCTTTGCTAACTCTGGTAGCTTCTCGCCCATGTATGTTTCGTAATTTTCCCAAATCAAACCATGTACGTCTTCATTCAGCGTTGGCACAATGTCCACCCGCTCTTTGTTTGAAGGTAACACGAATGGATGCCCAAGTAGAATTGGCATGTTATAGTATTTCCTGTATAAAAATGACAATTAATACTTTGTCCTTTTGACTGTAGAGAAGTGAACTTCTAAGAGCAGAATACAACCTTTGTTTCACGAGTGATTGAAAGGAAGCATACTCCTCGTCAAGTTCCCTAACACCAAATTCTCCAATCAAGTCCAGGAAGTTGGTCAGCTGCTGTTTCTTTGTTTCATCGTTGATTTTGTTGGGAGGAATAGAACACGCTGAAATCAACTTGACAATGTCTACTTCTGTATCTTCTTTTTGGACACGTGGGAATCCATAGCTGTCTTCACCTTTTCCATAGTAGAGATAATTGTCATCCTTTGAGCTTCCAAAGACAATGATTCCATAGTTCTGTTTCAGCAACGCATCAAGTGTCTCGAAGACCTGCCTACTCATGCAAAGGCATTTCCAAGTGAGTAATTACAGCAAGAAATGTGGGAAGCCGCATAATCTAGTGAGGTAAATTTACCTAATGGTAAATTGCCAAGTCCGCTTGTCCTTTCGCATAGGCTTATGGGAGTCTATGTGATAAGGTGTTAGCTTCTCATAGCAGACCACATGTCCATCGATTCTGTTGCTCTTAGCTGTGAAAAAAACCTTTGCTAGGCGCTTGTGGTTGATGGCCATAGATGCTTTGAACATGTCGGTTGCTCTTCTTGAAGTATCCACCACCAGAAAAGAACAACTTACTGGTGTTACCTCAGCTGAATCTGCACTTCTTTTCCAGAACATGGTACCGGGCAGCAGCTCCCCCTCTGCAGGTATGTTTGATGCAGGATTGTCTATCACATACCCGATAACGATTCCACCCGCCACAAGCACCTGCAAGCCATATTGTGGAGCAGTATTGGTATACCTAGTATTTCTTTTAGCCTAGGCTGTAAAAGAAAGTAAACGCTATGGTTAATGCAACTAAGTACCTGTTCCTGTTGGGATCCAACCTGATGAAGACTCTCGTATGTTGACAGAGAAAGCCAATCTTCCGCTGTAATTACAGTATTAGACTCAGCCAAATATGCATCACATGCAATTGCAATAAAATGACTACTTCAAAGTATAGAAGAGGTAAACAAAGCTAACTTCCACTTATAGAAAACGTGATGCCGAATTCATTTTATCCACTTAAATAAACTTGATAAATAAATTTGACAAAACTGAGTACCAGCCCCAAACAAGCTTAACAGAATCTGCAGGCAGCATCTCCGACTAGGTCAATCCCCAGATGGCCAGCCTTTATTTGTACCAACGAACGTTATTTGCCTAATAATAAAGGATATTTCGCTCGATAAAAAAACTAAATTCCAGCTTGCCCCCAAAAAACAGCACTTTCCTCTATATTATCTCTCCGCCTCATACGGGGCTTCTTCCCCCAAACACTCACAGGAGAGAGGCTCGTCCGCACATCTCCGCATGCGGCAGCAGCGACATAAAGGAACAGCGAACAACATGGCGAAACAAGGTACGATGCAGCCGCGTACCGAGCCCGGAGTTGAAGGGGAGTACCTCGAGTTCCGGCACGAGGCCTTGCTGCTCCCTTCCCTCTCTGAGCTTCCTGCATCGCGGATCCTCCGCCCCCACCCGGCGGAGCGGCCAGCTGCGGCGGACGTCGTGGAGATGGGACGGAGCAACCAGGGCAGCGGACGGCGGCCAAGACTCTCTCCCGGTCGAGCAGACAAGGAACGAACGAAAAGTATGGTGACGGGCCAAGCCAATCGGCGCCTTTGTGATGTATAAATTGGGATGGCCATTTTGGATCCAGGCCCGCCAGTTGCAACGAGCTGCTGATTGGGGTGTTCAGACTATCACGCTTCTCAAAACACTCGGTTAGACCCCTTTTTTTTTTTCTGGACAGCACTGGACGTCGCCCGGGGGGATAAAATTTTCATCCCGGGTCCAACACGTGTCCCATTTTTTGCCCAAATCCCGCTTTTGCTCCCGTAGCAAAAACAAGTCCCGCTTTTGCTCCCGTAGCAAAAAACGTTTCACCCCAAAAAAGAACAGGAAAAGGTCAGACCTCGCCGGAGTTACTGTAGCAATTTTTTTTCCTACATTAGAAAAAAGTCGATTTCGCCGGAGCCGTCACCGGAGACTTTTGCTCGCCGGAGGAATAGAGAGCAAAAATTTTATACTAAAAAGGCAAAAAAATAACCTTATTGTAGAAAAAAAAATATGCTATTAGAGCAAAATAATCGGACCTCGCCGGAGTTACAGTAGCAAAAAATTTGTAAAAAAAAGCAAAAAAATTGTACAAAAAGAGCAAAAAAAAATTATCCTATTAGAGCTTCTGCTTGCGCCTCCACTTCTGCCACTTCTTGCTGAAGACCACGGGATCTCCTCCATCTCCACAAGAATCCAAGAACGATGGGCGCCGGCGCAGCCCCTGGCGCTGCTCGTCGTCTTCTTGGCCGCGCTCTCCGGCGACGCGGCGCTGCCGAGGTTCACGGAGGCGCCGGAGTACCGGAACGGTGAGGCGTGCCCTGCCTCGGCCTCGGGCACACGGCGGGGGTGTGCGACCCGGGCCTGGTCCACAACGCCATGACCCTCGAGCGCGCACTACCTGCGCGGCTCCAAGGCGGCCATCTACTCCCTCCTCAAGCACGCCTCCTGCCCCGGAGTCGCTCTTCTTCCACTTCCTCGCAGCCGCCGCGCCGAGGAAGCGTGGGCTAGGAGGCAGCGTGGGGAGGTGGAGGAGCAGCGTGGGCTAGGAGGCAGCGTGGGGAGGTGGAGGAGGGCCGCCGCGCCGGGAGCAGCCGTCCCATGGCGAGGCGCCGTCCAGCAGTTCGCCCCACCCCGTGGTGGCGTTGTATAACCGCCTCAATGGCGGCTGCGCCGGCTCATCGTCCACAGCTGCCTTTTGCTCTTGTTGCCGGCGGCGGGGCGAAGAGGTGCCGTCACGCGCTTGTCGCCGGCGGCGACGTGGGGAGGTGGAGGAGGAGCGTGGGCTAGGAGGCAGCGTGGGGAGGTGGAGGAGGGCCACCGCGCCGGGCGCAGCCGTCCCATGGCGAGGCGCCGTCCCATGGCCGCTCGTACAATGGAGAAAGATGCGAGGCAGAGGAATGGAAGAGATAAGGTAGATGGTGAACATGAGGCATCGGGGGAAAGGAAAGGATAAGGCTGATCGTGGTGGCCCCTCCGCCTTGTTTTCTTTTGCCACGAGGGTGAAAGTGCATTTCGTTTTCCCAGTGTTTTGTGTGTTAGCTGACAATACTAAGTACATTATTTATCGAGGTGTTAAGCGTGCAGGTGTTATACTTAACATCGGTATCGATCACCGAAAAGTCGGTGAAGTTTGGCCTGAGAGTTTTGGGACAGAACACAACCGGATTATTTGGAACCGGATTATTCGGAGGAGACGGATATTCCGGTCCGGAGATTTCTGGTCCAGTTTGCTCACAGAGATGAGCCGGTTTATTCAGAACCGGATTATTCGAAGGAGCCGGATATTCCGGTATGGGAAATTCTGGACCATTTTCCGGACAGAGATGAGCCGGATTATTTGATCCGGATTATTCATCTCGGACCGGATATTCCGGTTGTTCATGAGATTGCGCGAAAACGGCTAAGGACTGGAAGATTTGCTCACAGCAGTGAGCCAGATTATTTGGTACCGGATTATTTCGGAGGAGCCGGAATATCCGGTACAACTGCCTGCACCTCACAGTAACGAGCCGGATTATGTGAACCGGATTATTCCAGGGCAACCGGATAATCCGGTTTTGATCTGCAGGATTTCGTGGAAGAAGCTGACCGGATATTCCGGTCCCCTTTTTCCTGCACAACGACTAGTTGTGAGGAGGGGCTATAAATACCCCTCCTCTTCTTCCCCAAGATCTAGTTCTTCCCCTTAGCATTTATGAGCATTTAAGAACTCACCAAATCTCTCATTACTCCCAATCCCTCCACCCAATCTTGGAGATCTTTGGAGGATTGAAGGAGAAGGCCCCGATCTACATCTTCACCGAGCCGTTCTTCATTTCCCCCTCTCTAGCTTGAGGGATCTAGCCTAGGGTTTCCTCTTGTGGAGAACCTGGGCTTATTGATACTTGTTGTTGATTCAAGAAGAGTTGGGAGCCCCCAATTTGGTTGTGGGTGTGTGCCCCAAGTTGTTTGTAAAGGATTCGATCCCCGCCTCAAAGGGGTTCAATAGTGGAAGGTGAACTAGGCCTTTGTGGCGGAGTTCATCGGAGAATAGGGTGAGGCCTTTGTGGCGTTGAGTAGGCCTTTGTGGCGAGCTCACACCCCTCCAACGAGACGTACTCCCTTAACAAGGAGGAACTCGGGAATACATCGTGTCTCCGTGTGCTTCCATCGGTTACCTCGTTCCTCTCTCTCTTTACTTACTCGTACTTGTTGCATAAATTGCTTGCCTTGTCATATAGGTAAATTCACCACTAGTTGCACTATCTAGAGAATTTACCTTCTTGTCAAGCCTAAACTTTAAGAAAAATTAAAATTGGTCGTAGCACCTATTCACCCCCCCCTCTAGGTGCCAATACTTTACTTTCAATTGGTATCAGAGCCTCGGCTCTTCTATCGGGCTTAACCGTCTAAGAGTTTAAGTATGGGAGATGATTTAGTTGACGCTCCGTCCGATGGCAATGTGACCATGGATGATCTCAATGCTTTGAGAGAATCATTGACCTCATCCATAGACACTAAATTTGATGAGTTGCGTCAACTCATGACACAACTCCTCAAAGCCAAAGGACTGGAGGTGGTCGACTCATCCCTTCCGGAAGAATCGGAGGGTGCCAAGAAAGGGGTAGATGGTGAACCACTTAAAACTGCTTCCGCCGAACAATCCGCTAAGAAGGGTGCGGGTGAAGAGGAAGGATATCGCGCCGTTGAAGGCCGATATTCTCCCGATCCCCCCGTCCCTCATCCTCATATAATCCCTAGAGGAGATCCACCTAAAATTGATGCTTTTTGTTTTCGTGAATGGCAATACTACATGGAGACTCACTTGAACTCTTCTTGTATAGATATTTGGAGGATCACTCATGACGGATACAAGCCATTTGATCCCAAGAATCTCACAAGAAGAGAAGCCGTAGATTGCCAACTCAACTGCACCGCCTTGTCCATCCTTCAACAAGCCGTGGGTCCCAACCACATGCCGCATCTTCAACACTTCTCCACCGCCAAAGAAACATGGGATGCACTTGTCATCATGTTTGTTGGGAATGAGAGCATGCAAATAAATCGGTATGATGCCTTGACCATTGAGGCCGAAGGATTTTTCATGCGTGATGGAGAAGATCATGTTGACATGTATCGAAGACTCAAAACTCTTGCCACCTCTTTCTCTAGCGCGGGTGCCAAGTATATTGATGATGCTTGGATCAAGAGAAAGTATATGATTGCCGTGATGCCATTTGAGGGCACGACTTGAAGAGCATTCAAGGAAGACATGATTTCTCCTCCATGACCTCAACTCAAGTGATGCAAGAATTGTGCTCCTACAAAGTGCAAACCAAGAATGCTCTTGACAACCGTGCTAGAGCCATTGGAATGCATCAAGGAGCATCCGTTGCTTTGAAGGCCAAGGTTTTGTCAAGAGAGGTTGAGAATGAAGAAGATGGAGAAGAGGCTTTGCCTCCCTTGAAGGAACAAGACTATGATCCCGTCCTAAAGGATCTCATTGCCCTCACCGTGCAAAAGTTTTGGAGAAATCCTCCCAAGGGCAAGAAATTTGTTGAGGAAAAGACAAGGTCTCGCTATGTAAACGATGGAGCTCAAAAAGTGAGGTCTTGCTTCAATTGTCAAGATAAGCATCACTTCATCGCGGAGTGCCCTTATGAGAATAGAGAGCTTCATAGTGGCAAGCTCATTCGCAAGGACAAGTCCAAGGTTGAGTACAAGAAACCTCACTTCAAGAAGAAGTCATTCAACAAGAAGACTCCCACCAAGTTTGTGCTCTTGACTCAAGAGGAGTATGATACCGGGAGTGATGAAGAAGAAGAAACCACAAGTGAAGTGCCCGCTCTAGCTATTGCTACTACTCCATCATCTTAATCCCTCTTCGAATCCCCCAATGACGATCTCCCTCAACGTAGTGCCAAGTGCTTCATGGCTAAGGTGTGACGCCCCGGGATCGGGCACTATGCAGATTTCAGCATTCCCGCCAAAATCCGCATAATAACCGATTCCAGGTTGCCACTTGTGATAACATTACAACAGTTCACGAATATTCCGCAACAACAACAGAAAAGATATACAAGAAGACTCAAACGAGCCAAGGATACAACTGATACAATACAAAGATCCAAATAACAGCGGAAGAAACAACATAGCGTCCGGCTACGGACAAGATACAAATTGGACTAAGAGTCCTGAAGATAACCGAGAGCGTCCAATCCCTGCCCAGGCCAAGCCGGAGGGATTCCCAAGCTAACGTCGTCAGACTTCAAACCTGTTGACTGCAATATTGAATATGCAGCCACGAAAAAGGATTCGTGGGTCAGTACGGTTAAGTACTGGCAAGTGGATAAACCATACTCACAAGATACCGGCGTAACCAGTCATCACAAGATACCAATACTTTGGGTTCAACGGAAAGGAGAGGATTATTGCAAATAAGCGACAGCGGGCTGCACTAACCAACTACAGAGACTCACTACAACATCCGGCTAAAAGAGGGGGATAAGATAGCGTATCGTAACCAACTACAACTAACCACCAAACAAACCCATCCAATGTTACCCCCTACTAAGGAAGCAACCCAAGGATAACTCACACTGTTGATTAGGGTGACAGCATTCTTATGGTGGAAGTAATCTATATTACTAGTCAAGTTATTATAGTTAGGTGTAAGTTGTCTGAGTACTTGTTAGCTAGTACTTTCACCAAGTCGTCACATAACCGCGGACAACACGGCTTCTCGAGAAGATTCATCCCTGCAGGGTGTGCTCCAGTACCCGTACACACTCGAGCCACCAACTAAAACTCAGGTTGGCTCGACACGACCCAAACCGTCTCTACAACCCATCCTAGGAGCCACGGAGCTATAAGGTCCCAGCCACGCAGCCGAATACTCAGCGCAGGTGTGCAAAACTCCCGCAGGACACAACACCCCGGCACTACAGGCCTCACCCTATATGCATCATCATCATCATCATCAGTAACCAAGGGGGGCCAACCCATTATGAAAAGGAGCAAATGGAACACCCGAACTAAGTGTGGCTCTTCGGACAAGCTGCAAATCAGGTCTAAGTCGAGGGGGGTCCCATACTACCTCCCGGATGCGGTGAGCACGCTCATCATGGATCAGTAGACAAGACTCTTTTCCTAGTTTCGACACCAGTCGGCTCCAAAACCCTAACCCGGGCCTCCTGCCGGTGCCTTATCATCAAATTATTATTACCCCAGACATAAACATGTTGTTGATTGAATTGAAACCCAACTATCCAACTAAACAGGTGATACGACAAAGGATAACAAGACTCGAGCACAAACAAATCTAAGCATGCAACTACGACACGAGGGCCAACAAGGTAAACAAACAACAGTTAATAGGAAGTGGAAGGAAGGCTATATCAGGGCTGCAAGTAAACATATGATAGGATCGAGACACAAGCATCGAATCAACAGGCTAGAATAAGAACAACGGAAAGAATCGGTAACAAGTGATGAAAGGCAGCCATTTGGCAGCAGGTGAGTATACTTGCCTGAGATCCAGCAAGTAGAGGTACATCCACAGAACTTGTCGTTGCTCACATCATCTCAACGTCCTATCCGCGAAGAAGCAACGAACCTCGAACAAACACCGGATGCAACAATTACTACTACGGCAAAAGATCCAGCATGATCCTATTTTATATGCATGGCATGGCAAGATGCAACAGGGGAAACAACTTAAGCAATTTAATCGGAACCGGAGTCCGGAGAAATAGGAATTGGTTCAAGTTGTTTAGCTAACCATCAATTTAATTGTTATTTAGCATGGCAAAGAATAAAGTATATGAGTTAGGCAATTTAAATGGAATGGGGCAACAGTTGGAATTAATTAGCCCACACATTCCATATGTTGTCATATAGATGAACATGCATAACAAAATATAAAATGCACAAGATAAGATGCAAACAGAGATATGAATGGCATGAACATGTTAATGGCATGTTTCTGATATGCAAACATATTTTAATTGTCCAATTTGGAATTTAATTGAGCAAGTTGCCAATTTAACAATATTAAATGAATTAAATGAGGAATTAAATGTTGCATCAATTTTAATTGTTCAAAACAGTAAACAAACTTTATATTTGGGTAGAGCATTTAATTTTAATTGGAAAACATATTTTATTTGTTGAAATTGGAATTAAGATGAATTAGTTATGAATTTGGCAATTTAAATTGCATTAAATAAGAAACAGTTGTTTTCAGCTATTTAAATTATTCAAAACAGAAAACAAATGTTATATTTGGAAAGAGCATGAAATTTTGGTTGAAAAACATATTTTATATGGGCCATTTGAAATATATTTGAATTTGTTATGGATTTAATCAAATTCATAAGGGTTATTTGAACTTCAAGTTTTGAAAATATTTGGAATGTTCAAAACAGCAAACAAAATACATATTTGAAAAGTTCATGAAATTTTGATTGGGATACATATAAAATTTGTGTCATTTGGATTTGTGGTTTGAAAGTTATTGCCATTTGAAATTTTAGGGTTCAATTTGTAAAAGGCAGGGGCTGGAATGTGAAAGAAACAGTGCGGGAGGGACTCCGGTGCAAATACGGAAAATGCAGGGACCTGGATGCAAGGATCCAGATCCAGATCTGGAATCGGGGATTGGTACCAACAGGCGCCCTAGCCACAGCGACTGCCGCGCGGGCCCGGTGCCACGCGGGGTGCCAACGAGGCGGGTGCGGGTGAGGTGGCAGGCACGGTCTATGACCAGTGGGCCTGGCCACCGCGGCTATTTCCGCGAAAAAGGAAGGCGCGAGGGGGGAATCGAACCCATGATCGATGGCTCGCGCGCAAGGTGGACTAGCCACTGCGCTGATCTGCTCGTTGTGGTGGTATGCGTTTCTGACGGAGGAAATAGTAGCTCATCGCCTGTTAACTGAAATTCGACAGCGATTTTCCTCTGAACCTGACGGCAACACGGCAGTGATCGCCGGCGGCAAGTGAACGGCGCACGACGGCGACTTCACAGAGCACGAGGAAGGGGACAGAGGGAGAGGGGAAGGCGCTCACAGTGGCTCGTGTCGAGGAAGCGGCGTCCAGATGGCGAGGAAGGCGACGGTGGCGACACGTGCGCGCCGGGAGGAAGTCGTCACGGCGGCGCCTCCCCGTGGCCTCCCGGAGCTGGGCGAGGAAGCGAGGCCGGAGAGGAAGTCACCACGGTTCCGTTCCCGTGGAGGGTTGAGCTCGAGGAGGACCGTGGCGACGGCGAGCGGCGATCTTCTGACGGTGAGCTCGGGTGATGGTGGTTCAGGGAAGCAACAGAGAAGGGGTGGAAGGAGAAGATGGCAGCGGAGGAAGAGAGGGTAGGGCTAGGGCCTAGGGTTAGGGGCGAGCAGAGGGAAGGTGGATGTTTTATTGGGCGTGGAGCTCGGTACGGCAGCACATCGGGAGGGGGGAGAGGAGATCTTACGGTGAGGAGGTGGTTCGTACTGTCGATGACGACATCGAGGTAGGGGATGATCTCCTCGAAGGGGTATCGGGCCCAAAAGGAGGGGTGGTGGGCTTAAGGGAGATGGGCTGGAGGTGGGATGGCCTGCCTCAGCTCACCTCTTCCCTTTTATTTTTTCTTCTTTTTTATTTTTTTGCTTGTAAGAAAAGAAAAGGAGAGAAAGAATAGAGATTTGGGTTTTTAATTTTATGAATAATTTTTTTAGTAATTTGCAAAACAGCAATTCAAAGACATTTAACATTAACTTCAAAATTTGGAATATTAATTTGATTTTTAATTGGTTAGTTGAATTCCCAATAAGGTTAGTTTGGAATTTTGGAAATAAACAAGTTTTATTCAATAAGCTCAACACTATGAAACTTAGTGAGTTTTTAAAAGGTTTGGAAGATTTTTAATTCTTTAAACCACACTTGGGATCATGTCAATTATGAATGGATTTGCTTTGAATTTTGAAATTACCATTTGGGTGTTAATAGAAGGGAATTTTTATTGACAAGCAAATTAAATAAATTTCAACTTCAAACTATTTGAAAACAAGTTGAGTGGTTTAGTTTGCACTTTTTAATTGAGAATTTTGGACATGTGTGAAAGTTTAAAGTGGTTTGAATTTTGAGTTGTTTTGAAAAAACATGGTGCAATGCATATGATGCATGTGATGCAAAGCAAAAGAAAACAAACAACTTTCTACTCAGGGTAACACCCCAGGTGTTACAGACGACACCACTAACAAGGGATTGCGCCCTCGCAATCCACCTGCTAAACCGGGAGGGGAAAGAAGTTCAACTATCGATTCTTCATGCTTCCAGTTGATCTCCTCGACACCACTAACAAGGGCTTATCGACACCACTAACAAGAGATTCTTGCTCGGAGTGACGACGATGTTCTTCCCCCAGGAATCTTCCGATGATCGAACCTATTAGGTTAAAGGCTCAGAAAACGTCCACCCACGTAGGTTCCTAACACTTTGAAAGATAGACAAGAGGGGAGACTCCAAAACAATAAGTTGGGAGGGGAAATAGAATAGAGATAAGGAGAAAACAAGAATCCTATTGAGATGTTTTTCCAAAATAGTTTAGCAGAAATAGTTTTTGACATTCTAGAAACAACGACCGTTAGCGAGGTTATCCTACAGGCTTTGCGGACCCGTTGCTTCGATAACCATTCGTATCGAAACAATATCAGGAATCGGAACCAAGGCTCTGATACCATTTGTGACGCCCCGTGATCAGGCACTATGCAGATTTCAGCATTCCCGCCAAAATCCGCATAATAACCGATTCCAGGTTGCCACTTGTGATAACATTACAACAGTTCACGAATATTCCGCAACAACAACAGAAAAGATATACAAGAAGACTCAAACGAGCCAAGGATACAACTGATACAATACAAAGATCCAAATAACAGCGGAAGAAACAACATAGCGTCCGGCTACGGACAAGATACAAATTAGACTAAGAGTCCTGAAGATAACCGAGAGCGTCCAATCCCTGCCCAGGCCAAGCCGGAGGGATTCCCAAGCTAACGTCGTCAGACTTCAAACCTGTTGACTGCAATATTGAATATGCAGCCACGAAAAAGGATTCGTGGGTCAGTACGGTTAAGTACTGGCAAGTGGATAAACCATACTCACAAGATACCGGCGTAACCAGTCATCACAAGATACCAATACTTTGGGTTCAACGGAAAGGAGAGGATTATTGCAAATAAGCGGCAGCGGGCTGCACTAACCAACTACAGAGACTCACTACAACATCCGGCTAAAAGAGGGGGATAAGATAGCGTATCGTAACCAACTACAACTAACCACCAAACAAACCCATCCAATGTTACCCCCTACTAAGGAAGCAACCCAAGGATAACTCACACTGTTGATTAGGGTGACAGCATTCTTATGGTGGAAGTAATCTATATTACTAGTCAAGTTATTATAGTCAGGTGTAAGTTGTCTGAGTACTTGTTAGCCAGTACTTTCACCAAGTCGTCACATAACCGCGGACAACACGGCTTCTCGAGAAGATTCATCCCTGCAGGGTGTGCTCCAGTACCCGTACACACTCGAGCCACCAACTAAAACTCAGGTTGGCTCGACACGACCCAAACCGTCTCTACAACCCATCCTAGGAGCCACGGAGCTATAAGGTCCCAGCCACGCAGCCGAATACTCAGCGCAGGTGTGCAAAACTCCCGCAGGACACAACACCCCGGCACTACAGGCCTCGCCCTATATGCATCATCATCATCATCATCATCATCATCATCAGTAACCAAGGGGGGCCAACCCATTATGCAAAGGAGCAAATGGAACACCCGAACTAAGTGTGGCTCTTCGGACAAGCTGCAAATCAGGTCTAAGTCGAGGGGGGTCCCATACTACCTCCCGGATGCGGTGAGCACGCTCATCATGGATCTGTAGACAAGACTCTTTTCCTAGTTTCGACACCAGCCGGCTCCAAAACCCTAACCCGGGCCTCCTGCCGGTGCCTTATCATTAAATTATTATTACCCCAGACATTAACATGTTGTTGATTGAATTGAAACCCAACTATCCAACTAAACAGGTGATACGACAAAGGATAACAAGACTCGAGCACAAACAAATCTAAGCATGCAACTACGACACGAGGGCCAACAAGGTAAACAAACAACAGTTAATAGGAAGTGGAAGGAAGGCTATATCAGGGCTGCAAGTAAACATATGATAGGATCGAGACACAAGCATCGAATCAACAGGCTAGAATAAGAACAACGGAAAGAATCGGTAACAAGTGATGAAAGGCAGCCATTTGGCAGCAAGTGAGTATACTTTCCTGAGATCCAGCAAGTAGAGGTACATCCACAGAACTTGTCGTTGCTCACATCATCTCAACGTCCTATCCGCGAAGAATCAACGAACCTCGAACAAACACCGGATGCAACAATTACTACTACGGCAAAAGATCCAGCATGATCCTATTTTATATGCATGGCATGGCAAGATGCAACATGGGAAACAACTTAAGCAATTTAATCGGAACCAGAGTCCGGAGAAATAGGAATTGGTTCAAGTTGTTTAGCTAACCATCAATTTAATTGTTATTTAGCATGGCAAACAATAAAGTAGATGAGTTAGGCAATTTAAATGGAATGGGGCAACAGTTGGAATTAATTAGCCCACACATTCCATATGTTGTCATATAGATGAACATGCATAACAAAATCTAAAATGCACAAGATAAGATGCAAACAGAGATATGAATGGCATGAGCATGTTAATGGCATGTTTCTGATATGCAAACATATTTTAATTGTCCAATTTGGAATTTAATTGAGCAAGTTGCCAATTTAACAATATTAAATGAATTAAATGAGGAATTAAATGTTGCATCAATTTTAATTGTTCAAAACAGTAAACAAACTTTATATTTGGGTAGAGCATTTAATTTTAATTGGAAAACATATTTTATTTGTTGAAATTGGAATTAAGATGAATTAGTTATGAATTTGGCAATTTAAATTGCATTAAATAAGAAACAGTTGTTTTCAGCTATTTAAATTATTCAAAACAGAAAACAAATGTTATATTTGGAAAGAGCATGAAATTTTGGTTGAAAAACATATTTTATATGGGCCATTTGAAATATATTTGAATTTGTTATGGATTTAATCAAATTCATAAGGGTTATTTGAACTTGAAGTTTTGAAAATATTTGGAATGTTCAAAACAGCAAACAAAATACATATTTGAAAAGTTCATGAAATTTTGATTGGGATACATATAAAATTTGTGTCATTTGGATTTGTGGTTTGAAAGTTATTGCCATTTGAAATTTTAGGGTTCAATTTGTAAAAGGCAGGGGCTGGAATGTGAAAGAAACAGTGCGGGAGGGACTCCGGTGCAAATACGGAAAAGGCAGGGACCAGGATGCAAGGATCCAGATCCAGATCTGGAATCGGGGATTGGTACCAACAGGCGCCCTAGCCACAGCGACTGTCGCGCGGGCCCGGTGCCACGCGGGGTGCCAACGAGGCGGGTGCGGGTGAGGTGGCAGGCACGGTCTATGACCAGTGGGCCTGGCCACCGCGGCTATTTCCGCGAAAAAGGAAGGCGCGAGGGGGGAATCGAACCCATGATCGATGGCTCGCGCGCAGGGTGGACTAGCCACTGCGCTGATCTGCTTGTTGTGGTGGTATGCGTTTCTGACGGAGGAAATAGTAGCTCATCGCCTGTTAACTGAAATTCGACAGCGATTTTCCTCTGAACCTGACGGCAACACGGTAGTGATCGCCGGCGGCAAGTGAACGGCGCATGACGGCGGCTTCGCAGAGCACGAGGAAGGGGACAGAGGGAGAGGGGAAGGCGCTCACAGTGGCTCGTGTCGAGGAAGCGGCGTCCAGATGGCGAGGAAGGCGACGGTGGCGACAGGTGCGCGCCGGGAGGAAGTCGTCCACGGCAGCGCCTCCCCGTGGCCTCTCGGAGCTGGGCGAGGAAGCGAGGCCGGAGAGGAAGTCACCACGGTTCCGTTCCCGTGGAGGGTTGAGCTCGAGGAGGACCGTGGCGACGGCGAGCGGCGATCTTCTGACGGCGAGC
The DNA here is from genome assembly GCA_028641055.1 of Alopecurus myosuroides. Lineage (NCBI taxonomy): Eukaryota > Viridiplantae > Streptophyta > Magnoliopsida > Poales > Poaceae > Alopecurus > Alopecurus myosuroides. The sequence goes on along the minus strand of CM054063.1, from coordinate 87,827,747 downwards.
TCGGGTGATGGTGGTTCAGGGAAGCAACAGAGAAGGGGTGGAAGGAGAAGATGGCGGCGGAGGAAGAGAGGGTAGGGCTAGGGCCTAGGGTTAGGGGCGAGCAGAGGGAAGGCGGATGTTTTATGGGGCGTGGAGCTCGGTACGGCAGCACATCGGGAGGGGGGGAGAGGAGATCTTACGGTGAGGAGGTGGTTCGTACTGTCGATGACGACAGCGAGGTAGGGGATGATCTCCTCGAAGGGGTATCGGGCCCAAAAGGAGGGGTGGTGATCTTAGGGGAGATGGGCTGGAGGTGGGATGGCCTGCCTCAGCTCACCTCTTCCCTTTTATTTTTTTATTTTTATTTTTTTGCTTGTAAGAAAAGAAAAGGAGAGAAAGAATAGAGATTTGGGTTTTTAATTTTATGAATAATTTTTTTAGTAATTTGCAAAACAGCAATTCAAAGCCATTTAACATTAACTTCAAAATTTGGAATATTAATTTGATTTTTAATTGGTTAGTTGAATTCCCAATAAGGTTAGTTTGGAATTTTGGAAATAAACAAGTTTTATTCAATAAGCTCAACACTATGAAACTTAGTGAGTTTTTAAAAGGTTTGGAAGATTTTTAATTCTTTAAACCACACTTGGGATCATGTCAATTATGAATGGATTTGCTTTGAATTTTGAAATTACCATTTGGGTGTTAATAGAAGGGAATTTTTACTGACAAGCAAATTAAATAAATTTCAACTTCAAACTATTTGAAAACAAGTTGAGTGGTTTAGTTTGCACTTTTTAATTGAGAATTTTGGACATGTGTGAAAGTTTAAAGTGGTTTGAATTTTGAGTTGTTTTGAAAAAACATGGTGCAATGCATATGATGCATGTGATGCAAAGCAAAAGAAAACAAACAACTTTCTACTCAGGGTAACACCCCAGGTGTTACATAAGGCCACAGAGGTATCTCTCTCTCCCAACTCTAAGACCCCTAGTGAACTAGAACATCTTGCTAGTCTTAGAGAGGAAGAAGAAAGGGTCTCCTTGGACCACTTTATGTCTAACATGCAAGGGGAGACCAAGAAGTACGTTGAGTATCTCATGAGGCAATTGGGAGAGGCCCAAGATGCTCTTGAAAAGAAAGGTGAGGTTGAGAGAAGGGATGCGGATGAAATTGCATTTCTCTCTATGACTCTTGAGGAAGAGCATGATGGTAGAGGTTCTCTAGAGGATGAACTTGAATCAATTGAATTAACTCATAATGAAATTGTCTCAAACATCACTAAGGAACGTGATCTTGCTATTGCTAAATATAAATCGGCTAAAAAGGATAAGGTCGAGTTTGGGGTTGGTCATGGTAAACTAACCGAGGAGTTTGAAAAGCTAACCGAGGCTCACAAAGCCTTGGTAAGCCAACACTCATCCCTCAAAGAGTTGCATGAACAACTTCAAACTCAACTTAATCAAACTAACAATGCTAGCACCTCTACTTCTTCTTGTGATCATGCAAATATTATTGAGGAAAATGCTAGGTTGAAGGATGAGCTATCAAGGCTCAAGGGCAAGAGCCCTCAAGTTGAGAAGGTTGTGCTAGCCACCCCACAAGTGGTTGCCCCGAGCTCAAATGCGGTCATTGCTAGACCACAATTGAGTGCTCCAAGGCAACAAGTGGGCAAGCAAGGGCTTGGCTATGTAGCCAAGAAGAAGAACAAGAAGAAGAACAAGAAGAAGAACCAACATGGTGCTTCGGGTGGTATTGTCATTAGGGACGACACCACTCATAGCACACCCGCTCAAGCTAACAATGTTGCCTCGAGTAGTAGTGTCATGAGGGACAACACTACTCGTAGCACCTCCGCGGGAACTAACAATCCACACCATTTCTTATATGTTGATTATTATGGTGTTGTGCAAGCTAAATATGTTGGTCCTATTGAGGGTTTGATTGACTATACTATTTGGGTCCCAAAGACCCTTGTTGCTAACATGAAGGGACCCATCTCGGGTCCTAACACTAGTCAATGAACTCTTGCAGGGCTATGCTTCCGGTGGGACTAAATGGATTCTCGATAGTGGGTGCACTAATCATATGACCGGAAGCAAAGATCTTGTGACGGAGTTACGACCAAATGACATCCAAGCAACCGTCACTTATGGAGACTCGTCCAAGTCTACGGTATCCGGGTTCGGCAAGGTTGTGGTGGCTCCCGATATAACTATCGTGAACGTCATGCTTGTCGAATCCCTTGGTTACAATTTACTTTTCGTCCGCTCTCTTGGAAAGATGGGTTTTTCCGTCTTTTTCGATGGTGATATTGTGGTCCTTTTGAGGAGCAAGACTCTTGACGTCGCTCACGTGGGACATGTTGAAAATGAGTTGTTCGTGGTGGACTTTTCAAAGTCAACCAACTCTCAAGCAATGTGTCTTTTCGGGAAGGCGGACTTGGGATGGTTATGGCATCGCCTCTATCCCATGTCAACATGAGAACTTTGCAAAGTCTTCACAAAGGTGGCCTTATTGTTGGACTAAAAGAAAATGTTTCCTTTGCAAAGGATCGCGTTTGTAGGTTGTGTGTTGGAGGGAAGATGCATGACATCGTGCACAAGGCCAAGACTATTATCTCATCAAAGAGGATCTTGGAGCTTCTCCATGTTGATCTCTTTGGTGCCGTGCCCGAGGCAAGTCTTGGCGGCAAGAAGTATTGCTTGGTGATTGTCGATGATTATTCAAGATACACTTGGGTTTGTTTCTTCAAGTGCAAGAGTGAAACTCAACAAACCATCATCGACTTCTCCAACGAAGTGCAACGTCAACACAATGTGCAAATCATGGCTATTAGGAGTGATAATGGCTCGGAGTTCAAGAACTATACATTGAATGAATTTCTTAGTGAAGAAGGCATTCGTCATCAATACTCCGCCACTTACACTCCTCAACAAAATGGTGTTGCCGAAAGGAAGAATCGCACTCTCTTGGATATGGCAAGGACCATGTTGGCGGAGTACTCTTCTCCCCAATATTTATGGGCCGAGGCCATATCCACCGCATGCCACTCCTCCAACCGCCTCTACATCCGCAAAGGCTTGGAAAAGACCCCATATGAGATCCTCACCGGCAACAAGCCCAACGTCTCCTACTTCCGTGTATTCGGTTGTAAGTGCTTCTATTTGATCAAGGGTATTAGGTTGTCGAAATTTCAATACAAAACTATTGAGGGTATTTTTGTTGGTTACGGTGCCGAATCCCACACTTATAGAGTCTATGACAAAGCCTCACGGATTGTCATAGAATCTTGTAGTGTGGTTTTCGAGGAAAATGACGGCTCCCAAGTGGCGCAATTTCATGTTTCTAATGTAGATGTTGAAATTCCTCAAGAAGCCATAGGAAGGATGGGTGTGGGATTTTTCCGCCCCATCGAGGGACACCTTATGGCGACTCGAGAAGGACTATGCTCTACTCAAGTGGAGCCCTCCTCTACATTAGAAGATCAAGCCAAGGAGCCAACTATTACACCTAACCAAGAACATGTTCAAGACCCTCCTCTCATTGATCAAGTGACTCCGCAAGTCGTACCCACTCCTCTCACTAACGCGAGTCAAGATCAAGGCCAAGATCAACCATCCTCTTCATCCTCTCCTCAAGTTGAAGCTAGTGTTGAAGATATTGTTGATGATGATGATGATGATCAAGGCCAAGTTGGTCAAGATGGGGACCCAAATGATCAAGATGATCAAGTGATCCCTCCTCGCAATAATGAGGAGATCGAAGCCCGTCGCATCAAAAGAATAAGAAGAGCTTTGAAGCAAATTGATGCCCAAGACGACAAGTTCATGGAGGATGTTCAAACTAGAAGATCTACAAGAAGGCAATTGGCTCATTTTTGTGAGCATCAAGCTCATATCTCTATGGTGGAGCCTAAGAAAGTGTATGAAGCTCTTGAGGACTCCGATTGGGTTGAAGCTATGCATGATGAGCTCAATAACTTTGAGCGCAACAAAGTTTGGAGATTGGTTGAGAAGCCCAAGGATTGCCACAATGTTATTGGCACTAAGTGGATTTTCAAGAACAAGCAAGATGAGAATGGCATTGTCATTAGGAACAAGGCAAGATTGGTTGCTCAAGGTTACACCCAAGTTGAAGGCATTGACTTTGATGAAACCTACGCTCCCGTGGCTCGCCTTGAGTCCATCCGTATCCTCCTTGCTTATGCATCCTCTCATAATTTCAAATTGCAACAAATGGATGTGAAAAGTGCTTTCTTGAATGGTCCACTAAAAGAGGAGGTATATGTTAAGCAACCTCCGGGGTTCGAGAATCTCAACTTTCCTAACCACGTTTACAAACTTGACAAGGCTCTCTATGGTCTCAAACAAGCACCTCGTGCTTGGTATGAGCACCTTAGGGAGTTGTTAGATGATCGTGGTTTCGAAGTTGGGAAGATTGACCCCACTCTCTTCACCAAGAGAGTAAAGGGAGAGCTTTTCATATGCCAACTATATGTGGACGATATCATCTTTGGCTCAACTAACCAAGCTTTCAATAATGAGTTCTCTAAGCTTATGACTGACAGGTTCGAGATGTCTATGATGGGTGAGCTTAAATTCTTCCTTGGCTTTGAGATCAAGCAATTGGCCCGTGGGACTTTCATTTCTCAAGCCAAGTATACCCAAGATATGATCAAGAGGTTTAATTTCCAAGATGTTAAGATCAAGACATCTCCTATGCAAGTCAAGTTTCATCTATCTCGTAATCCAAAAGGGAGTAAGGATGTGGACCAAAAGCTTTATCGTTCTATGATTGGTTCTTTGCTCTATCTTTGTGCATCTAGGCCCGATATCGTTTTGAGTGTAGGTGTGTGTGTGCAAGGTATCAAGCGGCTCCTAAGGATAGCCATTTGATGGCGGTCCATAGGATCTTTTGTTATTTGGTCCATACCCCAAGATTTGGTTTGTGGTACCCGAAGGGGGCACAATTTTCTTTCAATGGTTATACGGATTCCGATTGGGCGGGTGATCAAGATGATAGGAAGTCTACTTCCGGGGCTTGCCAATTTCTTGGTAGGTCCCTAGTGAGTTGGTCTTCCAAGAAGCAAAATTGCATATCTCTCTCCACCGCCGAAGTCGAGTATGTTGCCGTCGCAAGTGCATGCACTCAATTGTTATGGATGAGGCAAACTCTCAAGGAGTATGGAGTTCATTTGGATAAGGTGCCTCTTTTGTGTGACAATGAAAGTGCCATCAAAATTGCATACAATCCGGTGCAACATACAAGGACCAAACACATTGAGATCCGCCACCACTTCATCCGTGACCATGTGGCAAGAGGAGACATTGCACTATCTTATGTGCCCACCAAGGACAATCTTGCGGATATTTTCACGAATCCACTTGATGATGCAAGATTCTTGTTCTTGAGGAATGAACTAAATGTGATTGATTCTAGGAGTTTGACTTGAGGATCTTGCACACACCCCTATAAATGAAACGTGTTTGAGCTTAGGTGTAGGCATGCACATAGGGGGAGTGTTATCCTAACACATTGGGTTTTCGCTCCCCCCATTATGCCCATAGCAAAAGTTCATTGTTATCTCTCTATTTCTAATGTTGACTTGTGAGCTTCAATGTTGAGTATTGGCAATGCCCCCAAGATATATCTTCGCGGTTGCATACCATAATCTCTTACATGGTGGCCTAGGCCACCAACCTCTTCGTTTCGAAGAGTTGGATCTTTGTCGCACCCGGACTTCTGGGGGATACTCGCAGTTCCGTCGAACAGTAGTTGATTGGATTACGGGGCTTACCTGCACCCGCATCTCTTACGAGTAGGCCAACACACGTATGTGTGACAACCAACCCCTACTGTTCATCGTCTACGCAAACCATCCCATAGAAATCCAGTACTTCCATTGACGTACTTCATAACATACACACATGGTACGTCAACGGCATTTGAACAAGTGATATCACAACAGATCTCTAAGACACAAAAGATGGAAATAAGTTGCAAATAGCTCTCATTAGAGCAGAGATAGCAAATACAATCATCCAGAGGACACATGTCCCAACATTTCATCATTACAACACAGCGGAAGCATTCAACATGTCTGAGTACAGACAAGATCCAAATAGGCCTAAGAGGTCGGAAACGAAAAGACGGAGCCCATCCACGAAGTCTCGGATCCTGCCCGGGTCCGCAATCTACTCGTCAGCAGTCTCGTCATACTCCACGTAGTAGCCACCATGGGGATCCTCGGAAACGTAGTCTGCGGAAACCACAGCCCCAAAGGGGTCAGTACATAAACGTACTGGCAAGCAAGACTCACAGTTCACCAAAGTGTAACCCGTCAACACCAAGCACAGATGCTTTGGGTTCAACGGAAGAAAGGGGTGATACAAAAGATGCGGTAGCTGGCTGCTCTAACCAACTACAGAAACATACTACAATTTCCGGCTAACAGAAAGGAGATAAGATAGCGTATCGTAACCAACTATCACTAACCACCAAACAAACCCATCTTGGATCTCGCCCCTTATCCAAAGAAGCAATCCGAGGATAACTCACACAGTTGGATTAGTGATGGTTCAGATTGTTGTGTCAATAAGCCTATTACTAGTCAAGTTATCATTAGTTAGGTGTAAGTTGTTCTGAGTACTTGTTAGCCAGTACTTTCACCAAGTCATCCATAACCGCGGAAAACACGGCTTCTCGAGAAGATTTAACCCTGCAGGGATGCACCAATTTGGCCGTACACGTAAGAATAACCCGCCAGATGGGAAGGCCTTTCCCACCAAGCGGGGCACTCAACACAACTCAACTCTTCTTCGCATCAAGCCCAAAGAACCACATGCTGTGCGTGCCCGGCTAATCGAGCCCCACGAAGAAAAGGGGACCCTCATAGCACTCTAAGACCACGCCGCCCTAAATGCCGACTACAAAAGTTCCACCCTGGCGCCAAGGGTTCGCACCTGCACATGCATGCATCAAATGGAAAGCCCGAACTAAGTGTGGCGATTTGGACGAGATGCGAATCGAATCAAATTGAGGGGGGGCGCCCATACACGCTTCCCACATGCGGTTAGTGCGCTCATCATGGATCAGTAGACAAGACCCTTTTCCTAATTAGGGTCGACACTAGCAGGCCTCAAAACCACGTCGGGCCTCCTGTCGGTGCCTTATCAGCAAATTATTATTACCTCATTCATTAACAGATTGTTGTTTAACATTGAGCCCCAGAACATAATAGAAATATAGTAACAGAAAGTAACGGGTAACAGACTCGAGCAAAACAACCCTAAGCATGTTAGTAAGACACGGGCAACAAGCAAAGGGGTTATAGGTGTGGAGGTGAGGATATATCAGGGTTAAAGGTTAACATGTGGTAGGATCGAACAGAAGCAAAGATTCATAGGGCTAGCAGAATAGACAACGGAAAGTATCGGTAACCAATGTTGAAAGGAACACAGTGGTTCATGTGAGTGAATACTTGCCTGCAAACTCAGCAGCCTGGTACTGAGTTAGAACCTTAGAAGGGGTGTCGTAAGTATCGTCGGTCTCAACGTCGTCGTCCATTCGAGAAGAAGCAAACAAACAACGCCGAGAGACAAACAATCAATAACATGGCATAGTGCACAAACATGGGATGATGCATGACCATTTAATTGATGCATAGAAATAAACTAGTTGACAAGATAACATGTTTAAATGGACCCATATGCAATTGGATTGCATATGGAAAGCCCATGAATTGAGGTTGAAACAAGTGTTTTACAGCTAACCAATAGGTGATAGTGGATTAGCATGATGCATGGATGAGGAAAACAGCAAAATAACAACAATAGAATCAATTGGAAATAAGGTTTACCAATCTTGGAATTTTATTTATTAAGTTAGGAAATTTTGGTTTCTTAAAGGTGTTACACAAGCATTTGTTGTTTTCACCAATTTTAATTGTTCAAAATAGATAACAAAGTTCATATTTGGAAATAACACCAAATTTTAGGTGGATTACATGTTTCAGTTGTTGAAAAAGGATTTAGAATAAATTGCTTATGAATTAAACATGTTTAAACAAGATTTAAATGAATTTAATTCAAGTATAGATTTATTTGAATTTTTTATTTGTTCAAAACATTAATTCAAATTCATATCTGAAAAGTTTATACTGTTATGGTTTGAAAACATATTTTATATGTTCAAAAGGAATTTAATTTGACCAAGTTATGAAATTAGCAATTTTAAATGAATTAAACAAGGTTTAAATTATTTAACCAATTTTAATTATTCAAAACATGAAACAAATTTTATATTTGGAAAGAGGGTTTAATTTAGCATGGAAAACATATTTCATTTGTTGAAAATGGATTTAAAATGAGCAAGTTATTAATTTGGCAATTTTAAATGCATTAAACAAGAAACAGTTGTTTTCAGCAATTTAAATTATTCAAAACAGCAAACAAAGTTGATATTTGGAAATTACATGAAAAATGGGATGGAAAACATATTTAGTTTGTTGAATTTGGAATTTTTATGCCCAAGTTATGAATTTTGCAAAATTAAGTTAATTGAACAAGTTTTCAAATATTTCACCAATTTAAAATATTCAAAACAGTAAACAAATTTTATATTTGGATAGAGCATTTAATTTGGTATTGAAAACATATTTAAATAGTTGAAATTGGAGTTAAAATGAATTCTTTAAGCAATTTCCAAATTTAGGTGTTATTCTGCCATTTTTTATTAACTAGGGACTTCGGAAAAAAATAATAATACAGGGACTTAGAATAGATTAGCAGGGACTGTTCTGTGATTTCTGACAAGTTTCTGCAACCAAACAAAAGAAATAAAAAAGTTTGGTTTATCTGCGGGAGGGGGACTCGAACCCCAGACCTGCTGCTGCGCGCACAGAGAGCAGAACCACTGCGGTGGTGTTGTGTGTTGTTGACAGAAGGGGGTGCGGGGTGGGTTAAGGTGCAGATTCGTGGGGTTTTAACTGAACTGCAAATTTCAATTCGCCTGAACATCGACAGGGCGGAAAGGCCGCCGGCGGGCGTGCTGCTGTGCTCGCCGTGGGGCGACGTGTGCGCTGTGGGGTGTGCGGTGTGCTGCGAGAGGGTGGAGGGACGAGGGGGAGAGGCGATAGGAGGGGGGAGATCACCTCGAGGGGGCAGAGGAGAGGCAGGCGGCCTGGCTCGGTGCAGAGGTCGTGGCCGGCGAAGAGGAGGACGGCGGCGGCGCCTCGGCCCTTCCCCGTCCGCGCCGAGGGGTCGAGGGGGAAGCTGGCGGTGGGGAGGTTCCATTCCCGCGCCGACCCTGGCCGGAGGGCGATGCCAACTGCGGCGACCACCGGAGAAAGGAGAGGAGATGGTGGCTCGGGTGTGGAATTCAGGTTCAGTACAGAAGAGGGAGGAGAGAAGAGAGATGGAGGAGAAAGAGAGAGAACGGCGGGGGAGAGGGAGAAGGAAGGTAGAGGGGAACCCTAGGGCTTGAGCTAGGTTTATAGGGGGAGGGGGAGAGCTGCAGTCGTCTGCTCCCTTCTGCTGCTACGTGTGCACCCTGGATGGTGAGCCGTACGAAGAAGATGACAGGGGGAAGGGGTATTGGGCCTGAGGGGGAGTTGGGCTGGGCCTGCCCCTCTCTCTCTCTCTCTTTTATTTTTTGTTGTTCTGTTTTTTTTTGCTGAATTGAAAAAGGAAGAAAAAGGCTAGGGTTTTGGGGTAGAAAAAATTAGTGATAAATTTTTATAAGATGTTTATTGCAACAGCAACATTGCAAAGTTTTTGTTTTCAAAAATATTTAAGTTATGTGGCTGTTTGAAATTTGTTTAAAATTTGAATGAGATTAATATTAATTGAAAAATAATTGAACTTGAGCAAATAAGTTTTAAATTCAAGTTTCTTTGAAGCAAGTGAATGAATTACTTTGTAATTTTCATAATTTCAGATTGGGTGCTGTTTGGAAACTTATTTGAATTTGAAAATGGTTTGGTATTAAATGAATTTTTGATAGAAACAAAACAATAGTTTTGGAATCACGACTTTTATGGAAACAAATGATTGTTTTGATTTGAAATATCATTTTGGAAATTGTAACATCACAAGTATGAAACAAAAGGTTTGAAATTTGATTTGCAATTCAAATAGAAAACAAGTGAAAACAAAAGAAAACAGAGGAAAACAAATGGAAAACAAACAAAACAATTGCAATGGACATGATGTCATGATGCAAAACATAAAATAACAGAGAGCAAACATTCTAATGGCTATTTTTCATACTTGGGATGTTACAAAACGCCCCCCCCCTTGAAGGAATCGCGCCCCGAGATTCCTACTGAGAAAAGAAAAGGTCCGAATACTTCTTGGGAAGATCCTCTTGAGCTGTGACACGTGAAACACATCGTGCACCTTGGATAGTTTTTCTGGAAGTTCAAGATGATAGGCATTCCTGGCAACTTTTCTGGAAAGATGTCAGGGAATTTGGAAACCACCGGAACATTTTCGAGTAAAGGGAGAGGTTTTGTATTGAGGGTGTATAGCTGGATAGAACTTGATTCATTTGGAGAATAGATTATCTGTCCAGAAGGGTGGAACAGAGTTATTGATTAGATGCCGATAGAAAAACTGAAATGGAAAGCAACAACAAGGTTTGAACGGACGAAAAGGATGTTGAGAAGAACAGAATATCAACATCGGGAAAACACGAGAACAAAACACTCCCGGGGTACTACGGAAAAACCCATCCGGGCTTCTAAAGGATCAATATCTACTGCTTAAGGAATAGAGGATTTGCTTCCGGGGCTTACACGCCTCCGTTCTCAATCATGAGTAGGCAACATGATAAATCATGTCACAATCACCTCCATTCCTATGGTCTAGTAGATATAACTATCCTAGAGAAACCAGGATACGAGAAATCCTAACTTGAAAGTTTAGATGAGAAGGGAAAACAACGTTACACTTCCTTACCAGAAAAGGGAGGGTGGGTGGGGAAAGAAGAAAAAGAACAGAATTCCTACTCTCACGTTTCATTTTTCCTATATAGCTACAAAATAGTTTCTAGACTCAACTGCGACCAGTAAAAAGGGATCCTACAGGCAGACAGGCTCTGATACCATTTGTCGCACCCGGACTTCTAGGGGATACTCGCAGTTCCGTTGAACAGTAGTTGATTGGATTACGGGGCTTACCTGCACCCGCATATCTTACGAGTAGGCCAACACACGTATGTGTGACAACCAACCCCTACTGTTCATCGTCTACGCAAACCATCCCATAGAAATCCAGATACTTCCATTGACGTACTTCATAACATACACACATGGGACGTCAACGGCATTTGAACAAGTGACATCACAACAGATCTCTAAGACACAAAAGATGGAAATAAGTTGCAAATAGCTCTCATTAGAGCAGAGATAGCAAATACAATCATCCAGAGGACACATGTCCCAACATTTCATCATTACAACACAGCGGAAGCATTCAACATGTCTGAGTACAGACAAGATCCAAATAGGCCTAAGAGGCCGGAAACGAAAAGACGGAGCCCATCCACGATGTCCCGGATCCTGCCCGGGTCCGCTATCTACTCGTGAGCAGTCTCGTCATACTCCACGTAGTAGCCACCATGGGGATCCTCGGAAACGTAGTCTGCGGAAACCACAGCCCCAAAGGGGTCAGTACATAAACGTACTAGCAAGCAAGACTCACAGTTCACCAAAGTATAACCCGTCAACACCGAGCACAGATGCTTTGGGTTCAACGGAAGAAAGGGGTGATACAAAAGATGCGGCAGCTGGCTGCTCTAACCAACTATAGAAACATACTACAATTTCCGGCTAACAGAAAGGAGATAAGATAGCGTATCGTAACCAACTATCACTAACCACCAAACAAACCCATCCTGGATCTCGCCCCTTATCCAAAGAAGCAATCCGAGGATAACTCACACAGTTGGATTAGTGATGGTTCAGATTGTTGTGTCAATAAGCCTATTACTAGTCAAGTTATCATTAGTTAGGTGTAAGTTGTTCTGAGTACTTGTTAGCCAGTACTTTCACCAAGTCATCCATAACCGCGGAAAACACGGCTTCTCGAGAAGATTTAACCCTGCAGGGATGCACCAATTTGGCCGTACACGTAAGAATAACTCGCCAGATGGGAAGGCCTTTCCGACCAAGCGGGGCACTCAACACAACTCAACTCTTCTTCGCATCAAGCCCAAAGAACCACATGCTGTGCGTGCGCGGCTAATCGAGCCCCATGAAGAAAAGGGGACCCTCATAGCACTCTAAGACCACGCCGCCCTAAATGCCGACTACAAAAGTTCCACCCTGGCGCCAAGGGTTCGCACCTGCACATGCATGCATCAAATGGAAAGCCCGAACTAAATGTGGTGATTTGGACGAGATGCGAATAGAATCAAATTGAGGGGGGCGCCCATACACGCTTCCCACATGCGGTTAGTGCGCTCATCATGGATCAGTAGACAAGACCCTTTTCCTAATTAGGGTCGACACTAGCAGACCTCAAAACCACGCCGGGCCTCCTGCCGGTGCCTTATCAGCAAATTATTATTACCTCATTCATTAACAGATTGTTGTTTAACATCGAGCCCCAGAACATAATAGAAATATAGTAACAGAAAGTAACGGGTAACAGACTCGAGCAAAACAACCCTAAGCATGTTAGTAAGACACGGGCAACAAGCAAAGGGGTTATAGGTGTGGAGGTAAGGATATATCAGGGTTAAAGGTTAACATGTGGTAGGATCGAACAGAATCAACGATTCATAGGGCTAGCAGAATAGACAACGGAAAGTATCGGTAACCAATGTTGAAAGGAACACAGTGGTTCATGTGAGTGAATACTTGCCTGCAAACTCAGCAGCCTGGTACTGAGTTAGAACCTTAGAAGGGGTGTCGTAAGTATCGTCGGTCTCAACGTCGTCGTCCATTCGAGAAGAAGCAAACAAACAACGCCGAGAGACAAACAATCAATAACATGGCATAGTGCACAAACATGGTATGATGCATGACCATTTAATTGATGCATAGAAATAAACTAGTTGACAAGATAACATGTTTAAATGGACCCATATGCAATTGGATTGCATATGGAAAGCCCATGAATTGAGGTTGAAACAAGTGTTTTACAGCTAACCAATAGGTGATAGTGGGTTAGCATGATGCATGGATGAGGAAAATAGCAAAATAACAACAATAGAATCAATTGGAAATAAGGTTTACCAATCTTGGAATTTTATTTATTAAGTTAGGAAATTTTGGTTTCTTAAAGGTGTTACACAAGCATTTGTTGTTTTCACCAATTTTAATTGTTCAAAATAGATAACAAAGTTCATATTTGGAAAGAACACCAAATTTTAGGTGGATTACATGTTTCACTTGTTGAAAAAGGATTTAGAATAAATTACTTATGAATTAAACATGTTTAAACAATATTTAAATGAATTTAATTCAAGTATAGATTTATTTGAATTTTTTATTTGTTCAAAACATTAATTCAAATTCATATCTGAAAAGTTTATACTGTTATGGTTTGAAAACATATTTTATATGTTCAAAAGGAATTTAATTTGACCAAGTTATGAAATCAGCAATTTTAAATGAATTAAACAAGGTTTAAATTATTTAACCAATTTTAATTATTCAAAACATGAAACAAATTTTATATTTGGAAAGAGGGTTTAATTTAGCATGGAAAACATATTTCATTTGTTGAAAATGGATTTAAAATGAGCAAGTTATTAATTTGGCAATTTTAAATGCATTAAACAAGAAACAGTTGTTTTCAGCAATTTAAATTATTCAAAACAGCAAACAAAGTTGATATTTGGAAAGTACATGAAAAATGGGATGGAAAACATATTTAGTTTGTTGAATTTGGAATTTTTATGCCCAAGTTATGAATTTTGCAAAATTAAGTGAATTGAACAAGTTTTCAAATATTTCACCAATTTAAAATATTCAAAACAGTAAACAAATTTTATATTTGGATAGAGCATTTAATTTGGTATTGAAAACATATTTAAAATGTTGAAATTGGAGTTAAAATGAATTCTTTAAGCAATTTCCAAATTTAGGTGTTATTCTGCCATTTTTTATTAACTAGGGACTTAGGAATAATAATAATAATACAGGGACTTAGAATAGATTAGCAGGGACTGTTCTGTGATTTCTGACAAGTTTCTGCAACCAAACAAAAGAAATAAAAAAAGTTTGGTTTATCTGCGGGAGGGGGACTCGAACCCCAGACCTGCTGCTGCGCGCACAGAGAGCAGAACCACTGCGGTGGTGCTGTGTGTTGTTGACAGAAGGGGGTGCGGGGTGGGTTAAGGTGCAGATTCGTGGGGTTTTAACTGAACTGCAAAGTTCAGTTCGCCTGAACATCGACAGGGCGGAAAGGCCGCCGGCGGGCGTGCTGCTGTGCTCGCCGTGGGGCGCCGTGTGCGCTGTGGGATGTGCGATGTGCTGCGAGAGGGTGGAGGGACGAGGGGGAGAGGCGATAGGAGGGGGGAGATCACCTCGAGTGGGCAGAGGAGAGGCAGGCGGCCTAGCTCGGTGCAGAGGTCGTGGCCGGCGAAGAGGAGGACGACGGCGGCGCCTCGGCCCTTCCCCGTCCGCGCCGAGGGGTCGAGGGGGAAGCTGGCGGTGGGGAGGTTCCATTCCCGCGCTGACCCTGGCCGGAGGGCGACGCCAACTGCGGCGACCACCGGAGAAAGGAGAGGAGATGGTGGCTCGGGTGTGGAATTCAGGTTCAGTACAGAAGAGGGAGGAGAGAAGAGAGATGGAGGAGAAAGAGAGAGAACGGCGGGGGAGAGGGAGAAGGAAGGTAGAGGGGAACCCTAGGGCTTGAGCTAGGTTTATAGGGGGAGGGGGAGAGCTGCAGCCGTCTGCTCCCTTCTGCTGCTACGTGTGCACCCTGGATGGTGAGCCGTACGAACAAGATGACAGGGGGAAGGGGTATTGGGCCTGAGGGGGAGTTGGGCTGGGCCTGCCCCTCTCTCTCTCTCTCTTTTATTTTTTGCTGTTCTGTTTTTTTTTTGCTGAATTGAAAAAGGAAGAAAAAGGCTAGGGTTTTGGGGTAGAAAAAATTAGTGATAAATTTTTATAAGATGTTTATTGCAACAACAACATTGCAAAGTTTTTGTTTTCAAAAATATTTAAGTTATGTGGCTGTTTGAAATTTGTTTAAAATTTGAATGAGATTAATATTAATTGAAAAATAATTGAACTTGAGCAAATAAGTTTTAAATTCAAGTTTCTTTGAAGCAAGTGAATGAATTACTTTGTAATTTTCATAATTTCAAATTGGGTGCTGTTTGGAAACTTATTTGAATTTGAAAATGGTTTCGTATTAAATGAATTTTTGATAGAAACAAAACAATAGTTTTGGAATCACAACTTTTATGGAAACAAATGATTGTTTTGATTTGAAATATCATTTTGGAAATTGTAACATCACAAGTATGAAACAAAAGGTTTGAAATTTGATTTGCAATTCAAATAGAAAACAAGTGAAAACAAAAGAAAACAGAGGAAAACAAATGGAAAACAAACAAAACAATTGCAATGGACATGATGTAATGATGCAAAACATAAAATAACAGAGAGCAAACATTCTAATGGCTATTTTTCATACTTGGGATGTTACAATCTTAGTTGGGTTTTATTTGACATTTCATTGCATTTCTTGTTTTTTTTCTTTCTAAGTGTTCTTTCATAGGAAAATCCCACTCAATGGGTCTTTTGTTGGTTTGATTCTTGCTTTTGAGAGGGATAAGTACTATCTTCAGTTTGGTGTTTCTATCATAAGCCTTTCTATCAAAAAGCCATCTTTCTAGCACTTGTGTCTTTCCATTGAAACGAGGAAATTTCGGATCAGAAGGTAGCCGGAATTTCCGGTCCAGTTTTGGACCGTAATATCCGGGTGTACCGGAATATCCGGTTCAAGTTTGAACCGGAATATCTGGTTCGGCGAAAATCACAAAAACTGGAGCCCGACGGGGAGAAGGCAGTTCGTGCCCTTTTCCCCATCTGCTCCCCTCCACCCCAAAAACGCCGCCGCTCTGATTCTTGGCCCCCCCGGGCTGTTTCCTCCGCGGGATCTGCAAGCTTTGGCCCAGATCTCGTTCCCCTCGTCCTTAGGAACGTTTTCATCCAAGCATCTTCCTCCATGGAGTCCGGTAATGTTCAATCTCGTTGAAACTTGGTGCCATAACCATACCACTCCATGGATTTGTGTTTTTGTTGACAATGCTTGGTAGAAATTGTTCCTTATAGGTCCCTTTGCATGCTAGATACAATAGACTAGATTCACATGTCACCGATCTACTTTTGAAGTCTAGATCTAGATTGTTTTTGTGCTGTTTTCGCACTATCGGAATATCCGGTCCACGATTGAACCGGAATATCCGGGTCCACCGGAATATCCGGTTCAGTTTTGAACCGGAATATCCGGCTAAGTCCAGAACAGTTTGAGAACAGCCCAAAATTAATCCGTGCTAGATTTCTTCTTAGATCAATGCCTGGAATCTTTTCTACTGTTTGTATGCATGCTTCATCCATTGCTTGACACTAGTGTACTCATCTTGTGCTATCCTTCTATTATCTTGTTTCACAGGTGGTGGTTCTGCTAGGCGTGCTAGCAAGCGCCCCAAGCAGGTTTCCACTAAGCCCAAGAGGAAGGCTCGGCCCAACTATAAGACCGACATCTCAGTTCCGGATTTCACTGTGCTCAGGCAGAAGGATGTCTACCTCTCTCCTCGTGTTGCTAATATTGATACTCGGTTCTGGAACTTGGAGCAATCCTACATCTATGCTGATATCTATTGTGACTTCCGTCACCCTATCCGTCTGATGCAGCCCTTTGACTTTGCTGCTCTCAAGGCGAAAGAGGAGTTTGCTGATGCCGCGAGTATTGTTGAGCGGTTTGGGCTTGTGAAGCTCATGGAGACCCAGTGCAACTACAACACCCAGCTCGTCATGCAGTTTATGTCTACTTTGGTGTTCAGTGATGATCTGGTGTGCTGTCTCAAGTGGATGTCTGAGTCCACTCCTTGTGAGGTTTCTTTCTCCAGATTTGCACGCCTCCTTGGGTACTCTTACAGCTCTCACCCTCCTGTTGGTCGCCGTGCGCATGAGGTTGATAGGCCTAGGAGGGAGGTGGCCATGGCTGAGTTATATGCTCCTGGATTCACTATTGGGGGCAGTGAGGGACTTCTTCCCCTCTATGATCAGCTGGTGCGTATCTTCAGATCTTTCCTTGTGCCGAGTGGAGGTAACAATGATGCTCTCACCACTCCTTTATGCAACCTTCTGATTCTGGCTAAGGAGTGCATGGAGGAAGAGGACCCGTCTGTTTCTTATACTGTGGATGTTATGGACATCATCTATCACGAGCTATACACTGCTATGATTGGTGGAAACACCATTCCCTATGCTCCATATATCATGATGCTCATCAAGCATGAGATGCAGAAGGAGTACATAGAGTTACCTATGGTTGAGCACAAGGTCAAGAAGCTGTATATCAAGAGGAAGAAGAAGACTGTTGCTGCTACTCAGGATGCTCCTTTTGAGGGTGGTTCCTCTATGGGAGGTCCCTCTACCGGTTCTCACCTGCGTCCACTCCTGGTTCTAGCACTGTGCGCCATGTCAGGAAGCTTTCCTGGTTTCAACGCAATGTGCTCTGCATGAAGGTGGACATCCACAAGGAGCAGTACATGGCTTATTGCAGAGACACTGCCTTGGAGAGCACACAGCGTCAGATTCTTCACCACGTGAGTGGTGCTACTGGTGATCTGCCCACTCCTCTTACTGCTCAGTCTTACACTGCTTGGTCTGCTTAGGATAGCACTCCATGGGAGAGCATTGAGGCGGCTCTCCGGGCTTCTCAGGCTTCTGGTTCTGGAGCTGCTTATGATGATGAGGAGGATGAGGACGTGGCTTCTGAGGATGAGCGCGAGGCGGATGGAGAGTCCGAGACATCTAGTGGCGAGTCTCCTGAGCACTCTGATGCTTAGACCGTGTTTGGGACGTTAGATTAGTTATTTCCCTCCTTTTTGGTGTCTCGATGCCAAAGGGGGAGAAGTAGCTACTAGTCTACGGGATTTTCATGGGTTCGGGTACAAGCGTATGCGTTTATCATTTCTTGAGAGATTGTGTCCATTTAGTCTCTTCGTTTTCGTGAACTTTGTCAGTTTATTGTCTCGTTATAACTATGTGTGCTATTGTGTGTGAGACTATGTTGGTTATTTGGATATTATCATGGATTATCTATGTTAGTGGCTATATGGTTATCTATCTTATATGTTGAGGATATTATCTATTGTTGTGCTTGGTTATTCTTGGATATATTATCATCGCACAAGGTATATACTTCTATCTTACTCTCAACATATTGGTGATATTGGTACGTTGGCATGTTTTGCTACTTGTTGGAAATTACTCCCCATACATCATTGCATCTATTTGCATTTGAGGCAAACAAAAGATATGCATAGAGATAGGGGGAGACATTTCCATCTTGTTTCAAACATGTTCTTGTCAAGGTTTTATTGCAAATCTTAGTATTGTCATCTAACACCAAAAAGGGGGAGATTGAAAGTGCATTTCGTTTTCCCAGTGTTTTGTGTGTTAGCTAACAGTACTAAGTACATTATTTATCGAGGTGTTAAGCGTGCAGGTGTTATACTTAACATCGACATCGATCACCGAAAAGTCGGTGAAGTTTGGCCTGAGAGTTTTGGGACAGAACACAACCGGATTATTCGGAGGAGCCGGATATTCCGGTCCGGAGATTTCTGGTCCAGTTTGCTCACAGAGATGAGCCGGTTTATTCAGAACCGGATTATTCGGAGGAGCCGGATATTCCGGTATGGGAAATTCTGGACCATTTTCCGGACAGAGATGAGCCGGATTATTTGATCCGGATTATTCATCTCGGACCGGATATTCCGGTTGTTCATGAGATTGCGCGAAAACGGCTAAGGACTGGAAGATTTGCTCACAGCAGTGAGCCGGATTATTTGGTACCGGATTATTCCGGAGGAGCCGGAATATCCGGTACAGCTGCCTGCACCTCACAGTAACGAGCCGGATTATGTGAACCGGATTATTCCGGGGCAACCGGATAATCCGGTTTTGATCTGCAGGATTTCGTGGAAGAAGCTGACCGGATATTCCGGTCCAAACTTGGACCGGATATTCCGGTCCCCTTTTTCGTGCACAACGACTAGTTGTGAGGAGGGGCTATAAATACCCCTCCTCTTCTTCCCCAAGATCTAGTTCTTCCCCTTAGCATTTATGAGCATTTAAGAACTCACCAAATCTCTCATTACTCCCAATCCCTCCACCCAATCTTGAAGATCTTTGGAGGATTGAAGGAGAAGGCCCCGATCTACATCTTCACCGAGCCGTTCTTCATTTCCCCCTCTCTAGCTTGAGGGATCTAGCCTAGGGTTTCCTCTTGTGGAGAACCTAGGCTTCTTGATACTTGTTGTTGATTCAAGAAGAGTTGGGAGCCCCCAATTTGGTTGTGGGTGTGTGCCCCAAGTTGTTTGTAAAGGATTCGATCCCCGCCTCAAAGGGATTCAATAGTGGAAGGTGAACTAGGCCTTTGTGGCGGAGTTCATAGGAGAATAGGGTGAGGCCTTTGTGGCGTTGAGTAGGCCTTTGTGGCGAGCTCACACCCCTCCAACGAGACGTACTCCCTTAACAAGGAGGAACTCGGGAATACATCGTGTCTCTGTGTGGTTCCATCGGTTATCTCGTTCCTCTCTCTCTTTACTTACTCGTACTTGTTGCATAAATTGCTTGCCTTGTCATATAGGTAAATTCACCACTAGTTGCACTATCTAGAGAATTTACCTTCTTGTCAAGCCTAAACTTTAAGAAAAATTAAAATTGGTCGTAGCACCTATTTACCCCCCTCTAGGTGCCCATACTTTACTTTCAGAGGGGACGCGTGTCAGGCCACCGATGCGGAGGATAGGAGCGCGTGATCCCCCGGCTGTATACCAGCGTTTTACTTTTCTTTTTCTTTGAAATGCAGTCGGGTTGACTTTTCTTTTTCTTTCAAATGCACTCGGTTAGACTTACACCGCGCTTTTTGGGGAACGCATAGTAATATCCCCGGGTCACTTAAAACCCACATGTCAGTGACACATCAAAGGGGACTGTGAGCGACTTTCAGCCAACTTTGAGGGTTATTGGCAATTACCCCTTCGGGAACATGCATGGTTTATTTCTCTCCCCGCTCGCTCTCTACACCCTCTCTGCTTGCTTTTCTCCTCTTCTCGCTCTGCCGCGGATTCTTTCCGCCGGCGCGTAGAGCATCTCCACTCGTTCGCCCCCGAGGCGTCCAGCGAACCAATTTCGACGCCCACAGCAGCATTGTTTGGTCTGGGAGGCAAAAGTTTTCACTTGTTTTGGTCTCTCGACTCGGCACAAATTTAAAACATAGGTTCCCTCTACAAAAAAGGGCATAGTTTCGATGACACAGGCCATGTCTTGCCATATTTTAGCGGCGATCATTCCACTGGCAGCGATAAACAGAATCAAAATTCAGCGGGCACCATCAGACTGCAATCACGCCACGCAGGACGACCAACAAGAGACGTTGTGGCGGCCGTTCGGCGATGACGGCGGCGGGATCAAACTACGATCACCTCATCCTCCACGAAGGTGACCACCTCCTTCTCGGCGACAATGACCACCTCTTCCTCCGCGTCGGTGGGCAAAAGCGGTGCGGCGATCGACTCGACGATGGGCGTGGACGTAGCGAAGTCCTCGGCGGCTGATGGCTGCGCGATGAGCGAAGGCTGTGTTGTGGGTGCAGGATCCTCGGCGCGTGTCGCCAAAATCTGGTTCAGGATGAGGTTGCACTCGGCCTTCCACCACGCGGCCACCTGGGGGTCATCGTCGTCGGATCTCCGGCCTGCAAGAACGCCAAGTCTGTGTTCCTTTTCTTAGCAGCGACATTGGTCTTGAGGAGCTCGGGCTTGATGGAGTTCTTCTGCATCAGCTCTGACCACCTCGCGTCGTTCTTCTCCTCCATGGCGATGGCGAGCTTCTCTTTGGTGAGTGCGTGCGCGTTGGCATCGGTGATGCACTACTCGATTGCCGCCTGCACCCTCTCGGTGGACGGACCTTCAGCCTTCGCCGCTTGGCTTTCTTGTTGCCTTGAGGCCACCCGGCCGACGCCGTTGGGTTCAGCGCGTCGGGGTCGTAGACGCCGTCCTTGGTATTGGCGGGTGAGAGACATACCTCCGCCCACTTCTCGCAGGACTCGATCTTGGCGAAAACATGGAGGAACTAGAACTCGAGGTCGTTGTTGTCGTGGCGGTACATTCGAACATGCGCACCACCTGCACAGGGAAGCCCGGTGAGCGACGAGGGAACACCGGCGAAACCAGACACCCTGGTGTGCACGTACCTGTTGCTCGACATTCATGCCGCTCTGCGGGCGGTTGTGGACCTCCTCCTGAATGTCGCGCCACTTGTTGCATGCCTGCTAAATGATCGCCAAGTGGTTCGCCATGGCTTTCTCGCCGCGCTCAACGGTGAGGCAGCCGTACTCTGGGTCGAGCAGTCGGCGTTCGTCGTACGACCTCTTGATCCTCTTCCAGTAGATGTCGCCGTTCTGGTTCGCGCTGGTGATGGGGTCGATGTTGATCGTCTTCCAGGCTTCGTCCAAGCATTCGGCCTCCTTTGTCGCCCACTTCACGCGCGGCTCGGCTGCACCGGCGATCTGCTTCTTCTTCCTCTTCCCTTTCGTCGTCGGCGCCGGCTTGTCTTCATCCTCCTCGCCCTGGGCTTCCTCCTGCTTGCCGAATGTCTCCTGCACGTCCAAGCCGACAATTTCCTCCTCTTGCGTATCCATGTACCCATGGCTTGACGCGGCGGCGTTGGAGCCAGAGGTGATGTTGTCTTCCATCTCGGCGTTGAAAGGCGGCGTCGAACTTGATGCAGGAGCGAAGGGCAGCAGGCCTGGTGCAGGCCATGAGGCGACGAAGTTCCTGAGTAGGTAGGAAAGCAACTCTAGGCGGTGTTGATGTCGTTGCCGAGCGTGGACCGCGGACGGTTCGGCGGGCAGTGGGGAACGCCGTGTTTGTGTTGAATCCACCGTGGGATCGACGTCGGTGTACTTAGGCGAGGAGACACTTTGTTGTCTCGGCCAATGCAGGTACTGCCCGACAAGATGGGGGACCTGGTTGTCGTGCGGCTGGGGCGGCGGCGAAGGAGGTGGGTGCATGGTTGCCCTCATGGCAGCGTTGGCGGCGCTGGTGGTGGCGTTGTTCTGCTCCACAGATACGCGGGACGCCTCCTCCGCCGCGACCGCCTTTTCCCTGGCCTTCCTCATGTCCTCCAAGTTGCGCCCGTCGTTGGTGACGTTGCGGCGGCGATTGAGCTCGATGGCCCATGTGGCATTGGTCTAGCCCAGCGGCTTGGGTTGCGCCGCTCTCTGCTTTCGAGGGGGCTTTTCGCTGGCTTGGATCAGCGACGACGGGGGGTGCTCTGTATTTCTTGGGAGGCATGGCCACAGATCTGGAGCAGCGGGCGAGAAATGGCAGGAGCTTTGGCGGGGACGTGGGGCGGAGAAAAAGGTTGGGAATGGCGTGAAAAAGGGGCAGGGAAAGGCGTTCGGACACCGACAACGCGGCCCCACCCGTACTTTTGCCCAATTTCGCCCCCAGGAGCCCCCCCGGTGCGCTAGATTTGTCTTGGGTTCGCCGTGGGAAATTTTGGCCCAAACCGGCGGAAAACGAGAACCTCGGGGGCGAGTGGGCAAAAATCCGCCTGCCATCACCGAAAAGTAGCCCAAGGGGCATCTTGGGGGGCGAGTGGAGATGCTCGTTTTGTTGGGAATATGCCCTAGAGGCAATCATGTATGATGTAATTCCCAATGTATTCATAAAGTTATTAAGTGTTCCTTGGTTTGAACATCTGATATATGTCATTGAATATGTGATTCGATTGTGGAACTATATATTCATGTTGTTCATACTAGATTGTCCTTGGTCATTAAGGTTGTGCTGGACACACACCCTAGACTAATGTGAGTGTTGGCTGATGACATGGTTCCACTTGTCATGGGCATGGTGATGCCATTCCAACGTTCACGGACTTGGCTAAAGAGTTTAGCAAGTCGGACTGACCCACATTGAGATGCAACGATCAAGTCGTCATTTGCATGTCTCAATCAATGTAATCCTTAGACCTGAGGTTGTCGCACAATCCGAGTTGTGGATCACCGACTTAGGTTCTGTTAAACGCTGCTCTATGACAAGGCAACTATAAAGGCAGAGTTCGGGTCGAATGAGAAGCAAGCTGCGTGATGTGGATAATCAAGATGGGATTTTGCCCGTCCGAATGGAGAGATATTTTCTGGGCCCTCTCGAGTGATATGATTCAGGAAGCATGGCCATGCACGACTCAATTAAATGTTAACTGTGTCGGTTGACTAAGAGTTAGTCAGATGAATCACATATCACGGATCGAGAAGAGAGTCAAACTATTTAAGGGATGACGATAAATCGCCTATAGTTCAACAAGGTATATCGTGAGGCAAAAGGGACTAAGATGTAAATCACATTGGAAGGTATGTCGTCATGACTCAATGGGACTTGGGAGTCGGCACGTTCTGCTAGAAGCCGCTACCGATGGATCGATTGAGAGTCGGACTCTAATCGTGTCCAAGTCGCCATGAGCCTGCAGGGTCGCACACTTAAGAGCGGGAGCAATTGTATTGGTCGGGTTGGACCCGAACCGGAAATGGACTGTTTTGTGAGTCGGACTCATAGAGGGAATGGGCCACAAGTGTTGTGAAGCCCACTACCATTCGCTATATAAAGAGGGGCGCAGGTTGCCCAGCGGGCACGTTAGTCCACTCTCCCATGCGTTGGGAACCCTAGCCCCACTCAGTCCAGCCGTCGCACCGGACCTAGCAGTCCGCCGTCGGAGATCCTCCTCGTACGTGTGGATACCGGCAGAGGTGTTGTACGTTCAGCACTTCGACGTTCGAGGGAGTAGATCGGCCGGACCGGATCATGGTACTGCACTGCCCCGACGCGCTGCATCGATAATCCGCACCTGCGCGTCTAGTGGTAATACTTGTGGCTTTCTACCTCGGCTAGATCTTGGAAGTACCGCGTAGGAAAAAGTTTTGTTTATCTCTACGCGTCCTAACACGTTTGCCCCTAGCGCACCCGGCGAAACCATTTGTGTGCTTGAGCTGGAGAATTTTTCATCCTAAGAGGGTAAACATTTTCAGTCGCACCACCAGGTTTTGGCAATCAAAACAAAACAAAAGGAATGCCATAAATTCAAAGTTGTGCTTCCCGCTTCGAAAAAGCCTAGGTTTGGTGATCAACAAGCCAGAGTTTGGCGATCAACATGCCACAGTTCGTTGAACAACATGCCACAGGTCGGCAAAAGCACGACATAGCATGGCCACAATGTCCAGTGATGAATCGACATGGAAGGAAATCAGATGAATCGACATGGAAGGAAATCAAATGGTTGGCTCCTCGGACGAAGGAGTGGACCCGTCAGTTGGCGCAGAGCCCGGCAAAGGCGAACTAGGCGTGGCCTCGGGCGTGGTGGTGCTCCGTGTCGGGGTATACTCAGGTGCGGTGGTGCTCGGCATAGGGGTGTCCTCGGGCACGATGTTGTCCTCGGGCGCGGCGACATTTGTCGTAACGATCGCCGTTGGTGCTGTCATCTGGTTCAGGATGGCTGAGCACCCCTCCATGTACCATGACTTCACCTGCGGGTCCATCATTATCGGGTCAGCGCCCACCAAAAATGTCGGGTCGGTGTTCCTCTTCTTTCCGCGGCGTTGGTCTTGAGGAGCTCGAGCTTGACCGTATGCTTCTCCATCATCTCGTCCCACCTCGATTTTACCTGGGACTCTCTCATGGCAGCGTGTCTTTTCGCGCCGGAGATGCACATATCGATTGATGCATGGAGGCATTCAGCTTCAGACGTTGTGTCCCTTGCCTCCTTGCCCTTCTTGTTGCTGATCAGACGTTCTTCGGCGGCTTTTGGCGGACCTCTCTCCACTTCTCACACGACTTGATCCGGGTGAACACATGGAGAAACCTAAAATCGTCGTTGTTGTTGTTGTCCTAGCGGTACAGGTCGAACATCCGGACCATCTGCACAAAGAATGGCATGGGTCGGCAAAAAGACATGGCGAGCATCCGTGACCGGCGAGGTTTCGGCATACCTGGCGTTCAAAGTTGGTTCCGCTCTCTGGGTGGGAGACCACCTCTTCATGGATGCCATGCCATTTGTTGTATGCCTGTTGTATGGTCGCCCAATGGTTGGCCATCGCCTTCTCTCCGCGGTCCATGTGTATGTCGGCGAATAGGGAGTCGACCACCTTGCGCTCGTCGAATGCCGTCTTGACCCTTCTCCAGTAGTTGTCGGAGTTCTGATTCGCGCTGGTGATTGGGTCGATGCTGACAGTCTTCCATGCCTATCCGAGGCACTCGTCTTCCTACGTCATCCACTTGATCCGGAGCTCGGCCGGCTTGGTGGGAGAAGGACGGGGAGTAGCCGTAGGGAGTGTTGAGGTCGGCAGCAAAGACATGCACGGATGGGGGGCGCGCGGTGCAGGACAGTGCTGGAAGGAGGTGTTGAAGTTCAAGCCACTGAGAGGATCCCCGTCGACGTAGTCCGGCGAGGAGGAGTACCTCCATACCTGCGGAGAGAAGCTAGCCGCGGCAAGGCGGAGCTCTGCTGGCTTCCCCACACCCCATGCAGATACGGGCTTGACGCTGATGGGGCGGGTTGCTCGGCGGGTTGATGGGTAGGCTGCTGAGTAGGGTGGCGCTGATACGTCCATTTTGCATCGCTATTTTATATGTTAATTTTACCTTATCCGTTGATATTTTCCATATTAGAGCACTATACTTATGTAATTTGGTTGTTTTATATGTGTTTTACAGTTTTATGGAATTATTTATCAGAGTCAGAATTCAGCTGGAAAAAGCACCGGTCAGAGGGGATATCTTCTGAACGTGAGAACAATTGGGAAAATCAGAAAATGGAGTTTCTCAGAAATCACAGGGGGAGCCTGGACGCAGCCAAGTGACCCCCATGCCGCCCCTCGACAGCGCCTGGTGGGCCCCTGGCCCCCTCCGGCTCTCCATCGGTGTACTTACCCTCGTGACCTAAAATTATCGAGGAGGCACTTCATAGAATTTTTCCGCTGCCTCTTCGCGACGGAAAAGATGGAGAGAAGAAACACCTTTTTGGCGGGGAGATTCCGCCGGGGAAATTCCATCCGGAGGAGGGAATCGTCACCACCGTCACCATCATTGCACCAGGCATCATCAAGATCATCATTAACATTGTCATCACTATCACCTTGACCATGCACCTTCATCATTTTGTAACAATTAGGTTTGTATATCATTGTATTCCATTAGATCTCTCTACTAGTGTGAATTACTCCTTTGTAGTTGTGCTTGTGAGAATTATCGGTGTTTGCACTTTATGACAAGATTGTCATTCATCCATATATCACCTCTGATCATGATCCATATGATGTGTTGTGAGTAGATCATTTATTTCTTGAGGACATGGGAGAAGTCTAGTTATTAGTAGTCATCTTTCGTTGAGTAATATTTACCGGTTTGATATTTAAGTTATGTTGTTATTTCTCTAGTGGTGTTATGTGAACAATGACTACATAACACTTCACCTTTGTGGGCCTAGAGGAATGCATAGTGTGTTGTATTGCTTATGGTGGTTGCCGGAGTGGCGGAAAGCTAAACCCCAATTTGCAATACTTCATCTAAGGAAGTAGTAGATACCACGAGTTTATTGCTACGGTTAGATTTATATCTTAATTACTTTCTTTTATTTGCGGACGTTTGCAAATAGTGTAATCGTAAGTGTGCATTAGTCTTGGATAGGACGGTACACTGGCATAGGTCTACCCACATAACACTTACTAAAACGATAAATACTAATCAATGGCGTGTGATGAAAATAACTTGACGAAACCTCACGTGTGTCCTCAAGAACGTTTTAGGGTGTGCTTGGTAGCCTAGTTCTCCTCAACGTGCCATTCTCAACTGGACCAAGCTGAGATTATACGTGTTGGAATGAGATATTGTTGTGTGTTTGGTAGGCTGTATGTATTGAACCAGGCTGACCCGAGATGTTGTGTGTTTGGTAGGCTGTATGTATTGAACCAGGCTGACCCGAGATGTCGTTTGGTAGGTTGTTTGTGTTAATCTAGGCTGTGACTAGAGTACATAAATTAAAATTACACATAGATCCAAAGTTTTACAGAAAAGTCCCAGAACAAAAATAGAAAACGCAATCAGGTCCCCTAGCGGACCGATCCGGCCGGCCTATGCTGGGAGGAGCTTGCCGGCGGCAGTGCTCGCGTTCATGAAGGGCAGGCGAGGACGAGGCGCTCCGCGGCGGCGTACTAGAGTGATGGACAGGCGGCGTGACCCCTAGTTGCGGCGGCGACCACGACCCTTAGGTGCGACGGCGGCCATGGGCCCTAGGCGCGCAGCGGCGGACATAGGCTCTAGGTGCGGCGACCATGGGCCCTAGGGGAGGGGCGGGGACGAGCGCCGAGTGCGGGCAGCGACGGGCGACACTGGACGAGCGGTGAGGCGCGGTACCGGAGCTCTGCGGGGCGGACGTGCGGCACATCGACGCTGGAGCTCGATGAGAGAGACACATACGGTGGGAAATGACGACAGTATTCGCGAGGGGAGATGGGCACGACGCTAGGTGGGACCCACGCGTGGAAATTTTTGGGGATGAAGTGGGCATGGCTGAGGAGAGAAGCTTATTTCCAGCTTCTCTCGTGGGCAAGGCTGAGAGCTGTTTTCGGGGTGAGATGGGCAGGGCTGAGGAGGGCAACCCGGGCTACCAAACAACTAATATTAAGGAACATATGTAATATTATATCTAGTGGAATCCACCGTACACCCTTGCATTTTTTTTTTCTTCTGTTCATGCAAACATCAATTCCATGTCCTACATTGGATGTTGATTCATGTTGAACTTTTTTGCTAAATAGTGCATCGAAGCAGGTGCATTTCTTCTAATCTAGTATCATCTTGGATCAGGAATGGAAATACCATGCCGTTGTTCCTTTCTTTTTGCATGTCACATGTTAATTTATTTGTAGGGCTGTTTGCATGGAAAGCGGAATACCTAGGACATGCAACACTGTTGCATCAATTCCTCATCGGCGTCGTCTATCTGCAATAGTAGCACTCTCGTGTTAGATGATCATCATGGTGTTGCATGAACAGATTGACGCAAATGAAGATACCTCTGAAAATGAAAATTTTTGTATGGTATCTTCGTAAGGGTGTCATTTTAACTAAAGATAATCTTGTCAAGCGCAATTGGCATGGAAGTACAAAGTGTGTTTCATGCTCTAAGGATGAGACGATAAAACACTTATTCTTCGAGTGCGTATTTGCGCGTTCTATATGGTCAGCTATCCAAATGGCTTCGAACCTATATCCGCCAACATCCGTTGCAAATATTTTTGGCAATTGGCTGAATGGAGTAGATAAAAGGTGTAAAACTATTTTCAGGGTAGGAGCGCTAGCCGTTATATGGTCGCTATGGCTGTGTAGGAATGATAAGATTTTCGATGATAAAAATTTCTCTCGTTTGCAGGTTCTATTCCGATGCATAGGTATTCTCCGTTCGTGGTGCACATTACAGCGGGGGGAGTTTCGAGGCCTTTTTATGGAGGCATGTGCACGGCTGAAAAGGGTGGCGAGGGATATTTTTATCCCACATGGGTGGCCGCTTGATCTACGGATAGCTGCCCCATAAGCGACATTCTTGATGCATCTTTGATTGTAATCGTTATGTTGCTACCTTTATTTTCCTTTTTTCGGCTGTGTGCATCTTGTTATGCAGAAGCCAGGTGTAAGACTTAAACTTTTAAGTAATAAAGCCCATTATCAAAAAAAAAATGAACAGATTGACAGATTTCTTTTCGTTTAGGTTAGGTATTTGCATATCGAGTCAGCTGGTTTCGGCCATGACAACGGAATTTAGCTTGGCCTCCGAAGATGCTAAAGAATTATTCGAAGGAATCCACGCTCCGGATAATTAAAAGAAGAACACATGACGTAAAGATACGACGTAGCAAGCCAGCCTTAGGCTGCAGGGACCATTGTGGAAGCTCGTCGCAGGTGGCACTCAGGCTTGCGCGGCTCGGGCTGCGCGGGGGCGTTGGTACTTAGGAGCCGTGCCACCAGCGCTTCCTGCCTTCACGGACGGCCGTGCCAGCAGCGCTCCCTGCCCTGACGGACGACCGCGCACCACAGACCAGCCATCATCACGCATTACACTTGGTAGTCTCCGTTTAGCCGGTCGCTTATGCGGAGGTGTAGAGCAGATGCGCATGAGAGAATCGTTGGAGTTAGCAGCAATTGTTAGGGCGGAAAGATCTCTGTCAGGTGGTCTAGGTACTCGGTGGCGGGGAGCCGGCCGAGCGGCCCTGGCCTGGCCCTGGCCTGAGAGCGTTTGTCCTGATCTCGGCTTTTGAAAGCAAACTGATAGCTTCTCTTCATGCAAGGTTCTTTGTCCACCTAGGCCTCTCCTTTGCCTTGGACCAGAAGAGCAAACTATCTAAAGTTACACTTGCACATTGCTCCTCGAGGATAGGAGGAGGCAGCGTCATCTCGATCTTGTAGATATATAGAGGATTATAACGGAGAACCCTAGCCAAGCCTCCAAGCCTTGCTCCATCAGGAGATGGAATCAGTATCGGTTTGAGCGATTGGAGAGTGAGCTAAGAAACGTTTGACTCCTACTCATATACGTGCCTGCTCTTTAGTGGGCCGGTCCACACACAACAATCAGTTGTTGCGAATCACGATCGCACACACCACGTACAAAACCGATTCTCACTTGCCACGAAGATGGAAACGTGGGAAGACCACCGTCCAACCGTTTGATAACTTACCGATGACATATATGGGTAATTAAGTATAGAATAGATATTTTTGTGTAAGGGCAAAACGGTAAAACATTAGGTTGGACCGGAAGAAGCCTTCCTCTCTTTATTATTAGGTAAAGATTACAAAAATCCCTAAACATTTGTTCTCTAGTGTTTACAGAGTAACCTTTCTCAAAACTATTTATCAATACCTTTAGCTCCTCGTTGGGTTTGACACTCTTATTTATCGAAAAAGCTACGATCGATCCCTGATACGTTGCAAACATATCTATAATTTTTTATGCTCCATGCTTGTTTTCTACCCAATACCTTTTGTTTTCCACATGTTTTCTTTTGTTATCCTTTGTTTTCCGGATGTCTTCACACACTAACGTATTAACAAGATGCCCCAGGCCAGTTGTTGTTTTCTGCTGTTTTTCTATTTCAGAAAATTTCTTAAGGAAATATTCTTAAAAAGGGATGAAAATCCACAAAGATCAATTTTTACCCGAAACAAAGACAGAGTCCAAAGGGGAACCAGAGGAGAGCCAGGGGCCACCGGGTGTGGCCTCCCCCTAGGCCGTGGCTAGTGGACCCCTAGGGGACCTGTCCACCGCCTCACGTCCCCCCCTTTTCTTATAAATTGCCCTAAACCCTAACAATCACGGGGACGGAGTTATTTTCCATGAAACATACAAAGAGGCGTCATCACCTCAAAAGTCCAATATAGGGCTTCTGGAGTCCTGCTCCGGCACTGTAAGGACCCCAGACCGGCAGTCTGAAACCCTACGTATGCATACATTCACGATCCCAGAAAGATCAGTCGTGAACAACATACACAGTTGGCACACAGAAATACATCATCCATTACACGAATACATAAAGGTATTACACAAGTGATCACATGATCAAGTATAAAGCAACTGCCAAAAGGGCAGGCAACTTAATCAAACACAGCGGAAGACAAATAAAACACAACGTAGTTGAGCCCAAGTCACGCCTTAACCTACAGGCTGCTGACCCGGAGACGATCCTAGTTCGCAAAGCCGTCAACTCCGTACTTCTCTTCATGGATATCCTTTGGAGGCTCCTTCTCAAAGTCTGGCAAGTAGATACCAGGGGCGAAACCATAATGAGTACATTTGAATGTACTCAGCAAGACATCCATCATGTCACTTACCAACATGCAAGTATGCTTATATGGTGGATTAGGTAGGCTATAAATAGGGTTCACTATCAATGGTGTTCATATATGATGACACCATAGTTGCAGTCAGGTTAATCTGTATCTTCGTTGAAGAAGATACTTCAGAAGAAAATAATATGGTTTTATTTCTCTTGTAGATATCACATGTACAAGAGTTTTTGTAAAACTTTGTTAAAGAATATTTTCTCTTTGCAAAACTTCTTGGAATCAGTTTCCAGAATTCTTGCTTAGAGTAGAAAAGGTTTTCTTTGCAAAACATTTTGTCTTGTATACATCATCTGGCTTTTCATCATCGACGATACCTCCACGGTATAAGTTTCCATTCTTTTCCGAACTTCACAAGTTCAACACTTCCTTTCCAAAGATTCCCTTTCAAAAACTCTTTTTGAAAACATTGACACAATGCTAGCTACATGGCCATTCAACTGTCCATATCCGAGGACGCGGCTTCTTCGAAAAAGTTATACTCTGCAGAGGTGTACACATCCACCAGATCCAGTACACCTCCCGTGAAACAACCACGGACTGTAACAACAGTATGTAAACATCAGGTATCTGATCATAACCATCCACTATGTTCAAGCTAGAATATGCCTATCTCTCGATTGAGGTTGTTCTCCCCGGCATCAAGTCCCACCCTGCCTAGCCAGGAGCCTCAATGAATGCATCCGGAGGGAAAATTAATCCCACACTTTATATGCCTCAACATTGGGAGTTTTGACGACATTCGGTTCGAGGGTACGACGCCCCTTATAGCAAGTGAGATAGCACACACTAATAAGAACAAACTTCAAGTTAAGCCCCGTGCCCATGTTAGGGTAGGGTGGCAGTACGGTAAAGGTTGTCCGGCGAAGACTAGGTTATGTGTCATTTTTGAAAACACCACTTTCTCAAAAATGACCACTTCCACATTCCTCCGGAGAACAAGGATCCGCCTTTTCTCCGGGTTTTTCCGTAAAGCCTTTGTTTCGTAGAATCACAATTTTAGGGTGTCCACTTAGGGACTAGCATATTTGATGGTAATAAATACCATATGGTGGCCTATGGGCTTGGTATTACCAAGTTTAACTATTGGCATGATAGTAACCTATAATATAGTATAGTAGTTAATTCCACATCAAAAATAGTTTTGATAATCAAGTTTTTGTAAAACTTCAGAGGTAAAACATGCATGATAGATAATGATAAGTATTGTATCAGCAAGCATCAGGATGGCTTGCCTGGTAACTCTTGTGTCCCTGGTTGTTGGAGTGACTGGAACTTGAAACAGAGCTTCCCGACACTTCCTTCCTCTTCGTTTTTCTAACGTCGTAAAAAGAGAATAAAGGACACACATTCAGAACCAAACAAGACAAACAAGGCTACAAGTAATACATACAACAAGCAATCAAGAAGTACCACCCAAGTTCTCAATTTTTCCCTTAAGAAAAATTGGCATAAAAACTATAGTTGAAAAGTCTGCTTTTTTCCTAGTGTTTATGTGTGGCCAATTCAATGATTTTTAGTTAAGAACACCATGGACCAGTGGGGTAAAGCACATGTTACTAGACAGTAGGGTGTCACATAAAACACATTTTGATGTCTAAAAATTCCCACTACAATCTCTATGGCAAGCACACATAATTTGCTAAATTACCCAAGTGGTAAAATAAGCTCATGACAACAAGTCAAACCTATTATTCCACCATGAAGCAAACATACCAGTGGGTGTTCCACTAGCAAATATGCTCACCAAGAGGTTAATAAGCCTCTGGTCACTTTTATAAAAGTGCTCAAAACAAACAAACAAGCATCCAAAAACTCCTACTCATACTAGTAGAAAATTTAGGAAAAATACTAGACTAGTTTAGGCTACACTAGTTAATTTTATGCACAAGTGTGCAAGCTAGCAGAGGGAAAATACTCCTCTAACTAGTACCATAAATGCTACTGTATTCCACAAAATAACATAAAAAGCATAGCTAGGAAACAAGGAAAAACTATGCTTAAAATGCTACACATGTGAGTAGATTAATTCCTAGTCGTCCAAGTGTTACTCATGCTTTTATGCTACTTAAGAGGAAACCTATCAGAGGTGAAAACCCTAAGATAATAATGCCACAAGGACATTCCATCCTCTGGTTTCCACACCAAAGATTCATATTTTTCCCTAAGGGAAAACAAGACAAAAAGCATACATGAATATCCTAGTGTGAAATCTAGTCCTTAAGCATTTCTATTTTAAACCTATTTCAAAAACAAGCACCAAGTATTTAGAGGTTCTATAACCAAAATAACAGTACCTAAATGGTACTAGTTTCATGAGAATTAATCTAGCAATAAGCCTAAAAAGCATTTAAAGATCTACTCAAAACATATATAAAAGAAACACATCTAGTGTGGGGGAAATAATGTTTCCACCAAAAATGCAATGAAACCAGTGGGTGTTCCACTAGCATATCAAAGCATTAAGAGGTCACAATGCCTCTGGTCCACTTGCTAAAAATTTAACAAAAGACTAAACAAGCTTCTAGTGCAATAACAATACTAGCAGAAAATAATAGGGTGCTTAAATAAGCAAGGCACTGCTACTCATGTTATTGTTTTCACACAAGTGAAAACTTTAGGGGTCAAGTACTCATAACAAACTTATCAAAATGCTACTGGACCTATGGATACAACCCAAAAATATGTGGTCACAAAACCACAAATATTAATACCAAAAATTCCCCACATGAGGGAATTTTTCCAAACATCCTCATAGTAATGATTAAGCTACTCATGCTTTTCTACTAACTCAAATGCAACATAGCAGAGGTGATAACAACACAAAATCAGTACCAATATGGTACTGGATACAATCAACAAATCCAAGTATTTGCACACCACTTCATCACCCAAAATCCCTATGCAAAATATTAACTAGAGATAAACATATGCTACTAACAAATATCATATTCCTTCTCCACTCAAGTCCACACAATCTAACATGCTAAAATAGCTAAGTAACACTTAGAAAACAAGTTCACACAACTTGTACATGCTAGAAAACAATATGGAAACACAAAAATAACTCACACAATTTAATTATCTAAAAATGCCAAAATGGCAGAAATAAGCAAAACAAGGATCTGTCCACCAAATTTTATAGGATGCTCTAAAAATTAAACCCTTCTAGTTTTAGATAGTCCTAAACATATACAAGACCATCCAATTTGTTTTGCATCAAAATTCATCTTTAATTAATTTATAAAAATCACCAAAGTGCTCACTGGTGTTTTACCAAATTGCATGCCATTTCAAAAATACAATGAATTTGGAAGCAAGGTTAACTTCTTCAGTTAGGAAATTTCAAGGGCTTTCCAATGCAATTGGCCTCACTTCATTTAGAGTTGTAAAATAAAAATGGTGCTCATTTTGGTGTTTCTGGTAGCTGTTACCAAAACATTTTTCATTTCAAATGTATCCATCCAAATGTAGATCTACAACTTGGAGATGGTTTAGAATTAGTTGAGGTACCACTGTAAATTTTAGTTTGGTCAAATTCATATTTTAAGTTGCCTTTTTGAGCCAAAAGTAACCATGCAACAATCTGTGAAAAATAAATGGAAAATAAAGTGTTGTTGGGCCAGATCCAACTGCTGGGCCGTCCTGGATCTTCCTCACCGCGCGCGGATCCAGCCCGAGTCGCTGACTCGCGGGCCAGAGCGCCACAGTGGCATCCACGCGGGCACAGCCGGGCCCCACTGGCCAGTTTGACTCAAATGCGCGCGGGTCAAGGCAGCTGCGTCAGCGTTGCGTCACTCGCCGGCGGGAGCGTCTCCGGCGAGCTCGAATCCGTCGCATCCGTCCACCTATTCGCGAATAAAAGGTACCTACACGATGCTTACGACGAGGGGAACCAGGTGGGGTCTGTCTCGTTTCCCGGGAGTGGCCGGAGAGCGGCCGGCGACGAGGGCATGCGGCGGCCGGACAACACGCACGGAACGACGGCGATTTAGGGGGTTAGGGAAGGGGGAAAATGGTCGGGGGGATTCCCCTGCTCACCACGAACGTAGAGGAGGAGTCGGTGAGGTCGGAGAGGACGCGAGGGCGCGGGAATGGCTCGCCGGAGTCGCGTCGGGCTCGGGGAAGAACACGGACGGCGCGGGCACCACGCTGCGTTTCGGCTCGATCTCTTCGGCAGGGAGGACTAGGACGACGAGGCGGAGACATTAGGCACCACGGCAGCCGCCGGTGAGCTCCCATTTGGCCGAATCGACGGCGACCCAAAAACTAGGGTTTCGGTTGTGGCAAAAATATCTAAGAGAGAGAGTTTTTCCGAGGGGGAGAGAGAGAGGGGGCAGGTAGCAGCCACTCGGGGGGGTTTTATCTATCTAGGAGTCTTCTACTCGAAGGCAATGGAGCATGGGCCTCCATGCCCTCTGCTGCGTCATCTACAGGAGGAAGAAGAAGGTGTGACTAGGATTACATTTTGGTCCCTGGAGAATTACAAGTAGGTCCCTGTACTCTCAGAAAATGGATGTTTTCCCTAGGCAAACAAAGTTAAAATTTAATTTCCTTTTGCCCAAAATTCTAATTAGTTGAGATGCACAACATATATGAAAATTGGCTCAATTAGATAAACTTCATAATTCAAAGTTGTTCAAATTTGAATTCTGACATAAATGGACATTGAATTTATTAATCTACTTAGGAGCTTCCAAAAATGATAATTTTTGGCACACAATCCTTATTTGATGTGTTACTTATGTGGTAGAAAATTCAAGTCATTTAGAGTTACTTCATAGAACAAACTTGTTCAAATTTCAAAAAGGTGCTGTCAAGAAAACAGGGGTTTTTGGCAATTTAAATTATTCAAAAACTTGTGCCCTTTTGGTTTTCATCCTCATTTATGATATAGAGCATGTGGTATTTATTTCATGGCATTTGGGAAAAGTTTGTAGAACAAACTTGTTCAAAATCCCAAATGTTGCTGTGGAGAAAATTCATGTTTTCAGGGCTTTAATGGATTCAATTTTTGGTCTCCTCTTGTGTGTGTTCCTTATTTGATATAAGGAAGCAATGGTATGAATTTCAAATCATTTGAGGAAAGTTTCCAATAGTAACTTGTTTTAGTTTTCTGTTTCTAGAAATATTGGAATTTCTATTTAATAAAGCACTAGGCTTTTCTTTATCAATCCTTTGCCAAAATATTTATATGACTAGAGATAGCAAGTCAATGCTCTCTAATACCTTTGTTTTTAATCTTGCAAGGTTGGAAAAACATTTGATAATATTTTGGTGAAGCATTTAAGAATGCCTCCTTTTTCTGATATTTCTTTATGGAAATTTTATTAAGTGTTTCCTCTTCATTAATTTAGGTCTTGGAATTATATTCAACATGTATGGGACTCATAAGATGTTTTTGGAAAACTCTTTGATCAATATTCACTTTAGAAAATATTGCCAAACTCATTGGAACAATATGTTGAATATTTTTATTATTGGAACAATATGTTGAATATTTTTAGTTTACTTCTTTGCTATCCTTTTTAAGTTTGTTTAGTTGCACTTAAACAAACACAAACAAACACAACCAAGGTTTATTAGTAAAGCAATTAGCAAAACAACTGTGTTAACATGTATTCCAAAATTGGGATGTGACAGGTCTTCCCCCCTTAAAAAGAATCTCGTCCCCGAGATTCACAAGCGAGGACTAAGGGAGGGCCAACAAACACAATGTTAGTGTTGGAGTGAAGGTGCTTCCCCCCTTTGACTTTTCTTGGGAGGTGGGGTACATCCCTAAATTAGCAACTTCATTTAAAAAAAAATACACCAGTACTTGTTTTAGGTCCAAAACTTTTGTTTCCTAGTTTGAACAAACATTAAGGTTAGTGCAGAACTACCTGGAAAAAATACCGTCAATTTTTTTTACATGAGTTCCTAGCTATATCCCACATCTCACAATACACATATGGAGTGGTATACCACTCTCATAACTAGGTACATAAGAAGCTAAAAATATAGCTTGTGGGTGCAATAGGTTAGGTTGCTAAGGTAAAACAAACAGACAGAACAATAACCATGGCAGTGGGCATTACTCACCACAAGCAACTATCACTTAATATGTTCATGATTTTATTTGGATGTTTTAGTTTCATAAGATACTCTTAAGCACAATCATAACACAAGTATAAACTCATGCTAAGGTAAAACATTTAAACAAAATCCAATAAGCAAGCAAACAACACCACAGATGAATAGACTATTTATTCACTAGGTTATTGTTTATTAGAGGTTTTGGAATCCATCAATCATGAACAATTAGCAAACAACCAGTAGCTAAAAACCAATTAATTCAATCATAAAGATACTCTAAAATACCATCTTCACACAAGATAAAAACTCCTCTTTCACAGGCATAAAAACAGGACTGCACAAATAACATACTAGTATGAAAATTCTACACCAGCATGCTATAAGAGATAATCATATCCTATAACCCTGGAACATGAAGCTAAATAATTCATGGCATGATAACAGAAGTAATAACTTCCTAAACATGCTATAACAACTCATATACTCATAAAATAAAAAGAGGGTAATACTAGAGCAAGAATCACCATTTTCTAGTGGTGAAACTAGTTTAACTCTAGAGAAGCAAACAATGCTATCATGATGTTTAAAATTAAACAAGCAAGTCATGAATATAAATGTACCTAATAACAGTACACAAAACTTACTCATGTTAGTAAGCACAACCATTAAAACTATCCCATAAATCAACTATTAAACACGCAGAAATTTCTGCTAGCAATTTCTGTTTTCTTTAACTCATTACTAGCAAACAAGCAAGGTATACTCGCACAACCAGTAGCTATGAAATTAATGAAAAGTTATCTAAACCTTTTCAAAAATCCATACACTCAATTTAAAATTATTCACACACGACCTACCAATCAAGAGGAATTTATCTTATTTGCGAACAATTTAATTTTAGCACTCGACAGTGAAACATTTCTTAACACGATACCCCTAAGGAATATTATGCTAACAAAAGGATCACACCTAAACATATTAGTATTCACTAATAAGAAATAAATTTCTCACTTGCATAAGTGAAAAGAAACAATTATATTTTCCATGGTGGAAAATAGAAATCAATCTCATAGTGAAACATGCTATTTTCACACATGTGTATGGTTGGGGATTTTCATCCTCAAGCCAAAACACAATGGGACCAGTGGACTATGGCCTACTAATACCAAGGCAAAATAGGTACTGAGCCTCTGGTTACTCATGAAAAACTTTGCATACCAGGTAAAAATATAAGGCTATTTAATCTAGTGAAGCAATACTAGTGCATACTGATAGTAATGCTTACACATGCTTTACTATTAAGGGACATGCAAGCTAACATAGGTACAAGCATCAAAATATCAGTACCTAAATGGTACTGGACTCAAAGAAAAACATAGCACAAAATTTATCAAAGCATTCACACAAAGGTCTAGCTTTCACAATAATTCCAAATAATAAAAACTGGAAAAATAACAAATGTTACTCCTGCTTTGCTATAAGATCACATGCAAGTTAATGAAGATAACAACATAATAACAAGTCCTAATAACTCCATATAAGTTAGGAAGCAAGATTGAATAAAATACAAATTTATTTCAATCAAGAGCACACAAAGAAACAAAAACAGGAAAACTGCTGTTCTCTAGATCTATCATAATCATTCCATCGTTCACTTAATTTCTAAACCCCGAATCTCATAGTAACTACAACGTCTATTAAGATTTGGTTTCCAAAATAGATACACATGATATCCTATTGACTAGTAAACGAATAGGTCATCATTTATTTTCTCGGGACTTCTCCTTTTTACCAACTAGATTAAAAGGTGTCGTGAGTCACTTAATTTCTTGGTTTAGAAAGAGTTGTCAGTAGTTTGCATGCTTTGGTTAGGTGTCAACCTAAGATTAGGCAAAGCATGTTAGTCTTGTTAGCTTTCTATTAAATCATGTTTGTCCGACAAGATACGACTAGCGTCATACGTCGAATATTGAATTGTGCTCTTTGGATTGGCTTACGAGGGGTTTGCGCATCATGGCATGTGAATACTTCTTGTTCACCTTTCTCCATAGGAGGGAGGTATATAACCTTTAAAAGGGGATTTCTCTTGTTTGGTCTTTTAAAAGGGGATATAAAAAGGTGCATCATTTAGCCAACAGGGCAAAACGAGTCTTTTTCAAACAGACAAAACATAGAGGTTTTTGGTCAGTATTGGTTGGTTTTCTTCATGCCTTTTCTTCTATGAAGGTTGTCGTTGTTGGAGATTTATCTGTTGGAGTGCATCACTGGTAGCAATGCTATCAGCTCGTGTGGCTTGATGGTCCTCTATATAGGCCCAACGGTGCTTTCATTGATGGTGGGGAAATGGTGGTGGTTCACGACGGGTCGCATTATGAAGCGAAAACAAGTATAAGTCTAAGCAACAAATTCTTGTTTTTGAAAGCTATACCAACATTTTTGCTTGCAAAAATTTAACACGAGGCGATTCAAAAACAAGAGCGGGGCAATCACAAATTTGCAAAACTTGAGCACTCCGCAAACATATAGAAGCCTAGATGAATCAAAATCTACACCACACAATAGCACAAAGTCCTATGGACACACATAAGCAAGCCAAAACACACAAGCAAGACTCCATTGGGGCTACGTAGGGGGAATGATCCAAAATCCTAGAAGTGGCTGAAGAACTATATCTACTTCTGACCATCATCACTGTAGAGCTAGGCAATTATTTTGGTCTCTCGGGACATCGGCAAGTATAAAAGTTTTTGTATGGAAACAAGATAATAGAAGTAAAGTTTTGATAAAACTTTATGCAACAATCTGTTTTTGAAACTCCAACTATTTTCTGGACAGAAAACTTCAAAGACGAGAGATGTTTCAAAAACAGAGCGGAGCAGTTGCAAACAAGTAAGAAATAAACTCTTAACCGAGAGAGATACCAACTCTATAAGGCCCGCCCTTCGAACCACTGTTCAAGGACGCCCTTGATATGCATTTAGAGTCTTTTGAAAAGATCAGAAGGAGGGGAAAATATACTAAAATTCCCTTAGATAAAAATAATGTAGATAGTAAATAGGTTTTTACTCAAAAATTCTTTTCTTTCCTATCTGACGTCCATGCTAACTAAGGTCTCCTAAGGTCAGGATGGCTCTGATACCAACTCTGTAAGGACCCCAGACCGGCAGTCTGAAACCCTACGTATGCATACATTCACGATCCCAGAAAG
Organism: Alopecurus myosuroides; assembly: GCA_028641055.1. NCBI lineage: Eukaryota > Viridiplantae > Streptophyta > Magnoliopsida > Poales > Poaceae > Alopecurus > Alopecurus myosuroides. The sequence continues at coordinate 87,787,330 of CM054063.1, read as the reverse complement.
ATCAGTCGTGAACAACATACACAGTTGGCACACAGAAATACATCATCCATTACACGAATACATAAAGGTATTACACAAGTGATCACATGATCAAGTATAAAGCAACTGCCAAAAGGGCAGGCAACTTAATCAAACACAGCGGAAGACAAATAAAACACAACGTAGTTGAGCCCAAGTCACGCCTTAACCTACAGGCTGCTGACCCGGAGACGATCCTAGTTCGCAAAGCCGTCAACTCCGTACTTCTCTTCATGGATATCCTTTGGAGGCTCCTTCTCAAAGTCTGGCAAGTAGATACCAGGGGCGAAACCATAATGAGTACATTTGAATGTACTCAGCAAGACATCCATCATGTCACTTACCAACATGCAAGTATGCTTATATGGTGGATTAGGTAGGCTATAAATAGGGTTCACTATCAATGGTGTTCATATATGATGACACCATAGTTGCAGTCAGGTTAATCTGTATCTTCGTTGAAGAAGATACTTCAGAAGAAAATAATATGGTTTTATTTCTCTTGTAGATATCACATGTACAAGAGTTTTTGTAAAACTTTGTTAAAGAATATTTTCTCTTTGCAAAACTTCTTGGAATCAGTTTCCAGAATTCTTGCTTAGAGTAGAAAAGGTTTTCTTTGCAAAACATTTTGTCTTGTATACATCATCTGGCTTTTCATCATCGACGATACCTCCACGGTATAAGTTTCCATTCTTTTCCGAACTTCACAAGTTCAACACTTCCTTTCCAAAGATTCCCTTTCAAAAACTCTTTTTGAAAACATTGACACAATGCTAGCTACATGGCCATTCAACTGTCCATATCCGAGGACGCGGCTTCTTCGAAAAAGTTATACTCTGCAGAGGTGTACACATCCACCAGATCCAGTACACCTCCCGTGAAACAACCACGGACTGTAACAACAGTATGTAAACATCAGGTATCTGATCATAACCATCCACTATGTTCAAGCTAGAATATGCCTATCTCTCGATTGAGGTTGTTCTCCCCGGCATCAAGTCCCACCCTGCCTAGCCAGGAGCCTCAATGAATGCATCCGGAGGGAAAATTAATCCCACACTTTATATGCCTCAACATTGGGAGTTTTGACGACATTCGGTTCGAGGGTACGACGCCCCTTATAGCAAGTGAGATAGCACACACTAATAAGAACAAACTTCAAGTTAAGCCCCGTGCCCATGTTAGGGTAGGGTGGCAGTACGGTAAAGGTTGTCCGGCGAAGACTAGGTTATGTGTCATTTTTGAAAACACCACTTTCTCAAAAATGACCACTTCCACATTCCTCCGGAGAACAAGGATCCGCCTTTTCTCCGGGTTTTTCCGTAAAGCCTTTGTTTCGTAGAATCACAATTTTAGGGTGTCCACTTAGGGACTAGCATATTTGATGGTAATAAATACCATATGGTGGCCTATGGGCTTGGTATTACCAAGTTTAACTATTGGCATGATAGTAACCTATAATATAGTATAGTAGTTAATTCCACATCAAAAATAGTTTTGATAATCAAGTTTTTGTAAAACTTCAGAGGTAAAACATGCATGATAGATAATGATAAGTATTGTATCAGCAAGCATCAGGATGGCTTGCCTGGTAACTCTTGTGTCCCTGGTTGTTGGAGTGACTGGAACTTGAAACAGAGCTTCCCGACACTTCCTTCCTCTTCGTTTTTCTAACGTCGTAAAAAGAGAATAAAGGACACACATTCAGAACCAAACAAGACAAACAAGGCTACAAGTAATACATACAACAAGCAATCAAGAAGTACCACCCAAGTTCTCAATTTTTCCCTTAAGAAAAATTGGCATAAAAACTATAGTTGAAAAGTCTGCTTTTTTCCTAGTGTTTATGTGTGGCCAATTCAATGATTTTTAGTTAAGAACACCATGGACCAGTGGGGTAAAGCACATGTTACTAGACAGTAGGGTGTCACATAAAACACATTTTGATGTCTAAAAATTCCCACTACAATCTCTATGGCAAGCACACATAATTTGCTAAATTACCCAAGTGGTAAAATAAGCTCATGACAACAAGTCAAACCTATTATTCCACCATGAAGCAAACATACCAGTGGGTGTTCCACTAGCAAATATGCTCACCAAGAGGTTAATAAGCCTCTGGTCACTTTTATAAAAGTGCTCAAAACAAACAAACAAGCATCCAAAAACTCCTACTCATACTAGTAGAAAATTTAGGAAAAATACTAGACTAGTTTAGGCTACACTAGTTAATTTTATGCACAAGTGTGCAAGCTAGCAGAGGGAAAATACTCCTCTAACTAGTACCATAAATGCTACTGTATTCCACAAAATAACATAAAAAGCATAGCTAGGAAACAAGGAAAAACTATGCTTAAAATGCTACACATGTGAGTAGATTAATTCCTAGTCGTCCAAGTGTTACTCATGCTTTTATGCTACTTAAGAGGAAACCTATCAGAGGTGAAAACCCTAAGATAATAATGCCACAAGGACATTCCATCCTCTGGTTTCCACACCAAAGATTCATATTTTTCCCTAAGGGAAAACAAGACAAAAAGCATACATGAATATCCTAGTGTGAAATCTAGTCCTTAAGCATTTCTATTTTAAACCTATTTCAAAAACAAGCACCAAGTATTTAGAGGTTCTATAACCAAAATAACAGTACCTAAATGGTACTAGTTTCATGAGAATTAATCTAGCAATAAGCCTAAAAAGCATTTAAAGATCTACTCAAAACATATATAAAAGAAACACATCTAGTGTGGGGGAAATAATGTTTCCACCAAAAATGCAATGAAACCAGTGGGTGTTCCACTAGCATATCAAAGCATTAAGAGGTCACAATGCCTCTGGTCCACTTGCTAAAAATTTAACAAAAGACTAAACAAGCTTCTAGTGCAATAACAATACTAGCAGAAAATAATAGGGTGCTTAAATAAGCAAGGCACTGCTACTCATGTTATTGTTTTCACACAAGTGAAAACTTTAGGGGTCAAGTACTCATAACAAACTTATCAAAATGCTACTGGACCTATGGATACAACCCAAAAATATGTGGTCACAAAACCACAAATATTAATACCAAAAATTCCCCACATGAGGGAATTTTTCCAAACATCCTCATAGTAATGATTAAGCTACTCATGCTTTTCTACTAACTCAAATGCAACATAGCAGAGGTGATAACAACACAAAATCAGTACCAATATGGTACTGGATACAATCAACAAATCCAAGTATTTGCACACCACTTCATCACCCAAAATCCCTATGCAAAATATTAACTAGAGATAAACATATGCTACTAACAAATATCATATTCCTTCTCCACTCAAGTCCACACAATCTAACATGCTAAAATAGCTAAGTAACACTTAGAAAACAAGTTCACACAACTTGTACATGCTAGAAAACAATATGGAAACACAAAAATAACTCACACAATTTAATTATCTAAAAATGCCAAAATGGCAGAAATAAGCAAAACAAGGATCTGTCCACCAAATTTTATAGGATGCTCTAAAAATTAAACCCTTCTAGTTTTAGATAGTCCTAAACATATACAAGACCATCCAATTTGTTTTGCATCAAAATTCATCTTTAATTAATTTATAAAAATCACCAAAGTGCTCACTGGTGTTTTACCAAATTGCATGCCATTTCAAAAATACAATGAATTTGGAAGCAAGGTTAACTTCTTCAGTTAGGAAATTTCAAGGGCTTTCCAATGCAATTGGCCTCACTTCATTTAGAGTTGTAAAATAAAAATGGTGCTCATTTTGGTGTTTCTGGTAGCTGTTACCAAAACATTTTTCATTTCAAATGTATCCATCCAAATGTAGATCTACAACTTGGAGATGGTTTAGAATTAGTTGAGGTACCACTGTAAATTTTAGTTTGGTCAAATTCATATTTTAAGTTGCCTTTTTGAGCCAAAAGTAACCATGCAACAATCTGTGAAAAATAAATGGAAAATAAAGTGTTGTTGGGCCAGATCCAACTGCTGGGCCGTCCTGGATCTTCCTCACCGCGCGCGGATCCAGCCCAAGTCGCTGACTCGCGGGCCAGAGCGCCACAGTGGCATCCACGCGGGCACAGCCGGGCCCCACTGGCCAGTTTGACTCAAATGCGCGCGGGTCAAGGCAGCTGCGTCAGCGTTGCGTCACTCGCCGGCGGGAGCGTCTCCGGCGAGCTCGAATCCGTCGCATCCGTCCACCTATTCGCGAATAAAAGGTACCTACACGATGCTTACGACGAGGGGAACCAGGTGGGGTCTGTCTCGTTTCCCGGGAGTGGCCGGAGAGCGGCCGGCGACGAGGGCATGCGGCGGCCGGACAACACGCACGGAACGACGGCGATTTAGGGGGTTAGGGAAGGGGGAAAATGGTCGGGGGGATTCCCCTGCTCACCACGAACGTAGAGGAGGAGTCGGTGAGGTCGGAGAGGACGCGAGGGCGCGGGAATGGCTCGCCGGAGTCGCGTCGGGCTCGGGGAAGAACACGGACGGCGCGGGCACCACGCTGCGTTTCGGCTCGATCTCTTCGGCAGGGAGGACTAGGACGACGAGGCGGAGACATTAGGCACCACGGCAGCCGCCGGTGAGCTCCCATTTGGCCGAATCGACGGCGACCCAAAAACTAGGGTTTCGGTTGTGGCAAAAATATCTAAGAGAGAGAGTTTTTCCGAGGGGGAGAGAGAGAGGGGGCAGGTAGCAGCCACTCGGGGGGGTTTTATCTATCTAGGAGTCTTCTACTCGAAGGCAATGGAGCATGGGCCTCCATGCCCTCTGCTGCGTCATCTACAGGAGGAAGAAGAAGGTGTGACTAGGATTACATTTTGGTCCCTGGAGAATTACAAGTAGGTCCCTGTACTCTCAGAAAATGGATGTTTTCCCTAGGCAAACAAAGTTAAAATTTAATTTCCTTTTGCCCAAAATTCTAATTAGTTGAGATGCACAACATATATGAAAATTGGCTCAATTAGATAAACTTCATAATTCAAAGTTGTTCAAATTTGAATTCTGACATAAATGGACATTGAATTTATTAATCTACTTAGGAGCTTCCAAAAATGATAATTTTTGGCACACAATCCTTATTTGATGTGTTACTTATGTGGTAGAAAATTCAAGTCATTTAGAGTTACTTCATAGAACAAACTTGTTCAAATTTCAAAAAGGTGCTGTCAAGAAAACAGGGGTTTTTGGCAATTTAAATTATTCAAAAACTTGTGCCCTTTTGGTTTTCATCCTCATTTATGATATAGAGCATGTGGTATTTATTTCATGGCATTTGGGAAAAGTTTGTAGAACAAACTTGTTCAAAATCCCAAATGTTGCTGTGGAGAAAATTCATGTTTTCAGGGCTTTAATGGATTCAATTTTTGGTCTCCTCTTGTGTGTGTTCCTTATTTGATATAAGGAAGCAATGGTATGAATTTCAAATCATTTGAGGAAAGTTTCCAATAGTAACTTGTTTTAGTTTTCTGTTTCTAGAAATATTGGAATTTCTATTTAATAAAGCACTAGGCTTTTCTTTATCAATCCTTTGCCAAAATATTTATATGACTAGAGATAGCAAGTCAATGCTCTCTAATACCTTTGTTTTTAATCTTGCAAGGTTGGAAAAACATTTGATAATATTTTGGTGAAGCATTTAAGAATGCCTCCTTTTTCTGATATTTCTTTATGGAAATTTTATTAAGTGTTTCCTCTTCATTAATTTAGGTCTTGGAATTATATTCAACATGTATGGGACTCATAAGATGTTTTTGGAAAACTCTTTGATCAATATTCACTTTAGAAAATATTGCCAAACTCATTGGAACAATATGTTGAATATTTTTATTATTGGAACAATATGTTGAATATTTTTAGTTTACTTCTTTGCTATCCTTTTTAAGTTTGTTTAGTTGCACTTAAACAAACACAAACAAACACAACCAAGGTTTATTAGTAAAGCAATTAGCAAAACAACTGTGTTAACATGTATTCCAAAATTGGGATGTGACAGGCACCCTCCCGGAGAGGGGGATTTTCATAGGAGGCCTCTACATCACCATGATCACCTCCGGACAGATGCGTGAGTAGTTCATCTTGGGACTACGGGTCCATAGAAGTAGCTAGATGGTTGTTCTCTCCCCCATGCCTCCATTTTTAGAGTCTCGTGAGCTGCCTCACATGATCGAGACCACCATTATGTAATTGTGCATGTTGTGTTTGCAGGGATCCAATGAACCATGTGATTATGATTATTTTGTTCATCTCAATCTGAGATGCTTCACTTATATTTGTAGAGAGTTTTAATCTTGTCTTGCAATGATCTCCGGTGTTAATATTACCTTGGCCACGTAGTTGTTTTCACCTCAAAGAAATGGTTTATATGCTAGATAGTGGGTTCATGCCTCCTTGTTACGTACACTCGACTGACAAAAACGTGCGGGGGGGGGGGGGGTGGGTGTTGTTGCCTTTAGGGAGAAAACAACGATCTCTTGTCTACGGATGAGAACCACTACTTACATTACGTATTGATCTTAATGCATTTTTCTGTTGCACACATAGCAATCATTTTGTTGCTGCAACTTAATACCAAGAGATTTGCTTGATAGCTTTCTTGAGGTGGATATTTAGATATGGATGCATGCTGGATAGCGGTACATATGCCTTGACGTAATGCCTACAATGTTAGAACATGTGAACTGTATCTCGTCATAATAGTATTGCCATACGTTCATGATTTGCCAATTGTCCAGCTGTAATTTGTTCACCCAACATGTTTGTTTTCTTTGGAGAGACACCACTAGTGAACCTATGACCCCCGGTCCTATTTTCCTCATATTGCAAACCTTATTTTAAGCACTTTCATCATTGTTTATTTGTTGTCCCATTTTTACTTTTATCGTTTTCCATGACTCTATATGTTTAGTTCTCCTGTTTTCAGCAAGACTAGAAGATTGAAAACCTTACCAAAAGTTGGGGCAAGAGAGAGTTTGTGTTTGTGTGCAGGTTGCATGCTTGGTCTTGCGCTGTTGATACAAGCAACCTTCTTCAATACTACAAAGTTCTACTGGTTCGATAACTCTGGTTCTTTTCTAGGGGAAAACTTACTCTAGATTGCATCATACCTTCCGCTCGGTGTCTCCCAACGAGCGTGTGATCACGTCCTCATCAAGTATATTTTCCGGCCCCATTGTCGGGGATTTCTAGCTTGCTGCAAGGGGAGTCTTACACTTCCACTCTCTTTCTTTTGTTTTGTTTTTTACTTAGTTTACTTTTTAAGTCTTGTTTTCTATTTATCAAAACCCCCCAAAAAATTAGTTCTCTAGTTTCTACCTTTTATTTGTGTTATCTTGCAATCATGTCTACGAACAATACCAAGCTTTGTGACTTTACTGGTACCAATAACAATGATTTCATATTGATACGTCATAAACGTATCCTTAATTTATGATGTTCCATGTTGTTTTCATGCCATATGCTACATGTTTTCCTTATACTTTATGTCATTTTTCTCGATTTCCCGAGACTAACCTATTGACAAGAAGCCACATAGCCAATTCATGTTTTCTGCTGTTTTTAGTTTCAGAAAAGTTGTTCTGGAAATATTCTCGGAATTGGACGATTCAAAAGCCAGAAGTCTTAGAAGTCCTAAAGGGTAAAGGAAGTCCAAAGGAGACCTGGAGGGGGGCCCCGGAACCCCACACCATGCATGGGCGCGGGTGGACCCCTGGCCACGCCTGGGGGTGGTGTGGGACCCTCGGGCGCCCACCGCCATCACCCTTTCGCCTATATATGCCCCCTGATGCATAAACCCTAAATCAATTAGCTTTTTTCCACGAAAAGTTCCATAGATCCGGCGCCACCGCTGAGAAGTTTTGGGGGACAGAAATCGCTGTTTCGGCACCCTGCCGGGACGGGGAAGCGCCCCCGGAGCCATCTCCATCGATTCCAGCGCCATATTCATCGCCGTTGCTGTCTCCTATGATGAGGATGGAGTAGTTCTCCCCCGGGGCTGAGGGCTCTACCAGTAGCTATGTGTTTCATCTCTCTCCCATGGTGTGATCTTTATGTGATCATGAGCTTTGTAATCTAGTTGAATATGTAGATGTACTCTTCATCTGTTATGCTACTCGAGTGGTTTTATTATCAGATCTCCCTAAACACTTTGATCATGGTGTAAAGGTGACAGTGTGTGCACCGTGTGGTTTAGCATGATATTTATATCCTGTGTTGGATGACCCTGTGAAATTGTGGTGTTTGTCTAGTACCTTCTAGGGTGCTCATAGTGACATCGTGGGGTTAACTAGATACGGGAATGCGACTTTAAGGTGTGCTTTACCCCTACGCAATGAATTGGTGTTTGTTATTCATCCGAAGAGTGGTTCGGAGTAGCATAGTGAAGAGAGATATTCATGCATTCAATTATGTTATTATTGTTGAGAGTGTTCACTAGTGAAAGTATGATCCCTAAGCCTTGTTTCTAAGCATTGAAACATCATTTACAATCCGTTCTGCTACATGTTTGCTTGCTGCCATTTTTATTTCACATTACTATTGTCACTTATAATCATCGATATTACCTGTATTTCACTATCTCTTTGCCGAACTAATGCACCTATAAAATTGACAATAGTATTAGGTGTGTTGGGGACACAAGAGACTTCTTGTATCGTGATTGCATGGGTGCTTGAGAGGGATACCTTTGACCTCTTGCTCCTTGAGTTCGATAAACCTTGGCTAATCCACTTAAGGGAAACTTGCTGTTGTTCTACAAACCTCTGCACTTGGAGGCCCAACACTGTCGACAAGAATAGAAGCGTGCGTATACATCAAGTTCTTTTCTGGAGCCGTTGCTGGGGAGGTAAGGTAAAAGGTTCTCACATCCTTGGGTGTGAGTGCTCGAAGTTATTTCCTTTAGATTCTGCAATTATATCTTTTCGTTTCTTGTTTTTATTTTCAATAGTTAGGCTTATTTTTACTTCTTGCTTGTTTTTATTTTCACTAGTTAGGCTTGTTTTTAATGGAAAACAACAAAAGTATGAGAGAGCTTTATAATCTTTATCTTGAGTAGGACATAAGTGTTTGAAGAGAAAATTAAAAAATCTATGGAACTTTAATTGCATGCTAGTGACAATGTTATTTGTATGAATTCTTTGAACACCATTATTGCTAATTCTATGGAAAATTCTAAGCTTCAGGAAGCTAGTTTTGATGAATATGATATTTTTAGTCCCCCAAGAACGGAGGAACAAATTTACTTTGATGATACTTTGCCTCCAATATATGATGATTACAATGATGAATATGTTATTTTCAGTACACCTACTATTGAGGAGAAAATTAGTTATGATTACAATATGCCTACTATATTTGATGATTATGGTGATGAAAATTATAATGTTAGCTATTTTGTTGAATTTGCCCCCACTTCTATTAATAAGAATGACTATGCTCGTGATAAGAATGTTTCTTGTGATAGTTATATTGTTAGTTTCATTCATGATGCTACTGAAAGTTATTATGAGAGAGGGAAACATAATTTTATGCATCTCAACAATATCAAGTTTCCCCTCTTTATGTTGAAATTTCTGAAGTTGCACTTATTTTGTCTTCCTATGCTAGACACTTTGTGCTTTATTGACTTGTTTTTCTACAAGATTCTGTTTCATAGGAAGTGGGTTAGACTTAAATTTGTTTTATATTTTCTTCTTGATTCTCTATTTTGCTTCAATTCGTATTATTCATGTGAGCATCTACTCAAATTGTCATGCCTAGCTAAAATGCGTTAGAAAAGCACTTATTGGGAGATAACCCATGTTTTTTTCTTCTGTTTTTATATGTTTTTTTTGAGTCAAGGGGATGTATACTTATGTAGCAACTCTTTTGTATCTTTATTTTCATGCATTAGTTGTGCCAAGTAAAGTTTCTAGCGAAAGTTGGAGTTGGTTTTGGATATATGCGCAGGAAACAGATTTCTGCTGTCCACCGTAAAAAAATGTATAATTCACAGAAAAATCAAAATGACATGAAACTTTTTGTGCTTATTCGTCAGCTAATTCCGAATTTTTTTTGTTCTTTAAGTTTTTCGATTTTACCAACGCAAGTGCCCCGATAAAATTCGTCTTTACAAATTGTTTTGGTTTTGGCAGATTCTGCCATTTTTCTTGCATTTGCTCTTTTACGATGTCAAGTGATTTCTTTGTTTCATGAAACATCAGTGGATGTGGCTAATGTTTAAAAGTATCAATATCACTTGTGCCCATTCATAACCCATGAATTTTTTTATTGTTGCACTAACCCTCTAATGCAAATTACTCTTTGAGTATAGTGTGAAGGAAGTTTTCAAGGGTCAAGAGAAGTGGGTGATATAATGTGATCAAGAAGAGTGCAAGATCAAAGCTTGGGGATGCCCCCGTGGTTCATCCCATAAAATTTTAAGAACACTAAAGCATCTAATCTTGGGGATGCCCAAGGCATCCCCTTCTTCATCAACAATTTATCAGGTCACTTCTAGTGAAACTATATTTTTATTCGGTCACATCATATGAATTTTACTTGGAACGTCAGTTATTTTTGCTTTCGGTTTGTTAATTTTCTTTGCTGTAGTTTATGTTTGGATCCTATCATACTTGTTTTGGAGAGAGACACGCTCCGTTTTCATTTCTTAGAACACTCTAGTTTTCATTCTTATTGTCCTGTGAGTGTTCACTTTTTGCTAGTACTGCGTTTAGTCCTTCTTTCATGCATCTCTTTTTCAGAGCTGTTAGTTTTAGTAGAATTGTGTTAATACTCTCTTGTTTCATTTCTATATCTCTTGGAGAGATTTTTGTTTGTTTGGTGTTTTATGGAAATAGAAAATGCTACATGTGGTAGATGGTATAACGAAAAAACTTGCATATTCTTGTAGATCACTAAACTGTTTCACCTGATTATTTGTTGTTGTTTTGAGATATTAATATGTTTAATGGTAAACTTGCTGATTTAGTAAAGTAAAAACAATTAATGGTTGGTCTAGAAGCTTGAAATTGTGACACACTCAAATAACCAGTTGATAGGATAATGGTATATGACTTCCTTTGCTGATAGCAATCGTAATGGTTTTTTGTTATGCGCTACGGTCGGGGTAGCTAACAGTGACTTTTCACTACCACAGACCCTCTTGGAGTGATTTTCATTATGCCTTGTGAGATCATGATTTTAATTGGAATCTTTTAACTTGTGAGTTCTATGTTGCGGTTTTCTGTCACTTCCACCATCCATATTTGCTAGCCTCTTCGGTACTGTGAATTGCTCGTTGTCACATTGAGAGTCGGTGCAAACTTTGCCAGTGCATCCAAACCCTGTGAGAGAACTTTGTTCTTCTATACATAAGCCAAAATGTATCTTCCTCAAAACAGCCACCATACCTACCTACCATGGCATTTCCATAGCCATTCCGAGATATATTGCCATACAACATCCATCATCATTATGTTACTTCTCATTGTTAGTTTTCATACTGCTACAATGGCAGGAGCATTTAGTTTTATATACATCATAGATATGTCAGTTTGAGTTATGAGTACTAATAGTGTGATGCTTCATTGTAAAATAGAGTGTTGCCCCTACCAGTGAGGTTATATGTAAAAAAATAAAAAAATCCCAAAAAAAGGCAAAAGAGAGATAATAAAGAGAGAGGGGGCAGCACTACTATCATTTATTACACACTTGTGCCTGTTTAGCATCATTACTTATGTTTGGAGAGAGTTTTCATATTATGACTTGCATAACTATGTGGGGGACTTACATTATAGAACTTGGCTTGTATATTCCAATGATGAGCCTCCTCAAAAGTGCTCTAGGTATTCATTAGGAAGCAAGTTGGATGCACCCCACTAGTTCCATTGGAGAGCTTTCATGCATTTATAGCTCTATGTGCATCCGTTGCATGGCAATCACTACTCCTTCCATAACTTCGATTATAAGACTTCCTCTTGTGTAATGATCACTTTCAGTTGTGTGAGACTTTCTTCCACTGACCATCCAAACCCCCCATAATGTTCTTTTAGCCACAACATCCTGGTGTCAGGGACCAATACAGAACGCTTGCTTGTTTTGAGTGCACAAATATTTTAATGATTTTTCTACGTGCATATTGTTGTCACTTGACTTGATCCTAACAAGAGTTGTTGTGAGACTTTGATGCCTTGGATGATTATATTGCTGTTCTGAAGCTTAAATCATCTTTAATATACTTTGCACAGTGGATTGTCTTTTAGTATTGATTCGTTGAAAAGTTTTACTTTGTTTTTCCTAATTGTTTATGAATTACTCTATTCAATATCAACTATAAACCACAACCTTTACTCATTTGATCCTAGTTTACATGTTATACATTACTATGATGATCAAGTTTATGTTGGTAGCATGTCACCTCAGAAGTTATTTGTTTTTATCGTTTACCTACTCGAGGACGAGTAGGAACCAAGCTTGGGGATGTTGATACGTCATAAACGTATCCATAATTTCTTATGTTCCATGTTGTTTTCATGCCATATGCTACATGTTTTTCTTATACTTTATGTCATTTTTATAAATTTCCCGGGACTAACCTATTGACAAGATGCCACATTGCCTGTTCATGTTTTCTACTGTTTTAGTTTCAGAAAAGTTGTTCTGGAAATATTCTCGGAATTGGACGATTCAAAAGCCAGAAGTCTTAGAAGTCCTGGAGGGTCAAGGAAGTCCAAAGGAGACCCGGAGGGGGCCCCGGAACCCCACACCATGCATGGGCGCGGGTGGACCCCTAGCCGCCCTTGGGGGTGGTGTGGGCCCCTCGGGCGCCCACCGCCATTGCCATTTCGCCTATATATGCCCCCGATGCATAAACCCGAAATAAATCAGCCTTTTTTTACAAAAAGTTCCGTAGCTCCGCCGCCGCCTCTGACAAGTTTTGGGGGATATAAATCTCTGTTACGGCACCTTGTCGGGACGGGGAAGTGCCCCTAGAGCCATCTCCATTGATTCCAGCGCCATCTTCATCGCCGTTGCTGTCTCCTATGACGAGGATGGAGTAGTTCTCCCTCGGGGCTGAGGGCTCTACCGGTAGCTATGTGTTTCATCTCTCTCCCATGGTGTGATCTTTATGTGATCATGAGCTTTGTAATATAGTTGAATATGTAGATGTACTCTTCATCTGTTATGCTACTCGAGTGGTTTTATTATCAGATCTCCGTAAACACTTTGATCACGGTGTAAAGGTGACAGTGTGTGCACCGTGTGGTTTAGCATGATATTTATATCCTGTGTTGGATGACCCTATGAAATTGTGGTGTTTGTCTAGTACCTTCTAGGGCGCTCATAGTGACAGCGTGGGGTTAACTAGATACGGGAATGCGACTTTAAGGTGTGCTTTACCCCTACGCAATGAATTGGTGTTTGTTATTCATCCGGAGAGTGGTTCGGAGTAGCATAGTGAAGAGACATATTCATGCATTCAATTATGTTATTATTGTTGAGAGTGTTCACTAGTGAAAGTATGATCCCTAATCCTTGTTTCTAAGCATCGAAACATCGTTTACAATCCGTTCTGCTACATGTTTGCTTGCTGCCATTTTTATTTCACATTACTATTGTCACTTATAATCATCGATATTACTTGTATTTCACTATCTCTTCGCGGAACTAATGCACCTATAAAATTGACAATTGTATTAGGTGTGTTGGGGACACAAGAGACTTCTTGTATCGTGATTGCATGAGTGCTTGAGAGGGATACCTTTGACCTCTTGCTCCCTGAGTTCGATAAACCTTGGGTAATCCACTTAAGGGAAACTTTCTGCTGTTCTACAAACCTCTGCACTTGGAGGCCCAACACTGTCTACAAGAATAGAAGAGTGCATAGACATCACATATGCACACAAATTGCTCCACTTCTACATACTCTTATGAGATTAAACCTGCTTTGTTGAATCTTGTCACGAAAGATCAATTTTCTAGTATCGGAGAAGATCTTGCCTCTCATTTAAATAAATTTGTTGAGTTATGTGACATGAAAAAATATAAAGAGGTAGATGGTGATATTGTGAAATTAAGATTGTTCCCTTTCACTTTAAGAAGAGGAGCTAAGGAATGGTTATTGTCTTTGCCTAAAAATAAATTGATTCTTGGAATAAATGCAAAGATGTGTTTATTGGGAAGTATTATCCACCTAAAAAAAGTATACAACCAAGGAGTAACATTATGAACTTTACCCAATATGATAATGAACATGTTTCTCAATCTTGGGAAGTAATGAAAACTATGGTTAAGAATTGTCCCACACACGGACTAACTACGTGAATGGTTGTCCAAACCTTTTATGTAGGGTTAAATTTGTGTTCAAGGAATTTATCGGATTCAGCTACGGCTTACCGAGAATTTTGTCCATCTCGGTTCCCTCCTCCAACCGCTGGTTCAAGGTGTTCTCCAAATCTCGGATTGTAGCCTTGTCATTGGCTGCTTGATTAGAGGCATTGGACTCGGCAATGCCGACAGCCAGCTGGCTGGCCTCCCGTTCCTTCTGTAACTTCACATTCTCCTTGTGAAGTTCTAGGTTTTCCCGGCGAAGGTTTTCGGCATTGCCGGCATCTTCAGCAATTTGTTTGGCTTTCGCCAAAGAAGCTGAAAAGCAAGTAAAAAAGACGAGTTAAAAAACTCGAAAGAATACTTAGAAAAAATTATACAACTAGAAGCAGAGAAATTTCTTACCTGCTGTTTCTTTGAGCTGATGATGAGTGGATGCCATTTCTGCCTCCTTAACATCAAGAATAGAGAGAAGGTTTTTCACCTCCTTATTCTTGATGGTAAGTTTGTTGAAAACTTCCAGGTTTATGTTTTCAGCGGTTTGCTGAAACACGGAAAAGAGACAAAATGCTTAAGTTAATAACAAGCATAAAAATGAAAAAAGCATTGAGTTCAGAGAATGCATTTGACTTATTGCTTGGGGGCTAGAGATATTACCTGGCTCATTCGTTGTAAACCTGACAAGTTTTCGGTGAACTCTTTTGCAAACTCTGTAAAAAGAGTCCCGACATTGTTAAGGCCTTCATGGATAACCTTGAAATCCTTATCAAAGGTGGGAATGGGATCCTCCTCAGCTATCCGAGAAGGACCTCCTATTTCCGGGGCCGCCCTTTCCCTCGTGTCCATTTCTGGCAAAATGGGATGGCTGGTCTCCTGGGTTTCCTCGTTTGTAGCAGCAGCATGTTCTTCTGTAGCTGCACCTGGAGTATCTGGGGCAATTGCAGGAGAAGGATGTGGACCTCTTTTGGCCACAGACTTAAGCCTTTTTTAGTTTTTTAGGCTTCAAGGTTGAGGGAGCCAATCTAAAAAGAGAAGTACCAGAGAATTAAAAATCCGAGACAAAGGAAGAAAGTTCCGACAAAAATAGAAAACCCGAATGTCAAACCTGGAGGTAGCGACGGGGACACTGTCAAGATCGATTACTTCCTGGGAGGTGGACATCTTCTTGCGAATCTGTCCACCTGCGAAGTTGGCACGCAATGCCTCCAACTCGGCATCAGCTGCAAGGTCCGACTCAGGAAGATCGAAGATCTGTCAAAAAAGAGAAAGTCTGGGTCAAGACAATTATCCGAGAAAAGAACGTGAAACTCAAAATGTAAAAGACGTACCTTTGGATCCGGGTTAGTCGCCGTATACATCGACCGGCTTTCCTCGTATTGGTCGCGTGCTGCGACCAACTGATTCACGTGCTTTTGCAAATCCTTTGTCGTCAAGGATTTGTTCGTCGTCCGCATAGCGTCCGCATAAGAGCCGGGAACCATGGTCAGCCAAAGGCTGAATTCGCCTCTCTAACCAGCATAGAACTGTATCCATGCCGGTCAAAGGTGGATCGGAAGTGACGAGTTTGGCGATGCGCCGCTTAATTCTGAGATGATCTGGCGGCAGTGTTGGCGAAAGGTGGAATCCATGTTGCCTTTCCGGGAAACGGGACGTCTGGATGGTAGAAGAAGGAACCCGTCCAGAATTTGACGGATTCCGAAGTTTTGATCTTGGGGAACCAATCTTCCCTGAATCTACGCAGGGTGAAAGAAATGGTTCCGCAAGTCGGGAGTGCGCCCTCTGAGGGGTTGCGCTTAACCCCAAAACAGTACATCCAGAAATCTAACCTAGGGGCTAAACCTAGATACCCTTCGAAGAGGGCCTGGAACCCGGGTAGGTAGATAATGGAATTAGGTGGCAAGTTGTGAGGCTGGATGGTGTAGTGATTAAGTACCTGGAGGAAGAAGGCGGATGGTGGAAATCCCATACCTCGTGAGATATGAGAAGTGAGAAGAACCCGCTCTCCGGCCCTAGGTAAGGGCTCAGACTCTTCCTCCTCGCACCGCCATTTCCCTTTCTCTATCAACCCCTCCTTCTCCATTGTCGGAAGAAGGGAGGGAGGAATGTTGCACCGGCTCCAGTTCCCGGCAGTTTCGCCCTCGTCCTCGGCTCCGGCGGTGGAGGACGCGGCGGCGAGTTCCTCTCCGACGAGAGTGATCTTTTCCTCCGCTGTTTCGGGGGCGAGAGGCGGAGGCGACACAGAGGAAGACGCGGCCAGGTTATCGGCCGCAAGATGTAGATCCTCGCAGGCCGGGCCGCCGGAAGTTTTCTCCGGCACGTCGACGATGGCGCGGCTTGGTGAATCCACCAACGGATGCATTGTGTTGATGATGTCGTCGATGTCCGCGGCGATGGAGTGTTCGTGAGACGCGTGTGGCGAGTCCATACTTGGGCCGCGCGACGAGGACCTCAAGCTCTCCGACGAGAAGTCCGGGAATGGTGCTTGCGTGAGCACGGGCTATCTTTTGTTCTCACTGGATTGAGGCTCGGGGGATATGGCGCTTGAGCTGGAAGGTGAGAGGAGAGCGGAAGGTTTGCCGGAGGGGATGAGGTGGGCTATTTATAGCCGGAAATCCTTTACGATGCGCGCTAACGGCTCTTTTGACAGTTGGATGCTCAACGCGTGTCACTCGCCGGAAAAACCGGGAAATGAATCGACACGTGATTATTGCTATCTCCTCGTTTCCCGCGAGAATCTGTCAGAGATACGTTTCAGGGTTTCACACTCGAAACCCAAACGTCCCTGACGTCAGCATGATTTTAGCGCTGACGTAGGAAGTTCCTTCTCCACAAAGGTTCGTGGAAGAAAAAGCCGGATTTCCCGAAATCCGAGTTTCGCGTTATAGCATGATTTGAAGGAAAAGAAGAATCAAGACGAAAAGCCGATATTTCTCAGAAAGAATGCAAATTTGACGAAAGACGACGAATTGAAGTCTTAATCCTTCTTGGGGGCTACTGTCGGATATATACCAATTAGGGGTATATCAGATGATGCTCTAAAGTGCCGGATTACTAGGGTGGCCTAAATGGTAATGGATTACGGTCCATTAGGCGGCCAAGTAAGCTGACGCGCGGAAGCCAGATTCTAGAAGAACCCGGACCACGGCCCACGTGGCACGACTTGGAGTAGAAGGTGGATTCTTACCTTCTAAGTTAGGACATACCGTAGTCTTCTAGGTTTCCTATTCTGTAAGCCCTAATCCGGCTATTATATAAAGCCTGCCGGGAGATAAGAAAGATATAGACAATAAGCTAGAGGCTAACTCGCCGAGAGGTTGATCCTTGCCGAGTAGCTAAACCTAACTCACATTGTATTTTGTATACTTAGGGCTTCAACCCTGATTTAGTGAGATTGTAGGAGTAGGAACGCCGCCTAGTTGCGACGTACCAAACCTGGGTAAAACCCGGGTTTCATTGTTCGTCATACGGTCACGTCCCCCCACATCTCTATCGGTAGTATCATGACACCCCCGTCTATGAATTCTACTACGATGTCTCGACAGTTGCACTAACCCTCTAATGTGAATTACTGTTTGAGTATGGTGTGAAGGAAGTTTTCAAGTGTCAAGAGAAGAGGTGATATATATGATCAAGAAGAGTGCAAGGTCAAAGCTTGGGGATGCCCCCGTGGTTCATCCCATAATATTTTTAGAAGAATCAAGCATCTAAGCTTGGGGATGCCTTGGGCATCCCCTTCTTCATCAACTATCTATGAGGTCATTTCTCGTGAGGCTATATTTTTATTCGGTCACATCGTATGAAGTTTTCTTGGAGCATCTATTTTTTTTCTTTGTTTTCTTTGTTTTCATTTCTGAAATAATATCATTGGACCTGACATCCTTGTTTGGGAGAGATACACGCTCCGCTTTTTCGTTTGAATACTTTCTATGCTAGTATTCTTAGTTTTTCTTCTAGTTACTGCAAAAATTTCCTGTTCAGCTCTTGTTTTCATTGCATCTCTTATTCAGAGTTGTTAGTTTGAGTAGTGTTATGTGAGTCCTCTCATGTTTTATAGCTGTAGAATGTAGAGAATTTTTGTTAAAACATACTTTGTACGGTGCTTGTTGGGAAAAGAAACTGATGCTTGAAGTAGAATTTTTAACGGTGCAAGTAGAAGCTTGTATAGACTCTGGCTAGATTTTTCATGTCATGCTAAGTGTTATTTTAGTTCTAAAGCCTTGTGGTTATTGAGTAGCAACATTAGTCTCAAATAGCTGAGAGTTTTTAAAGTGCCATTGAAAGAATCATGAGTTGTTCTTGTCATATTGAAGCATAAATTTGTGGTATTCTCCTTTGAATGTTTTATTTGGTTGACTTGGCGCATGCTCACACCATGTTTATGACTATGAACCAGTCACTTACAGCCTTTGTGATCATTTAGTTTTTGAACTTGTGGTACCACTTATGCTTTGATTAACTATTTTTATGTCGCTATGCATGATTATGGCTCTTATGCTCTCTTGATTTGTCGCTCCCAGTCTTTTGCTAACCTCCACCTGTACTGAGTATGAGCTCTACTCGTGGATCCAACTCCCCAAAACCAAACTTTTTTTCCATCGTGTCCACCATACCTACCTGCGTGTGGTATTTAACTGCTATTCCAAGTAAATTGCTCATGTGCTACCTTTAAAACTTTCAAAATTAATCTTGTTTTGTGTTCTTGTTTTTGCTCATGAGGACGTAAATAGAGAATCTTTATCTCACTTGTTGATTAGATTTCGCACCATGGACTAGTGGCTTCATCTGCTTATCCAATTGATAGAAGAGCTGACAGCAGGGTGCCCAGCCCCAAATCAATACAAACAAATTCTCTTCACTATTTTTGCCCCTGATTTATCAGTCAAAGCATAATTGTGTAAACAAAAGGGAAAGAAGGATGACCTTCTACCTAGATGCGTCCTTCATATGGGAGCCTCTCTTGTGAAGTCTATTTGGCTTGTGACGTACTGTATTTTCTGTTTACCATTCGTTGACACTAGCCTACACCTCTCTTAAAATATAGACACTCCTCCACGATATGTGATTGTTGGCAGGCACGCGAGAATTCGGTTAGCCATGGTTTGTGAAAGATGGTTGGGAGGAGTGTCAAACTTTTTAATACTTTTGTTTAATAAAATAAAATCTCTAGCACATGAGTGATCGATGCTTCCCTCTGCGAAGGGACTTTCTTCTACTTTTATGTTGAGTCTCCATCTTCTAACTTTGTGCACAGTTGAGAGAGCATTTTTGCCATTATGAGTTTTATGTGCATTTGTCCCAGAAACATTATTAATTGATTCATGATGTGTTATTGATAGTTCTCTAATTATTTGTTCTAGTCTTCCTCATGAGCTTTAAAGGTGTCCTGGCATTTATGTTTTGTCCCAGTTTTAAGGACTAGCGAAATACCACTTTGCCATGCTTTCTCTATACTCGAAACAAACGTATATCTTTTGTTGCATTGTTATCCATGATCTTTTATTTGTGTTACTTCTCGTGATGCATGATGATTGCTATGCTTTATTATTAAAGTTGTATTTATCATGCTTATGTTGAAATTCTATGATCTCAGCTTACATATGCTTTTACATTATGATGATCAAGTTTATGTTGGTAGCATGTCACCTCATAAATTATTTATTTTTATCGTTTACCTACTCGAGGACGAGTAGGAACTAAGCTTGGGGATGTTGATACATCATAAACCTATTCCTAATTTCTGATGTTCCATGATTTTCTTCATGTTGTTTCCGACATGTTTGCTATACACTTTATGTCATTTTTATCGATTTTTCGGACTAACCTATTGACAAGATGCCACAGAGCGAGTTCCCTGTTTTCTGTTGTTTTTAGTTTCAGAAAAGTTGTTCTGGACATATTATCGGAATTGGAAAATTCGAAGCCCGGAAGTCTTTGAAATCCCGGAGGTTCCACGGAGTCCCGAAGAGACCCGGAGGGGGGCCTCAGAGGGCCCACATCATAGGGTGGCGCGGCACCCCCCTTGGGCGCTAGGGGGTGGTGTGGGGCCCCAGACCTTCATCGCATATGCCCTTTCTCCTATTTATTCCCCCCGAGGTGAAAACCCTAGTTATATCCCTCTTTTCCCCGATAAACACCCGAGGCCGCCGTCATTGTCATCCCGAGATCGGGAGGGTTCTGGAGCTCTCCCCGGCACCCTGCCGGGAGGGAAATTCATCACCGGAGGGGTCTACACCACCATGCCCTCCTCCGAAGTGATGCGTGAGTAGTTCATCCCTAGACTACGGGTCCATAATAGTAGTTCGATGGTTGTTCTATCCACTTTGTGCGTCATGTTTAGATCTTGTGAGTTGCCTAACATGATCAAGATCATCTTTATGAAATGCTACATTTTGTGTTTGCTGGGATCTGATGAATGTTGAATGCTATGTCTTCTTATTATCAATCTATCATGTTATCTTTATGCTTATGTTATTTATGATTTTGCATGCTCTCGGTTATTAGTAGATGCGCTGGCCAAGTAGCTGCTAGTAACTCCAAGAGGGAGTATTTATGCTCGATAGTGGGTTCATGCCTCCTTTGCATTTGTGATCGAGTGACAGAAACGTGACGGATGGAGGATGTGTTGTTGACATTAGGGAGAAAACAACAATACTTTGTCTAAGGATGATGTTATTGTTATTACACACTTTGCTTACTGCAATTATTTGTTGCTTGCAACTTAATACCCAATGTTTGTTCGAATGATATTCGAAAGGTGGATTATTAGTCATAGATGCAGATGGATAACGGTCTATGTATCTTGTTGTAATGCCCGCAGGAATCACATAGTAATCTTTATGTCTTGCATATGCACTATGGTGCAGGCTTCATTTTGTCAATTGCCCAGCTATAATTTGTTCACCACACATGTTATTTATCTTTCACGGAGAGACACCACTAGTGAACTGTGGACCCCGGTCCTTTTTCCTCATACTGATAAATCGACTACTGCTTTCATACTGCTCTCATGTTGCTGCTACTGTTTTCCTACTGCTTTCCTACTGTTTTCCACACCATACATTTAACCTATTTGTGTTCAGCAAAACCAGTAAGATTGACAACCTCACTGCTTAGTTGGGGCAAAGTAATTTGATTGTGTTGTGTAGGTTCCACATTGCATCTGAACCGGTAGTGCGCCCTACCATCTCAGCTGCTTCAACCTTCTGAAGTTACTTCTTCCTCCTACTGGTCGATTAAACCTTGGTTTCTTTCTGAGGGAAAACTGCTGCTGTGCTCATCATACCTTCCTCTTGGGGTTTCACAACGAGTGCTAGACCTGCATCATCAGGATCCTAAAGCCCCATACCGTCATCGAAGAATTATTCTGTCGCCGCCTCGGGGCGGAAAACACCCGAGAGAGAAAAGCTCTCTCGCAGGGAGAAATCTGCCGGGGAAATTCCTCTCCCGAGAGGGGAAATCGTCGCCATTGTCACCGTCATCACTCCGGGCTTCATCGGGATCATCATCATCATCATCCTCAGCAGCAGCACCATCAGCCTCATCATCCACTGTCATCCCGCTGTAACAATTAGGGGCCTCTATTGTTTTTTTACATTAGATCTCTCTCCCGGTGTGGATTACTTATTAGTAGTTGATGCTTGTGAGATTTATTGGTGTTAGCACTTTATGACTAGATTGTTATCATCCATTATATCACCTCTGATTATGATCCGTATGATGTCTTTTGAGTAGTTCATTTAGTTCTCGAGGACATGGGAGAAGTCATGATGTTAGTAGTGAAGTTATGTTGAAGTAATATCTCGTGGTTCGGTATTTAAGTTGTGGTGCTATTCTTCTAGTGGTGTCATGTGAACGTCGACTACATGATAATTCACCTTTATGGGCCTAGGAGGATGCATTGTGTATTTGGCTACTAATTGTGGGGTTGCCGGAGTGACAGAAACCTAAACCCCCGTTAGAAAACCAATGCACGAGGGACCGTAGAAACCCGGAGTTTTAAGGCTATGGTTAGTTTTATGTTAATTACTTTCTTGTATTTGCGGATGCTTACGAGGGGTATAATCACAAGTATGTATTATTTCTAGTTGGGCGGTGCATTATCATAGGTTCACCCACACAACACTTCACGAACTAATGGATATTAATCAACCGTAACGAAGCAAAAGCACTTGACGAAATTCCCATGTGTCCTCGAGAACGTTTGGTAGTCATAAGTAATACAACCAACTTGTCCTTTGATCTCAAAAGGATTGGGCCACTCGCTGCAATATTATTTACTGCACTTTAGTTACTCGCACTTTATTTATCTCCTATATCAAAAAACCTCCAAAAACCCGTTTGCTAGTGTTTACAGTGAATCCTCTATCCAACCTGCTTGTCAACACCTTCTGCTCCTCGTTGGGTTCGACACTCTTATTTATTGAAAGTACTACGCTACACCCCTATACTCGTGGGTCATCAAGACTATTTTATGGTGCCGTTGCCGGGGAGTGAAGCGCTATTGGTAAGAGAAACTTTTACTGTGAGTGTTGTTTTTATTTCCGTCTGCTGTTTTATTTCATTATTGAGAATACTTTTGGTTCTATGTTTAGGGGTACTTCTACCGTTGCTACTAGGGTAGTTGGTAACCTGTCTTCTGCTGAATTAGATCCTTATAAAATACCTATGAAAATTGTTGGACGTGTTATGGATAACTACTATTACGGTGATGGAACTGTCCATCCCGGTGATGATTTGCTCTTTATACATGAATTATGCAAGTTATTCAGGTGTGTAGGTATTACAATGGATCAAGTTAAATGGAAAATATTTTCCTTAGCGCTGAATTGAAGAGCCGTTGAATGGTTCAAATTACTGAAGAATGGTGAATCAATTGGATGGGAGGAAATTGTTCCTCCCTTTTATTCTAAATTCTATCATGCTAGTAAGATTCATAAAGACCAGAATCAAATCTATAATTTGTCTCCTCGTGATGGAGAGAGTATTGCCCAAGCGTGGGGGAGGATGAAGTTATTAATGCTTAAATGTCCCGTTCATGAACTCCCGAGAAATATCGTTATCAATAATCTTTATGCAAGGCTTTCTCTTCATGATAAGGATTTATTGGACGCTTCTTGTTCTGGATCATTCACACGTATGAAGGAATAAGCTAAATGGGATCTTCTTGATCGTATTCAAGAAAACACTGAATGATAGGAGAATGACAAAGGTGGAAAGTCGGGTATAAATTATGATTACGAATGCATTATATCTTTTATGGGGACCAATGATTTCTATGATGTTAGTGCTGTTTGTGGTATTGATTCTCAAATCTTTGCAAACTGTCTGAAAGCTTTTGCCTCCTATCTTGATATTCCTAAAAAGAATTATCACAAGTACCATGCACCTTATAAATATATTGTTCCTGCTAGTAATATAGAAGTGCATTGTGTTAATCCTGCTGTTCCTAAGCCATATGTTGAAAAAATTCCTTTCCCTGCTAAGGCGAAAGAACACTCGATGGTGGCTTGTGTGGTTAATAAGAGTAATAAGAAATCTATTGAACCTGATGAACAAATAACCGTTGAGCCTGCTGTAGCAATAGTGAAAGATCTTCTTTGTGGAAATGTGGAGGATGAACACATTGTCCTCCTCATGATGCTTCTAATATTGTTTCCCATCCTCATAGACCTAAGAAAACTAGTTTTCCCGTGCTTTCTGTTAAGATTGCTGATAATTGCTATTATGGTTTGTGTGATATTGGTGCTAGTTCTAGTGCCATACCTTATGAGCTTTTTAGAGAAATTATGCATGAAATTGGTTCTTGTGAGATTGAAGATATTGATGTGGTTATTCATCTTGCTAATAGATAAACTGTTTTCCCAATTGGTATTGTCAGATATGTGGAAGTTTGATGTGGTAAAACTAAATAGCCCACTGATTTTCTAGTACTTGGTAAGCCTGCTAGTAAGTCTTGTCCTATTATTTTTGGTAGACCTTTCTTGAACACTTGTGGTGCTGTTATAGATTGTAAAAGGGAGAAGATTTTGACTAAATTTGATGGAAAATATTATGAGTTCAGTTTGTCCAAATTTGCTAGAGCACCTTATGAATCTAAATTGCCTGATGAGAATTTTAAAGTTGAACAACTTGCTTCTATTGCTCTTGCTCCTAGCAATGCTTTGCATCAATATATGGAGGATCACGATAGTGATGTCTTTATGGAACAGAGAAATGAGATTGACGATATTCTTCTTCGTCAACCGGTGATACTGAAACATAATTTACCCGTGGAGGACTTGGGTACAACATTACCACCCAAGGAAGATCCTGTCTTTGATCTAAAACCTCTGCCTAATGATCTTACATATGCTTATCTTTATGATAAGAAAATGTATCTTGTTATTATATGTGCTAAACTTTCAGGTGAAGAAGAGGAAAGATTATTGGGAATTCTTAAGAAACATCGTGGAGCTATTGGATATACTCTTGATGATTTGAAGGGAATTTCTCCTACTATATGTCAACATGCTATTAATATTGAACCTGATGCAAAGCTAGTAGTTGAACATCAACGCCGTTTAATTCCTAAGATGAAGGAAGTGGTAAGAAATGAGGTATTAAAACTTCTTGATGCGTGTATTATTTTTCCTATTGCTGATAGTAGATGGGTGAGCCATGTGCATTGTGTCCCTAAGAAGGGAGGAATGACTGTTGTGCCTAATGAAAACAATGAGCTCATTCTAGAAATAGTAGTAGTTGGTTATATAATGTGTATTGATTTTAGAAAGGTTAATAAAGTCACTAAGAAAGATTATTATGCTTTACCCTTTATTGATCAAATGCTAGAGAGGTTGTCTAAGAAAACTCATTTTTGCTTTCTTGATGGTTATTCTGGGTTTTCCCAAATTGCTGTTAGGAAACAAGATGAAGAGAAAACAACCTTTACTTGTCCTTATGGTACTTATGCTTATAGAAGTATGCCTTTTGGTTTGCGTAATGCTCCTACTACTTTTCAAAGATGCATGTCTACTATTTTACATGGTTTTTGTGAAGAAATTGTGGAAGTATTCATCGACGATTTTTCTGTCTATGGAACTTCTTTTGCTAATTGTTTGCACAACCTTGATAAAGTTTTGCATAGATGTGAGGAAACTAATCTTGTTCTTAATTGGGAGATATGCCAATTTATGGTAAATGAAGGAATTGTTCTTGGACATAAAATTTCTGAAAGAGGTATTGAAGTTGACAGAGCTAAAGTGGAAGCCATAGAGAAAATGCCCTGTCCTAGGGATGTTAAAAGTATTCGTACTGTTCTTGGTGATGCTGGTTTTTATCGAAGATTTATTAAAGATTTCTCTAAAATATCAAAGCATGTTACTAATCTTCTTCAAAAAGATGTACCATTTGTTTTTAATGATGATTGTAAGGAAGCTTTTGAAACTTTAAAGAAGGATTTAACTACTACTCCTATTGTTCAACCACCTGATTGGAATTTACCTTTTGAAATTATGTGTGATGCTAGTGATTTTGCTGTAGGTGCTGTTCTTGGACATCGCGTAGTTAAGAAGTTGATTGTTATTCATTATGGTAGTAAGACTCTTGATTCTGCTCACAAGAATTATGCTACTACTGAAAAATATTTCTTAGCTGTAGTTTTTGCACGTGTAAGTTTAGGCCTTATATTGTTGACTCAAATGTTACTATTCATGCTGCTATTAGACACCTTATGGGAAAGAAATATGCTAAGCCTAGGCTTATTAGATGGGTGTTGCTTTTACAAGAGTTTGATTTACATATTGTGGATATAAAGGGTGCTAAAAATCCCGTTGCTGATAATTTTCTAGATTGGAAAACATTACTTTTGATCCTATTCCTGTTAATGATAGTTTTCCGAATGAACAGTTGGCTGCAATAAAGGTAAAATCACAGGATAGTCCATGGTATGATGATTATGCTAACTTTATTGTTTCAAAGTATTTTCCTCAAACATTTACAACTCAACAAAGAAGAAAATTCTTTTATGATTTGAGGCATTATTTTTGGGATGACCCGCATTTTTATATAGAAGTTGTAGATGGTATTATGAGAAGATGTGTTCCAGATCATGAACAATGTGAAATATTGAAGAAGTTCCATAGTAGTGCTTATGGAGGACATCACACTGGATATAGAACCGCACACAAGGTTCTACAATCAGGTTTCTATTTGCCTACCCTCTTTAAAGATGCACGTAAATTTATTTTATCTTGTGATGAATGTCAAAGAGTAGGCAATATTTCTAGACGTAATGAAATGCCCATGAGTTATTCTCTTGTTATTGAACCCTTTGATTGTTGGAGATTTGAATTTATGGGTCCTTTTCCTTCTTCGAATGGTTATACTCACATTCTTGTTGGTGTTGATTATCTGACTAAGTGGGTAGAAGCTATACCTACTAAAAGTGCTGATGGAGACCTCTTTAAAATACCTGCAGAGTCTGTTTTGGAATAGGTAACAGTTCTGTTAATAAAAATTTTGCGAAATACCTTTTCAGTTATAAATTATTAGTTTTCGGAAAATATGAAAAATACTGAGTCGAAGAGGAGTTGGAGAAGGTGCCTAGAGGCACCACAGCATGAGGGGGCGCGGGCCCACTCTTGGCCGCGCCACCCTATGGTGCGGGCACCTCAGAGCCCCTCTCCGACTCGTTTTCGACCTAGACTTTCCTTTCGTTATGTATATTTTTTCTATATAACCCACTGGAGCCCCCGAGGTCCGTATATCGTTTTCTCGTCGTGTTTCACTATCGAGCTGTTTCTACCAGGATCTGATTTCAGTATTAGAAGCATCATGGTCTCCTCCTCCAACAACAAAGGGAAGGGACCGAAGGAAGAAGTTCTCCAAGACCAGAAGCCAAAGGAGGAGATCGAGAGTGGAGCTGAAGGAGATGTAGAAGAAAATCCACAAGTGCATCCACACGCCACCATCGCAAGCATTGGAGTGGTTGCAAAACCTCGCAAGAAAACGGCAAGGATGAGATCCGGAGGGAAGGCCCCACGTCACTGCTTAGCTTCAAGGACACCCCTTTCAGGCATAAAGAAACCTTTCCGTACTTTAATTCACGAGTATCGATCTAGGAGGGTACCCGAGGCAGATGTGCCTTCTTGCAGGGATATGGATCTTTCTGACCGTGCAAATAGAAAAAGATCTCAACCTAAGGAACTATCGAGGAAGAATCTTGATGGCTGGAATTCACCATCTGACAAGCATGCAGACCATATTGAGCGCAATACGGAGGTAATGCGTATGCTTATGTTCGCAGTTAAAGATCCGAAGGAATCAATTGATAAGCTCATCGAGAAGGATTCACCACCACCACCGAAGAATTGATTCGTCACTGGTATTGGCATCCCCTTGCCTTGTTCCAAGCTTGGGGGAGTGCCGCGGTATCACCTTTATCTTTCACCCTTTTACCTTTTAGTAGAGTCATATCGTTAGTAGAAAATATATCATATAGTATGGTTTGAAGTATGGAAGTGTTGCTCCTTAGTTGGTTATCATTGTATCCCTTGGTTTGAGTTGCCGTAATGAAATATTAATGAAAAGTTTCATCATCTACTTGTTCTACTTTATTTTAGTATGCAATTTTTGTTATGTGATTGATCTTGTTATTAATATTGGTATCAATTTTGGAGTTTCAAGATAATCTAGTTCGTTTTGGCAAATTGGCATTGGTCAGTAGCAACAATTCGTTGAGACTTAAGTAGAAAAGAGGGAGTTGCATGTAGATATATTATTTCATGATCTTTCTTTCTTCTTAGCTCATAATCTTAGTATTCTGAAATAATTTTGTTTGCACCTTCAAGGAAGAGTGCATGATTGGCTTTATCATATATGTTTTTGTTTGTTTTGCTTCAATTCTTATGCTTGCTACCCAACCTTGCTAGCCAAAAACCTGTACTGAGAGGGAATGATTCTCGTGCATCCAAACTTTGAGCCCCGAAACCTTGCCATTTGTGTCCACCATACCTACCTATGTGTGGTATTACGCCGCCACTTCAAGTAAATTTCTTGTGTGCTACATTTAAACCTTCAAAATTACACCTGTTTTGTGCTCCTGCTTTAGCTCATGAGGACGCAAATAGAGAATCTTTATCTCACTTATTGATTGGATTTCACACCCTAGACTAGTGGCTTTATCCACTTATCCAAATGCCAGAGCAGCTGGCAGAGGGGTTCCCAGACCCAAATAATAATACAAATTCTCTTCACTATTGTTGCCCCTTATTTATCAGTCAAAGCATAATTGTGTAAACAAAAGAGAAAGAGGGATGACCTTCTATACCAGTTGCGTCCTTCTATGGGAGCCACTCTTGTGAAGTCTAGTTGGCTTGTGACGTACTGTATTTTCTGTTTTCCGTTCGTTGACATAAACATACACCTCTCAAAATTTAGACACTCCGCCACGGTTTGTGATTGTTGATAGGCACCCGAGGATCCGGTTAGCCATGGTTTGTGTAAGAAAGGTTTGGAGGAGTGTCAACCATTTTATACCTCTATTTTACAAAGTAAAAGCTCTAGCACATGAGTGAGCAGTGCTTCCCTCTATGCAGGGCCTATCTTTTACATTTATGTTGAGTTAGTAAACCTACTTCTTTTTGTCTTAAGAAAGCATTTGAGTTGTTGTGATTCATCCAGCTACATGTTGATTTACTCAATCATGTTCTTTATTCTTCCTTGTTTCTGAAAATGCTTTTATCTGTTTGAATACCACTTTGGAATTTACCAATGTCTGCAAAGAGACCGTTATAATTGAGCATGATAAACTCTGCAATATAGCTCTAGCATAAAGACTCTGATCAAAATATAAGGACACTGTTAATTGTTCTCTGACCAAGAATGAAGTTTTCCTTTACCAATTTTGATTTACTTTTTGCACCTTTATTATTACTTTACTTGTTTCAAGTTTGATAATAGGAGAGGAAGTTGTTGTCTAAAATGACTTGTTCTTTGTTAGATGTGATGCCTCTTGTCCGTATTTCATTTATCGACACGTCACTCCATAAACATGTGGTCATGTTTACTAAGTTCAGCTTTGCTTGGGGACAAGCGAGGTCTAAGCTTGGGGGGAGTTGATACGTCCATTTTGCATCACCGTTTTATATTGTTATTTTCTGTTATTCATCGATATATTTCATGTTATGTTGCATCCCTTATGTTATTTTATCTTATTTTGCATGTTTCATAATTTTTGGAGAATAAACACCGAGACCAGAAATCTGATGGAAAAAGCACCGTCAGGATATCCTAATTCAGAAGATCAGAAGAAGAGGGGGGGCACCGAAGATATCTTAGAAGTCCAGATGAGGGAGCCAGCCACGAGGAGAGCCGGAGGGGGGCCACCACGGGCCCATACCATGGGGTGGCTCGCCCCCCTTGGCCCCGCCACCACGTGGTGTGGCCACCTTGGCCCACCTCTGGTCGATATTTTTCGCGTACTTGACCCCGAGGGAACCTTAAGCCCCATACCATCATCGAAGAATTATTCCATCGCCGCCTCGGGCGGAAAACACCAAAGAGATAAAAGCTCTCTGGCAGGGAGAAATCTGCCGGGGAAATTCCTCCCCGAAGAGGGGAAATCATCGCCATCGTCACCGTCATCACTCCGGGCTTCATTGGGATCATCATCATCATCATCATTCTCATCGCCAGCACCATCACCCTCATCATCCACCGTCATCCCGCTCTAACAATTAGGGGTCTCTATCGTTGTTTTACATTAGATCTCTCTCCTGATGTCGATTACTTGTTTGTAGTTGATGCTTGTGAGATTTATCGGTGTTAGCACTTGATACGTCTCAAACATATCTATAATTTCTGATGCTCCATGATGATATTATGCCAATTGCTACATGTTTTCTCCCTTATTTATAGCACTTTTACACGTTTTTCGGGACTAACCTATTAACAAGATGCCATAGAGCCAGTTCCTTGTTTTCTGCTGTTTTTAGTTTCAGAAAAGTTGTTCTGGAAATATTCTCGGACTTGGAAAATTTGAAAGCCAAGAGTCTTAGAAGTACCGGAAGCTTCAAGAAGTCCCGAAGAGACCCGGAGGGGGCCACAGGGTGGCCACACCATGGGGTGGCGCACCCCTGGCCCCGCCACCTAGGGGTGTGGGCCCCCTGGCCACCTCTCGACATCGCCCTTTTTCCCATATATACTCCCCGAAGCATAAACCCTAGGAGAATCGACCTTTTCCACAAAATACATCCATAGCTCTGCCGCCGCCACCGACAAGTTTCGAGGGACAGATCTCTGTTCTGGCACCCTGTTGTGACGGGGAAGTGCCCCCGGAAGCCAGCTCCATCGACTCCACCGCCATCTCCATCGACTACACCGCCATCTCCATCGCCGTTGTTGTCTCATATGATGAGGAGGGAGTAGTTCTCCCCTGAGGCTGAGGGCTCTACCGGTAGCTATATGGTTCATATCTCTGTCCCAAGGTGTGATCTATATGTGATCATGAGCTTTGTAATCTATTTAAATTCGTAGATGTCACTCTTCATATTTTGCTACTCAAGTTCTTTATTAATATGAACTATGGAGTCACCTTATATCGCGGTGTGATGGTGATAGTGTGCACATCGTGTGTGTCTCTTATATGAATTGTGGTGTTTGTCTAGTACCTTCTAGAGCGCTCAAGTTGACAGTGTGGGTCTAACTAGACATGGGGATGCTTACTTTAAGGAATGCCTTTTGCAGCCCTACGCAATGATTAGTGTTCGTTATCCAACCGGGGTGGGTTAAGAGTAGCATAGTGAAGAGAATATATCTAGTTATTCAATTATGTGATCATTGTTGAGAGTGTCGACTAGTGAAAGAAGGATCCCTAGGCCTTATTTCCAAGAATTGAAACACCATTTTCCGCCTGTTCTGCTACATGTTTGCTTGCTGCCATTTTTATTTCAGATTGCTATTATCACTTCTTATTATCCATATTACTTGCATTTTACTCTCTCTTTGCCGAACTAGTGCATCTATATACGTGATAAGTATATTGGGTATGTTGGGGACACAAGAGACTTCTTGTATCTTGATTGTTGGGTTTCTTGAGAGGGATATCTTTGACCTCTACCTCCTTGAGTTCGATAAACCTTGGGTGATCCACTTAACGGAAACTTGCTGTTGTTCTACAAACCTCTGCACTTGGAGGCCCAACACTGTCTACAAGAATAGAAGCGTGCGTAGACATCAAGCTCTTTTCTGGCGTCGTTGCCGGGGAGGTAAGGTAAAAGGTACTCACATCCCATGTGAGTGCTCGAAGTTATTTCCTTTAGATTCTGCAATTATATCCTTTTGTTTCTTGTTTTCACTAGTTAGGCTTATTTTTACTTGTTGCTTGTTTTTATTTTTACTAGTTAGTCTTAATGGGAAACAACAAAAATATGAGAGAGCTTTATTTGCATTCTAGTAGGAATGTTATTAGTATTAATTATTTGGATGCAATTATTTCTAGTACTATGGAAAATCCTAAGCTTGGGGAAGCTAGTTTTTATAAACTTTTTAGTTTTCCAGCTTTAGAGGAGAAAATTTGCTCTGATGATACTTTATATCCCATATGTGATAAACCTAATGATTCTTGTGATATTTTAAATCCTCCTACTGAAATCATTCCTTTTAAAATACCCAAGAAAATTGTTGAACTTGTCATGGATAACCGCTATTTTGGAGATGGAACTGTCCATCCTAGTGATCATTTACACTTTTTGCATGAATTATGTGAGTTATTCAAGTGTGCAGGTATGTCAACAGAACAAGCTAAGAGGAGGCTATTCCCTTTGTCACTTGAGGACAAAGCAATGGAGTGGTATAAACTACTAGATGATCCTCATCATTTGGAGTGGAATGAACTTGAATCTGTCTTTTACTCTAAATTTTATCCTTCTCATGAACTATATTTAGATCAGAATTACATTTATAATTTTTGGCCTCGTGATGGAGAAAGCATTGCCCAAGCTTGGGGAAGACTTAAAACATTAATACTCAAATGTCCTAACGATGAGCTTCCTGAGGAAATAATTGTTACTAATTTTTATGCAAGGCTTTCAGGACATTGGAAGGATTATCTAGATGCTTGTTCAGAGGGTTCTTTTTGTAGTAAGAAGGTTGAAGCTAAGTGGGATCTTCTTGAGAGGATTCTAATCAATAGTGAAGATTGGAATAACAACAAAGGTAAATAGTCAGGTATAAACTACGAGTATGATTGCATTAAAACTTTTGCTGAAACTGCTGATTTTCATGAGCTTAATGGTAAATATGGTCTCGATCCTCAAATAGGTGTCGGTTGGTATAGATCCTTTGCTTCTTATATTAATATTCCAAAAAATGGGTACATATATCATGAACCTTTTAAAGACACTTGCATGAAAAATGAAATTGTTATTGATGATTGCAAAAAACATGCTCAAACTTTTGAAAGTACTTCTTATAAGCATGTTAATTTCTATGGAGCACTTAGACCTTGTGAAAATAATAAAATCGAAGAATAATATTGTATCCATCATAGGAATGAAAAAACTAGAATGTGGAATAGGGCTCTAAATGATCTCGGTGAAAACGTTTGTGCCCTCTATCCTTTTATTTGTGAACTTTGTTGTAAGGTGGGTCATTTTAATTTTCAATGCTCAAGCCATCATAGTAGCCTTTCGAATCCTATGAGTACTCTAAGTTTGTATTGTGATGACATGATCACCCCTAATAAGCATGATGAACTTACATTATTTTTGGGGTGTGAAGAGTTATTAAGAAAAACTTCTTTGGTATATATGAGTGCTCTTGATATGAATAGTGTCCTGCATGGTTGTCACCTTTATTGTGTTAATAATTGCCACACAAATACTTAATACCGAATATTATAAAAGAGGAGAATTTACCAAAATATGAAAGGGATAATATTTGTTTTCATCTTATTAATTAAGAGGAGGAATCCTCCAAAGTTCTTTCTATTGTTTCTGACAATAAACCAGGGTATGTGGAGAAGCTTCCTTTCAAGCCTCTCCCTCCTATAGAGAGTAAGAAGAAGAAGAGGAGTAAAAGGAGAGAGGTAACGGTATCTCCCCCTAAGCATGTTGCTCCCATTATAGTTTTTGATGAGTCTGAACTCGATGATCTTCCTATGCCTGTTATTTATGAAAGTGATAATGATTGGGAGAAACACACTACTTTTGATATCGAAAATTTGTTTGGTACCAATTCTGAAAATGATGACAATAATTGCTGTACTATTAGTACCAACCATGTTCCTTCCAATTATGATAAAGAAAGCTCTGAGCTTGTGGATGATGTGTTTGAAAATCCTTTTGCTACTGATGATTGTATGCTTGATACATCTATTGCTAGTAAAAATGTTGATATTGCTTATGATGATACTATGCCTCCAGCTTTGATAACTATTATAAAAGATGCTATAACATAGGCTATAATTACAATTATCCTTATGAAACTTATCATAGTTATGGAGGGATTACCCAAAACCATCTCCCTAATATACAACTTGTCTATCATGTTGGAGTTCTTTATGATGATTGCATTGATAAATATGATATTTTCAGTCCACCTACTATTAAGGAGAAAATTAATTATGATTGCAAAATGCTTCCTATGTTTGATGATTATGGTGGTGAGAATGATAATGATAGCTATTTTGTGTAATTTTCTCCCAGTGCTAATAATAAGAATGACTATGCTTATGTGGAGAGTAATAATTATTTTATGCATGTGGATCATGATAAGAATGTTTATTATGATAGTTATATTGTTAATGTTATTTATTATGCTACTGAAAGTTATTATCAGAGAGGGAAACATGGTTTTATACATCTCAACAATATTAAGTTTCCCCTCTTTATGTTGAATTTTTTGAAGTTGCACTTATTTTGTCTTCCTATGGTAGTCACTTTGTGCTTTGTTGACTTGTTTTTCTACAAGATTCTTTTTCATAGAAAGTGGGTTAGACTTAAATATGTTTTATATTTTATTCTTGATGCTCTATTATTGTGCTTCAACTCTTATTCTTATGTGAGCATCTTTTAAAAATCAGTGTGCCTAGCTAAAAGGCTTTAAAGAAAAGCACTTCTTGGGAGATAACCCATGTTTTTATTTTTGCATTGTTTTTCTATGTTTTCTTTGAGTCAAGGGGTTGTATACTTCTGTAGAAACTCCTTTGTGTCTTTCTTTTCATGTTTTAGTAGTACCAAGTAAGTTTCTGACGAAAGTTGGAGTTGGTTTTCGGATTTCTGCGCAGAAAACAGATTTCTGTTGTCCACCGTTAAACATCGTATAAAATCCTGGAAGATCAAAATGATCTGAAATTTTTTGTGCTTATTACTCAGCTAATTACGCAACTTTTATTAGTTGACAACGTTTTGATTTGAGAAACAGAAGATTTTAGAAAAAAAATCATCTTTACCTGCTGTCATGTTTTGGCAGATTTCTGCCAATAATTGCATTTGCCTCTTAATCTCTTTTTTTGTTGGTGTTCTTTTTGATAAAAAGAGTTTTAAAAGAAGTTGCGACAATATCTAATGTGTTTATGAGTGTTAGGATTGTGTTGAAACTGAACCATGTGAATTTATTATTTCGATTGCACTAACGTTGCTAATGAAGATTGTGAGAAGTTTGGTGTGAATGAAGTTTTCAAGGTACAAGAGAAGAGGATGATATGACGTGATCAAGAAGAGTGAAGAGCCTAATCTTGGGTATGCCCCGGTGGTACATCCCAGAAAATTCCAAGAAGACTCAAGCGTCTAAGCTTGGGGATGCCCAAGGCATCCTCTTCTTCATCGACAAATTATCAGGTCACTTCAAGTGAAACTATATTTTTATTCGGTCACAGCTTATGTGCTTTACTTGGAGCGTCTTTTATTTTTTCTTTCAATTTGTTTATTTTTCTTTGCTCTAGTTTATGGTTGGATCTTGTCATACTTGTGTGGGAGAGAGACACGCTCCGTTTTCATTGCTTAGAACACTCTAGTTTTCATTCTTATTGTTCCGTGAGTGTTCACTTTTTGCTAGTACTGCGTTTAGCCTTTGTTTCCTTGCATCTCTTATTCAGAGCTGTTAGTATTAGTAGTGTTATGTGAGTACTCTCATGTTTTCTTTCTGTAGAATTTGGAGAGTTTTTGTTAAATCATGTTTTGTATGGTGCTTGGTTGGGAATAGAAATGCTTATGTGGTAGTTGGTATAGTGGAAAAATTCGATGGTCTTGTAGATCACTAAAATGCTTCACTTGAATCTCTGCTGTTGTTTTGAGATATTAATTTTCTTAATGGATAAACGGGAAGGACTAGTAATTATAAACTTTTAATGGTTGGTCTAAGAAACTTGAAACTGTGCCACACTTAAATTACCAGCTGATAGAAACAATGGTATATGATTGCTACGAGTGATACATTTCTGATCGGCCTTTTGTTACACGCTACGGTCGGGGTAGCCAACAGTGACTTTTCACTGCCACAGACCCTCTTGGAGTGATTTGCATTGTGCCTTTTAAGATGATTTGCTTGCTGCAACCTTTTAACTCGTGAGTCTATGTTGAGGTTCCTAGCACTTCCACCATCCATATTTGCTAGCCTCTTCGGTACCGTGCATTGCCCTTTCTCACATTGAGGGTTGGTGCAAACTCCACCAGTGCATCCAAATCCCGTGGGAGGACTTTGTTCTCCTACACATAAGCCCATATATTCTTCCTCAAAACAACCACCATACCTACCTATCATGGCATTTCCATAGCCATTCCGAGATATATTGATGCACAACATCCACCTCCATTATGTTACTTGATGATGAGCTTCATGGTTATTTATGCATACTGCTACACTGGCAGGAGCATGCAGTTGGATACATCAGAGATATTCCATTATGAGTTATGAGTACTAAAAGTGTGATGATTCATTATAATATAGGATGTTGCCCCTACCAGTGAAGATATATAAAAATAATAATGAAAAATCCCAAAAAGAAGAAAAAAAGGGCCAAAGAGAGAGAGGGTGCATCACTATCCTTTATATACCACACTTGTGCTTCATGTTTAGCACCAATACTTCATTTTGGAGAGAGTTTTCATATTATCATTCATTCATAACTATGTGGGGAACTTTACATTATAGAACTTGGCTTGTATATTCCAATGATGAGCCTCCTCAAATGAGCTCTAGGTCTTCGTGAGAAAGAAAGTTGGATGCACCCCCACTAGTTCCATTGGAGAGCTTTCATACACTTATAGCTCTATGTGCATCCGTTGTGTGGCAATCCCTACTCCTTGCATAGCTTCGGCTGTAAGACTTTCTCTTATCTAATGACCACTTTCAGCTTTGTGAGCCTTTCTTCCATTGACCTTCCAAACCCCCCATAATGTTCTCTTTTCCATAACATCCTGGTGCCAGGGACTAATGTGGAACACTTGCTTGTTTTTAGTGCGCAAATAGTTTAAGATTCAAGCAATGCATCGTGTGGAAAGCTTGACTTGATCCTAACAGGGGTTGTGAAGATTGTTTGACGTGCATGATACTTTTGTTCTTGAAAGCTTAAATCATCTCTAATAAACTTTGCACGGTTGATAGTCTTTTAGTATTGATTCATTAAAAGTTTTACTTCTTTCTTCTTTGTTTATGCATTACTTGTTGATATCAAATATAGATCACAACTTTAGTTCATTTGATCCTAGTTTACATGCTCTACTTTACATATTATGATCAAGATTGTGTGGTAGCATGTCACCTCAGAAATTATTTTGTTTTATCGTTTACCTACTCGAGGATGAGTAGGAACTAATCTTGGAGATGCTTCATATGTCTCAAACGTATCTATAATTTATGATGCTCCATGATGATATTATGCCAATTGCTACATGTTTTCTCCCTTATTTATAGCATTTTTACACGTTTTCCGGGACTAACCTATTAACAAGATGCCACAGAGCTAGCTCCCTGTTTTCTGCTGTTTTCAGTTTCAGAAAAGTTGTTCTGGAAATATTCTCGGAACTGGAAAATTCGAAAGCCAGAAGTCTTAGAAGTCCCGGATGCTTCCACAAGTCCTGAAGAGCCCCATAGGGGGCCACAGGGTGGCCACACCATGGGGTGGCACGAGTCCCCCCGGCCGTGCCACCTAGGGGTGTGGGCCCCCTGGCCACCTCCCGTCATCGCCCTTTCGCCCATATATACTCCCTGATGCATAAGCCCTAGGAGAATTGACCTTTGCCACAAAATACATCCGTAGCTCCGCCGCCGCCACCGACAAGTTTTGGGGGACATATCTCTGTTCTGGCACCCTGTCGGGACGGGGCAGTGCCCCCGGAAGCCATCTCCATCGACTCCACCGCCATCTCCATCGCCGTTGCTGTCTCCTATGATGAGGAGGGAGTAGTTCTCCCCCGAGGCGGAGGGCTCTACCTGTAGCTATATGGTTCATTTCTCTATCCCATGGTGTGATCTATATGTGATCATGAACTTTGTAATCTTATTGAATTTGTAGATGTTACTCTTCATCTTTTGCTACTCAAGTGCTTTATTAATATGAACTATGGATTCACCTTGTATCGCGGTGTGAAGGTGATAGTGTGCACATCGTGTGTGTCTCCTCTATGAATTGTGGTGTTTGTCTAGTACCTTCTAGGGCGCTCAAGTTGACAGTGTGGGGCTAACTAGACATGGGGATGCTTACTTTAAGAAATGTTTTTTGCAGCCCTACGCAATGATTGGTGTTCGTTATCCAACCGGAGAGGGTTAAGAGTAGCATAGTGAAGAGAAGATATCTAGTTAGTCAATTATGTGATCATTGTTGAGAGTGTCGACTAGTGAAAGTAGGAGCCCTAGGCCTTATTTCCAAGCATTGAAACACCGTTTTCCACCTGTTCAGCTACATGTTTGCTTGCTGCCATTTTTATTTCATATTGCTATTATCACTTATTATTATCCATATTACTTGCATTTTACTCTCTCTTCGCCGAACTAGTGCACCTATATACCTGACAACTATATTGGGTGTGTTGGAGACAGAAGAGACTTCTTGTGTCTTGATTGCAGGGTTGCTTGAGAGGGATATGTTTGACCTCTACCTCCCTGAGTTCGATAAACCTTGGGTGATCCACTTAAGGGAAACTTGCTGCTGTTCTACAAATCTATGCACTTGGAGGCCCAACACTGTCTACAAGAATAGAAGCGTGCGTAGACGTCGGCACTTTATGACCACATTGTTATCATCCATTATATCACCTCTGATTGTGATCCATATGATGTCTTGTGAGTAGTTCGTTTAGTTCTTGAGGACATTGGAGAAGTCATGATGTTAGTAGTTAAGTTATGTTGAAGTAATATCTCGTGATTCGGTATTTAAGTTGTGGTGCTATTCTTCTAGTGGTATCATGTGAACGTCGACTACATGATACTTAACCTTTTTGGGCCTAGGAGGATGCATTGTGTATTTGTATACTAATAGTGGGGTTGCGAGAGTGACAGAAACCTAAACCCCCATTAGGAAACCAATGCACGAGGGAGCGTAGAATCCCGGAGTTTTAAGGCTGTGGTTAGTTTTATCTTAATTACTTTCTTTTATTTGCGGATGCTTACGAGGGGTATAATCACAAGTATGTATTAGTCCTAGTTGGGCAGTGCGTCAGCATAGGTTCACCTACACAACACTTCACGAACTAATGGATATTAATCAACCGTAAAGAAGTAAAAGCATTTGACGAAATTCCCATGTGTCCTCGAGAACATTTGGTAGTCGTAAGTAATATAACCGGCTTGTCCTTTGCCCTCAAAAGGATTGGGCCGCTTGTTGCAATATTATTTACTGCACTTTATTTACTCGCACTTTATTTATCTGCTATATCAAAAACCTCTGAAAAACCGTTTGCTAGTGTTTACAGTGAATCCTCTATCCAACCTTCTTGTCAACACCTTGTGCTCATCGTTGGGTTCGACACTCTTATTTATCGAAAGTACTACGATATTGCTATGGCTGCTAGGGTTTGAGCGGGAGAGAGAGCTGCGAGGGCGCGGGAGAGCCGGCCGTGGGGATCCTTTCCCACGGCCGGGTAAGAGGGAAGGGTTTTCCTTCTTAATTCTTGCTTGATTAGATTGATACATCTCCTCTCCATATATAGAGAGGTTTACTTGACTCCTAAGCAAGACTTACTTGACCCCTAAGCAAAACCTAAGACTAACGGGCCAGGCCCATCACGTACTCTAACACTACACCCCACCTGGATATGCAGCTCGTCCTCGAGCGGCAACCAAACAACGATTCGACCCCACACAAACCGAACACCGAAAAAACAAGCCTTTTACATATCGGCCTATTGTATTGACCTGAAAGAAGCTAACCCGAATGAGACTCCGACTCTTTATTTTTTTGACTCCGAATGATAAGGCGAGAATCCTCCGCGCGCCGAACTTGTGCGTTTGCAGCCCCCTGGATCCCAAGGAAACCATCGGGACCAAGGGAGCCCTCGCGGCGTCCGACGGCGGAATGCAGTGGTGCTATGCGGTGCGCTCTTGTCGGTGACACCATGTCTTCTCCCCGCCGGCTGACTGTCGATGTCGTAGACTTGGAGGTCGCCGCCCGTGGGGGAAACCACATGCCCAAGCTCCGCCACGCAGCGGACAAGATCGAGGTCCATTGCACCGCGAAGCGCAACTTGGAGGAGCTGCAGCTGCAAATCACGCATCTCCCGCACATGCCGACGCGCTAGGAGGCCACGCGCAGCAGCCTGCAGCCTCACCGCCGCTGAAACGTGGTCTGTAGCGATCCAAGCCGGACGCGGTGAAGGCGACGGCTGGAACTTGATCGGTTGGATGGGATTGTCATGGGACGGCGGTGGCGCTGCTGGGAACAAGGTCGTCACAGTCCCGTCGTAGGGCATCCCATGCTGGAACGTGATGACCGGTGCCGTGGTCGTGGCCGAGGGCGGCGGCAGCGGCCCTGCGGGGGTCGGCGCCGGTGTTGTGACCATGGAGGACCCCCCGTGGAATGGCGCACCGTCGGGAGCGGCGTAAGTACCGGCGAAGCGTGAGGGCCCGCCGTACTGTTGGGGTGTCGCCGGTGGTGACTGGATGTGCGGCGGCGCCCAAGCTGCCGTATAGATCGGCCCGGAGACGGACAGCGGCAGCGGGGGCTGCAGCAGCTTGGCGTCGAGTGGCGGCGACGACAGCAACCTGGCGTCGAGTGGCTCCGTCCGCTGGAGGAGCACGGCAATGGCGTGCTTGATGTCGGAGACCGACTCGATCAGGTCGCGGAGGCGCGTGGAGAACTCCTGGTTCGAGAGGATGGGGCGGGCTCCCGAGCCGGCGCGGCCGGGGCCGCAGACGCCAGCGGCGGCGCCATGGTGGTGGGTGCGCCCGATGAGGCGATCACGACGGAGGCGGTGGACAGTCCCGAAGACATCGCAACTGAGTAATCTGATACCAAATGCTATGGCTGCTAGGGTTTGAGCGGGAGAGAGAGCTGCGAGGGCGCAGGAGAGCCGGCCGTGGGGATCCTTTCCCACGGCCGGGTAAGAGGAAAGGGTTTTCCTTCTCAATTCTTGCTTGATTAGATTGATACATCTCCTCTTCATATATAGAGAGGTTTACTTGACTCCTAAGCAAGACTTACTTGAACCCTAAGCAAACCCTAAGACTAACGGGCCAGGCCCATCACGTACTCTAACAGATATACCCCCTATACTTGCGGGTCATCAGATTGCATTAAATCTTTTGCTGAAATTGAATTTTTTAATAAGATTAGTACTAAATGTGGGATCTATACTCAAGTAATTGTTGGACTTTGCAAAACCTTTGCCTCTCATGTTAGTATTCCTAAAATCAAGTTGGACAAGTATCATGAACCTTATAAGGATAATATTAAAGAGAAACAATTCTCTAGTAGTGAAATACTTGTTAACATTGTTGATCCTGGTTTACCTACTGTTCACTTTGAGAAACCACCTTTTCATGTTAGAGTAAAATAACATTCTTTTGCCAATGACATTGTGAACAAAAGTTGTAAGAAAGTTAATGAACTTGAAGATCAAATAATTGTGGTACCTACATTTGCTATGGTTAAAGACCTTGTTGCTGAAAATATTGATGGGTGTGATTTTTTTGTAAGGCTGCCTCTAACCTAGTGCAAGTGCACACATGTTGTTTATGTTGGCACACATGTTGTTTATGTTAAAATAGGTGAACATAATTATTATGGACTTTGCGATTTGGAATCAAGTGCAAGTGCGATCCTTTTTTCTCTTTATCAAGAAATAATGAATGAAATTGCTCCGTGCGAAATCAAAGATATTGATATTACTATTAAGCTTGCTAATAGAAAGACTATTTCACCAGTGAGTATTGTAATCGATGTTGAGGTTCTTTGTGGTAAGGTAAAATATCCCGCTGACTTTTTAATACTTGGTTCAGTAGAAGATAAAGCTTGTCCTATTATATTTGGTAGACCTTTCATTAATACCTGTGGTGCTGTTATTGATTGTAAGGAAGAGAAAATGTCTGTAAAATTTGATGATGAACGTTATGAATTTATTTTAGTAATATTGCTAGACAACATCATGATAAAGAGTGACCTAATGAATATCTAGTTATTGAAATAATTGCATCTATTACTATTCCACCTAATTATCCTTTGCAACAATTCATAGAAGAACATGAGAATGATATGTATATGCAGGAAAGAAATGAACTGGAGGATAATTTCCTTGATCAACCTGCCATTATCAAACACAATTTTCCTGTAGAATCTTTAGGGCCACCTTTACCACCTAAAGGAGACCCAGTGTTTGACCTTAAAGTACTTCTTGACACACTTAAATATGCTTATTTAGATGAAAATAAAATACATCCTATTATTGTCAATGCTAACCTTTCAGAGTACGAAGAAGAACGTTTATTGGAAACACTCTAGAAGCATCAGAAAGCTATTGGTTATACTTTGGATGATCTAAAAGGCATTAGTCAAGTTCCATGTCAGCATACAATTAATCTTGAGCCTGATGCCAAGCATGCGGTTGATCACCAATGTTGATTAAATTTACAGATAAAAGAAGTGGTGAGAAGTTAAATATTATAGCTTCTCGAAATCCTATTGCTGATAGTAGATGGGTTAGTATTGTCCATTGTGTTCCCAAGAAAGGAGGTATATATGTTGTTTCTAATGATAAAAATGAACTTATTCCTCAAATAACTATAGTAGGGTATAGAATGTGCATTGATTTTAGAAAATTAAACAAAGCTACTAAGAAGGATAATTATCCACTGCCTTTTATTGATTAGATGCTAGAAAGGTTATCTAAAAATACTCACTTGTTCTATTTGGATGGTTATTCTGGTTTCTCTCAAATCCATGTTAGAAAACAAGACCAAGAGAAAACCACTTTCACTTGTCCTTGTGGTACTTATGCTTATAGACGCATGCCTTTCGGTTTATGTAATGCACCTTCTACTTTTCAAAGATGTATGTCTGCTATTTTTCATGGTTTTTGCGAGAAAATTATGGAGGTATTCATGGACGATTTCTTGGTCTATGGGACTTATTTTGATAGTTGCCTCCATAATACTAACAAAGTTTTGCAGCAATGTGAGGATAATAATCTTTTATTGAATTGGGAGAAATGCCACTTTATAGTTAATGAAGGAATTGTTCATGGTCATGAAATTTCTGAAATAGGCATTGAAGTTGACAAGGCAAAAGTCGATGGAATTGAAATGATGCCCTATCCTAGGACCATCAGAGGTATACGTAGTTTTCTTGGTCATGCTTGTTTCTGTAGAGGATTTATTAAAGACTTTCTAAGACTTCAAGACCTCTTACCAATCTTCTTCAAAATGATGGTCCTTTTGTTTTTGATGATGATTGTAAAGAAGCCTTCGAAGTTCTTAAGAAGGCTTTAATAACTACACCTATTGTTCAACCACCTGACTTGAATTTTCCTTTTGAAATTACGTGTGATCCTAGTGAATTTGCATTATGAGATATTTTGGGACAAAGAGTAGATAATAGATTTCATGTTATTCATTATGCTAGTAAGACCTTAGATACTGCTCAAAAAAATTATGCTACCATAGAGAAAGAGTTTTTAGCGGTTCTTTTCACTTGCGATAAATTTAGGCAGTATATTGTTGATTCTAAAGTCACTATTTGTCGCACCCGGACTTCTAGGGGATACTCACAGTCCGCTAAACAACAGATAAATGGCTTACGGGGCATACCGGCACCCGCATCTCAATATGAGCAGGCCAACACGTAAACGTGTGACAACCATTATCGTACTATTCATCGTCTGCGCAAACCATCCCATAGAAATCCAGATACTTCCATTGACGTACTTCAAAACATACACACATGGTACGTCAACGGCATTGGAACAAGTGATATCACAACAGATCTCTACGACACAAAAGATGGAAATAAGTTGCAAATAGCTCTCATTAGAGCAGAGATAGCAAATACAATCATCCAGAGGACACATGTCCCAACATATCATCATTACATCACAGCGGAAGCATTCAACATGTCTGAGTACAGACAAGAACCAAATAGGCCTAAGAGGCCGGAAACGAAAAGACGGAGCCCATCCACGAAGTCTCGGATCCTGCCCGGGTCCGCTATCTACTCGTCAGCAGTCCCGTCAAACTCCACGTAGTAGCCACCATGGGGATCCTTGGAAACATAGTCTGCGGAAACCACAGCCCCAAAGGGGTCAGTACATAAACGTACTGGCAAGCAAGACTCACAGTTCACCAAAGTGTAACCCGTCAACACCAGGCACAGATGCTTTGGGTTCAACGGAAGGAAGGGGATATAAAAGATGCTGCAACTGGCTGCTCTAACCAACTACAGAGTTGCTATAAGTTCCGGCTATCAGAAAGGGGATAAGATAGCGTATCGTAACCAACTAACAACTAACCACCAAACAAACCCATCCTGGATCTCGCCCCTTATCCAAAGAAGCAATCCGAGGATAACTCACACAGTTGGATTAGTGATGGTTCATATTGTTGTGTCAATAAGCCTATTACTAGTCAAGTTATCATTAGTTAGGTGTAAGTTGTTCTGAGTACTTGTTAGCCAGTACTTTCACCAAGTAATCCATAACCGCGGAAAACACGGCTTCTCGAGAAGATTTATCCCTGCAGGGGTGCACCAATTTGACCGTACACGTAAGAATAACCCGCCAGATGGAATGGCCTTTCCACCAAGCGGGGCACTCAACACAACTCAACTCTTCTTCGCATCAAGCCCAAAGAACCACATGCTGTGCGTGCGCGGCTAATCGAGCCCCACGAAGAAAAGGGGACCCTCATAGCACTCTAAGACCACGCCGCCCTAAATGCCGACTACAAAAGTTCCACCCTGGCGCCAAGGGTTCGCACCTGCACATGCA
This sequence comes from Alopecurus myosuroides, assembly GCA_028641055.1. Taxonomy (NCBI): domain Eukaryota; kingdom Viridiplantae; phylum Streptophyta; class Magnoliopsida; order Poales; family Poaceae; genus Alopecurus; species Alopecurus myosuroides. The sequence goes on along the minus strand of CM054063.1, from coordinate 87,742,615 downwards.
TGCATCAAATGGAAAGCCCGAACTAAGTGTGGCGATTTGGACGAGATGCGAATCGAATCAAATTGAGGGGGGCGCCCATACTCGCTTCCCACATGCGGTTAGTGCGCTCATCATGGATCAGTAGACAAGACCCTTTTCCTAATTAGGGTCGACACTAGCAGGCCTCAAAACCACGCCGGGCCTCCTGCCGGTGTCTTATCAGCAAATTATTATTACCTCAAGATTAACAGGTTGTTGTTTAATATCGAGACCCAGAACATAATGAAATATGGTAACAGAAAGTAACTGACATCAGACTCGAGCAAAACAACCCTAAGCATGCTAGTAAGACACGGGCACAAGCAACAGGGTTATAGGAGTGGAGGGGAGGCAATATCAGGGTTAAAGGATAACATGTGATAGGTTCGTAGCAGAAGCAACGATTCATAGGGCTAGCAGAATAGACAACGGAAAGTATCGGTATCCAATGTTGAAAGGAACACAATGGTTCATGTGAGTGAATACTTGCCTGCAAACTCAGCAGCCTGGTACTGAGCTAGATCCTTAAAAGGGGTGTCGTAAGTATCGTCTGTCTCAACGTCGTCGTTTATCCGAGAAGAAGCAAACAAACAACACAGAGGGATAAACAATCAATAACATGGCATAGTGCACAAACATGGGCTGATGCATGACCATTTAATTGATGCATAGAGATAAACTAGTTGACAAGATAACAACATGATTAAATGGACCCACATGCAATTTGGATTGCATATGGAAAGACCATGAATTATGGTTGAAATAATTGTGCTACAACTAATCATCATGTGGAAGTGAATTAGCATGATGCATGGATAAGGAAACAGAAAAATAACAACAATAGAAACAATTTGAAATAAGGTTTACCAAGTTTGGAATTTTATTTATTAAGTTTTGGAATTTTGGTTCCTTAAAGGTGTTACACAAGCATTTGTTGTTTTCTCCCATTTTAGTTGTTCAAAATAGATAACAAAGTTCATATTTGAAAAGAACACAAGATTTTAGTTGGAATACATGTTTCACTTATTGAAAAAGGACTTAGAATGATTTAATTATGAATTAAACAAGTTTAAACAAGATTTAAATGAATTTAATTCAAACATGAACTTATTTGAATTTTTATTTGTGCAAAACATTAAACCAAATTCATATTTGAAAAGCTTATACTTTTATGGTTGGAAAACATATTTTATATGTCCCAAAAGAAATTAGTTTGACCAAGTTATGAATTTAACAATTGTAAATGATTTAAATAAGGTTTAAATTGTTTAAGCAATTTTAATTATTCAAAACATGAAACAAAATTTATATTTGGAAAGATGGTTCAAAATGGCATGGAAAACATATTTTATTTGCATTAATTGGATTAAGTATGAATTAGTTATGCAATTATACAAATTTCAAATGAAGTGTTTGAATTTGAAATTTGAATGCATTTGAAGTATTCAAAACAGAAAACAAATGGTTTGAATAGATAGACAATTAAATTTGGTGCAGTGTACATATTTTATGTTTATTATTTGGGTTTATAAAATAAAAGTTATTAGCATTTTCATTTTAGGGACCAAACTGTAATTGTAAAAGGATTTAATTTAAATAGAAAAAGGGCAGAAAACATTTGTTACCATGCAGTGGCTAGCCCAAGCCACTGACAGGGGGCCCTGGGCCAGCGTGGCCCGCGTGGAGCTCAGGTGGCAGCAGCGGTGGCTGACAGGGGGGACCGGCCTGTCAGCAACTGATGCGAAAAAGTGGGCGGATTAAATCCGCCCGAGGGGATCGAACCCTCGACCGGGCCTTGCGCGCGTGCAGTTGCTGCCACTGCGCTGCGAATCGGTTTTTGTCAGGTAAGGGGACGCAGCTAGGATTAGTTTCAGATTCGGGCACGTTTTTGACTGAACCTGAACCTCAGATACTGAATCTACTGACAGAGAGCGTGGTCGCCGACGGCGCTCGTCGTGGCTGTGTGCTAGCTCGCGATGCGGTGGATGTGCTGTGGTGCTTGCGGGAGTGGTGGGCATTGCGCAGTGCAGAGAGGAGGGAAAGAGGGGGATGGCCGTGTGCTCACCGTGGGGCAAACGGAAGGCGACGGCGTCGGGGATGGCCGGCGGCAGCGATGTGGTCGATGGCGTGGCTACCGTCCCTCCCGTGCCATGGCGATGACACGAGGATGACGGCGACAGTACGGGGACCCAATTCCCGTACCTAGCCATCGAGGAGGGAGGTCCATACTGCGGCGATCACCGGAATAACAGCGTGGGGGCTCGTTATGGAGAGGTTCAGAACAGAGAGGGTGGGCCGTGGCAGAGAGGGAAAATGGCGCCGTGGCGGTGCTAGGGAAGGAGGTGGAGGTGAAGCTAGGGTTAGGGATCGGGGACTCGAGGGAGTAGGTTTAAGTAGAGGGGTAGGGGCGCGGATGGCCGTCTGCTCGTCGTCGTCGCAGACGTGGAGGCGCTCGATGCGCGCCGTACAGCTTGAGGACGACCCCGAAGGGGTACGGGCCGAGGAGAGGAGAAATTGGGCTGGGCCTGCGTGCTGCTCCCTGGTTTGCCCACCCCCTCTGCGATTTTCCTTTTTCTTTTTCCTTTGTTAGTTTTTTTTTGCTGATTAGAATTAGGAAGAAAAGAAGGGTTTTGGAGTTAGGAAAAAAATTAGGGATAAATTTTTATTGATTGATTATTGTCACAGCAACAATGTGCAAGTTTTTGTTTTCAAAATTATTTCAATTTGTTTGCTGTTTGGTATTTGTTTTGAATTTGAATGAAATTTGAGGTTAATTGATTTATTAAAACAAGAATTCAATAGGGTGAACTTTAATGTTTAATTTGAAACAAATGATTAGGATTGTTGTGTAATTTTCATAAGTTCAACATGGTGGTTGTTTTGGACAATGTGATTTGAATTTTTGAATGCAAATTTAATTAAGTGAACTATTGAAAACAACATCTAAATAGGGTGAACCCTAAAGTTTAATTGAAACAAAGGTATTAGCATTGTGTTGTAATTCTCATAAGTTCAATTGGGTGCTGTTTGTAAAAAGTGATTTGAATTTTGAATGCAATTTGAATGAATTTTGACTATTAAGTGCAATATTGAAAGCAATAATTTAATTAGTTTGAACCTTAGTTTAATGGAAACAAAAGATGGAAGTGCTTTGTCATTTTCATAATTTTCAAAAGGGGTTGCTGTCTTGGAAACTAATTGAATTTGCAAAGGGTTTGGTATTAAATGAATTTTTGATAGAAACAAAACAATAGTTTTGGAATCACAACTTTATAGAAACAATTGATTGTTTTGATTTGAAATATCATTTTGGAAATTGTAACATCACAAGTATGAAACAAAAGGTTTGAAATTTGGTTTGAAATTCAAATAGAAAACAAAGGAAAACAGAGGAAAACAAATGGAAAACAAGCAAAACAAATGCAATGAACATGATGTCATGTTGCAAAACATAAAATAACAGAGAGCAAAACATTCTAATGACTATTTTTCATACTTGGGATGTTACAAAACGCCCCCCCTTGAAGGAATCGCGCCCCGAGATTCCTACTGAGAAAAGAAAAGGTCCGAATACTTCTTGCGAAGATCCTCTTGAACTGTGACACGTGAAACACATCGTGCACCTTGGATAGTTTTTTCTGGAAGTTCAAGATGATAGGCATTCCTGGCAACTCTTCTGGAAAGATGTCAGGAAATTCACAAACCACCGGAACATTTTCAAGTAAAGGTAGAGGTTTTGTATTGAGGGTGTATAGCTGAATAGAACTTGCTTCATTTGTAGAATAGATTATCTGGTCAGAAGGGTGGAACAGCGTTATTGATTAGACGCCGGTAGAATAACTGAAGTGGGAAGGAACAACAAGATTTCAACGGACGAAAAGGATGTTCAGAAGAACAGGATAACAAAGCAACACCGGGAAACACGAGAACAAAACACTCCTGAGGTACTATGGAAAACCCATCCGGGCTTCTAAAGGATCAATATCTACTGTTTAAGGAATAGAGGATCTGCTTCCGGGGCTTACACGCCTCCGTTCTCAATCGTGAGTAGGCAACATGATAAATCATGTCACAACCACCTCCATTCCTATGGTCTAGTAGATATAACTATCCTAGAGAAACCAGGATACGTGAAAACCTAACTTGAAAGTTTAGATGAGAAGGGAAAACAACGTTGCACTTCCTTACCAGAAAAGGGAGGGTGGGTGGGGAAAGAAGAAAAAGAACAGAATTCCAACTCTCACGTTTCATTTTTCCTATATAGCTACAAAATAGTTTCTAGACTCAACTGCGACCAGTAAAAAAGGATCCTACAGGCAGACAGGCTCTGATACCATTTGTCGCACCCGGACTTCTAGGGGATACTCACAGTCCGTTAAACAGCAGATAAATGGCTTACGGGGCATACCGGCACCCGCATCTCAATATGAGCAGGCCAACACGTAAACGTGTGACAACCATTATCGTACTATTCATCGTCTGCGCAAACCATCCCATAGAAATCCAGATACTTCCATTGACGTACTTCAAAACATACACACATGGTACGTCAACGGCATTGGAACAAGTGATATCACAACATATCTCTACGACACAAAAGATGGAAATAAGTTGCAAATAGCTCTCATTAGAGTAGAGATAGCAAATACAATCATCCAGAGGACACATGTCCCAACATATCATCATTACATCACAGCGGAAGCATTCAACATGTCTGAGTACAGACAAGAACCAAATAGGCCTAAGAGGCCGGAAACGAAAAGACGGAGCCCATCCACGAAGTCTCGGATCCTGCCCGGGTCCGCTATCTACTCGTCAGCAGTCCCGTCAAACTCCACGTAGTAGCCACCATGGGGATCCTTGGAAACGTAGTCTGCGGAAACCACAGCCCCAAAGGGGTCAGTACATAAACGTACTGGCAAGCAAGACTCACAGTTCACCAAAGTGTAACCCGTCAACACCAGGCACAGATGCTTTGGGTTCAACGGAAGGAAGGGGATATAAAAGATGCTGCAACTGGCTGCTCTAACCAACTACAGAGTTGCTATAAGCTCCGGCTATCAGAAAGGGGATAAGATAGCGTATCGTAACCAACTAACAACTAACCACCAAACAAACCCATCCTGGATCTCGCCCCTTATCCAAAGAAGCAATCCGAGGATAACTCACACAGTTGGATTAGTGATGGTTCAGATTGTTGTGTCAATAAGCCTATTACTAGTCAAGTTATCATTAGTTAGGTGTAAGTTGTTCTGAGTAATTGTTAGCCAGTACTTTCACCAAGTAATCCATAACCGCGGAAAACACGGCTTCTCGAGAAGATTTATCCCTGCAGGGGTGCACCAATTTGGCCGTACACGTAAGAATAACCCGCCAGATGGAATGGCCTTTCTACCAAGCGGGGCACTCAACACAACTCAACTCTTCTTCGCATCAAGCCCAAAGAACCACATGCTGTGCGTGCGCGGCTAATCGAGCCCCACGAAGAAAAGGGGACCCTCATAGCACTCTAAGACCACGCCGCCCTAAATGCCGACTACAAAAGTTCCACCTTGGCGCCAAGGGTTCGCACCTGCACATGCATGCATCAAATGGAAAGCCCGAACTAAGTGTGGCGATTCGGACGAGATGCGAATCGAATCAAATTGAGGGGGGCGCCCATACTCGCTTCCCACATGCGGTTAGTGCGCTCATCATGGATCAGTAGACAAGACCCTTTTCCTAATTAGGGTCGACACTAGCAGGCCTCAAAACCACGCCGGGCCTCCTGCCGGTGTCTTATCAGCAAATTATTATTACCTCAAGATTAACAGGTTGTTGTTTAACATCGAGCCCCAGAACATAATGAAATATGGTAACAGAAAGTAACTGACAGCAGACTCAAGCAAAACAACCCTAAGCATGCTAGTAAGACACGGGCACAAGCAACGGGGTTATAGGAGTGGAGGGGAGGCAATATCAGGGTTAAAGGATAACATGTGATAGGTTCGTAGCAGAAGCAACGATTCATAGGGCTAGCAGAATAGACAACGGAAAGTATCGGTATCCAATGTTGAAAGGAACACAATGGTTCATGTGAGTGAATACTTGCCTGCAAACTCAGCAGCCTGGTACTGAGCTAGATCCTTAAAAGGGGTGTCGTAAGTATCGTCTGTCTCAACGTCGTCGTTTATCCGAGAAGAAGCAAACAAACAACGCAGAGAGATAAACAATCAATAACATGGCATAGTGCACAAACATGGGATGATGCATGACCATTTAATTGATGCATATAGATATACTAGTTGACAAGATAACAACATGATTAAATGGACCCACATGCAATTTGGATTGCATATGGAAAGACCATGAATTATGGTTGAAATAATTGTGCTACAACTAATCATCATGTGGAAGTGAATTAGCATGATGCATGGATGAGGAAACAGAAAAAATAACAACAATAGAAACAATTTGAAATAAGGTTTACCAAGTTTGGAATTTTATTTATTAAGTTTTGGAATTTTGGTTCCTTAAAGGTGTTACACAAGCATTTGTTGTTTTCTCCCATTTTAGTTGTTCAAAATAGATAACAAAGTTCATATTTGAAAAGAACACAAGATTTTAGTTGGAATACATGTTTCACTTATTGAAAAAGGACTTAGAATGATTTAATTATGAATTAAACAAGTTTAAACAAGATTTAAATGAATTTAATTCAAACATGAACTTATTTGAATTTTTATTTGTGCAAAACATTAAACCAAATTCATATTTGAAAAGCTTATACTTTTATGGTTGGAAAACATATTTTATATGTCCCAAAAGAAATTAGTTTGACCAAGTTATGAATTTAACAATTGTAAATGATTTAAACAAGGTTTAAATTGTTTAAGCAATTTTAATTATTCAAAACATGAAACAAAATTTATATTTGGAAAGATGGTTCAAAATGGCATGGAAAACATATTTTATTTGCATTAATTGGATTAAGTATGAATTAGTTATGCAATTATACAAATTTGAAATGAAGTGTTTGAATTTGAAATTTGAATGCATTTGAAGTATTCAAAACAGAAAACAAATGGTTTGAATAGATAGACAATTAAATTTGGTGCAGTGTACATATTTTATGTTTATTATTTGGGTTTATAAAATAAAAGTTATTAGCATTTTCATTTTAGGGACCAAACTGTAATTGTAGAAGGATTTAATTTAAATAGAAAAAGGGCAGAAAACATTTGTTACCATGCAGTGGCTAGCCCAAGCCACTGACAGGGGGCCCTGGGCCAGCGTGGCCCGCGTGGAGCTCACGTGGCAGCAGCGGTGGCTGACAGGGGGGGCCGGCCTGTCAGCAAAGGTGCGAAAAAGTGGGCGGATTAAATCCGCCCGAGGGGATCGAACCCTCGACCGGGCCTTGCGCGCGTGCAGTTGCTGCCACTGCGCTGCGAATCGGTTTTTGTCAGGTAAGGGGACGCAGCTAGGATTAGTTTCAGATTTGGGCACGTTTTTGACTGAACCTGAAACTCAGATACTGAATCTACTGACAGAGAGCGTGGTCGCCGGCGGCGCTCGTCGTGGCTGTGTGCTAGCTCGCAATGCGGTGGATGTGCTGTGGTGCTTGCGGGAGTGGTGGGCATTGCGCAGTGCAGAGAGGAGGGAAAGAGGGGGATGGCCGTGTGCTCACCGTGGGGCAAACGGAAGGCGACGGCGTCGGGGATGGCCGGCGGCAGCGATGTGGTCGATGGTGTGGCTACCGGCCCTCCCGTGCCATGGCGATGACACGAGGATGACGGCGACAGTACGGGGACCCAATTCCCGTACCTAGCCATCGAGGAGGGAGGTCCATACTGCGGGGATCACCGGAATAACAGCGTGGGGGCTCGTTATGGAGAGGTTCAGAACAGAGAGGGTGGGCCGTGGCAGAGAGGGAAAATGGCGCCGCGGCGGTGCTAGGGAAGGAGGTGGAGGTGAAGCTAGGGTTAGGGATCGGGGACTCGAGGGAGTAGGTTTAAGTAGAGGGGTAGGGGCGCGGATGGCCGTCTGCTCGTCGCCGTCGCAGACGTGGAGGCGCTCGATGCGCGCCGTACAGCTTGAGGACGACCCCGAAGGGGTACGGGCCAAGGAGAGGAGAAATTGGGCTGGGCCTGCGTGCTGCTCCCTGGTTTGCCCACCCCCTCTGCGATTTTCCTTTTTCTTTTTCCTTTGTTAGTTATTTTTTTGCTGATTAGAATTAGGAAGAAAAGAAGGGTTTTGGAGTTAGGAAAAAAATTAGGGATAAATTTTTATTGATTGATTATTGCCACAGCAACAATGTGCAAGTTTTTGTTTTCAAAATTATTTCAATTTGTTTGCTGTTTGGTATTTGTTTTGAATTTGAATGAAATTTGAGGTTAATTGATTTATTAAAACAAGAATTCAATAGGGTGAACTTTAATGTTTAATTTGAAACAAATGATTAGGATTGTTGTGTAATTTTCATAAGTTCAACATGGTGGTTGTTTTGGACAATGTGATTTGAATTTTTGAATGCAAATTTAATTAAGTGAACTATTGAAAACAACATCTAAATAGGGTGAACCCTAAAGTTTAATTGAAACAAAGGTATTAGCATTGTGTTGTAATTCTCATAAGTTCAATTGGGTGCTGTTTGTAAAAAGTGATTTGAATTTTGAATGCAATTTGAATGAATTTTGACTATTAAGTGCAATATTGAAAGCAATAATTTAATTAGTTTGAACCTTAGTTTAATGGAAACAAAAGATGGAAGTGCTTTGTCATTTTCATAATTTTCAAAAGGGGTTGCTGTCTTGGAAACTAATTGAATTTGCAAAGGGTTTGGTATTAAATGAATTTTTGATAGAAACAAAACAATAGTTTTGGAATCACAACTTTATGGAAACAATTGATTGTTTTGATTTGAAATATCATTTTGGAAATTGTAACATCACAAGTATGAAACAAAAGGTTTGAAATTTGGTTTGAAATTCAAATAGAAAACAAAGGAAAACAGAGGAAAACAAATGGAAAACAAGCAAAACAAATGCAATGAACATGATGTCATGATGCAAAACATAAAATAACAGAGAGCAAAACATTCTAATGGCTATTTTTCATACTTGGGATGTTACACTATTCACACTAATCATACTGCTATTAAATATCTTATGAAAAATAAAGATGCTAAGCGTAGGCTTATTAGATGGGTACTCGTGCTACAAGAGTTTGATTTGCATATTGTTGATAGTAAAGGAGCTGATAATCCGGTTGCCGATAATTTATCTAGAATGGAAACCATTCATGATGATCCTATTCCTGTTAATGATAGTTTTCCTCATGAACAACTTGCTTCTATTAAGGTTAACTCATGTGAAATCCTTGGTATGACGATTATAATAATTTTATTGTTTCTAAGTTTTTGCCTCCAAGATTTACTTATCAACATAAGAAAAAAATCTTTTATGATTTGAGACATTACTTTTGGGATGACCCACATTTATATAAAGAAGGTGTAGACGGAATTTTAAGAAGATGCATACCTGAACATGAGAAAGATGATATATTGAGGAAATGCCATAATAGTCCTTATGCAGGGCATCATGCTGATGAAAGAACCGCACACAAGGTTTTACAATCAGGTTTTTACTGGCCTACTCTCTTTAAAGATGCCAAGAAATTTATTTCTACTTGAGATGAATGTCAAAGGGTTGCTAATATTAGTAGACGTAATGAAATGCCTATGAACTATTCTCTAGTTATAGAACCTTTTGATTATCGGAGAGTGGTCTGTCAAAGACATGATCTCCTCTAGAGGTTCGAACACTCGGGGCTAACCGCACTCACTACGTTCCCGAGAGGCCTCGAGAGGAAAACCAGGGATGAACATAAATGGAGACACAGAGAGTTTACCCAGGTCCAGGCCACCGTTGTGGTGTAAAACCCTACTCCTGCTTGTCTGATGGATCACACAGCTATAGTCATAGTACAAGATGAGAGCTCATGCTCGGGATAGGGTAAGGTGGGATCTGGGTGAATCAAGCTCTCCTGCTACGAGGGCCAAAGGGCTCCTCTTATACCCATGTTTGGACCTCCTACCCGCTCATTCTTGGCATGAAAGGGCTACCACAAGGCGCCAGAGTGAAGACCAGTTGAGCTCTGCGCTGTCTCCTTGGTCTTGGTCGTCGATGACAACGTCACCACCCATGGCAGGGCTGTGGGGGCTCCGGTGACGTTCTCTCCGTCTTGTAGCGCCGGACCGGTCTCCATGCGCCGAAGAGGAAATCCTTGGGAAGGGCTTTGGTGCGGGTAGCCAAGGCGCACACTTTATACAGGATAATGGCAACTGTTGCCAAATTGATCCTGTCTCTCTGCGGCGCCGTCGTCACCTCCGTAGAGACGCCGACGTCATCCCCACATGGGTTGTCCCCCGCGAGAGCGGATTCCTTTGGAGGGAAGTCAGGGTGATTCTGAGCTCCTTTCCAGGGGCAGGAACGCCTGCGGGAGCTTCTCCGGTGCAGATCCTTCGTCGAAGCGCCCCTCAAATAGGGGGTCGTACCCTCGGGAGCGAGCGCTTTTGGAGTAGGACTGGTAAGGGCCTTCGTTGCGCCAATTTGGGCTGGGCCTGGAGCCGATGTCCCAGGATACCCTGGTATCCATGGGTTTGACAGTAGCCCCTGGGCCGCGGCATGCACGTGTCCGGAGGAGGTGAAACGGCTCGGGCCCATTCGCTGCAAGGCCAGCCGCGACACGTGGCGTGACGACTCATGGAAGAGACCCACGATCTCCCGTACGTGGCGGAAATGATCCGTCATAATAATTTACCTGGCGCGGCACCACTGAGTAGTTATTGTCTTGGCGTCTCGTCATGTCCGTCCTCGGGATGTGCCCCTTCTGCTTTGATGCCCGTGCCTGCAAGGAGACAGAACGGGTGCGGGGAAACCCCCAGCCCGGGAATAAATAGGAGGTGCCCCGCTCCTTCTCCAACGTTTCCTTCATCTCGCTCTCCTTCTCCTCCTGGTACATGCGAGAGAAATAAAAACCCGCATGGCTCATGGTGGACGAGGTTGTGGCTCACCGTCGGACCCAAATACGGCTCTACGGGGCAGTGCTCGGATGGCTCTGGTGGCTGCTGAAGCGCCTAAGGAGTCTACAACTCGGGTGGAGGCGAGCACTCGCAGCCGGCATGGTCGAGGTGCGTGGGATCCTCGCGGTCTTGGTGTGATGAGAAACTCCCTTCCGCGCTGGGCCGAGGACACTCGTGTTCCAGTGCATGATTTCTTGGTGGCCCTCTATTGCCGGAACCCACGCAGAGGGCTCTAGATCCAAGTGGTGGGTTGCATCAACGGACCTTGGTGGGCGTCCATGGAGTTTTGCTCCGGTGGTCACGTGTCGCTGACCCGTAGGTGGAAAACCTTTGCCCACACCCATAGTCTAGAGGAGAGCCAGGTTCTCCACTGCCGCTTAGATGGGGCAGACGAGCTCTCCGTGAAGCTCTGCGGGAGTCATGGCGAGCACGAGGAGTGCAACATCGAGAGTGGGAGCAGAAACGGAGACGAAGATGGTGCTGATGATGAGGAGGACGAGGAAGAAACTTTGGCCGTCAAGGTGGAGGGCGACGAGTCTGACTCAGCCGGGGCCTGAGAGTGTTCCTACAGAGGGAAGGCCTAACGATCTTGATCAGTCAGCCTTCTTTTTTCTGTGGGTCCTCGGCCTTCTTCTAGCCTCCTATTCTTCCTCCTTCTTCTCTTCGGCAGCTCCCTCCTCGGCCGACCATATCTCGTAGCTGTGGTGAGAAAAGTTCAGCCATGGTGGCCGCCGCACCTTCGTCCTCTGTAGCCATGGATAGGTGGTAGCTCTCTCCAATTTTCTTGTCTCTTTTTGTCTTTATAGCGGACCTACAATATGCTTGTGTAGTGGGATGTATCTCATAGACCGAATATGAAATATGAAACTTGAGATGATGTGTTTCTTCCTTCAAAGATTATCTTGTGTTAGTGAGTTTTGTAGGGTGTGTCTCGATAATAGGAAATCTCCAGAGGTACGAAAAAGGAGCGGGACTTAGCTCTGTGGGTGCTGCCCCATGGTTCTTTGTTGAGGAAGTCGCGTGGCTGCAAAAACTCCTTGCGATGGTTCCTTACAGAGGTGCTCCACATTCTCTTGTGGAGGACTCTGCCTGTTTGCCTCGTGAGGCAGATGATTTATTCATGCACTAAGAAAGAGTGTGTGTGTGTCTGTTGTTATCTTCGTGGATGCCTCGCGAGAAAGTCAACACCAAGGACGTAGGTGAGGTGTCGTGCACGGTGGCAACCCGTTTAGACAGAGCTCTGCCACTTAGATTTAATCTGATTGGGTCTCACCCGTGCACGGGTACCAATTGTCGAATATGCATCTCAACAAGTCCCAAGGGTGAACCCATAGGGTTTCGATTAGGAGAACCTGTAGGCGCTGGTGACGATCGTCGGCTAGACAGGGGGCACGATTTACCCAGGTTCAGGGCCCTCGTAGAGGTAAAACCCTTAATCCTGCCCCTGTCGATCTGTATTCACGAGTAGATCGGTTACAATGGGGGGTTGCTCAAGTCGAGAGTATGATCTCGAGCTTAAGGCTTGGTGGTGCGATATTGCTTGTCCTCTCCTGGTGGTTCTCCTGGCCTTATATAGGTGGTTAGGTCTCAAATCTCACCCGGGAGGGACTCGAACTCTAACCCTAAGTCGGTTACAAGTTTCCTATCTTGATCCACAGGGCTTTGCGGATGGGCTTCAACTGAGCCTTCTAGAATAGTATAAGGCATCTCCTCTTGGGCTCCAGTCCTGGGCCTAGGACCGGGTATCCTCAGTCGACAGGTCCAAGGTCCATCCCTTCGTCAGTAGCCCCCGAGCGTTTGCTTGACTGGGATTTCCCTGTCGGGTAGACGCTCAAAGTTTCGTCTTGCTTTCCTTCGGATGATCTTTTTAGTCGTTTTCCGATTGGAGGGTGTATACCCTGTGTGATGAGTTTTTGGATGTTTATGCCCGAGTATCGAGCGATGAAAGTGCCTGTGTTTTTGGCTATTTTCGCAGAAGGATGCGGCTCAACAGCTTGGCTCTCTAGAAAGATCACGGCCAATTAATTGCATCTAGGGCAAAAACAGTTCTGGCCTACACAGATTCAAGACCTCCGACTCAAACCCGATGAGGTGATTATTGGGACTGGGCCGTAGAGGTCTTATCGAGTCGAATTTTAACCTATAGGGGTACCCGGCGCGTCCGCTAGGATTTTTCTTCGTGTTGTTGACACGGAAATTTACCGGAGGACGCAGCTTGAGTGCGATTCCAGGCCCTCAAGAGAGATCTTTTTTGGATCTTACCTTCATATCCAAAAGGATATGTCATCCGGATGTGCCTAGTCGGCCGAACAATTCAGGTCTGTGATGTGTATACATCGTATGATAGAGTGGCAGGAGCTGTACACTCGCGAGTTTGGTCTAGAGATTTCTCGAGTAAAGAAATCCCTCTTATTTTTGTGCACTTGTCTTTGCAGCTGTTTGTCCAATACGAAAGAGTTTTCGTGTCTGGAGAAAATGTTGTGCCCATACAAAAGAAAATTTCGTGTCTGGTTTTTTTTTATGCGAAAGTATTTCCGCGTTTTAATCTTACACAAACGAAGTTTGTTCGTGTTTCGGGTTTTACCCGAAAAACTTTCGGTCCTGATGATGTTCGCCATGACGTCATAGCGCACTTTGTTTGCTCTGAATCCTCCCGATGGGACGTGACGAAGTGAAAACAGGATTTGCTGGCCCACCTTGTCAGCTTTTTGACCGGAAACGAGACGTCGTTTCCGGTTTTCCCGCGAGCCGCGCGCAGTAAATGCGCACGATCTTCTGTTAGGATCGTGGCACGAAACATCGTTTACCGCCCTTTCGTTTCGGCTTCACGCATGGCCGCCTGGATGGGCGCCACGTCGCTCGATGAGCGGCCAGGATTGGGTGACTCCGTGTATATATACGATCCTTAGGTAAAAGGTAAAAACTTCCCATCATTCGCTTCCCAGCCTTCGTCTTCCTCGCGCTCACCTCCTTTCTCCTCAAGCTTGCACCAGCACCCATGGCGAGAGGCAAGAAACGTAGCATCGTGGTTTCCTCCTCGCAGGCACCCGAAGATGTTCGTGCAGCACCTGCTCCGCGCTCCGGCGACTGGCGCTCCGCCAACACCACGCAGAAGAGCATCAAGGAGATGCAAAGGGAGGGACTGCTGCCTCCCGACGTCGAGAAGCGGGTTCGCCTCGGCAAAAAGGAAGAGGTACCCAATCCGCGCGCGAACGAGCGCGTGATCTTTGCGGATCACGTCTCGCGCGGGCTCTCACTCCCACTCCACCCCTTCTTCGTGGCATTGCTGTATGTCTACGACATACAACTCCACGATCTGCCTCCGAACGCGGTGCAGCACATCTCGTGCTTCATCGTGCTTTCTTGGTGTTCGCCTGCACTGGGGCCTTTGGAAGGCCCTGTTCAAGGTGCAGGCCTTCCGCGAGAAATTGCGGGTGGAGACTGAGCTTGGGGAGACGTTGCGCACCGGCGGCTTCAGAATCCAGGCGAAGTCGGACACCCTCTACTTCGACATGCAACTCATCGACTCCGCGCAAAGATGGAGGAAGAAGTGGTTCTATGTCGTCGACGACAGCGCGGGTGGAGTTAACGAATTCCACCCGTTCACTGTCTTGAAGCGGCGAAAGTATTGGGCGCACAGGCTCTCAGTCGAAGAGAGCCGAATCGTCGCCCCTCTACTTGCCAAGGTTGCAGCGCTCCGTGACCAAACCGCAGGGGTTGCGCTGAATGGCTGGCATCTGGCGAGCCTGTTCCTTAGGCGCAGGATCCAACCCCTGCAGGCGAGGCCCTCTACCATGTGGGAGTACCAAGGAGCTGAAGACCCCAGCCGAGTGAGCCGAGAAGAACTCTCGAATGCAGAGTTTGAGAAGAAGATCGCGGCCATCACTAAGCTGAAAGTGGGCGAGTCCTTTGCTGATTGCCCAATCGCAGCATTTGAAGCTTCGAATCCTCCTCCATCCGATGTAAGTTCAATGCTCTTTCTGTCTTTAACTTTTCTTTTCTTTGTTTGAGAATTTGTCGACTGAATTCCTCCTTCTTTTCTTCTCATTTTGCTTTTGTAGAGCCTGGCGGTAGCAACCTGCTACCCGCCAGTTTCTGGTGAAGAGGCTTCGGACCTGTTGGCGAGCAACCTGGATGTCCCTGCTGACACCAGTGTTGCCGACGCTGACTCGAGCTCCGACCATGGCTCTTCGGATGACATGGAGAAATCGGGTAGAAATCTTCGCCATCGCAAGCGCCGCAGGACGGGAGACGATGAAGCTAATTCCAAGGACAACTCCTTGGGTGGGGGGTCTGATAAAGAGCCTCTCCTCGTGACTCCGCTGACTGTGCGCGCTCCTCTTGCTCCCAAGTCGACAATCCGAACCGCCTGGAATGCGGATATGCTGGATGACGACGACGATGAGTAAGTTTCTTTCTTTCTTCAACTTTCTGGTCGAAAGTTTTTTGCTTGCTCTTACTTATGTTGTTGCTTCTTTTTCATGACAGGCTTCAGTCCATCAGCCCCGGCTAGTTCGCCTCTTCTCTTCCTAAGAGGAAGGATGTTGCTGTGGATGAGACCCCAACTGCTAGGACTATCCAGAACTCGCCGAGTCTAGCTCCAACAGCTGCGGCTACAGAGTACAAATTGCCTAGCATTGTAGTTGGAGCCTCGACTTCGAAAGAAGTGTCGGGTAGCTCGGCCGATCCTCTGTGCATCGCTCAGGGCCAGGTAAGTTTTACTCTTTTCCTTGCATTCTGTACTTTTGTTCATTTGGGATTTTTATCGGGTGCACGGCAGTGCTCCCGATGGGAGTAGCCCCCGAGGCTGTGGTCAGTCGCTTGCGACTGGCTACAGGCTCAAGAACTTAGCTTTTTTCCTTCTCTTTATTTTATAGGGTGCACGCAGTGCTCCTGATGGGAGTAGCCCCCGTGGCTATTCACGATTGTTTACAGTCGTGAATAGGCTCAAACTTCTCTATCTTCTTTGATTTCTCCATCTTCTTGTTTTGCAGTCTCTCCTTGACTCCCTCGCGGCTGTTGGCCTCCGCGTAATTTCGGCTGAGACAGATTGCGTGACCCTTCGGGCAGATCGCGATCGACTCGTCTCGGAAGGCCAACTTCTCCAAGGTAACTTGATCTGCTCTTTCTATTTATCTTTCCCAATCGTGCGAATTCCTTTGGATTTGAAATCTATTGTTGTGCATCCCAAGCCGAAGTTCTGAAGGCTGAGAAGACTGATGCTATCACTCGGGTGAACAGCCTCGAGGCTGAGTTGGAGACTGCTCGAAAGGAACTAGAATCCTTTCGCAAGCAGTTGACTGACTTCGAGGGGAAGCTCGCTGATGCTCGGGATGCTCTGTATAAGTTGGAGGAAGCTGGTGCCAAACAAGACAATGATATTGTTGACTTCCTTCGTCCTTTAGCCCAGAACTTCGCGAGTAAGTTATACTTGTCCTCTGTTGTTTTGTGACTAGCTTGGTTTGTCTTCAAAATTAATGTTGCCTCTTTGCAGATGTTTTTGGCGTTGTGTTGGAGCTGCCCGGGGTTCCTCGAGTGGATGCGCTGACGGATTCCTGCGCCTAGCTTCGGAAGCATGCGAATGGGCTCAGTTCCCTCATTGGCGATGCCGCTCAGGTGCTGAGGCAACTCCACGAATGCCTTCTGGTGGATGTCGCAGTTCCGCCTACGCTGGGTGGTCTCCTGAAGGTTTTCCTGGAGGATGATATCCTTCAGGCCTACTCAGTTGCCCAATCAGAGTGCGGGGCGAAGACCGCCATCCAGTTCGCGTTGGCGCACGGAGTCGAAGGCTTGGACGAAGTATACTCGAATCTTCCCGTCAATCCTTCCACGGGCAGAAAGGTAGCGCTTCGTCCTTTCGGTGATCCGGCTGAAGTCCTTGCTCAGAAGATATCCGCCTTGCTTACTCGTGCCAGGCGCAAGGGGCAACCTGTTGCGAGTGGCAGCACTTCCGCGATTCTATAGCATAGATTTAGTTTAGCTTGTTCTTCTTGATGTAATGAACCTTGGGATTATTACCGTACTTCTACCTTTAATCAGAATGTTCTTTTGATATCCAAGTTGTGATTTCTTGTGATTGCTTGCCGTGACGTTCTCCCGATGGGAGTATCCCCCGAGCACCTGTCGAATAGGTGGTTTATTTTCTCGAGTGGGGTGACTTTGAAGTTTTTCCTTAACTTTTGTATTTCCCTCCAGGTAATAGGTGTTGCCGCGGAGTCTTCGAGTGGATTTGCTGCACGATTGGATCCGCTTGTTGCCGCTGTTAGCACTTTTGCTTCTCTTCGTGACCGTGTCGCGGATGGTGAACGCAAATTTAAAGCTCTGCGCGGAGTGACTTATGTGGCCAAGTCAAAGCGAAAAACTTGCGGCTGAACGTGAACAGTTTGTGATGGAAGAACTGGCAGCCGTCGCCAAGGATATGCTGTGTAAGCACGTGAGCCCCCTAGCGTTTGGTTTGGCTGCCCTTCTTTCCTTTGTTGACTCTCTGTAGCTTTCTTTGTAGTTGTTGAGCCTGATGATCAAAGCGAAGCGCATTGGGTGGATAACTGAACGGACAACGACGTCGCCTAGAGGGGGGGGGGTGAATAGGCGATTAAAACTTTTCCGGTTAATGCTTACTAAATGCGGAAATAAACTAGGTGTTTAAATTAACAAGCATACAACCTAAATATTCTAGGGTAAACTAGATGAACAAACAACTTATGCTAAGCAAGACAAGTAACAAGGTGATAGCAAGATATATAACTTCAAGCTCGAAGGCTATCACAATGTAAATTGCATAAGTAAAAAGCTCGGGTATAGAAATAACCGAGGCACACGGAGACGAAGATGTATTCCCGAGTTCCTCCCACAAAGGGGAGTACGTCTCGTTGGAGGGGTGTGAGCTCACCACGAAGGCCTACTCAACGCCACAAAGGCCTCACCCTATTCTCCGATGAACCCCGCCACAAAGGCCTAGTTCACCTTCCACTATTGGCAACCTTCAAACCCGAGGCATGCATCCACAACTCAATTGGAGGCTCTCGGTGTCACCACAATCTTGGGGCACACATCCACAACTCAATTGGAGGCTCCCAAGAACACCACAAGTCGTCTAGGGTCCAAGACCCAATAGTAACAAGCTCACAAACTTTCAACTTCCACGAATCCTCGTGGAGAGAGCAAACCGATGCAACCGATGCAAAAGGCAAGAGCACAAGTGCTCAAATCCTTCACTCTCAAATTCCAACAAAGCAACAAATGCTTATGGGGGAATAAGAGAGGAAGAACAATGGAGGAGAAACACCAAAAACTCCAAGATCAAGATCTACTAAGTTTCCCTCACTAAGAAGGAAGATGGATTGGTGGAAATGTAGATCTAGATCTCCTCTACCTTCTCCCTCAAAGATATGCAAGAATCATAGGAGGGATTGGGAGAGGGGCAAGCTTTCCAAGGTCAACAATGGTGGGGGAGAGGGAGAAAAACAAGCTTAGAAGACTTGGGGACCAATGGGGAAGAAAGCCCCCTTAAATAGGTCCCCACAAAAACTAGCCGTTTTGTGTGCAGTCTGAGCAGGATATTTCGAAATATCCGGTTCAAAACTGAACAGGAATATCCGGTCCGACAGGAATATCCGGTCCGAAGTGAATAATCCGGTCCAAATAATCCGGTTCACTTCTGTGAGAAATATGGTCCGAAAACTGCCCAAACCGGAATATCCGGTATGCCCCGAATAATCCGGTTCAAATAATCCGGTTCACAACTGAAAGTTTAGACTCCGGTCCTTAGCCGTTTTCGAGCAAGTGGAGGGACAGATGCCAACCGGATATTCCGGTTCAAACTTGAACCGGAATATCCGCCCCCCGCAAAACTAACAAAAACAACAACACGAAAACTGCAATAACTTTTTTATCCGGACTCCGTTTTTGATGATCTTGGGCTCGTTGAAATCACCACAACGAGCACTACAATAATATGCATAGAAACATCATTGTCCAGCAATGAAAGATAAAACCAAATGGGGAAAGGTTTTGGACCTCTCAAATAGGAACACCCGGTAAAACTTCCAACACGAAAACTCACATAACTTTTGCGAATGAACTCCGAATTAGGTGAGTGCAAATGCATTGGAAAGATAACAGCAAGGAGTATCCAAATAACAAGTGAAAATATTGATACCTCAAAGTATGGAGAAGTTAACACACATGGAAGGTGTGGGAACATTCTCAAAGATGAACGGAATATTTTCACCACCGAAAACGCAACAAGTTTTTCTTACGAAATCCGTTTTCGAGAAACCAAGGCTTGTCATGAAGATCACGACAAGCACTAAAACCCAAAGGAGACAAAATCCAAATAAGAACCAAGAAAGATGATATGCAAAGTATGCAAAGGTTTGAGCTCTCCATAACGATTCGATCGAGTTACTCACTTGAGAGCCCCTCTTGATAGTACGACTATCTATCCTATAACCCGGTCTCCCAAAGACACGAGACCGGTAAAATAGAAAACTATCAAGATTATACATTTGCCTTGAGCATTCCACTTGAGCTAGATGATGACGATCTTGACTCTCTCAAGTTGGATCTTCTTTCTTGATTGCGCTTGCTAGCACAAACTCCGCTTGATGAAGACTTGCAAGTTGCTCCCCCAAACACCATTATGGGAGAGACTAGCTCCCCCATACACCATTATGGGAGAGACCCTTCGGCAAATCTTCACAAGGCCACAATCTCCAAAAGGGTGGCAAGCATCAAGCATAGGATATCTTCTAGATGCTTCACTTGAGCTTCCACGTCAAGCTAGATGACAAACACCGCTTGACGACGACATAGACCATGGGCTATATGAAATCTTCCTTTTGTTTCATGCCCATTGAAATATACCTAACCACACATAGAGATGCGACACACACATATCATGGGTTAGTTCACAATGCTAATTTGACAATTGCTTACCATACCATGAGATACACAATCCCACTTGGTACAACTTGTAGCTTTGTGTGTTGATCGCTTTCTTGATCAACCTTGTATCTTTGCTTCTCACTTCTAAAGATGATGTCTTGAAGATGATAATGAAAGATCACCTAATCCTTTTCTTCAAGACATACTAGCAATAAGCTCAACTCAAACCATGACCATTCTTCATATAAATCCATGAGAATAACAATGGCCATCAAGGAAGCTAATAGAGTTCAACACATAAACTCCATTATTTCCTATGGACAAGATCTACAAGGATAACTCAATGCAAACATTAGTCCATAAAGGATTGTCATTAATTACCAAAACCACATATGGGGGAACCATGCGCTTTCAATCTCCCCCATTTTGGTAATTGATGACAATCCCTTTTTACGAGGGTTTATATGATGAATAAAGCAAACATGCTAAACAAGAGCAAGGATGCAATAGCATGGAAAGGAAAATGCTTAAGAACGAAACTAAAGCATAAACCAAATTCCCTTAAACCCTCTAAACTTCTCCCCCATTGGCATCCATTGCCGAAATGGGCAAAAAGATTAGAAGGCCAATATAGTAAGAGCTCCCCCATAGTGTATGCATTCCTCATGATATGAGTGAAATCAAGTGCATATCTCCAACTATGAATAGATGGAGGGAGATCAAACTATATTGAGGATCCAAAGATTTACAAGAAAAATCAAATTGAAGGATACTTTCAGAAAGAAGCAACCAACCACAAGGATCCGAAAAACCGATTGACCAACATCAATATTTTGATAGGATCAACCAAGTGTTCTAGAAAATTAAGAGGGAACTCCCCAAGGTACATGCACAATGTTAGATTTGAATTACTATATAGTGGGCACAACATGGAATCATAACTCCCTTTTAGATAATTTTGAACACTAGCAAGTGCAAGCGAATAGATTGGAAAAGAATCAAAGCAACTTGCAAACAAACAAAAGTTGAGCAATGAAGATAAAGAAGTGACAAAAAAAGACTTACTCAACCGAAATAGATGCATGTGACAAGGAAAAACATTTTTAGGAGACTAATAGGATGATAGAATCATCAACATAGTCTTTCAATATAGGAGGCACATAGTGCATATCATGTCTTTCCCATACACACAAACCATCAAATGATAAAACACATAGGTCCACAAGCTTATTAAGATGCGAAAGGAATACCAAACAAAAGCAAAGCTTGTGCCTTTTAGGAACCACCGAGGAATATAAAGCAATAAAAAGTGGTCACTAAAGAAATAGAATATCAATTAAAGATGTAACTATTATCGTGTGTATAAGTTTCTAAGTGGACAACAATCACAAAGATATATATCCACAAAGAAACATGCACACACAAAATAGGTACAAAGGTGAAGAACATGATATCCAAGAGAGGTTCATTAATATACCAATAAGATTTTTGCTTGAAAGCAAAGCACTAAGCTTAGTTTAATCTTAAGGGGATATAGATGAACACACAAAACTCATCAAAGCATCACAAATATCACAAGGGAAAAGTGATAGTTGGAATGCTTCGAGAAAGGTAACGCATATCACAAAAGATTCAAATGGTTTTTGAGAATTCATCAATATTGCATATGAGAGACTTCAACAAGAAGTTGCTAGATTAAACTACTTGGTATTGGTGAATCATGGAAATGAATATAAATATCCCCTTAGTATGTAATCATCCCGGCTTACTCATGGTTGCAATAAAGATGTTTTTGATAAGACATTTGCAAGAACCAAAAGAAATGCAACAAAGGGAAATCATGCAAAGAAGCAACCTACACAAGGTTGAAAGCTAGAAATGTATGCATGAGATAGATACTAGTTACCGAGACGACATTGGTGATGAAGAGGATGCGAGTTTGAAAATCATCGTAGCTTGACTCCTATAAAACCATGTTGAGAACACCTTCCTTATGAATGGAGCAAGCAACCAATGTATCTCCATTGTACCTAAAAACAAAATTCAAGTACAAAATGGTACCCAAACTCATTGGGTCCAAGTAGTTAGAACAACTACAATACATAGGACAAACTCCAAGTAAATATGTGCATATTAATATGAATTTGAATTTCATGCACATCTTAGCCATTTAGGATTTGATGGAGTTTATCCTATATATTGGATCAACGAAAGTAAGAATGCCAAAAGATATACATAGTAAATATGCATGCACACAACTTTCAAGAACCAAAACAAGATACAAATTGGACAAAGAACTAATTAAACCAAGAAGCCAATCACAAGAGTGAAAAGAAAGAGAATTGTCCAAAATACATCAAGACCCAAATCAACACATGATTGAGGAAACAAACATAGAGAGGATACCAAAAAACATAAAAGAGTGAACAAACCCTCTACACTTTTCATGATAGCACACAAAGTACCAAGACGAAAAGTGTTTGTCTTCCAAAGAGACAAGTCATTGGGATAACAAACAAATTTAAAGACAACAAGTGTTCAAACGCATATAGGATAGTTCTTCCAATAATAGTGCATTATTTATGATCTTGCATTTGAATACAAAATGCACACAATGGAATCATTACTCTCCATATGTATTATTCAAACACTAGTCATGTTTAAATAAAAACAAATAGATGCAATACCAATTTAAGGAATGGTGATCTACTCAATGTAGGATAGCTTCCCCAAGAATAGTGCAACCCAAAGAAGTATGACTTTGCACACAAGTGCACAAGTATGGGATCATTGCTTTTCCTAACTCAAGAAAGCATAAAACAAATTTTGAGTAGAGCAAGGAAGACACAAAGGAGTTTGAACCAAACAAAATCCTTGCCAAGAAACAAGGCAATATTAGAGCAATGGCCAAGGTAAATATGATCAATAAACTTACCAAAAATTATTATAACTTGTCAAAGACAAGAGATGTATGGAGATATTTCTCGGTGGTAGATTTGTTCACAATCATATTCACAAAACATAAGCATGTGGTAAAAGAAAGGAACAATAAAAAACATGCTTAGGAACAGATTCTTGAAGGCTACAAACAAAAACCGAAAAGCAAGGCAACAAGAACTCTCAAACAAACAAGATACCAAAGAAGAGAGACACAGGATATTTTAAGTAGATATGGAACTTGTTTGAGCAACATGCCACTTAGGAACAAGATAACTAGAATATCAACTCTAGGTGGCAATACCTCACATGTTCACATTTTCTAGGCTTGTAATATGCACATAGCTTATTACTCCCCCATAATGTGATAATCCATTGAAAACAACAAGAGAAAGTTAATGGACATTAGAATTTGAATTTCTCATGAGGAAGACATACCATATAGATACAAGATAATATTGATATATCAACACTAAGTGGTATTCCTCATGTACACACATTTTAGGATAGTAAAGTGCAAAGCATATTACTCCCCCAAAATGGGATAGTCCATTAATCTCCCAAAGAGCCAACTAAGATAAGCAATGAAAGCAATGAAGGCTCAACACAAAGAACACAAGTACATGGAGTGCAAATCAACAAACATAACTAGATTACTCAAGATAGGTAAGTAGGAAGCACAACATATACAAACACATGCTAGAAACAAAACTAACATATGCAAGGGAGCAAGCAACTTTCAATGTATATAGAATTAAATACAAGTTACCGCTTGGAGGAACATTGGGTAAGAGATATATATAATCCAAGTGACTTGGCATGAGGAAATATAATTGATGAAGATCCCTTAATTCTTCATAAAAATAGCCAAGTCTCCAATGCCCTCCAACACCACCTATTGATCAAGTTTGAGCTTGTTGGTCCCCAACCAAGTTGGGTCCTAAGAGGTTAGTCACAATAGGTTTGGCAACCCAAATGGTTCTTTTCTTGACACCACTTGGAGTACCAACATACTTGGCAAACACATTGCCCACATTATCCTTTCGAATGGAATAAGCATTATCAACAAGGATAGGGTTAGATAATGTACCATTAGTGCATGAAGAAGCAAAGTGTCCCTTATTGCGACAAAGGTAGCAACATCGACTCTTTTCTTTCTTCTCAATAGGCTTATCAACAAGAGGAGCATTGGCTTGAGTCTTCTTAGGAGGTGGCCGTTGTTCAACTCGTGGTTGAGCATGAGATTGAACAAGAGGCCGCTTCCCTAGTTGCTTCTCACTAAGAGGCTTCTTCTTCAAAGGGCAAGATCTAACATGGTGCCCTTCAATCTTGCACTTGAAGAAAATAATCTTGGCCGGATCTTTGACTTGTTCTTGGCCCTTCTTCTTGTCAATAATGGACTTGTTCTTGAGATTGGAGTTGAATCCAAGTCCACTCTTGTCATTGGGAAGTCTTCGCACTCTCAACATCTTGTCAAGTGTGGAACTCCCTTCATGACACTTTTCCAAGTCTTTCTTCAAAGAAGTGACTTGGGCCTTGAGCTCTTTATTTTCCTCTACATGGTTAGAAACAACACAAGAGCTAGAGGAAGTAGATGCTTCATTGTTAGAGCAACAAGGCAAGGAAAGCAATTCATCACAAGATGTAGAAACATTATGAGAGGATGAATTACTAATACGAGCACAAGTCAATATAGCATTAGTAGAAGATATTGTGCTAGTATCCACATGAGGCTCACAAGATGTCACCTTTGTAGTGATAGCCTCAAGAGCTAATTTTAGCTTGGTATCGGATGCTAGAAGATCCTCATGAGAGCTAGATAGCTTTTCATGACTTTCTTCCAATTTCCCACACTTGCTAGTCATTAACTCAAGTTGAGCCCTTAGCTCAACATTCTCCTTCAAAATAGATGCTTCACAAGATGTGGAGTTAGTAGCACAAGCATCATTAGAAATAGAAGAAGATAACTTGGCAAGCTCATTATTTAACCTAGAGTTTTCCTCAATTAGATTAGCATTACCAACAACAAATTCAACCTTTTCATTTTTAAGCA
Source organism: Alopecurus myosuroides (assembly GCA_028641055.1). Lineage (NCBI taxonomy): Eukaryota > Viridiplantae > Streptophyta > Magnoliopsida > Poales > Poaceae > Alopecurus > Alopecurus myosuroides. The sequence continues at coordinate 87,717,659 of CM054063.1, read as the reverse complement.
CTTTATATTTAGCATGGGTATGGTCACGTGCTTTAGTGAGATAGGCTATTTGTTCATTATAGAGCTCCTCAATAGATTCAAGTTTCTCCTCAAGAGTAACTCGGAGCTCATACCCTTCCTCAAGAGACATAGTGAGGGATGCCTTTTCATTGGCATCACTTCTTTCAATGTCACCTTTCTTTTCAATGATTTTAGCGCTATAAATAGCAAAAGCCAATATTTCACTAAAAGGAGTGATAGCTTTACTACCTTTAGGGATATCAAGAAGAACCAACTCACCCTTCTCCATTAAAGAGTCTTCGTCCTCAAACTCTCCATAAAATATATCCTCATCCTCATCATCACAAGATGTAGTGGGTTCCAAAGGTGGAGATACCTTTGAATCCCTAGCCATAAGGCACATATGAGAAATGGATGGCGATGATGAAGATATACTAGAAGAGCCATTAAGGTCCATGTCTTGTTCCACAAAAAAGTGGGATTCCTCTACATTGTTAGCCACACAAGTACTAGAGGAAATGGAAGCATTATTTTCATGAAAACAAGACATAGGAAGCATATCATCATGAGATTTAGTTAAACAACTATTACATGATATGCAAGGACTATCAACACTAGCATGTATGGAATTTTGAGTGCTAGAAGATATTAAGTCCAAATATAGATCATTGCAATGGGATAGAGATGAAGTATAGTCAATAGCAAATTCACTATCCACAATGCAATTTCTATCACCACTCCCCATATCATTACCTTGTGACAAATCACATGTTGGTGGAGTGGATAAAGATGTGAACTCATCACGGCCGGAAGTGGATGGAGAACAATCATCCTCAATAATATTGGACACATCATATATATCTTGAAGTTTTGTCCATAGCTCATGAGCGTTCCGAAAAGGCTTGATTGATTCAATAACTACATCGCTCAAAAAGCACAAGAGACCATTAGATACAAGAGTATCGAGATAAGAGTTTTCCTTATCCTCTAAAGATAAATCTTGAGAATCCTTTGGAGGAGGAAAATCCATATCTACAATTCTCTTAACATACTTTGGACCCATGTCCGTAAGAAATTTAAGAATGCGAATTTTCCAAACATCAAAGTTTCTACCATAGAATATAAAAGCGGGATCATGTTCTATTTCTCTAAACGACATCGTACTCTCTAGGATGTAAAGCCTAATAAAGAGAGACGAGGCTCTGATACCAATTGAACGGACAACGACGTCGCCTACGGGGGGGGGGGGTGAATAGGCGATTAAAACTTTTCCGGTTAATGCTTACTAAATGCGGAAATAAACTAGGTGTTTAAATTAACAAGCATACAACCTAAATATTCTAGGGTAAACTAGATGAACAAACAACTTATCCTAAGCAAGACAAGTAACAAGGTGATAGCAAGATATATAACTTCAAGCTCGAAGGCTATCACAATGTAAATTGCATAAGTAAAAAGCTCGGGTATAGAAATAACCGAGGCACACGGAGACGAAGATGTATTCCCGAGTTCCTCCCACAAAGGGGAGTACGTCTCGTTGGAGGCGTGTGAGCTCACCACGAAGGCCTACTCAACGCCACAAAGGCCTCACCCTATTCTCCGATGAACCCCGCCACAAAGGCCTAGTTCACCTTCCACTATTGGCAACCTTCAAACCCGAGGCACGCATCCACAACTCAATTGGAGGCTCTCGGTGTCACCACAATCTTGGGGCACACATCCACAACTCAATTGGAGGCTCCCAAGAACACCACAAGTCGTCTAGGGTCCAAGACCCAAGAGTAACAAGCTCACAAACTTTCAACTTCCACGAATCCTCGTGGAGAGAGCAAACCGATGCAACCGATGCAAAAGGCAAGAGCACAAGTGCTCAAATCCTTCACTCTCAAATTCCAACAAAGCAACAAATGCTTATGGGGGAATAAGAGAGGAAGAACAATGGAGGAGAAACACCAAGAACTGCAAGATCAAGATCTACTAAGTTTCCCTCACTAAGAAGGAAGATGGATTGGTGGAAATGTAGATCTAGATCTCCTCTACCTTCTCCCTCAAAGATATGCAAGAATCATAGGAGGGATTGGGAGAGGGGCAAGCTTTCCAAGGTCAACAATGGTGGGGGAGAGGGAGAAAAACAAGCTTAGAAGACTTGGGGACCAATGGGGAAGAAAGCCCCCTTAAATAGGTCCCCACAAAAACTAGCCGTTTTGTGTGCAGTCTGAGCAGGATATTTCGAAATATCCGGTTCAAAACTGAACAGGATTATCCGGTCCGAAGTGAATAATCCGGTCCAAATAATCCGGTTCACTTCTGTGAGAAATATGGTCCGAAAACTGCCCAAACCGGAATATCCGGTATGCCCCGAATAATCCGGTTCAAATAATCCGGTTCACAACTGAAAGTTTAGACTCCGGTCCTTAGCCGTTTTCGAGCAAGTGGAGGGACATATGCTAACCGGATATTCCGGTTCAAACTTGAACCGGAATATCCGCCCCCCGCAAAACTAACAAAAACAACAACACGAAAACTGCAATAACTTTTTCATCCGGACTCCGTTTTTGATGATCTTGGGCTCGTTGAAATCACCACAACGAGCACTACAATAATATGCATAGAAACATCATTGTCCAGCAATGAAAGATAAAACCAAATGGGGAAAGGTTTTGGACCTCTCAAATAGGAACACCCGGTAAAACTTCCAACACGAAAACTCACATAACTTTTGCGAATGAACTCCGAATTAGGTGAGTGCAAATGCATTGGAAAGATAACAGAAAGGAGTATCCAAATAACAAGTGAAAATATTGATACCTCAAAGTATGGAGAAGTTACCACACATGGAAGGTTTGGGAACATTCTCAAAGACGAACGGAATATTTTCACCACCGAAAACGCAACAAGTTTTTCTTACGAAATCCGTTTTCGAGAAACCAAGGCTTGTCCTGAAGATCACGACAAGCACTAAAACCCAAAGGAGACAAAAGCCAAATAAGAACCAAGAAAGATGATATGCAAAGTATGCAAAGAGCTCTCCATAACGATTCGATCGAGTTACTCACTTGAGAGCCCCTCTTGATAGTACGACTATCTATCCTATAACCCGGTCTCCCAAAGACACGAGACCGGTAAAATAGAAAACCTATCAAGATTATACCTTTGCCTTGAGCATTCCACTTGAGCTAGATGATGACGATCTTGACTCTCTCAAGTTGGATCTTCTTTCTTGATTGCGCTTGCTATCACAAACTCCGCTTGATGAAGACTTGCAAGTTGCTCCCCCAAACACCATTATGGGAGAGACTAGCTCCCCCATACACCATTATGGGAGAGACCCTTCGGCAAATCTTCACAAGGCCACAATCTCCAAAAGGGTGGCAAGCATCAAGCATAGGATATCTTCTAGATGCTTCACTTGAGCTTCCACGTCAAGCTAGATGACAAACACGGCTTGACGACGACATAGACCATGGGCTATATGAAATCTTCCTTTTGGTTCATGCCCATGGAAAGATACCTAACCAAACATAGAGATGCGACACACACATATCATGGGTTAGTTCACAATGCTAATTTGACAATTGCTTACCATACCATGAGATACACAATCCCACTTGGTACAACTTGTAGCTTTGTGTGTTGATCGCTTTCTTGATCAACCTTGTATCTTTGCTTCTCACTTCTAAAGATGATGTCTTGAAGATGATAATGAAAGATCACCTAATCCTTTTCTTCAAGACATACTAGCAATAAGCTCAACTCAAACCATGACCATTCTTCATATAAATCCATGAGAATAACAATGGCCATCAAGGAAGCTAATAGAGTTCAACACATGAACTCCATTATTTCCTATGGACAAGATCTACAAGGATAACTCAATGCAAACATTAGTCCATAAAGGATTGTCATTAATTACCAAAACCACATATGGGGGAACCATGCGCTTTCAATAACCTTATTGCTCGTGAAGCTGGTAGCTCCAAACCATATGCGAACAACTTCTGGTCAGACCGTAGTCGAGGCTTTGTTCTGGCTACGTTGAAGTATCGAGTAGTCCAGGCGAAGATACTCGTGAATTCCTGCCATGAGGCCTTGATTGCTGTGAACTCCGCTTTCTATCCTTTGGAGAGGGGTCCAGAAGATTTGAGCCATCTCCTCAGAACTTTCGGTCGAGAAGGTGAAATTCGCGAGTGCGTCCGCAATCAGCTGATTTTTTTGGGTCCGTAGTAGCACTTTCCTTCGTCCGACTGTGGCATCCTGAGGTTAATTTCAACTCTGTAGCTATACTCCCCATTGGTCCAGTCGATATGGCCCCTCATTATAGAGTTGTTCGACCTGCAGCAGAGGAGATTATTTGATTGACCTCGAAAGAGGTTGATTGGGTATTAGCCGAGGAAAATGCTCGTCGCCATATGTAATCGTAGGATGTATGTATCCTGTTGCTTTGTATATCTGTCCCGAAACTTTGTAAGGTGTCCACCTTGTTTATAACTTTGTATATGAAATTTTTCATGTGATGCTAAGTTAGGTGTAGCCCCCGTGTATTTGGGGTGTATACCTGTTATTCAACGTGTAAAGATAAAGAACGCGAGTAGCTATGGTTGAAAACCATGTATTTTATTGAAATGACTGAGAAGCCATGTGTTTCTTTCGAGCTACAAGATGGCTGATATAGCCTTAATTTTGCGAATGAAATAATCCTAAGGATAGAATTTGCGGAGGTGCGCAACATTCCATGGGTTGGAGTAGATGCCACCATTCGTCGGGTTCTTCAGTCGATAGGCGCCACCTGGGATAACTTCGTGTATTATGAAGGGTCCCTCCCATGGTGGTTCGAGCTTGTGTCCTTCCTTCTGCTTGAGCCGTAGCACCAAATCTCCCACCGCGAAGGCTCTGTGACGTATACGGCGACTGTGATAGTTTTGCAATGACTGTTGGTATAATGCGGATCTTGCGAGTGCAATATCGCGTATTTCGTCGAGTGCGTACATATCTTCCGCGAGTGCCCTGTTAGAGGTTTCTTCGCTGTAAGCAACGACCCGTGGGGCGCTGAATTTGACATCCTCGGGAAGGACTGCTTCAGCCCCATATACCATGAAAAATGTTGTGTATTTTGTGGATCGATTTGGGGTTGTGCGGAGGCTCCATAGCACGGAGGGTAGCTCTTCTTCCCAATGTCCCGCTGCTGGGTGTAGGCGGTCGAGTAGCCGTTTCTTGATGCCAGTTGAGACCAATCCGTTGGATCGTTCGACCTGGCCGTTGGTTTGCGGATGAGCCACTGAAGAGAATTTGAAGGTGATTCCCTTTTCTTCGCAGAACTAATGTGTTTCCTTGGCCGTGAAGTTGTTGCCATTGTCGGTGATGATGTTGTGTGGTATGCCAAATCTGCATACAATTGAATCGAGGAATTTGACGGCGCATTGGGCGCTAGCCGAGGTGACTGGCATCGCTTCGATCCACTTCGTAAATTTGTCGACTGCGACAAGAAAGTGTGTGTATCCTCCGGGTGTAGACTTGCATAATGGTCCTACGATGTCTAGCCCCCATTGTGCAAAGGGCCAGGCGATTGGTATCATGTCTAATTCCATGGCAGGGGCGTGTGGTTTGGGCGCAAATCGCTGGCAAGCGTTGCACCTGTCGACCAAGTCCTTTGCGCCTCTGGCTGCTGTAAGCCAGTAGAATCCTGCTCGAAAAGCTTTGCCCACGATTGCTTTCCAGCTGGCGTGGTGTCCACAATCTTCTTGAAAATGTCTCGCAACAATTCATTGCCATCCTCGGGTGCTATGCATCTTTGCAGTATGCCTGAGATGCCCTGTTTGTATAACTCGCCGTTGAGTACCCGAAAAGATTTGCTGCGTCGTACTATTTGTCGAGCCTCGCGAGCGTCTGCTGGGAGCTGTTTGGTGGACAAGTAGTCGAGGTATTTCTGCGTCTAGACTGGCTCGACCAGAAAAACTTGTCTTGAAATACCGTGGCTGAGCTTGATGATAGCAACTTGCGGGCTGACATCTGTCTCCAATGCTGCGGGTGCTCCTGCAGTTTTCTTGACCTTGACTGAACGCTTGGTCATCCTCTCGAAATATATTCCTGGCGGTATGGGTGTATTTGTGGACCCCATGTTTGCCAGCCTATCTGCCTCTTCGTTGCTGGATCTCGCGATGTGCTTCAGCTCACATCCTTTAAAACTTCCTTCGAGTAGATTGTACATGTCCCGATAGGCAACCATGTTTTCTGCGATAGCGTCGCACTCCTTCATTGTCTGTTGCACGATGAGGTTGGAATCGCCATAGATCATCAATCGGGTGGCTCCACACGCGATTGCCATCTTCATGCCATGTTGCAGGGCCTCGTATTCTGCGTCGTTGTTGGATGCTGGATCGTCGGGTGGGAAGTCCAATCGCAGGATCTACTGCAGCTTATCTCCTCTAGGAGATATAAGGATGATCCCAGCTCCAGCTCCTTCATTCCTCTTGGACCCATCGAAGTACATGATCCAGTTACTCGTGTATTCTGGCGGCCCGGGTGTTTGTAATTCTGTCCACTCGCTCAGGAATTCCACGAGTACCTGTGACTTCACGCAATTGCGCCCTGCGTAGATGATGTCCCAAGCGCCTAGCTCGATGCTCCATTTTGCTATTCTTCCAGATGCCATAGGATTGTTCATGATGGTACCGAGTGATGCGTCGTTTACCACCGTTACCGTATGTTCTTGGAAGTAATGCTTGAGCTTTCGAGCCGCGAGAACAACTCCGTATGCGAGCTTCTGGTAGTGAGGGTATCGCTGTTTGCACGGCGAGAGCACCTCGCTGATGTAGTAGATTGGTCTTTGAACTCCATATGACTTGCCGTCCTCAGGTCGTTCAACTACGATGGCCGTACTGATGACTTGATTTGTTGCGGCTAGGTATAGGTAGAGTGGTTCCCTTTCTTGTGGTGTTTCCAGAACACGCCTGCTTTGTAAGGCTCGTTTCAGGTCTGCAAACGCCTGTCTTGCTTCGGGTGTCCATTCGAACTTATCTGTCTTTTTCAATAATTTGTAGAAGGGTAGTGCCTGCTCGCCCAATCGTGCAATGAATCTGCTCAAGGCGCTAATGCCCTGCGAGTTGTTGCACCCCGCGAAGATTGGTGGGCTCCTTCATTGTCAAGATTGCTTGTATTTTCTCTGGATTGGCTTCAATTCCTCTGGCGACACCAGGTACCCGAGAAATTGTCCTGATGGGACGCCGAAGAAGCATTTTGTCGGGTTGAGGTTGATCCTGTATGCATTTAGAGCATCGAATGTTTCCCTGATATCCTCGAGGAGCATGTCCTCCACACGAGTCTTGATGACGATGTCGTCAACATACACTTGTACGTTCTTGCCAATGAGCTTGGCGAGGCATTTTTGCATGCAGCGCTGATATGTTGCGCCTGCGTTTTTTAGCCCGAAAGGCATTGTCATGTAGCAGTATACACCATGAGGTGTAATGAATGTTGTCTTTTCCTCGTCTTCCTGTTTCATCCTGATCTGGTTGTATCCCGAGTAGGCATCTAAGAAGGAGAGGCGTTGGCAGCCTGCAGTGGAATCCACGATCTGGTCGATCCGCAGGACGGGAAAGTTATCCTTGGGGCAGTGTTTGTTCAGCAACGTGTAGTCGATGCACACGCGAAGGATGTTGGTGTTCTTCTTTGGGACCAGCACTGGGTTTGCTAACCAAGTGGATATTTTTATCTCCCTGATGAATTTTGCTGCGAGCATTCTATTTACTTCTTCTCCAAGCGCTTTCTGCTTGGGCTCTGAGAACCGTCGGGTGGTCTGCTTAATGGGTTTTGCGTCTTTGTAGACTTCGAGTGAGTGCTCGGCGAACTCCCTGGGTATCCCTGGCATATCTGAGGGCTGACAGGCGAAAATTTCCCAGTACTCACGGAGGAGTTCGACGAGCGCGGTTTCCTATGCTGGCGAGAGGGTGGTGGAAATCATCGCCGTTTTCGCAGAATCTGTCGGGTGCACTTGGTGTTTGCGAGTGTCGCTGTTGGCACTGAATTCTAGCTCTGCTGCGTTCTTCTTCGTGAGGGGCATCATGAAGTGATCCGTGGTTTTTGCTATCTCCTCCAGTTCTTCTTGCACCCCGAAAGATTTGGCGATCTCGTTGAACTCGATGTCGCACTTGTTGTATTTTTGGAAATCGCCGTCGATGGTGATTGTGCCATATTCCCCGGGTAGCTTGAGCTTCAGATATGCATAATGTGGTACTGCCATGAATCTTGCAAACGCTGTTCGACCAAGAATGGCGTGATACTGTGAAGGCCATTCGACTACTTCGAAGTCAAGAAATTCTCTCCTGTAATTGCGTCGATTGCCCAACACCACCTCCAAATTAATTGTTCCAAGTGGGCGGATCGCCTTTCCTGGAACGATCCCGTGGAAGGATGTCTCTGATTCGGCGAGCCCTTCCAGGTTCCTGTTCATCCAACGGAGTGTGTCCGCGTAGATGGTGTTGATGCTGCTGCCCCCGTCCATGAATACGCGAGCCAGTTCGTAATTGCCAATTTGTGCTTGGATTACTAGGGCAGCGTGTCCTGGTCGATAGACTCGCGGAGGGTGGTCTTCCTTGGAAAAGGTGATTGGTTGGTCTGCCATCTTCAGGTACTCGGGTCTTCCGGGTGGGGTTTGCACAGCCATTCACAATTGTCGTGTGTTTTTCTTCTGGGTCCTGCGGGACGGGCAGACCTTTTGTATCATCCCTAACAGTCCGGCGGGGTTAGGGTATGCATTACCTCACGCATTGGCGACGGGCGGCGCAGGTACTGCGGCTAGCACCGCATTTTGGTTTCCTGGTGGAGCCAGGGGTTGTGGCGGTTGGAATCCTTGGTGTCCTCCTCCTGGAAGCTGCGGGTAGCCTTGACTAACTGCCGTTCTGTTCTTCTTCGAAAAGGCCTCGTGAATGTCAAGGAACTTTTGGCAATCCTTGAGAAGGTGTGTTGCCTTAGTTTTGCCTGTGCGCTTATCTGTAAATAGATGTAGCGTGCAGTATCCATCAAGGTCCTCTTCGGGGGTTTTTCCCTCCGCCTTTGGCTTCCATTCGCGATTTCCACGGCGTCCGCTATCGCGATTTTGTGTGAATTCTGCCGCTATCAGTTCTTCTCGTTCATCGTGATCGTAGTACTTCCTTCTTTTCTTTCGACCGTGGGGTCGTCTTCGGGTGCGGGCGAAGATGCCCTCTCGTTGTGCACTGAGTCCTCTCCGTTAGCCCATCTATCGGCTATGATCATTAGCTCTCCAATAGTTTTGGGCGCAGCTCGTCCCAATTCTTCTCTGAAAGCAGTTCGTCGAGCGCCCTTTGCGAAACCTTCGACTGCTACTTCCTCTGATATGTTCCCTGCGGTGTTCCTGAGCATGGTCCATCGCTGAATATATTCACGAGTGGACTCGCCACTCTTCTGCTTGCAGGCTCGCAGTTCCTCGATGGTCGCTGGTCTTTTGTATGTTGCTTGGAAATTTTTGCAGAAATCGAAGTGTAGATCGTCCCATGACCCGTAGGAGGACTTCGGTCTCGCTTCCAGCCAACTGCGTAGGTTGAGGTACTGCATAGCCGTGTTCTTGTTCCCCACGTTGGCATTTTACTGCCGTGAGGTAATCCGACAACCACGACGAAGGTTCGAGTGAACCATCGTATGTTGTTACTTCCATGCTGAGTTTGAATATTTTGGGTAGAGGCGCCTCGCAGATGCTGCGAGCAAAGCATAACCCGCCGCATGTTTCGTTATCAGAAGATCCAGACGAGGAGCGCATGCGGTTCCTTGCTGCTCTCGCCTTGTCCACTTTATTTTGCGCGATATCTGACCGCGCATTATAACCTGGATGATCACGATCGGTTTCCTTCCTTGGTTCCTTGTTGCGATTTCGCGAGTGGCTGCTATGATGTCGCGAGCCGTGGTCTTTATTCCTCGGGCAACCTTCGCTGCTGCTCCGGCTATCATCACGTCGCCGGGCTTCTTTTCCTCGACCACGGCGAGGCGATTTTTCCCTCCAGGGCGAAGCACTCCTGCGCCTGCGGGACGCTTCCTTCTCCTTTTGTGTAGCAACTTTCCTGCGATCATAGGAGGCAAGCCTTGAGGCTGCCATGCCTAATCCCTTCTGAACTTGCTTGTATTGCTCCGCTCGGGGGTCGTTTTTCCCTGGTTGATTTATCTGCATGTAGGTTGCTGCGGCTAGGACCGCGGCAGCGGGAGTTTGCGGATGGATGTTTCCCTCCTCGTCGACCCGCATGAGGGAAGGTCCGAGTGACTTGCTGATTCCGTTCAGGGACTCGTCGTCCATGGTCGCGGTTCTTGAGGCGTATCCCTTCCTCGCTGGACGAGTCCCGACAGAAGGTGTTAAGGACAGCGCGGCCCGGCGTTGGCTCGACTCGTCTGCCAATCTCTTCCGATTGGCTAGATCTCTACGAGCTTCCTTGATCGCAGTAGCCGCTCTCACTAGATGATGGTGGTAGGCGGTCATATCTTCGTGTGGGGCTCCGACTGCAGGTGGTTTGCTCATGCGGATAGCCTCCTTTGCTCGGACCCAAGCGTCTTGCAAGACGCCGATCTCAGCGCGTTCCCTTGCGATGTGTTCAGTTTCTTCGGGTGGTTCTTCCGATCCTGCCATGGAGACCTGAGCCAGATATGGCTTGTGGGTCCTGGGCGTGGCTTCAAAGGCCTTCCTGATCCTAGAGGGTTCCTCTGTAGAGAGGGTATGGAAGTTGTTGGTGTTGAGGCGGATGGACTCGCCGCTTTTCGCCAAGTCGCGATCCGCGCGGTAGGGTCGTGAATCGACAGCTCCTGGGCTGGAGATCGACTCAGATCCCGATTCGTCAGGGAAGTGAAGGATCGCATCTTTGTTGGTGTAGAACTTGAAGCTCCCGAACGTCAAGGTGACGCTCTTCTCCAGATCGCTGAATACCGGGCGTGATTCCGGCGAGTGAGGGGTGACTACGACAGATCCGATTCGAATCGGGTTGGTCGGAGTCGAAGTCGAGGGTTTCCAACGTGAGTTGGTTGTCGATGAAGCCGAAGATGTCGGAGATCCAGCGCCCGCCGTTCCCACAGACGGTGCCAATTGTCGAATCTGCATCTCAACAAGTCCCTCGGGTGAACCCATAGGGTTTCGATTAGGAGAACCTGTAGGCGCTGGTGACGATCGTCGGCTAGATAGGGGGCACGATTTACCCAGGTTCGGGTCCCTCGTAGAGGTAAAACCCTTAACCCTGCCTCTGTCGATCTGTATTCACGAGTAGATCGGTTACAATGGGGGGTTGCTCAAGTCGAGAGTATGATCTCGAGCTTAAGACTTGGTGGTGCGATATTGCTTGTCCTCTCCTGGTGGTTCTCCTGGCCTTATATAGGTGGCCAGGTCTCAAATCTCACCCGGGAGGGACTCGAATTCTAACCCTAAGTCGGTTACAAGTTTCCTATCTTGATGCAAGGTTTTGCGGATGGGCTTCAGTTGGGCCTTCTAGAATACTATAAGGCATCTCCTCTTGGGCTCCAGTCCTGGGCCTAGGACCGGGTATCCTCAGTCGACAGGTCCAAGGTCCATCCCTTCGTCACCAATCCCAGCCCCCGCTCGCGAGGTGTCCTCGAGAGGAATTACAGACGCATACTCCTGAAGGAAAAGGATGCTTGTTGAGGTGACAAGGACAACTAGAAAAAAGTGGCCAGGCTTTACTGCTGGGGTGAGACTTTCCATTACAAACGCTTGGTGATGTTGTGTCCTTGTAGTCCCCCAAGAGGCACTTGACGTCACCGTGCAGACACAGGACTCCCATCGTCATGGAGCTGATACTCGTGCGAGTTCAGGTGCATATCTCAATGATGTAGTGGCCTTGTAGCGCCCTCTAGGAATTTTTTTTGCCCCACTGGAACGGGGCTCCCACTGAAAGGAATATGCCCGAGAGGCAATAATAAAGTGATTATTATCTTATTCTTTGTTTATGATAAATGTTTATTTCTCATGCTAGAATTGTATTAACCGGAAACTTTGATACATGTGTGTCTAATAAAAAAACAAGAGTTCCTAGTAACGCCTCTCGTTTAACTAGCTTATTGATTAACTGATGAACAAGGTTTCTTGATCATGAACATTGGATGTTGTTAATAACGGGGTCATGTCATTGGTAGAATGATGTGATGAACATAGACCCAAAGTGAATATAGCAATGTGATCAAGTCATTAAGTTACATGGTTATATCACATATACGAAGTAACTGTAATCCTTAGACCATGAGATCATGTCAATCACTAACACCGAAAGAGTGCTTTGATGTCATCAAACGTCACACCATAACAGGGTGACTATAAAGGTGCCGTTGGGTATTCGGAAAGTATTAGTTGAGACTCATGGATCAAGAGTGGGATTTGTCCATCCAAATGACGGAGATATATACTCTGGGCCCTCTCACTAATATCACATTGACACCACTTGCAAGCATGTGACTAGGTCACAAGGATGTCATATCAGGAAACGAGTAAAAGAGTACTTGTTGGTAATGAGATTGAACTAGGTATGGTTGATATCAATGATCGGATCTCGGACAAGTGAAATATCGCGAGATAAAGGGAATTGGTTACGACATTTATGGTTCACACGATCACTAGATTCATCGTTGAATGTGTAGGAGTCATTACGGGTCTCCAAGTCCCGCTGTTGACTATTGATCGGAGAGGTGTCTCGATCATGTCTATATTATTAACGAACCGTAGGGTGACACACTTAAGGTTTGATGACGCAATTGAGTGGATACGGAATATCGGAGAAAAGTTTGGACAACACCGGAATTGTTTCGGGGAATATTGAAATAGTCATCGAAATTGTTTTGTCGAATATTGAAATAGTTCAAGGTGGTACATGTTAATATTTGATTAACAAATAGTTCAAGGGCATAAGTGTTAATGTTTGTTAACATGATTAACAAATATTAAAATAAAGAAATAAAATTGTTTTATTTACTTATTTATTGAAGAAAACCCTTGGAACTTTGAGTGGGAATTGATGAGAGAATGAGTGGGTTGAGTGGAGAATCCACCCACATGATGAGGGGAGAGGTGGAGGCACCAAAGTTTCGTGGCTTCCTCCCCCTCCTAACATCATAACTTCTCCGATGTCCTCAAGAACTAAACGAACTACTCACAAGACATCATATGGGTCATAATCAGAGGTGATATAATGGATAATAACCATCTGTTCATAAAGTGCTAACAGCGATAAATCTCACAAGCATCAACTACTAACAAGTAATCTACACCGGGAGAGAGATCTACTGTAAAACAACGATAGAGGCCCCTAATTGTTACAGCGAGATGATGGTGGATGATGAGGGTGATGGTGCTAGTGGTGATGATGATGACAATGACGATCTTGATGATGCCCGGAGCGATGACGGCGACGATGGCGATGATTTCCCCTCTCCGGAGAGGAATTTCCCTGGCAGATTTCTCCCTGCTAGAGAGTTTTTCTCTCTCCGGTGTTTTCCGCCCCGAGGCGGAGGCGGAATAATTCTTCGATGATAGTCTAGGGCTTAGGGTTCCCTGGGGGTCAAGTACACGAAAGAGGGCGACCAGAGGTGGGCCAGGGTGGCCACACCACCTGGCGACGCGACCAAGGGGGGCGCCACCCTATGGTGTGGGCCCCTGGTGGCCCCCCTCTAGCCCCCCTTCTGGCTAGATACCTCCTCTGAACTTTTAATACATATATGGTGTCCCCCCTCTTCTTCTGAACTTCTAAAATAGGGTATCTCGATGGTGCTTTTTCCATCCGAATTTTGATCCCGGTGTTTATTCTTAAAAAATTATGAAACATGCAAAATAAGATAAAATAACATAAGTGATGCATCATAACATGAAATATATCGATGAATAACAGAAAATAGCAATATAAAATGGTGATTCAAAATGGACGTATCACTTTACTAGCACCAACAACAATGATGTAACATCCCAAGTATGAAAAATAGCCATTAGAATGTTTGCTCTCTGTTATTTTATGTTTTGCATCATGACATCATGTTGATTGCAATTGTTTTGCTTGTTTTCCTTTTGTTTTCCAACTGTTTTCATTTCTTTTCCTTTGTTTTCTATTTGAATTTCAAACCAAAATTTCATACTTGTGATGTTACAATTTCCAAAATGATATTTCAAATCAAAACAATCAATTGTTTCCATTAAAGTTGTGATTCCAAACTGTTGTTTTGTTTCTATCAAAAATTCATTTAATACCAAACCCTTTTCAAATTCAATTAATTTCCAAAACAACAACCCTTTTGAAAGTTATGAAAATTGCAAAACAAATCAATCATTTGTTTCCATTAAATCCCTAAGGTTCAACTATTTAAAAAATGGTGGCTTTTAATCAATCAATTATTTCCAATGTTATTCAAAATTCAAATCAAACCACAAACAGCACCCAATTTCAAATTATGAAAATTACACAACAATCCTAATCCATTGTTTCTAATTAAACAATAGGGTTCCAAATAATTAAATTCTTGTTTTCAATAATTCAATCAATACTCAAATTAATTCAAATTTAAACCAATTTGCAAACAGCAAGTTATTTTGAAATTTTTGTAAAACAAACCTTGGCATTTGTTTGTTGTTGACCTAACTAACCTAACCAAATTTTTTTCCAAATCCTTCGTAACTCAAAAACCCATCAAATTCTTCCTATTGCTATTTCTGCAAAAAAAAATAAACAAAGCAAAAAGAATAAAAGAAGAGAGGAGAGAGGAGCACACACAGCAGGCCCTTTTCCCTTTTTCCTCAGCCCATCTAGTGGCCAGCCCACCTCTTTTGGCCCGGTACCCTTTCCCGAGTCGTCTTCTTCGTACGGAAGAACATCCAGGCTACCCACGTATACAGAGAGAACAGGCAACGGCCAAGCTCACTCCCCCTCCCTATAACTCTACCCCGGTGCCCTAGGGTTCCCCTCAACCCTAGCTTTCTCCCTCCTTCTTCCTCTCCCCGCCGTCCTCTTCCTTCTCCTCTCCCACCATCTTCTCTCTGCTCCAATTCTCTGTATTTAACTGAACCTAAACCTCCTCACCCGAAAACCTCTCTCCCTCCAGCGATCATCGGAGCCCGGGCCCTCCTCCGGTCGTGCTAGGGCCGGGAATGGAGCCCCCACGGCACCCTCTTCTTCCTCCACCTCACGCCAGGGGCCGGGAGGCTCCACAGCTCCGCCGCCGTCCCCAAGTCGCCGGCCGTCGCTCCCTGCTGCTGCACCTGCTCCGACCCCCGCGCCTCCATCCGCTCGAGGGCCCTCGAGGTGAGCCCTTCCCCTCCTTCCCTCTCGCCTCCCTCCTCCTCCCACGGCACACCGCACCCCACCCCCGCGCACACGGTGCCCCACGGCCGCGAGCAGCGATCGCTGCCGGCGACCATCCCCCGTTGCTGTCCGCCCAGGTTCAGTAAACGTGCAGAAAAATTCAGTTACACAACGCACCAACAGCTTATCCACCCCCCGTACCCCTTCTAGCAACAAACCGAACAGCACCCTAGTGGTGCTGTCCCCAGCGCGCGCAGCAGGAGGTGGGGGGTTCGAATCACCATTAGGTCCCTGCAGTTTCTTTTCTAGCCCTGTAAAATTATTTCCAAGTCCCTAGAGGTGATAAAAATGGCAGATTTGCACCTTAACTTGTAAATGCATAAGTAATTCATCCCAACTCCAAATTCAACATTTTTAATATGTTTTCTGTGCCAAATTGAATTGTCTATCCAAATATAAAATTTGTTTACTGTTTTGAATATTTCAAATTGGTGCAACATTTGAATTCTTGTCTAATTCACCTAATTTTGCAAAAATCATAACTTGGGCATAAAAATCCCAAATTCCACAAACTAAATATGTTTTCCAATCAACTTTTCATGTACTTTCCAAATATAAATTTTGTTTGCTGTTTTGAATAATTTAAATTGCTGAAAACAACTGTTTCTTGTTTAATGCATTTAAAATTGCCAAAATAATAACTTGCTCATTTTAAATCCAATTTCAACAAATGAAATATGTTTTCCATGCAAAATTAAACCACCTTTTCAAATATAAAATTTGTTCCATGTTTTGAATAATTAAAATTGGTTAAATGATTTAAACCTTGTTTAAATCATTTAATATTGCTAAATTCATAACTTGATCAAATTAAATTCTTTTGGGACATATAAAATATGTTCTCCAACCCTAAAAGTATAAACTTTTCAAATATGAATTTGTTTTAATGCTTTGAACAAAAAAAAATTCAAATAAGTTCATGTTTGAATTAAATTCATTTAATTCTTGCTTAAACTTGTTTAATTCATAAATAATTTATTTGAAATCCTTTTTCAACAAGTGAAACATGTATTCCAACTAAAATCTTGTGTTCTTTTCAAGTATGAACTTTGTTATCTATTTTCAACAATTAAAATTGGTGAAAACAACAAATGCTTGTGTGACACCTTTAAGGAACCAAAATTTCCTAACTTAATGAATAAATTTCCAAACTTGGTAAACCTTATTTCCAATTGGTTCTATTGTTGTTATTTTGCTGTGTTCCTCATCCATGCATCATGCTAATCCACTTTCACATGTTGCTTAGTTGTAAAACAATTAATTCAACCATAATTCATGGGCTTTTCATGTGCAATCCAAATTGCATGTGGGTCCATTTAATCATGTTGTTATCTTGTCAACTAGTTTATTTCTGATGCATCAATTAAATGGTCATGCATCATCCCATGTTTGTGCACTATGCCATGTTATTGATTGTTTATCTCTCTGTGTTGTTTGTTTACCTCTTCTCGGATAAACGACGACGTTGAGACCGACGATACTTACGACACCCCTTCTAAGGAGTTAGCTCAGTACCAGGCTACTGGGTTTGCAGGCAAGTTATCACTCACATGAACCATTGTGTTCCTTTCAACATTGGTTACCGATACTTTCCGTTGTCTATTTCTGCTAGCCTTAGTAGTAGTTGTTTCTGTTACGAACCTATCACATGAATCCCTTAACCCTGATATTGCCTCACCTCCACTCCTACAACCCCATTGTTTGAGCCAGTGTCTTACTAGCATGCTTAGGTTGTTTTGCTCGAGTCTGTTACCCGTTACTTTCTGTTACTATATTTCTATCATGTTCTGGGGGCTCGATGTTAATCAATCAACCTGTTAATAATAATATGCTGATAAGGCACCGGCAGGAGGCCCTGTGTGGTTTTGAGGCCTGCTAGTGTCGACCCTAATAGGAAAAGGGTCTTGTCTACTGATCCATAATGAGCGCACTATCCGCATGTGGGAAGCGTGTATGGGCGCCCCCCTCAATTTGATTCGATTCGCATCTCGTCCAAATCGCCTCATTTAGTTCGTGTTTTCCATTTGCCGCATGCATGTTTTTGCGAGCCCATGCCAGGGTGGAACTTTTGTAGTCGGCATATAGGGGGACACGTTCTTAGAGTGCTATGAGGGTCCCTTTTCTTCGGGGCTCGATTAGCCGTGCGCCCAAGGTGCTTTGGGCTTGATGCGAAGAAGAGTTGGGTTGTGTTGAGTGCCTCGCTTGGTGGAAGTGCATTTCCTATCTGGCGGGGTATTCTTACGTGTACGGCTAAGTTGGTGCATCCCTGCAGGGTTAAATCTTCTCGAGAAGCCGTGTTTTCCGCGGTTATGGACTACTTGGTGAAAGTACTGGCTAACAAGTACTCAGGACAACTTAAACCTAATGATTAACAACCTTACACCCAATGATTAACAACTTGACTAGTAATAGGCTTATTGACGCAATAATCTGAACCATCATTAATCCAACTGTGTGAGTTATCCTCGGATTGCTTCTTTGGATAAGGGGCGAGATCCAGGATGGGTTTGTTTGGAGTTAGTTGGTAGGTTGGTTACGATACGCGATCTTATCTCCTTTCTTTTAGCCGGAAGTGGTAGTAACTCTGTAGTTGGTTAGAGCAGCCAGTTGCCGCATCTTTTATATCCCCTTTCTTCTGTTGAACCCAAAGCATCTGTGCTTGGTGTTGACGGGTTACACTTTGGTGAATTGTGAGTCTTGCTTGCCAGTACGTTTATGTACTGACCCCTTTGGGGCTGTGGTTTCCGCAGACTACGTTTCCGAGGATCCCCATGGTGGCTACTACGTGGAGTATGACGAGACTGCTGACGAGTAGATAGCGGACCCGGGCAGGATCCGAGACTTCGTGGATGGGCTCCGTCTTTTCGTTTCCGGCCTCTTAGGCCTATTTGGTTCTTGTCTGTACTCAGACATTTTGAATGCTTCCGCTGTGATGTACTGATGAATTGTTGGGACATGTGTCCTCTTAATGATTGTATTGGCTATCTCTGCTCTAATGAGAGCTATTTGCACCTTATTTCCATATTTTGTGTCGTAGAGATCTGTTGTGATATCACTTGTTCAAACGCCGTTGACGTACCATGTGTGTATGTTTTGAAGTACGTCAACGGAAGTGTCTGGATTTCTATGGGATGGTTTGCGCAGACGATGAATAGTAGGGAATGGTTGTCACACGTTTACGTGTTGGCCTGCTCATATTTAGATGCGGGTGCCGGTATGCCCCGTAAGCCATTCTATCTACTGTTTAGCGGACTGTGAGTATCCCCTAGAAGTCCGGGTGCGACAAATGATTTCATTAGCACACATATTCCTCTATCTGCTCCTAGTGCTGATTTTTAAGAGATAAAGACTGCTCTATTAAGTCTTGTTATGAGAGAGCAATTTTCTAGTGTTAATATTGATGATGATGCTGCCCATCTTAATAATTTTGTTGAACTATGTGAGATGCAAAAATATAAAGATGTAGATGGAGATATTATTAAACTGAAATTGTTTCCTTTCTGTTTGAGAGGAAGAGCTAAAGAATGGTTGCTATCTTTGCCTAGAAATAGTACTGATTGTTGGACTAAGTGTAAAGATGCTTTCATTGGAAAATATTATCCTCCTTCTAAGATTATATCTTTGAGAAGTAGCATTATGAATTTTCAGCAACTTGATAATGAGCATGTTGCTAAAGATTGGGAAAGAATGAAATCTTTAGTAAAGAATTGTCCCACTCATGGACTGACTACTTTGATGATCATCCAAACCTTTTATGCATGACTGAATTTTTCTTCAAGAAACCTTCTGGATTCGGATGCTGGAGGAACCTTTATGTCCATGACCTTGGGGGCAAAAACAAAGCTTCTTAATGATATGATGGTAAATTATTCTGAATGGTACACTGAGAGAGCTACAACAGGTAAGAAAGTAAATTCTGTTGAAGAAACCTCCTCTTTGAGTGATAGACTTGATGCTATTATGTTTATGATTATGAATGGCCATGCTCCTATTGATCCAAACAATGTTCCTTTAGCCTATTTGGTTGCTCAATAAGAGCATGTTGATGTGAACTTCATTAAAAATAATAATTTCAACAACAATGCTTATAGGAATAATGTTGGTAGCAATGATTATAGGCCATATCCTCCTAATTATAATAATGGTTATGTCAATTATTATGGTAATTGCTACAACAACAATAAAAGTGTACCCTCTGATCTTGAGAACATGTTTAAGAATTTTATTAATACATAAACTGCTTTTAATAAATCTGTTGAGGAAAAGTTTGGCAAAATTGATGTTATTGCTTCTAAAGTTGATAGCCTTGCTCTTGATGTTGATATTTTGAAACTAAAGGTTATGCCTCATGATGTTTAAGAAATCAAAATTTTTAATGCCATCCAAATTCGAATTGATGGCAATGTTAGGATGTTAGCTTAATTGCATGATAGATGGGAAAGAGAAGATGAAATAGCTAGAAATAATAATATAGATAATGATTGCACCATTACCACCACTAGTAAAACTGAAGCTTCTCATGCTAGTAAACCTCCTACTAGTCCCCCCAGAACCAGTGTTCAAGGACACCTCCGATATGCATTTATTCACGATCCAGATCACACCAGTCGTGAACAACATATCAAGTTGGCATTCAGATACATTATCCATTACACGATTACAGAAAGACTTTCAAAATAGACATGGTCACATGACCAAGTCTAACACAACTGCCACGCAGGGAAAACACACAACACACACAGCGGAAGACTAAAATAAAAATGTAGTAGAGTGTGGGGACCCCAGACTAGCAGTCCGAGACCTCCAGTATGCATACATTCACGATCCCATGATCCGTTAGTCGTGAACAACATACTCGAGTTGGCATTGCAGACTACAACATCCACTACACGAATACACGGCTTACACAACTGGTCACATGACACCGTTGAAAAAGAACTGCCACGCAGGGCAGGAACACATACTAGAAACATCGGAAGTCTACAAAACACACTCGTGGTAAACCCAAGTCATGCCTTGACTACCTACAGGCTACTGACTCAGAGAAGTTCCTAGTTCACATAGCCGTCAGCGACACCATCTTCTTCAGGTTCTCCGGGTTTCTGCTCAAATTCTGGCTAAGACAATAGCCAGGGACGAAACCAATGTGAGTACGTTTGAATCTACTCCGCAAGACACCCCAAATGAAAGCTAAACATGCAAGTATGCATATATATAGGTGGTAGGAAGGCTTTAATTAGGGTTCAACTAGCTATGATGAATTTAAGACTCATCATAGTTGCGCAAGTTTTATTTTTCTTTATTGAAGAAGATACGTCAAAAGATATTTCATTTCTCTTGTAGATATAGCATGTCCACAAGGTTTTGATAAAGCATTCTAAATAAAGAAAACATTTATCTTTGCAAAACTTCTTGGAAAAACACATCTTTAAGATCATCATTTATACGGTACCTCAAAGGTACAATCATTCCCTTTCAACGTATCTCCCAAGTACAAATTCCAAAACACTTTTCGAGTTTTCGAAAACATTGACACAATGCTAGCTACATGGCCACTCAACTGTCCATATCCGACGACGCGACTATTATGAATAGTTTAACTCTGCAGAGGTGTACACAATCCACAAGATCCAGTACATCCACCGTGAACAACCACGGACTGTCCGAGACAGTATGCAAACATCGGATAACTGGTCCTAACCATCCACTATGTCAGCGCTAGTAAATGACTACCTCTTCAACTGGGTTTGTTCTCCCCGGCACCGAGTGAGTCAGCCGTATCGATCCGGTTTCCCCTGACAACACACCGCCATGGCAGGAGACCCAATTGCTGCAACCGGTAGTGAACTTAATCCCACATTGGGAATGTCCCGTTTCTCCCTCCTGGCGGTTCGGGGGACTCTAACCCCTATAGCACTTTGAGGTAGACACGGACTAACACCGACAAGCAATTAGCTAGACCCAATTCCCATATTGAGGTAATGTGGCAGTACAGCTTGGTTGTCCGGCGAATACTAGGTTATGTGTTATTTTTGGAAAAACAAGTCGAAAACATTTCCTTCTTCACAAACCTCCCTCGGACAAGGTCCCACCTTTCCCCGGGGTTTTTCCAAGATTTTGCTTTCCAAAAACATCAAGTTAAAATTTCCACTAGGGTAATTAAGTTGATTAAGTGATGATACTAAAATGTCTAAAGGTCTTGGTAACACCAAGATTATATAGTGGATATAGCATATTAGATACATAAAAATTGATAGTGGTATAGTCCACTTAAAAGAATAGTTTTTGAATCAAACTTTTGTAAAACTTCAGAAGTAAAACATGCATGATAGATAATGATAAGTAAAACAACAGCAAGCATTTAGAACGGCTTGCCTTGGCACTTGTCTTGGTCTTGATCTTGAAATAAACAAGAGTTGCAATAAAAACCTCTCCGGGAAATAATATCGTCTTCATTATCTAACGTCGTAAACACAAAAAGGAAAACACCCAATAAGAACCAAACAAAGACAGGCACTTGACAAAAAGTAAACATACAGCAAGCATTTCATCAAATAAGTACACTCACAAACAATGGTACTAGGGTGCACACCATCAAGCAAAACAAGCACATACAATACACACGAATAACACTAGAATTGATGTTATGGATCCTCAACCAAAATGGCATGAGTCCAGTGGGTGTGCCACTCTCATATCATGCTCAAATAAGGTTAAATGACTCTATGTTCATTCATGAGGATGATAAAAATAACAAGAAAACAATCTAGGAACACATACACATGCATAGGAAAATATTAACAAGCAATACTACAAACTCATAGCAACACATGCTTTTCTAAGCATGGATAAATAATATAACCAGTACCTAAGCAACCTAATGACCGAGACAAATCAATAACAAACATATCATGGAATCACTCAATACATGAAAATAATCATCGGGCAAAAGACTACTAAAACTAGAGATGCAAAAAGGGTCATTTAAACATGCATACATGCATAACAATACTAGATCATCAAACCTGATTTATTCTAACATTATGGATCTGTAATATAGCATCCAAATAACAGAGAAAACAACACCTAAACATGCTAGTAATCTCAAAATAACAATCTAATCAATGCCTAAAAAAATTAAGCAGGCAAATAGCAACTATGGCAGGAAATCATCTAAAACTATCATGCAAGACTATTTGACCTAGAGCTCACTCAAACATGCAATCAATTCTAATATGCTAGAATAACAGTAGCTATGATATGGAAAACAATACTAGGGCATTTATTCAATTCATCATACCAATATGAAGAATAACATAATTTAACCTATTATTACTAGGAAAACACCCTATGAGAATAAAACTATAACAAACATGGTTTTCCACACCCAAACCCTATCATGCTAATGAATCAATCAAAACACATCTCAATCATATATTAATACCTACACATGCTAGGAATCAATTTTATAACAAAAACAATATAACACACAATTTTAATAAAGGCATAGCAATAGTATGCAGAAAAGAGCTAAACACTAAATATTGCACCAAGGCTATTCTGTAACTCCTAAAATCATTAAAACTTAGTATTAGGTGATCCTAGTCACTAGAAAACCAACACAATTGGATCCACTTCAAAACTCATCACCAATAAAATTAAATAAATCACAGAAGTGCTCTCTAGCCTAAAACTAACATGCATGTCATTTTCAATAAACAACTCAAGTCAACACAAGGCCAACTACCACAGATAGACATTTTCAAGGGATGCTCAGAACAGTTGAGTTTTCATGTTTTGGATACATAAAACTCAAGTTATTAAATAAATGGTGTTAATGTGTGCCTCTGCCATATATTTTATTTCTCCTAAAATACAACACAAAATCTAGATCTGCAAGTTAGAGATGGTTAAGATTTTGTATATCTACCTCTGTGATTTTTAGTTTGTCAAGATTTTTTTACTAGCATTTTTATTTGGATTTAAACCAAACATCCAGAAAACAAAGCTGCAGGAAAAAGAATACAACCTGCAGAAAAAGTGTTATCGGGCCAGATCTGGAGTGGAGAATAACGCAAAGGCCAGATCCGCTAGTTGGGCCAGCCCGCCAGCGGTTCCTACACGGAGAAGGGGGGAAAAGCCCGGCCTCGCGGGTTCAGCCCGTCAGTGGCCTGGCCTGCGAGTAGACGCCCGTGGTCGTTCGATCGGAATCCAACGGCCAGGGTTCAACTAGATCGATTCGCGCCGGCGGCGACCCAGAAAGACGACGGCGTCCGCCCGCGCCGCACTGATGGCTGGAAAGCTTGTCGCCGGCGGTTCCAGGGGGCGCCATCAAGAGTGGCCAGCACCAGCAGGTCCAAAAAGGCGAGGCGGAGCCGATGCCCTCACCGAATCGTGACGAGAAAGGCCGAAGCGGGAGAGTCGCCATGGATCCACGGCGTCAGGCCAGGGTCGCGGTCGGCGGCTGCCCTGCAAGAGGTAGAGGTGCAAAATGAGAGGGGCTCGAGCAATTAGAGGACTTCAAGAAGTCAGGAAAGAAAACAGATGGGACGGAGGCTCCCTGAGCTCGGGGCTCGGCGAGGAGATCACCGACGGTCATGCCGTGCTCGATGCCGGTGAACCAGACGCGAGTGAGGGGGATTTTCTCCCCGGTGGTCGATTGGGAGGAAACAGAGGTGGAGCGGAAGGGTTTACATCAAAGAGGAAGCTCGGGATGGTCTAGCCACAAAGCTCGGTGCGCGGCGCCCATGGTGGCCACGGTGGCTCGGCCAAGCTGGCCAGAGAGGTGTTCTTCGAGCGATTTGTTGCGAGAGAGATAGGGCACGGTGAGGGAGTTCTCCTGGCGAGAGAAGGAGGCAGGAGGTGCACGGGGGCGTTGGCAAACAATGGCGTCTGTCCAGCGCCTGTAGGTGTTTGACATGGAGAAAAAGAGGAAGGAGAACGATTGAGGTCAAGGGAGGGCACGGGTGTGCTTGTGGAGTGCTTGTGAGGCTAGTTGACAAGGAGAGGGAGTGAGTCGTGGCGAGTGAGGCAGAGCTCGACGTCCACCTGTGATGTAGCTTGGCATCTAGCCATGGAGGAAGTGTGGAGAAGAAGGGAGGGGGTTTTGGGGGTAGAGATCATGTCCAGGATGTTAAGTGAGAAGGTTTGTATCTCCCAGAGTAGGAGAGAGATAGAGAAGGGGAAATGATTGGTCAGAACATGCGTGCTCTCAGAATTTTTGCTCTCAGAACATGATTGGTCAGGATGTTAAGTGAGAAATGGTATTTGATTGTTTTCTCAGAATTTTTGAAAAGAACACATGTACAAAATCATGTCCATTGGATAGATGATGAAAAATAGAGTCTAGGGGTGGTAGCCTCAAGAGTTTTTGAAAATATTTCTTTCACAAAATTTTGGGAATTTAAAAATGGCAGAAACGGTTTTTAAATGTTTTCTCCAAAATTATAATAACAACTTGCAAATGTTTTTGTATAAGTAAGTCCCACATGATCATAGGCATGTTGGGTAATTTTTCCAAGATTTTAGGAAATACTTTTCTTCACAAAATATTTTAAAGTCCATTTCTGGCCTTTTGGAAAATGGAAAATAATAAATAGTAAAATGATTTTAAAACAAATATTTTTGAGTTGGGATGAGAGTGCATATAATATAGGTCTCAAAAGTGATTTTTAATAAACAACTCTTATGAAAATATTTGAGACACCAAGGTGGAAAAGGGTGAAAACAGGAGTTTATTTAATAGGTTAAAAACCATGAGAGATAAATAATTAGATGGTCTTTGAAAAATAAATGGACCACATGGATATGATTTATAGGGTATGGAGAGTACAAGGGTAGGTTTATGGGGCTTGAAAACAAAGAGGAGTGGTTTTGAGCAACACAGAAAAAGTGCATCAAGATAACAGAAATAGGATCAATATTTAGGGATGCCTTCTAAAGGACTTTGAAAGATGACGCCAAAGGGTTTCAATATCCATAATAACAACTTGTATATATAGCATAGGTATAAACAATGATATGTATGATGGTGCATTGATGATCAGCTCAAGATTTGTCATAGAAGCATGTCTCCAAAGTTGGAGATTTTTAAGAAAACAGAAGATGATATGAGCACGTGATGGAATATGATATAGATGCTTGATCTTGTTATCAATAGGTTTTATTCTATTAGAACAACACACATTAACCAAAAAACAGGAATAAATACTTCAAGCAAACACAAGATAAGATCACACAACAATGCAGATAAAATAACAAGACACACAAGATCACTCAAACAACTAAGTTCTTCCATTTAATTTCCAGGTGTTTTTTCCCAAGTATTAATTTTGGGTAGTGATCAAGATATACCATGACAAGAGGATTTTGTAAAGAGGTTCATCTCAGAAGTTGTTATTTCCAAAAGAATATATTTGAGGTCAAACACAGGGGTAACATAATCCCCTCTTATTGTTTTTGCAAAAGAAGGAAGTGAGAGGGAGTTTTAGAAATACTTGCAAAAACATCTTGGTTGGAAACAGGTTGGAGATGATTAGCTCCAAAATACTTTTCATATAGTTTTGTAAATTATCTTTTGTTTTTCTCAAAACTAGGCCTTTGGGTTTCTTCTAAAATCAAAACATTCTCAAAAAGGTTTTTGCTAAAAGAGTGTCATGGATGAAGATGATAAGCATTTCTTGTCATGACTTGATCACAAGGGTTGTGTTTTAATAGAGTTATGATCATTGGTTTTAATGTTAGTTGTTAACAAACACAAACACAAACACAAACACATACAACAAGCAAATAGAAAAGAAACACAAGCATTAGACAAACATATTAAAAAGTTTTTGTTGGCCCTGATTTTTGGGTTATTGAAAACAAGTTTTCCCTGTCTTACAAAAATTGGGCTGTTACATAGAGCCCAGGTCAACGCCTTAACCTACAGGCTGCTTACCGGGAGACGATCCTAGTTTGCAAGGCCATCGGTGCAGTACTCCTCCTCGTAGACCTCCTCCTGAGACTCCTTCTCAAAGTCTGGCAAGTAAATATCAGGGACGAAACTAATATGAGTACGTTTGAATGTACTCAGCAAGACACCCATAACGTAGCTTACCAAATCCAAGTATGCTTATATAGTGGAATAGGTAGGCTATACATAGGGTTCACTATCCATGATATATGAAAGATATATCATAGTTGGTTTTGAAAATCTTTGTATCTTCGTCGAAGAAGATACTTCAAAAGAAAATAATATATTTTTCTTTCTCTTGTAGATATTGCATATACAAGATTTTTTTTAAAACTTGTTTTAGAGAAAAAAATGTTTTTCTTTGCAAAACTTCTTGTAAAACAACTTCCGGCTTTTCTTTATCCGTACCTAAGTGGTACCAAGTTCCTCTTTTTCAGCACTTCACAAGTTAAACACCTTTTTGAAAACATTGACACAATGCTAGCTACATGGCCATTCAACTGTCCATATCCGAGGACGCGGCTATTCAGAATAGTTTTGACTCTGCAGAGGTGTACACAATCCACTTGATCCAGTACATCTGTATTGAACAACCACGGAATGTAACAACAGTATGTGAACATCAGATAACTGATCCTAACCATCCACTATGTTCAAGCTAGAATATTCCTATCTCTTAAGTTGGGTCTGATTCCCCCGGCATTCTGTCCACCAGCGCCACGACAGGGGACCCAACTGTTAAAACCGGAGGATAAATTAATCCCACACTTTTTATGTCCCGTATTCCCCTCCTGGCAACAATCGGTTCGAGGGCATGATGACCTTATAGCAAATTGAGATAGACCACACACTAACAAAAACAAACTTCAAGTTAAGCCCCGTGCCCATGTTGGGGTAGAGTGGCAGTACGGTAAAGGTTGTCGGCAAAGACTAGGTTATGTGTCAACTACTGGCATAGTAATAGTATAATATTAATAGTATTAGTAGTAGTCACTCAAAAATAGTTTTTGGTAATCAAATTTTTCGTAAAAATTTCAAAAGTAAAACATGCATGATAGATAATGATAAGTGTAGAGCAAGCATTAGGATGGCTTGCCTTAAAAACTCTTAGTGTCCCTGTCCTTGAAGTAGCTTGAACTTGACACACAGCTCTACAACTCCTTCTTCTTCTTCTTCTTCTTCTTATTCTTCTTCGTTTTCTAACACCGTAAAATAATAAAAGAGACACACTCAGAACTAAAAAGGCAATCAAATAATCCAAGCAACACATACAGCAAGCAAACTTATACTAGCGTAAACACTCAAAAGTTATCGGGAAAACTTCCTCACAAACTCTCGTGGTACGAAACTATCGTCAGATAAACATATGGTTGAGAAACCATATTTCACATCCTAAATATCATAGGTTGAGTGGGTGTACCACTCTCATACCAAGATATTTAAGAAGCTAAAAACATCTTGTGGTCACAAGGTTGAGGCTACTAAAGTAATAACAATCAATCAAAGCAATACCCATGGCAGTGCGTATTAACAACAACACAAGCAAGCATCACCAAACAAGTTCACCACTAACTCATAGCCTAGATAGCAAGGCACTACTAAACACCACCATACTACTAGTAAAAGGATCATGCTAAAGTAATCACTCAGACAATTCCAATCAACAAACAAAATACAGATGAATAAGACAGATACTGACTATGCTCACATCTATACAAAGACTAAGGAATCACTCAAGAATAAATACAGTCGAAAAAAACCAGTGGCTCAACCAAAAGTAACAAGTCATAAGATACACTCTAAAACACTATACTCACAAGTGATAACAAAGATAGAAAACAAAATAATAACAGGAGTGCACTAATAGCATACTAGTAGGAAAGATTACTACACAAGCATGCTATAAGAAATAAAGTATTCTACAACCTATAGCCACTAGTGACTCAAGAAGTCATGTCATAAAAATAGAAGTGAAAACATCCTAAACATGCTAGGATAATCATACACTCATAAAATAAAAAGACAACAATACTAGAGCAACTCATAATATATAGTGGTGACACTAATTCAATATCAGTGAAGCAAACAACACTACAAGGATGCATGATCCTAAAGAAGCAAAACATGAATATAAATACCTACTATAAGCACATACACCTTACACATGCTAGTAAGAGAAAATACTAAAATAATTCTATGAAAACAACTACTTAGCAAGAAACATCCTAGCCTATTATATCATGCTTTTCTAACAACCAAATAGCAAGCAAAGTATTACTAAAAAAGTAGTGCAATCATTTATTTTCCTTGGTGGAAAATATAAAACACTCATATAAAAATATAAGCTACTATCCAACAAGTGTATGGTAGGGGATTTGTATCCCTAACCAAAAATGCAATGGGACTAGTATGTTTTGGGCCCACTAATATACCAAGGCACGAAGAGGTAACAAATCCTCTGGTCACACTTGACAAACATATAATCTACCAAACAAACAATACAAAGCTACTCATTCTAGTGCAAACAACAAAATGAAAACAAACAATCAAATGTTACACATGCTTTGCTATAAAATAAAGCGTAAGATAACCGAGATGATAACATCAAAATATCAGTACCAAAATGTTACTGTACTCATCATAACCATATAAAAAACCTTGGTAACAAACATACAAAGCTAGCTCACTAAATCTATTCAATAATAACACTAGAAAATAACAAAATGCTATTTCTATTTGTATTTTATTTCCAATCATGCCCACACTTCATAATGTATTAGTACTGAAATAAAAAACCTAATATACACATGCTAGGAAATAAGTTGCAAACAATCAAACATTTAATCAAAAACAAAAACACAAGTTTTAAATAAAAAAAGAAAAAGTGTTGTTTCTAGAAATGCGCACTAAATATAATATAGAGCTCTAAAAATTAATCCAAGCTAGTATTACATAGATCTAGTCACATGAAAACTCATACAATTGGATTCACATAAAAAACCATTTTAAACTCTCTCTAAAAATCCTAGAAAAGCCTACTGGCCTTTTACCAAAATGGATGGCTTTTCAAGATGGTAAATCTCCTTGATAAAAGGTCAAGTCATGTTGATATATCTATCCAAGGGATACTAAAAAAAATTGTTTGACCAAAATGGACTTATATTTCTAGAGTTATGCTCAAAATGATTTATCATACAGTCTCTAGAAAAATAAATACTACTTCATAAATAAAAATTCAAAAGTATACCCACCACTTGGATATGGTTAGGAAGTTTCTTAGCTACCACCCTGATTTTTTTTGGACAAAAACCTCTTATTTCTGTTTTTTCCAAGGCCAAAGCTACAAGTCAGTTTCTGCCTAAACAACAAAGGACACAACTCTAAAAAAAACAATAAACGGGTCGGATCTGCTATGGTTGAGCTGCTACTCGGCTGGGCTGGCCTGGACGCGAGGTGAAGAGGTAAGTGAGTGTGGACGGTTGGGATTAGACCAGATCGATGGCTGTTGTGCATCTTCAACCTCTGGCCATACAAACATGGGAAGGAACCCTAGAAAAGCTTGTGCGTTCATGGCGGCTCACCTAGGGGCTATTTTGGGTGATGTAGAGGTGTTGCAGGGCTTGAGAGAGGTTGAGGAAGGCTGGGGATGCATGCAGCCTTGACGGCGAAGCTCCAAAAGACGGTGGTGCTCGAGGACAACCTTCACGCGCCGTGGATGTCGCCACGAACCTGCAAGTCCACATTCCAAACGCCCATGTCAACGACGTGCTCCTCGAGGAGGGATTTCTAAAGCAACAAAGAAGACCTGGAACGGAGCACTGAGGTGGCGGTAACCTTCCCGGGAAGGTTCCCCGGGCTAAGCCGAGAGCGAGCTTCTCCTCACTCGCAGAGAGAAATGGAGGGGCTGAGGCTTGGTGGGGTGGGGAGGCACAGGTGGGGGAGCAACGTGGCGAAGCAGGGGGTGTACGGGTGCTATGTAGACGCGGAGCCAAGGTCGTGGACAAGGACGCGCTCTCGGGTGTCGCTTCCGGCACGAGATCGTGGGCTAGGGAATGTCCTCGAAAGTGCTAAGCATGGCACCATGTCAGGGAGCTAGAGGGGGTCGAGGGCAGCCTCACGGTGGCGCTTGAAGGGTGGAAAAGGGCACATTATGGCCACAGTAGCCAGGGCACTATGTGCCCATGCCATGTCACTCCTCTCTCAGCCTATACGTTTTCACACAATCTCTCTCTCTCTCTCCCTAGACCTTCTAGAAACTCACCAAAGTCATCCTAGGTTAGCTCAAACATTAGTCAACACGATTGGCAAAGTGGCATTTCAAAATTTGAGCCAAAACCACAGGAAAACATGTGTCAAAGTTTTGCAAAAATGTTGTTTCAGAAAATTCAGTTTAGTCTCGAGTCTGAAATTTTGCCAAGTGCTGACACTGACAGAAACATACAAAAGTTCACGCATGGATGAGGTAGCAAACAAATTCCAAGTTTGAAAATTCAAAAAGGTAAGTGTTAAGCATGATATCTAGATTCAGAAATATATATTTATTTATTTTGGAAATGTGGAAGGCTATGAAAACAACTGCTCAAGTTCTGTAAAAATAAACATTCAGAAAAATTCAGTTATAGGACTCGGAGAAATTTCCAAGTGCTGAAAACAGTTAAAATTATCAAAAAGTCCAGCTTGTTTTCAAGGGTCATTTGGAATCCAATTTTTTTTTTCAAAGTTGGAGATTGTTAAACACGGTTTAAACTTTCGGAAACATATTTTGAAAACAAATTTGGAATAGTGGAAGCTTATGAAAACAAAGTGGAAATAGGGCTAATTTCTGTTTTTCTCTGTTTTCTAAAAATGCCTTTTTCTGTCTTATTTTTCTTCCACAAAAACTACATGCAAAAGATTGTTTTTCTTATTCCAAAATTCAAACCAAGCATACGGATTTGTAGTCCATATGTCATAGAACAAATACAAGTCAAGAAAACACAAAATGGAATATCATAGCCTAGTGAAAACAAGTGTGGAAAACAGGTACTTGGCTATATTTTCAGGGAAAAGTTTTAATAGAAACTTAGAAGAAAACTTCCATAAATCATTTAGTATTTTTGTTTTCTTGGATACAACAAAGTTAAAAGTTTAAATCAAGATGAAAACAAGAATGATCCAAGTCTTGGAATAAAAATCACTCAAGTCACATCAGGAAAAATATATAAAAGTGTTTTCAGGAAAATTTTGTATTGGTTTTAATATGAAACAAATCTTGCATTGCATATATTATTCTTGTCACATACACAATGTTGGTTCAAACAAACATGTTGTTTTGAAAAAAAAATGTTGGCCCACATTTTTGTCTCCTTGAACTACAGTACAAGGTTACAAAAACTGGGGTGTGACAGATCTTCCCCCCATAAAAGAATCTCGTCCCGAGATTCGCAGGCAAGCAAAACGAGGGTGTGGCCAAAACAACAATGTTGAAACATTAGTCTAAAAAAACATCTGTTAGGTGGTTGGCAACATGAAACACAGGGCCTTCCCCCTTTGATTAATCTTACCAAAATACGCCGGCAGGTTAGTTTTTCCGAAGTTTTGGGTGCCATGTTCTAAACCTGGAACTTATTGTTCCTCAAACCATAATATTAATCCAGGGGTTATTCTTTAGTCAAAAACCTACTAGATTTCCAACCTCATATCTCTGATAGGGCTGCCACTATCAACTAGTTGTGAGAAACATCACTGGGATATCAAGCTAAGATTATCAATCCACTATAATATCCTTAGGGTTATAACTCTCTCATCATAGTATAGATCAATATATCGGATATCGACCAATCTTTCTTAAACATGAGCTTCCCATTTCTCAATTCCTAAAATCCAGGAAATCAACTATCTTCCTCTTAATCTAATGTACTATTAGAAAATCAAGTCTCAAATCATTTGTATCCCTCAAAGGTTATTTTCTCCTTCATCATATTACTAGTGCTAAACCCAACAATCATATTCCAACTCGATACTACTTCTATAAACCTTTTCAACTCTCCAAACTCTTATCTCATTATCAAAGCAAAACCATTTTTCTCAAAACAATCTCAACACAGCGTGACAAGCTCGAAAAATATATCACCAAGAATATCATCTACTATCTCCAAGCCATATTGATTTTTCCTAAAATCCAAAAATAATTCTTTTATATCTAACAATTATCCTTCCTATATCAAATCCAATATTTCGCCAATATGCCTTTTATCCAAAATCAAATATCTATCCCGAACCAACATAATTTTTCTATTACAATCAATAATTCTGCTAAAATCCAGTATAAGAATCACTTGTGCCAATAATTGTCCTCTTCACTCCAATACCACAATTTCTTCTCAATATTCTAGTCCTAATCAATCCTATCTTCATCATACAAACAAGTGCTTCCTAAAATCCAATAGTTTCCACCAATATTTCTAAACCTCAAATCATTTCTTTTATTCAACGTATTTAGCTCCAGATAACTTCCAAAGTTTTGGGGTCCACAACTGGTTAGCCCCAGCGTATATATTCTATAGTTCAACTCAAACAATTCTCATATTCTCCTCAAACTTTCACTCCTAAGCTAAACCTCAAATAAATCTCCACAATATCATATCCTAAAAATCTGGTTCCTCCAAAAATAGATAAACGATAGATCTTATCGCCTAGTAAAAATCATAGCTCACAAATCCAGTATTCCTTTCAACTTCCTCTTTCTAACGGACAACATGGAAAACATCCTAAGCCACCTTTCTCTTGGTTTAGAAAATTTCTCTTAGTATTTTTAAAACTGTTGTTAGGTGTAAATCTAGAGTTAGATTAATTACGTTAGTGTCGTTAATTTTAAAGATATTTTTCACTAGTCCGACAAGACACTACTGGTGTTCCATTACGTCGGATTTCTCAGGGTACGAAGTGAAACACAAACTATGGGGGTCACAGGTATGGTTCGAAGACGTACCATTACTTATGGCATGAGTCGCAGGTGCTTCTGCAACGTCATCTTGGTCTCGAGGTCCACTCATCAAACTATTGCGCTTCTTCTGGGTTGGACCCTGGGTCTCTTGGGTTTCATCGGGACAAGCTAGATCATAATTCCTCTGGGAACAATCACGAGCGTAATGTCCGTTTTTTCCACAAAATAAGCAACGTGTGGTTTTAGGCATGACATTTACACACTTTTTTGGAGGTTGTGGTATCACAGGCAAAGCACTACGAGTCACATATGAAGTAGATTCTCCTGGTGTCACCATCTTCTTTTTGCGACTCTCACTAGCAAACAGGTGCGGGTGTCCTCTCATAAGGACAACATTGTTCTCAGCATTAGCAATGCCAAGCTGAGTCAAGTACTGTAGGGCAACAACGGTGGCATAAGGCGCGCGCAAACAAAAAGGGTGGTTTTGTTTTTGAAAAACTTGTGAAACATACCGGCTCATAACAGAGATGAGAACGGTAGATAACACAACAGAAAACAAGCATCTGAGAAGCAAACCACAATCACAAACAAAGACTAGCACACCCATGAGACATAGTCTCAACAAGAATAACACAAACTTAGGTTTCACAAAGAAAAGCATAGGTCTTACAACACATATATCACACACAAGGTTCTTAACAAATTTCACACAACACAAACAAACACGCGTCTTGGGTGGGAACAACACAAACTCCTAATATCCTGCGGCAATCCTAAGTGCTCGAGGGAGTGCGTAGCTCTTCCTCAAACTCTTCAATTCTAGCTTGCCTGGTTGCAAGTTGAAATTGAAGGTTTCTCAATTGTGCACGAAGGTGGGAGTAAACGTACTTCATGGTCTTCCTCTTTGCTCCAAGACGACACTCAGTAGGAGAGGAAACTCTCAGGTCTTTCTCTAACTGGACTATCTCTCTTCCTCGGGTGTCGAGCTCTCCTCTGAGTCTATCCAGGGCAACCTGAGTGCTGTGCAGCTGTCCTTCCATGTGCTGGAAATGACGAGCAAAGAAAAAGTCTTTAGTGACATCTATGGGCTGGTTAAGTGATCTCCGGGGTCGATGGTGCTTGCAAAGTTGCACGAATGGTACAGACCACCAACCAGCACAACTCTCGTCCATCATTGTGAATCTGAGCTCCCTTCAACTCAGGTACTAGGCGACCGATAAGACGAGTCATCTTGATCAAATCCTCCTCAATGAGGCGGTAGCAAGGTGCATGCGTACCTAGCCGGAAGGATTCGGTGAAGACAACTGCCATCTATACCAAATGTTTAGGTATAGTTTAAGTTAGGTAAGAGTGTGCAAAATTTTAAGAAGCTCAAAGGAAACTTACTACAAGTAGAGTTTTCAAAAACACAGAGGGGATGGATTATATATAATATTTCGGTACATAGTCATCTTAGTAACTTAGTTTTGTAAAATATCCTTTTCAGAGTTATAGCTAACGTCCATTCTAACTAAGGTCTCCTAAGGTCAGGATAGCTCTGATACCAACTCTGTAAGGTCCCCCAGAACCAGTGTTCAAGGACACCTCCGATATGCATACATTCACGATCCCAGATCACACCAGTCGTGAACAACATATCAAGTTGGCATTCAGATACATTATCCATTACACAATTACAGAAAGACTTAAAAAGAGACATGGTCACACGACCAAGTCTAACACAACTGCCACGCAGGGCAAACACACAACACACACAGCGGAAGACTAAACACAAAAACGTAGTAGAGCCCAAGTCAACGCCTTAACCTACATGCTGCTAACCGGGAGACAATCCTAGTTCGCAAGGCCATCAGTGCAGTACTCCTCCTCGTAGACCTCCTCCTGAGACTCCTTCTCAAAGTCTGGCAAGTAAATACCAGGGACGAAACCAATATGAGTACGTTTGAATGTACTCAACAAGACACCCATCACGTAGCTTACCAAATGCAAGTATGCTTATATAGTGGAATATGTAGGCTATACACAATGCGCCACAGAATATGGTGTTTCTGTGGCGCACCACTGCGGTGCGCCACAGAATAGCATACTGGTGCGCCACAGAAATGTGCGCACTGTGCACATAAAGGTGGCAGCCCCCTCTCTCCCCCCCACTCACTTCATTGCAAGTGGATGTTGCTCACTCGCCCCCCCCCTCTCTCCACTCTATTTTTACACATTTAGTTCTCCTTTTTAGGTAGGTGAACCTATTTATTCGATGTATAATTGTTGGTGAAGTTTGTTGTTGTTGGGGGGGCCTAATTACCTTGCATCTATACTCCGGTCCCTCCCTCTCCCTCGCTCTTTTCGCGTGTCGGTATCGAATCTACTCGGTGAGTATAGTTGGAGGTGCATATGTCTTGTGTGGCCATCGATCGATGTGTATGGGTGTTTGTCATGCATGTGCAGGTGGACCGATCGATTGTCGCGCGTGCGGGCGCGGTGGTGCATGGATGTTTGCCGAAATGTTGATTCACTTCCATTTCGGCAAACTTTTGCACCCCATATGTCCTACTTATAGGAGAGGTCATGCCGAATTTTTCCGGCGACTATGCATGCACGTTGTGGTTCTAATTTTCTGCTCTCTATGTGTCTGTGCAGGCAACCATGGTACTAGAAATGAGCTCTGCTCGAATCGCTAGATACAAAAAAGACGCGAAGGCGGACATGATTCGGTGCAACAGGCGGCAGATAAGATGCCCGTGTCGATCATGCAAACTCGTGCGCTGGATTGACCCTGATTCAGGACAATTGGAGGAGCACCTTCGCAGACGCGGTTTCTTTGACGACCGCAACCACGTGGCACCGCCGCCGGCAGCAAAAGTTGTGCACGAAGAGGAGGGCGAGCGAGGATATGACGGCGAACAAGATCATCATGAAGAAGGATATGTCGGCGGAGAAGATCGACATGACGATGAAGGCGAGAACACGGAGACCCCGCTAATTTCGGCCTTGCGGGACTCTCATGTTCAGGATCTGCTGCTTAAGGAGACGAGCAACGACATAGCTGCAGCTAGGGAGAAAGCCAAACTGGCGCAAATGGAGATAGACGGGGTGACTCCGTTGTTTCCTGGGTGCCGCCCCGAGGATACGCGGTTGCATGTAACGCTTGCTGCTCTGAAGATGAAGACGCAAAACAAATGGACCGACTCGGGCTTCAACAAGAACTTGAAATTCTGGCACGATCGCCTTCCCGAGGGGAACACATTGCCAAGCAGTATCAACGAGGCTAAGAAAGTCGTGTGCCCTCTTGACCTACCTCACGAAAAATTTCACGCCTGCATCAATGATTGTGTAATTTATCGGGGGGAGTACAAGGACACAATCACATGTCCGAAGTGCGGCCACGGACGATACAAGTGTGGAACCAACAACAAGAAAATTCCTCGAAAAGTGGTATGGTACTTTCCTATCACTCCCCGTCTTCAACGGTACTACGTGGACCCTAAGGAAGCAAAGCTCATGCAATGGCACGCAAAAAGGGAGAAGCCGGAAGAAGATCCGGAGAAGGGCTATATCATGACACATCCTGCAGACGCTGCCGAGTGGGAAGCATTGGACGTAGCTTTCCCGAGTTTTGGGGGCGACGCGAGGAACGTCAGGCTGGGTATGAGCACCGATGGACTCAATCCGTTCGGCAACCAGAGTAGCACACATAGCAGCTGGCCCGTGTTTGTATGGCCTTACAACCTACCCCCGTGGCTGTGCACCAAGCAAAAGTACATACACTTGAGTATTCTCATCCAGGGGCCAAAACAACCAGGTGTCGACATGCATTTGTATCTCGGGCTGCTGAAAGACGAGTTAGACACGTTGTGGAAGACGCCACCCCGTACGTGGGACGCGTACACTAGAGATTATTTCCATATGAGAGTCGCGTTGCTGACGACGGTCACAGACTATCCTGGTTACGCGTATGTATCTGCCCAGGTCGGCCACGGATTCTGCGGCTGCGTGAAGTGCATGGACGGGACCCCGCATCTCCAGCTACCAAGGGATCCTGGGTCTTCGAAAACCGTGTACCCAGGGGCTCGAAGGTGGCTTCGCCTGGATCACCCGTGGAGAAAACGCGGTGAGTTGTTCAATGGTAAAGACGAGCCCGATGGAGCCCCGCGCACTAGGAGCGGCGAAGAAATCGACGAGCTTCTGAAAAATTGGGACGAGTGCCCTTCGCCGGGAAAGAAACGACCCAAGCCAGAGCCGCTGCTGGGTGTATGGAAAGCAAGGTCTGTTTTCCACGACTTGGAGTACTGACCGGTCCTCCACGCGCCTCATAGTCTTGATGTGATGCACATTACGAAGAACGTTACGGAGAGTCTGCTTGGCACTATTTGCAATTCGGAGAAGTCCAAGGATGGGCCGAAAGCAAGATATGATCTAAAACATTTTGGCATTAGGAAAAATCTACAGGTCCCCGCCGATAGTGATGATGATGATGACGATGAGGATAAGACGGAAGGGACTCAACGTCCTCCCCGCAAAAAGGCTAAGAAGAACACCGTGGTGCTTCCCGCTGCCTGCTTCACATTGAGTCCGCCGGAGCTTGAGCAGTTTTTCAGGTGCCTCGTAGAAGTCAGAGTTCCTCACGGATACTCAGGGAGTATAAGAAGATATCTGGACTTAGCGAAGAAGAGGTTCACCGGGATGAAGTCTCACGATTGTCATGTGCTCATGACGCAGATACTTCCTGTTGCGATCCGAGGGATAATGGACGAGCATGTCCGTGATACGTTGTTTGGCCTTTGCAACTTTTTCGACGTTATCACTCGGAAATCGATCGGCGTGAGGCAGCTCAAGATGCTACAGGATGAGATCGTGGTGATACTATGCGAGCTCGAGATTTACTTCCCGCCGGCATTCTGTGATATATGTGTACATCTCCTTCTCCATGTCGTTGATGACATCAGGCATCTCGGCCCGACGTTTCTGCACTACATGATGCCGATGGAAAGGCAGAATGGTGTCCTGAAAGGATACGTTCGCAATAGGGCCCGTCCAGACGCAAGCATGGCCAAAGGATTTCTAACCAACGAGTGCATCTCTTTCTGCGACAATTACCTAAGCACCGAAGACGATCAGGATGTCGGTTTGTCCACCAGGACGCACCGTGGCAGACTCAACGGAGTCGGTCACCGCGAGGGCTGCCGCGACGTCCATGTCGGCATTCAAAAACGACGCGACGACTTTGATAGGGCTCACCGGGTCGCGCTACAACACTTAAAGTTGATCGAGCCTTTCGTGGAAGAGCACAAAAGCTTAATCAATCAGAATTATATTGAAATGGGCGGGCCGAGGAAGATGGGAGACGTAACCAAAGAGCACAACTCCGGCTTCACGCGTTGGTTCAAGCAAAGTCAACTGACTGAAGCACGGAGAAAAATGCCTTCTACGGAAGATGAAAAACTCATATACATCTTATCACAGGGCCCCGGGCAGAACGTAAGGACCTATCAGGGGTACGACATCTCCGGTTACAGATTCTCCACCGAGGACAAGGACATGAGTAGCGAAAATCAAAACTCAGGAGTAACTATGCTATCATATGGCGATGCCGAGACTAATGTGGAAGAAAGATACTTTGGAAAGATCGAGGAGATATGGGAGCTCAACTACTGCGGAGAGACGGTGGTGCCAATGTTCCGTGTGAGATGGGCCAAGAATGTCAAGAAAGAAGGACGGTATTTCACCACAATGGTTATACCCGATGCCAAATCGAAGAACGCATCCGCGAAAAATGAGCCATGGGTACTCGCTAGCCAAGTTGACCAATGCTTCTTCATCACCGACCCGTCAAGGCCTAGCCGTGTTGTCGTGAGGAGGGGCAAGAGGAGCATCATCGGAATGGAAGGAGACGCCAACGAGGAAGACTTCAACAAGAACGGTGATCCGAAGATCGAGGAGGAGTTCGACAAGCACTTCGAC
Organism: Alopecurus myosuroides; assembly: GCA_028641055.1. Lineage (NCBI taxonomy): Eukaryota > Viridiplantae > Streptophyta > Magnoliopsida > Poales > Poaceae > Alopecurus > Alopecurus myosuroides. The sequence goes on along the minus strand of CM054063.1, from coordinate 87,678,484 downwards.
ATGCCTACTACTGGTAAAGTAAGAAGGAAGACATCCCTACCTACACACGGTTGTCCGTTCACGCGAAGAAATCTCAAGGTGGCCGGTATAAAGTATCCAGTCGCCAACAAAAAGGGAAAGAGACGCTAATTAAGCTAGATCGGAACCGAGACGAAGAAGAATTTTTTGTGTACATATGCTCATGTGTATGTTAGACAACCATATGTGTGTGTCAGACATTATATAAAAATATATTCTAATATTAAATGTGTGTTTTATTTTTGTAATTGTAATTTCCTGTTTTCTTTCTTTCTTTAATTATAACTAATTAAATAAAATATTAAAAAAATGTGGGGCAACACCAGGATTCGAACCCATGATTTCAGGGTTATTTACCTCACAGCCAAACCAATAGGCTATTAACACACATTTGTCAACATAGAGAGTGTTTTGTTTTTATTTTATTTTTACACACAATTCTATGGCGCACGGTCGTGCACGGTGCGCCATAGAATTCTCTCAATTCTGTGGCGCATCGCCGAAGGGATGCGCCATAGAAATGCCTTCCGGCCAATGACATGTGGCCCCACGTATGCGGCCACACAGTACGCCCACATATTTCTGTGGCGCACGTTTGCTGCGATGCGCCATAGAATATGGCTGTTAGGCACAGAAGAATCACGGCCCAACACTTAGCGAAATCACTTAGCCTCAACTCCCTCGTTCTCTCTCGTGCGACGAACCCTAGCTAGCAGCCGCCGTTGGAGGAAAAGCACCGGCCGTGGAGGAGGAGCAGGCGTGGAGGAGGAGCGCCCGTTGGAGGAAAAGCACCGGCCGTGGAGGAGGAGCAGGCGTGGAGGAGGAGCAGGCGTGGTGGAGGAGCGCGCGCCCGTGGAGGGAGGAGCGCCCGTGGTCCTCGTCTTCATCGTCTCGATTGCCACTGTCTGGATCGCCACTGCATCGCCTCGAGGAGCAGGAGCAGGTACCTTCCTCTCTGCCCTCTCTCTCCCTCTAGATCGCCACTGCCCGTGCCTTGCTGAACGTGCCAAAGTGGATGGCCAAATTTTTAGTCTTGTTCTGAATGCTAGTCTTGTTCCACTCATCATCCTCAAATTAGTATATGGTTCAAGCTTTTTACTGTGGACGCAGGGTGTGGCAGGATGTGTTGCAAAATAATTTTGACCATCTCTTTGATCAATGAAAATATGTATTGGTGAATGCATATGTAGTTTCTCTGCAATTGGTGCCTGTAGCGTTAGTCTGTGCGAAATGTTAGTGTGAAATTGATGCAATGGGTGAATGTCAAATGTTGGGAGAGAGAGAATTAGGAAAACCAATGTTTCAGGTACACATTTAGTTGCCAATGTTTCGCCGGAACGTTGATTCGTTTCCATTCCGGCGAATTTCTGGCACTCCGGCATGGCCTTTTTTTTAGCAAAGGTCATGCCGAAATTTTTCGTCGAACTGTTGGATTTCTAAGCATTTCTTTTCTATGAATTACGCTAGATTATTTTGGTTGATTGCAAAAAGGAATATAGATCCACTATATGGTTAAGTTTGTTGCATCATTTTATGTCTTTGAAAAAAATTATAACCTGAAGGTAATCATTTTCAACTCAACAAAGACTAGATTACACGACAAGAAGAGCTAGGTGTCATTTTTTTTCTTTCTTTTCAGAGATTGTATGTTACACTGTACTGTAACATACATACAGGCATCATCATACACGTGCTGCCCCTCTGATTTTCCTGTATAATCAAGGCTGATGACTGGAACAGCTTCTTTGTTATGTGCCTGTTGGGAACATTTCATTTGGTAGTTATGTGTTCGATGCTATTCCATAGTGCCCATGTGTTTTACAAGTGCAGCCGAGTCGGCATAATGAATGGCTAGCTACTATTCTATAGATAATTAGCAGTCGGAGTCAGTCAGAACCATGTTGCTAGTGAGATCGATGATTAGCCACACCTAGCTAGCTGAGTGATCCATGATCGTCTCCTGGTACCATTCTGTATCTATCAGGCCCAAGAGAGGAAGTTTCTGCATTTAAATCAGTTCAATGGCTTTCTAGCTTATTTAAACTTAGATGACAATTTTTTTTATTAAATTTATAGGCCTTATTATTTTTTTAATAAGATGGTGTGGTTAATCTTGTGTTTAATATGATTTTTTCTGGTTGCCTCAACTTTCTTGGCACCTAAAGCGCTCCCATGGACACTGTGTGTGCTTGCCTTGTTTGGAGATCCATATCCAATTATAGTAATCACCTAGATATTACAAAGCAGTTCCTGTTGTCTGATAAAACTGCATCGAACTAACAAACAATAGAAACATTACTGTCCGATTGCTCACCTTGATTAGAGTAGGCTTATCTTTGACTTCCTTTGCTTCTTTTATTGCCGCACGTATGTCGTCATAGCCAGTGTTGCCATTCTTCACCCAGATAGTATGCCATCCTAGGGCCTCATATCGAGCAAGCACATCTTCAGTGAAAGCAATATCTGTGCTACCATCGATCGATATATGATTGTCATCATAGAAGGCAATCAACTTTCCGAGACCCCAATGGCCAGCCGGGGAGGATGCCTCATTGGCAACACCTTCCATTTGGCAACCATCCCCAAGTATGACATACCTAAGATCATCAAGAAAAATAAATCGTATTACCGCTGTCCTGATGCACATCAACTTGGTAATTGTATTTGATCAAGCAAGTAAATATTGTTTACGTGTAATGGTCCACGATAGTTAAATCAGGCTTGTTGAAACGAGCAGCTAGGTGTTTACGTGTAATGGGAAAAAAAAGTGCCCACTGCTTGGGGCGTGTTGAACTAGCAGCCATCGGAGGGCAGCAAGGGTCGGGGCAAAGCGGCGCTGCTACCTTCCCCCAGCTCCAGCCACTTCACACTCCAGACGACACCCTACTGCCAGAAAATTACATGGTCACAATCAAAACTAACAAAGATGGATTTCACAACAATTACACCTATCCGGATGGCTATTAACAAATAGACACCATGTTCTATTGACGTTTAGGACCAGCCACATTACACAAGCAAAGCTAAACACCATCATCAGCCAAGGAAAACATCTCACAAAAAATAAATATGGCAGGTCTAGGCCGTTATAGAATGTTTAGCAGACTAGGTCCTGCTACTTTCTGTTTCATTTTCTGAGAATGATGTATTCCATCCATTGCAAATTTTGAAAAGCTAGGTATTCAAAATTATCTAGTATACAAATTTAATTCATGTCCGTGCCAGCCAAATCTGTATTGTACATCATGCCAATTTAAAATTCTCTGCCAAAATGCAGTTTTTGTGTACCACTGTTAGGAAACAGTTAGCGTTAAACTTAGGCTAGATAGGATGCTAGCGTTTCCAACACGCTGACCTTGTATACACCCGTTGGGTACTTTTATATACCCAACTCAATATTGAATAGACACTGCATAAATCGGGTTCACGACAGTGCACAAATCGGGTTCGTCTCAAGGAAACAACATAAACAGATGACTCAAACTTTTACAAACCCATTGGTCATTGTTCTAGCAGTGGATGCAAAAAAAAAGTACTTTGTTGCTCCAGGCTAGACAAACGACGACCTCGCACAAACAAGATAAAACCAAAAGAAGGGGGCACTTTCTCAACTCACGGTGATTATCAAATTCTGTCATGACTTACTTCAGTCTACACAGCATACAAACCCAGTGCGGCAATCCAACTACAACTCAACAGCGCCACGGAAACCTAAATAAATATTGTATCAGGTTTTTTAGTTCCACGTTAATCAAGTCAGCACACCAGAGTCAAAAGGCAGCCAATTTGCTTCAGTTTATGCATCCAACATAAATTTCAGTTAATCGTAGCCAGAAGGTTCTGACAAACACTTCAAACGTGTGAACACGAAACAAGAACACTCCAAACAAATAATAATGTAAGAGGGTGCATGAAATCAAATGAAAATCAAGCAGGTAGACGGTGTGCTTACTAAGGAATTTCATCATGAATCTACATTTTTTTTACTGTATTAGACGAGTAGAATTTCATCATGCAGTAAAAACAAGCAGGAATAATTTGAAATCCAAGCACGTCTATATTGAATAATTTGAAATCCAACTCAAAAACTCAAATTTGAATGTTATTACAGAAACATGTCTAGCTCTTCCAAGCACGTGTCCGTGCCCGAAGCCGGTGCCGAGGAAGAGGGCTGGGAGGCCCACGCTGCAACCAGAAGTGAGCAAGAGGACGTTGATTGGGGGTCCTTGGAGGAAGAGGACCAGGATAAGAGCACCGATGGTGGTGGCACTGACCGCACGGCGGCTGGTGGTAGCGGCGACGCCGCCCCGACGACCGATAAGAAGAATAAGAAGCCCCGGGCCCCAAGGAAGGATCGTAGGCCGCAAGTGGTCGCGAACGTCACCGATACAATCACCGAGGTCTCGCCGAGTGGCCTACCATTGGCGCCTCGATCTGTTACCTCAGGGTACGGCATGCAGCTAGGGTGCATCGTGCGGGAAAGCATGTCGATCAACACGACTGACCTTAGACACGACGACAACAAGGCTTTGGTCGAAATCCTTCTGAAGAAGCTTCACCAGCGATACACGTTCCCGGAGCCGTTCAACAAAATGGTGGACTCTTTAGCCATCACGAAGATGAGCACCGCGTTGAGCAGCTGGAAATCCCGGGTGAAAAAGAAGATTGAAAAAGGTAAAAGTTGGGAGGAGATCAGTCGAAAAGACCCGACGCTTCAGAAAGAAGATTTCGAGATATTTAAGGAGTACTTGAACACCGAGGAGTGTAAAAAATGGACAAAGTGGGGGCAGGATATGCGGGACCAAAACATAGGGCACCAACATCTCGGAAGCGGTGGTTACCAAGGAAAACAGCCTATTTGGGAGAAGGAGGACCGCGAGATGGAACGTCTCGGAAAAGATAACCCCTGGCACAAAATCACGGATATACAAGTTAGGAACTTTGTCCGATCCCGGTACTTCTTAGACTGGAAGACGGGGGAATTCGTGACGAAAGACGAGGACGTGAAGGAATTTGAGAAACATTTGGTAAGGATACATATATCTCAAGTACATGTATATTGCATTGATCTAATAATTAGATAATGGGCTCACCTTAATTTCCTTTTGTCCGAAGGAGAGGGAGTTGCGGAAATCTGACTCGTCCGAAGGGTCGACGAGTCGGTGGGACACGCCTTTCAACAGAGCGACGAACGCATACAAGCAAAGGCCGTTGGATGCCCCGCCGACGTCAGCTGGCCGCATCTCCGGCTTTGGGCTAAACATGAAGGTAGCCGAGTACTACTCATCAGATGCCAAGTCAAAAAAGAAGAGGAAGACGACATCGACTAAGGATGATGAGGAGGTCGCGGAGCTGAAGAAGAAGATGGCGGCTCTAGAGAAGAAACTGGAGAGCAGAGAGGTGGACCCCGACAGGCTCAACCGATTAGTGGATGAGAGGCTCAAGGAAGTCATCCCCGCTGGGCTGATGGAGGGGCTAGCTTCCTGGAATGCGGGGGGTCAAATTGGACCGATCCATCTGCCCAGCTTCATCGGCAGCAACTCAAGCATGAACCAGCAAGTGCCACCGCAACAGCTGACCCCCCCAGACGCCGGCGCCACTCCTTCTGGTCACATCGCCGCCCCCTTCGGCAGCAATGCCGAAGAATGATGGGCAGGGCACCGTCGCCCTTGTCTCGACACCCGCCGAGCTAGACGCCATCACCAAGGTAACTAATTAGTTAATCGTGATCTAACTACGCATTCTCAAGATGACTGTCATCTCATGATGCCTGGTATGTTGCACAACAGGACGAACCTTGCGTACTCCTGCATCGTGTGGTGCCGGGCGGAGAGTTGGTGGATGTTGCTACCGGCACTATTATACAACCCATGCAACGCACTATGCACCACTCTCGAATGGACCAGAACGTGATGAAGGTGAAGTTGGCCAATGTAGTGCCGGAGTATCGCGACGTCCTCCCCCCCTTTCAACCTCCAGGCTGCGACGAGGACAACTTGGTACTTGGAGAGTGCACGACTTGGGTGATGCAATGGCCGAAGAGCCAGATTCGTCTTGGGGGGGGTCTTGTGATCAAGCGCAACACCGGCGCCACATCCCCTATGGCCCCGCAGAATAAGATCGTCCGGCCCACGAAGCAAAGAGCCCTCCAGACTGCACCCAAGGCCGCCGCCCCTCAGAAGGAAACAGTACTCGTCGCCACCACCACCACCCAGAAGGAACCGGCGGTTGTTGCCACCACCACCCAGAAGGAACCGGCGGTTGTTGCCACCACAACAAGGCACAAAGTGTTGTTGGGAAATATGCCGCAACGACCGCCCAAAAGATCATCAAAAGCAGTTGTGCCTCAACCGCCGGCATCACAGCCGCCGGCATCACAGCCGCCGGCACCACCAAAGGACGTGGACAACCAGTTTGCTGGAGCCGCCGGTGTCGAAGACTATCATTACGATGACAATGTCGACATCAATGCCTACCTCAACACGGGCTACAGCCAAGATAGGTACATGCCTGATATGAATCGTGACGACGAAGCCTTCCGCAGTCACGACGATCAACCTAGACGTACTGAAGTCACGCAGCGTCTGACCTACCCGGAGGGTACAGTATTCAGCCCTGGCACACTGCATAAGACAATCGAAGGGTCGTCCCGAGCACCCGCACCCCCAGCTCCCTCACCCCCAGCTCCCGCAGCAGATCAAGCCACCGCCAGCAAGAAGATTAGGAAGAGACCTGCTAAAAAGGTCCAGCATACTAAGATCTTGGCCGACGCCGTGATACGACCCCCTAAGGATGGATTGACCCGCTTGCATGAAGCTGGGAAACCGATACTGGGTCCGGACGAGATACATGGGGCAACTGGACCAATGCTCACATTGCAGAACATTATCGTGATGCTAGAGGGTCTCCTTCTTCAAGACAAGTGTCCAAATTATCCTGTGTTCACGGTCAAGGTGCCAGAGGGCCCGGACTTCGTCAACGAAGACCCCGCGGGACTGTTCTTCATAGCGTATGAGGATATCTTCAGTCTGTTTCACTCGAGACGGCTGGACTATAACTTGGTCCGCCTATACGCGCTAAATGCTCAGCTGCAGATCCAGCGAGAGTTACCCCCTCACGTTATGGTAGCGGATCCCTACTACATGCGTGATAGCCAGCTGGAGGAAGGATCAAGTACACGGACCAAGGCAGTGAAGTACCTCGAGAGCTTCATGTTGAGAAACGGTCAGAACAAGACGGACATTCTTTTGCCTGTCTTCCCCGAGTAAGTCTCGCGATCGTCTTAGCTAATGTTTTTTTTCTAGGTTTCATCCATTGCTTATCCTCGATTCAATTGCATGTGTTGAGCAGGGACACATACTGCACACTCATCGTGCTTTGCCCACAATATTCACTTGCCCAATACTTCGACTCGTCGAATGTGACGAAGAGGAAAGACTACACCAGAATAAGGGGTGTTCTCGATGAGGCTATCAATGGCTACGCCCAAAATGGAGGCACATTCGAAAAGAAACAAGAATGTATCAGGCCGGCTACTGGCAAATACGGGTTCAGGCACGTGACCGATTTCCCCTGCATCAAGCAGCCGGCTTGGAGCACGAAAGAGGCCTTCTATGCCCTCCATCACCTCAAAGGGATTGTCCGCGATGCAAACAATTTGAATCATCCTTCTAGACTCCGAGACTGGTCCAACAAAATGGCAGGGGGAAATCTCACAGGAAGATCTTATACAAGATTTTCATCGCATCAAAGTCAAGTTGTCGGAGATAATCATTGAAGATGTCAACAAAAAGGGAGGGCCCTTGCACCAACCCATAGGGTTATGCCAGAGGGATATCCAGGAACGCCTAGAGCGGCAGGCTGATCGTAGGTCGTGGATGACGAAGGAGCTATATAAGCCGTTTCCGGCGCCGCTCCAGTTGAGGTATCGTTGATCGAGGTGTGCGTAGCTAGCTACTATTAGTTTGTTTAACAAAATTTGCTTAACTTATATAAGCCTAGCTACTATATTAGTTTAGCTCTAAACTTAGGCATAGCTAGCTACTATTAGTTTGCTCTAAACTTAGGCCTAGCTAGCTACTATTAGTTAGCTCTAAACTCCTAGCTAGGTACTATTAGTTTGCTCTAAATTAACTTAGGCCTAGCTAGCTTTATGTTTGTATATCTTTGATGTTTATTTTTTGTTTCCTTAGTTGTTTTTTGTGAACATATATGACTTAGTTGTTTTTTGCATTATACTTACTAATATGCTTTGTGTCTATCTATATAGATGACGTACTACGTGGTGTTCGAGGGTCGGGTTCCAGGAGTCTATGACGAGTGGAAGGACTGCAAAGCACAGGTCGACAAGTTCAGCGGCAACTGCTATAAAGGATACAAGACTAGACACGAGGCGGTTGCGAAGTGGAGGGACCACCAGTCGAAACAGATGAACAAGATGAACAAGATGAACAAGATGGAGGCCTCCTACAAGCTACCGTTCTTGCTCACCATCGTCGCCGTGCTTGTAGTCTATTTCATCTTAGCTTAGGCATTTGTAACTTGACAACTCGAGTAACTATGTGGTGACAATTATTGTTCGATGATGTGTTTGACAACTCGAGTAACTATGTGATCACTTTGAGACAAATTCGATACTTTGCACTATGTATCACTATTGTGATTAAGTAACTTTGTAAAATATCAGTAATATGTTATATGTTGTCAAATATCACTGCTGTGAATAATTCCTGTATAATTCCTGTATATTCAAACTGTATACAGCAGAAACAATTTAAATTTCGAAATATTGCAGATGTTTCTGTGGCGCACCATTGGAGAATTCTGTGGCGCACCCAATTCTGTGGCGCACCATTAAGGGATGCGCCACAGAATCGACCATTTCTGTGGCGCACGGGCTAGGTGCGCCACAGAATCCACTATTTCTGTGGCGCACGGGTTTGGTGCGCCACAGAAATTATTTTTGTGGCGTGTGTTCTGTGGCGCACCCCTGTGGCCCCAGGGTGCGCCACAGAATAGGATTTTGGTGCGCCACAGAAGAGGGTTTCCCTACTAGTGTCTGTTGGGGAATAGGTAAAGGGGAACCTTACCAGCCACCAATATAAGCCGTAGATTGTCCAGGCGAATAGAGGTTACATAATCTGGGTTATAACTGATGGAGCCGGGTTATGATAAGAAGAACCGGGTTATGGTGACTATAACCCGTACATGACGAAGGGACCGGCCCAAGGCCCAGGAGAGAAGAAATGGAAGCGTGGAGGCCAGGAGGACAATGCAAGGCCGGTAAGGGAAAGCCGGGTCATGATGAGAACCGGCGAGGTAAATGAAAGCCGGAGGAAGCAAGGACTCCGAGGACGGGTGTGATCTAGACTTTCCTTGTAACCCGGAGGTCTCGTCCACGATATAAGGCGAGACCCTGGGACATAGAAAGACAAGTTCTAAGTTGATAGCAGATAGCTCGAAACATCGAGACCCAGATTGGCCCTTTGTAATCGAGACCTTGTTCCCTGATAGTAAGAAGGCAGGAGTAGGTTTACCCGCAATAGAGGGGCCGAATCTGGGTATACTCGCGTCTCTCTTTTCCACCTTAACCCTTTCGAAGTTTCGTTTAGAAGCAATGGCCTCGCAATCTAGTTCTCGTATGAGGACACTTGCCGTGACAAAACCACGATAGTTGGCGCCCACCGTGGGGCCTGCTCGCGGAAGCGTCGTCTTTTCGGAAGGAGCACTACCTGGGATCGAGAACCTTGCAATAGGCCGGCTTAGGAGGAGCCGGCGTGGGAACTATTACAATCACGACACGTGGGTCCCTGAGTTTGCCTCTGTGGAGTCAGGACTTCACGTCCCCTTGGGGAGGATCCATGTCTTCATTGGGTACGTCGGGACAACAACTTCAGAACCGGAACAACTATCAGATTCGGTGTCTGAGAAGACCGCGGCAGTGGACTCCGATGGGGAGTCCTCAGTTGGGAACAATGATGATCACGATGAAACAGGCTCGATCCACCAGCTCTTTGGAGACCGGTTACGAGGAGACCAAGAATTGAATACGCAAGGTTTCGCTGAGGCGACTTATCACGTTGCTGTCTACATGGATGGTCCCACGCGACGAACCGAGCCCAGGTATGACTCGGAAGGAAACCTGATTTCAAACGAGGCTTCAACCTCAAATACGGTTCCCGGAGCACCAGGCATTACGAGCACAGCACCAACCGGGCCAACGGTAGCCCCGGGAGAACCAGCGGTGACACCCTCGACAGGACGCGGGGCAACCAGCTCTAGGCCAGGGGAAGCGGTAATCGACCTAACCGGGCTTGCGTCATATAACTCAAGGATTGAGTTGATGGCCGCGATGGATTCATTAAATGAGATTCTGGCAACACCGATCACACTGGAAAACCTGGCGCAACGCAACACAGAGATAGAAATACTCCGACAGGAAATAACTCATGCCCATCGAGAGATCGAGAAAGAGGCGACCTGCATAAACAAAGCTCGGTTAGAAGTTCCGGAGGAGGCTACACGTCTAGAGAGGGAAGGAATTCACCTAACTTTCAGGCAAAGGGAGCTAGACTCAATACAGAATAGACGTCATAATACTCGTCTGAACAACGAGTTCGGGGTAGGACTCGAGCCCACTAACCTCCATAATTTATTTACGCCCCCTGCTGGGAACCCCGTAGCTCATAACCCAGCTGGCCCAGGTGACCCCATGAACCCGCCGGCTATCCCCGTTCCGGTTCATTCACCACGTTTCCAGCCACCCATCCAGCTGCACGGCAGCCTGAATCCAGTGCCAACTCCAGCACAACCCCTGCAGGAAAGGTTCCATATGCCCCCGGATCACTTCAATAATTCGATGGATAACATTTTGGCGGCAACCACGAGTCTGGCACAGATCCCAGTTGACCCCAATAACCCCATGGCAGTTGAAGTTCAAAGGGCTATTCAGATGTTGCAAATAGCGGTGGTTCAACAGTTGAATTACAGTAACCAGGACATGATACACTCGACCCCCTATCACAGTAGGACAGCTTTGCCAAGGAATCACTGTGGAAATTCTCCAGCCCCAGCAGGATCCAGCAATGCTAACCTACAACAACCTAACTCACCCAGGCAAGCAGTATCTTATGCGCCTGGAGTCCTAAATACAGGACATAGAATTGCAGAACCAGAAAACAGGAATCCAGGTCATATTCAAAACCCGGTTCAGATCACGGTCTCAAACCTAGCTCAAGACGGGTCTCGGAGGATTGGAATCCAATGCCTCGGTCCTGGAATCAGGAACGAGAGAATACCAGCTGATTTCAAAGAACCTCGTAGAGTTGTGAATTATACGCCTGACATGGAGCCTGCAGACTGGATAGAGGGATATGAGATGGCCATGGAGATACTAGAAGTAAGCGACGCAGTGTGCACGCAATACTTAAGCGTAATGCTGGAAGGGCCTGCGAAGTCTTGGCCGAAAAAACTTACCCGCAAACTCGATCAATAGCTGGCAGGAGTTGAAGGACGAGTTCATCGAAAACTTTCAAGGGACCTGCAAGCGGCCAACGACCATCACTAACCTAGAAAACTGTGTCCAGAAGGAAGGGGAATCTGCTCAGCACTGGTCTCGACGTGTCGCAGAAATCATACATTCATCTGTCGGACTCACTGCTCAGCAAGCAGTCATAGCATTGGAGCGGAATTGCAGATTTGACCCGTTAAAGCACAAGTTGGGGCGCATTAAGCGATACGTAAATGATATGAGCGAATTAATGGATGCAATGACCAAGTATGCAGAGTCTGACAAAACAAAGGATGCAGAATCAGACGATGAGAAGTCTGCAAAAGCGAAGAAAGCTGGAAACAAGGGTAGACAAAACCCGAATCAGAGTAGCAGCAATCCCCAGAACTTGAATAATAACAAGCGCAAAAATGGGGAAGGAACCTCAGGTTTAGTAGCTAACACAAGTACATGTTACAGAAATCAGCGTCAGGGGAATAACTTCAAAGGAAATCAAAAAATTTGACCTAACAGTTTTGCTCAGGCTCAGCAGGCTTTGAAAGGACCATGCCCCAAACATAGCAAAAACGAAAAGTTAGCAAATCATTCCTGGGAAAATTGCTTCATTATGCAGGGTTTTAGGACTAGTGGTAACAATAACTATGGACCAGGAAACAATGGACGAGGTAGTTCCGGCAACATGGGAGCTGGGCACCCGGGACCTGGCAATCCAGGACCTGGAAATCAGAATCCGGGTCACCCTGGTCAGGGTAACCAGGGAAACAGTCAAGGCGGCAGTCACCAAGGAGGAAATTCTGGTTTTCAAACAAACCCGAAATAGTTAAGCTCAGGCCAATACCATGTGTTTACTACAAGTTCATGCAGGAGGGAATGCAAGGTGCAGAAACGTGCAGTCAATAAGGTAGCTCCTGCTGTCCCTAGATGCCTCAATTGGTCAGAGCAACCCATAACCTGGAGTCGGGCAGATCATCCTTCTAGAGTTGATAGTCCGGAAAGCGTGGCTCTCGTTGTGGCTCCGCAAGTCGGAGGTTCTAAGTTGGACAAAGTATTGATGGATGGAGAAAGCAGTATAAACATACTCTATTACGACACGTTCAAAAGGATTAACCTGCAAGAGAAACAACTCCAGCCATCATCAACTGTTTTCCATGGGATTGTACCTGGTAAGTCCGCACAACCTATTGGGAAAATATACCTTGAGGTCTCTTTTGGAGTAGTTGACAATTACAGGACAGATATGCTAGCGTTTGAGGTGGTAAAATTCAAAAGTCCATGTCATGCTTTGTTTCGATGACCGGCTTATGCAAAATTCATGGCAAGGCCTTGCTACGTCTACCTGAAGCTAAAGATGCCAGGACCTAACAGAAACCTAACTGTCAATGGGGACAGAGACATAGCCTTGGAATGCGAGGAAGGTGATGCAACATATGCAGAGACTGCACGTGCAGAAGAAGAGTTGAAACTACATAATTTGCAAGTTGATCCAGAAGATATGACCTCGCTCAAAAAGCCATCAGCCGAGTCTAATTTAAAATTCCAATCTGCCCAAGACACCAGGTTGGTGGACTTTACCCCCGGGGACTCGTCCAAGCAGTTCAACGTGGGGGCTCATATGACAGCAAAATAGGAAGGCACACTCATCAAGTTTCTCCGTGAGAATTGGGATATCTTTGCATGGAAACCTTCTGACATGCCAGGTGTCCGAAGGGAACTTGCTAAGCACAGTCTAAGTGTGGATCCTAACCTGAAACCTATTCGTCAATTCCTCCGTCATTTTAATGATGACAGAAGAAAGCCAATTGGAGAGGAGATAGCAAGGTTACTTGCTGCAGGGTTCATAGTTGAGGTGTTACACCAAAAGTGGTTAGCCAATCCAGTCATGGTTCTCAAGAAAAAGGGAACTTGGAGGATGTGCATCGACTACACAGACCTGAACAAAGCATGCCCTAAAGACCCGTTCGCTTTACCCCGTATCGATCAGATTATAGACTCTATGGCTGGTTGCGAATTGCTATGTTTCCTAGATGCATACTCAGGTTATCACCAAATCAAAATGAAGGAAGAGGATCAAGAGAAGACGTCATTAATTACTCCGTTCAGAGCTTTCTGTTACACGTCAATGCCTTTCGGGTTAAAAAATGCAGGAGCAACTTATGAGAGATGTATTCAAAATTGTTTGGAAAGTCAGATTGGGCGAAACGTGCACGCTTATGTGGATGACATAGTGGTAAAATCCCAGAAAGGTGACACTTTGATCTCAGACCTAGAAGAGACGTTTGCCAGCTTACGCAGGTACCAGATGAAACTTAACCCAACAAAATACGTTTTTGGAGTGCCAGCTGGGAAGTTACTGGGTTTCATTATTTCAGAGAGAGGTATTGAAACCAACCCGGAAAAAATCCAGGCTATACATAACCTGAAAAGGCCGGCTTGACTGAAGGACATTCAGAAGCTTAATTACAGGTTGTGTTGCTGCCTTAAGACGGTTTATAAGCACGTTAGGCGAAAAAGCTATACCTTTGTATCGACTCTTGAAGAAAATTGACACCTTCGTATGGAATCAAGAGGCAGACGAGGCTTTGAAAAAAAAACTTTCTAATGCGTCTATCTTGTTTACGCGTGAGAAGAAGGAACCCATGTTATTATACGTAGCAGCCAATAACAGGGCGGTCAGTGCGGTCGTAGTTGTGGAACGTAAGATGGAAGGAAAAGAGGGTCTTGTCCAGCGCCCGGTTTACTATGTCAGCGAGGTCTTGACAGAGTCCAAGCAACATTACCCGCATTGGCAGAAGTTAGTTTTTGGGGTATTCATGGCCAGTCGCAAGCTGAAACATTACTTTCAGGAACATCCCATTACTATGGTCAGTTCAGCGCCCTTTTAAGATATTATTCAGAATAGAGAAGCAACAGGGAGAGTTGCAAAATGGGCTATTGAGATGGGGCCATATCACATCAAATATGATCCCAGGTGTCGCACCCGGACTTCTAGAGGATACTCGCAGTTCCGTTGAACAGTAGTTGATTGGATTACGGGGCTTACCGGCGCCCGCATCTCTTACGAGTAGGCCAACACACGTATGTGTGACAACCAAACCCTACTGTTCATCGTCTACGTAAACCATCCCATAGAAATCAGGATACTACCATTGACGTACTTCATACCATACACACATGGTACGTCAACGGCGTTTAACAAGATGATAACACAACAGATCTCTAAGACACAAAAGATTGAAATAAGTTGCAAATGGCTCTCATTAGAGCAGAGATAGCAAATACAATCATCTAGAGGACACATGTCCCAACATATCATCATTACATCTTAGCGGAAGCATTCAAAGGGTCTGAGTACAGACAAATCCAAATAGGCTTAAGAAGCCGGAAACGAAAAGACGGAGCCCATCCACGATGTCTCGGATCCTGCCCAGGTCCGCTATCTACTCGTCAGCAGCCTCTTCAAACTCCACGTAGTAGCCATCACGGGGATCCTCGTAAGCGTAGTCTGCGGAAACCACATCCCCAAAGGGGTCAGTACAACAACGTACTGGCAAGCAAGACTCACAGTTCACCAAAGTGTAACCCGTCAACACCAAGCATAGATGCCTTGGGTTCAACGGAAGAAAGGGGGTATAAAAGATGCTGCAACTGGCTGCACTAACCAACTACAGGACATGATACAACTTCCGGCTAACAGAAAGGGGATAAGATAGCGTAACGTAACCAACTATAACTAACCACCAAAACAAACCCATCCTGGATCTCGCCCCTTATCCAAAGAAGCAATCCGAGGATAACTCACACAGTTGGATTAATGATGGTTCAAGTTATTGTGTCAATAATACTGTTACTAGTCAAGTTATCATTAGTTAGGTGTAAGTTGTTCTGAGTACTTGTTAGCCAGTACTTTCACCAAGTCAACCATAACCGCGGAAAACACGACTTCTCGAAAAGATTTATCCCTGCAGGGGTGCACCAATTTGGCCGTACACGTAAGAATATCCCGCCAGATGGGAATCAAACCCACCAAGCGAGGCACTCAACACAACTCGACTCTTCTTCGCATCAAGCCCAAAGAACCCCGTGCAATTGAGCGCACGACTAATCGAGCCCCACGAAGAAAAGGGGACCCTAATAACACTCTAAGAACGTGTCTCCCTAAATGCCGACTACAAAAGTTCCACCCTGGCCACGGGCTCGCACCTGCATATGCATGCGGCAAATGGAAAACCCGAACTATGAGGCGATTTGGACGAGATGCGAATCGAATCAAATTGAGGGGGGCGCACATACACGCTTCCCACATGCGGATAGTGCGCTCATCATGGATCAGTAGACAAGACCCTTTTCCTAATTAGGGTCGACACTAGCAGGCCTCAAAACCACACCGGGCCTCCTGCCGGTGCCTTATCAGTAAATTATTATTACCTCAAAATTAACAGGTTGTTGTTTAACATCGAGCCCCAGAACATAATAGAAATAGTAACAGAAAGTAACGTGTAACAGACTCGAGCAAAAACAACCCTAAGCATGCTAGTAAGACATGGGCAACAAACAATGGGGTTATAGGTGTGGAGGTGAGGCTATATCAGGGTTAAAGGATATCATGTGATAGGTTCGTAACAGAAGCAACGATACATATGGCTAGAAGAAATAGACAACGGAAAGTATCGGTAACCAATGTTGAAAGGAACACAGTGGTTCATGTGAGTGATAACTTGCCTGCAAACTCAGTAGCCTGGTACTGGGCTAACTCCTCAGAAGGGGTGTCGTAAAGCTCGTCTGTATCAACGTCGTCGTCTATCCGAGAAGAAGCAAACAAACAACGCAGAGAACAAACAATCAATAACATGGCATAGTGCACAATCATGGGATGATGCATGTCAATTTAATTGATGCATCAAAATAAAGTAGTTGACATGGTAACAACATGATTAAATGGACCCACATGCAATTTGGGATTGCATATGGAAAGCCCATGAATTATGGTTGAAACAATTGTTTTACAACTAACCAACAGGTGTAAGTGAATTAGCATGATGCATGGATGAGGAAAACATCAAAATAACAACAATAGAACCAATTGGAAATAAGGTTTACCAATTTAGAAATTTATTTATTAAGTTAGGGAATTTTGGTTCCTTAAAGGGGTTACACAATTAGTTGTTGTTTTCACCAATTTAAATTGTTCAAAATAAATAACAAAATTCATATTTGGAAAGTACACAAAATTTTTAGGTGGAATACATGTTTCAATTATTGAAAAAGGAATTACCATGATTTAATTATGAATTAAACAAGTTTAAACAAGATTTAAATGAATTAAATTCAAGTATGAATTTATTTGAATTTTTTTTTGTTCAAAACATTAAACCAATTTCATATTTGAAAGTTTATACTTTTCTAGTTTGAAAATATATTTTATATGTTCAAAAATATTTTAATTTGAGCAAGTTATGAATTTAGTAAATTTAAATCATTTAAACAAGGTTTAAATTATTTAAGCAATTTTAATTATTCGAAACATGAAACAAAATTTATATTTGAAAAGGTGGTTTAAAATAGCATGGAAAACATATTTTATTTGTGTTATTTGGATTAAGTATGAATTACTTATGCATTTAATCAAATTTCAAATGAATTGTTTGAATTTGAAATTTGGATGCATTTGAATTATTCAAAACAGAATACAAATGTTATAAACAGGTAGAGAATTAAATTTGGTTCAACAAACATATTTTATTTGCATTAGTTGGATTTACAAAATAAAAGTTATTTGCATTTTCATTTCAGGGACCAAACTGCAAAAGAATTGGGCTTAACTGAAAAAAAAAAAAGCTGAAAACTTAAATTCACTCTGCAGTGGCTAGCCACTGCCACTGACAGAGGCACCCTGGGCTGCGTGGCAGCACAGGTGGCAGCAGAGGCCACTTACAGGTGGGCCACGCCTGTCAGTGCCTTGCGCAAAAATTGGGGTTTATTCCGCGGGCGCAGGGCTCGAACCCAGGCCGCGGACGAGCGCGCAGTGGAGCGCTACCACTGCGATACGTTTTCAGTTTTGACAGAAGAGGGGTTGCAGTGAGGAAATAGTTCAGTTAGGTTAACTGAATTTTTACTGCGCGCGCGTTTGTCTGAACTTTGACAGGGATCGTTGCCGGCGGCGAGCTGTGGCCGTGTGTGGGTGCTCGCCGTGCTGCTGGTGCTAGGGTGGTGCAGCGTGCTGGTGTGCAGTGCGCAAGAGCGCAAGAAGGGGATGGAAGGTGGCTGCTCACCCTCGCCGTAGACGAAGCAGAGGCTCGGGGCAGGTTGCTGTCGCCGGCGGCAAGGGAGAGGATGGCGGCGGCGCTGTGGACTCCCTCCGTGCACGCTGGGGTGTCAACGACGACGAGGAAGCTGCGGCGGTGCGATTCCCGCGGCTAAGTTGGATGGTGGAGCACGGCAACGGCGGCGGTCATGGTAGATTCAGAGGTGGGCTCTCCGGTGAGGTACAGAGAGGGGAATTCCGGTGAGAGAGAGGGAAAATGGCGGCGGCGCGAGGGGGATAGGGTAGGTAGGTGCTAGGGCTGCTCGGGGGAGGCCTAGGGTAGGCTTTATAGGGTGCAGGGGCTCGCTCCCGGCCGTTCACTGTCGCGCCGTCGACGTGGCGCCGGTGGATGGCGCGCCGTACGCGGGGAAGAAAAGAGGGGGGTGAGCGAAGGGGTACCGGGCCGCGCGGGGAAGAAGAATTTGGGCTGGGCCGGCGTGCTGCTCCCCTCCTCGCTGGCGTTTTCTTTTTATTTAATTGTTTTGTTACTTTTTTTTGCAGAAATGGAAATAGGAAGAATTAGATAGGTTTTGGGCTAGGAAAATTTTAGGAAAAAATTTGTTTTAGTTATTTAAGTTAACAGCAACAACTTGCCAAGTTTAGCTTTTCAAAAAGTTCAAAAACTTGCTGTTTGTAAATTAATTCAACTTTGAATGAATTTTATTATTAAGTGAATATTGAAAACAAAATTCAAATAGGGTGAACCCTATAGTTTAAAATGGAACAAATGATTAGAATTGTTGTGTAATTTTCATAATTTCAAATTGGGTGTTGTTTGTAATATGATTTGAATTTTGAATGCCAATTGGAATTAAGTGGATTATTAAATAACAAATAAATAGTTGAGCTTTTTATTTTTCATGAAACAATTGAATGTTTTATTTTGAACCTTTTATTTGGGGAGATTGTAACATAACAAGTATGAACAAACATTTGAAATATTGTTTGAATTTGAATTGTGAACACAAAGAAAAACAGATGCAAACCAAATGAAAACAAATGCAAACAAGGAATGAGTATGATGACATGATGCAAAACTTTAATGAAACAAGAAACAAACATTCTAAATGGAAGTTTTCATACTTGGGATGTTACAAAACGCCCCCCGCCCTTGAAGGAATCGCGCCCCGAGATTCCTACTGAGAAAGGAAAAGGTCCGGATACTTCTTGCGAAGATCCTCTTCGGTCTCCCATGTTGCCTCTTTATCGGAATGATGGGACCACTGCACTTTCAAGAACTTGGCGCTCTTGTTGCGAGTCTTACGCTCGGTCTCATCGAGAATACGAACAGGGTGCTCCTCATAAGAGAGATCATCTTGCAGTTCAATTGAATCATGATCAACTGCACGATCTGGATCTTTGAAACACCTCTTGAGCTGTGACACGTGAAACACATCGTGCACCTTGGATAGTTTTTCTGGAAGTTCAAGACGATAGGCATTTTCCGCACGCCTTGAGAGAATGTTGAAAGGACCAATGTATCTTGGTGCAAGCTTTCCTTTCACACCAAAACGATGAGTGCCTCTGAGGGGAGTTACACGGAGATATGCCTTGTCACCAGGTGTATAGATCATATCCCTGTGCTTGCTGTCATAGTAGCTTTTCTGACGAGACTGAGCAATCTTGAGATTGTCACGAATGATGCGAACTTTCTCTTCGGCTTCCTTAACAATGTCAGGGCCTAAGAGTGAACGTTCACCAGCTCCAGACCAATTGATTGGACTCCTGCATCTGCGGCCATAGAGAGCTTCAAATGGTGCCATGCCTAGGCTTGCCTGGAAGCTGTTGTTGTAGGAGAATTCAGCATATGGAAGGCAATCCTCCCATTTCATGCCAAAGGAGAGACCACATGCTCTGAGCATATCCTCGAGAATCTGATTGACTCTTTCGACTTGCCCTTGAGACTGAGGGTGATAAGCTGTGCTGAACAGAAGTTTGGTGCCCAATGCTTCTTGAAAGCTTTTCCAGAAATGAGAAGTGAATATGCTTCCACGGTCTGAGCTTATTTCCAATGGAACACCATGAAGAGGAACAATCTTTGCTGTGTAGAGCTCTGCTAACTGGCTAGCTGAGATTGTTTCTTTGACAGCAAAGAAGTGAGCTACTTTAGTGAGACGATCAATGACAACGAAGATTGCATCGTTGCCCTTCTTGGACTTTGGAAAACCAGTGACGAAGTCCATTTCAATCATGTCCCACTTCCACTCAGGGATTTTCAGAGGTTGGAGTAGACCTGCTGTTTTCTGATGAACTGCCTTAACACGTTGACAAACGTCGCATTCAGAAACGTATTGAGCAATTTCACGTTTCATGCCAGGCCACCAATACAGCGTCTTAAGATCCTGGTACATCTTTGTACTTCCAGGGTGGATGGAGAGAGGAGTTTCATGAGCCTCCTTGAGAATGACATCTTTGAGACTTTGAACTTGAGGAACTGCAATGCGTCCTTCGAAGAACACAGTTCCCTTGTCATCAATTGAGAAGGACTTAAATTTCTCCTTGCCTTCTTTGATGTGTTCTACCATCTTCTTGATTTCAGCATCACGAAGTTGTTCAGAACGAATCTTGTCCTCGAGAGTTGGACTGGCTGTCAAGCTTGCAAGATAACCTTGAGGAACAAGACCAAGGTTCAGCTTCTGGAATTCTTCGTGAAGAGGAGGTTGGCTTTCCATGATCATGAGATTATTGCAATACGACTTGCGACTGAGAGCATCGGCCATAACATTAGCCTTGCCTGGAGTGTAAGAAATGGTGAGATCAAAGTCTTTAATCTTTTCAATCCATCTCCTTTGCCTGAGGTTTAGATCTGGTTCAGTGAAGATGTATTTCAGACTCTTATGATCGAAAAAGATTTCAGTGCGGTTACCCAACAAGTATTGTCTCCATTTCTTGAGGGCAAACACAACTGCTGCAAGTTCAAGATCATGAGTGGGATAGTTTTGCTCATGTGCATTCAACTGACGTGAAGCATAAGCCACAACTTGACGTTCTTGCATAAGAACTGCACCTAGACCTTGGAGAGATGCATCGCGGAATATCTGGAAAGGTTTGGTAGTATCTGGGCCAACCAGAACTGGTGTAGAAGTGAGTTTAGCCTTCAGGAGATTGAAACTTTCATCACATTGTGGATACCAAACGAACTTCTTGTCCTTCTTTGTGAGATCAGTGAGAGGTTTGGCAATCTTGGAGAAGTTTTGGACGAAACGACGGCAATAGCTAGCCAAGCCAAGAAAGCTTCTTATTTGCTTCACCGTCTTTGGAGGTTTCCAATCAACAATTGCTTTAACCTTTTCTGGATCAATGGCTATGCCTTTGGCAGAGATGACATGACCAAGGTAAGCAACTTCTGGAATCCAGAACTCACATTTGGAAAACTTGGCATATAGACGATGCTCGCGAAGTTTCATGAGAGTGAGACGAAGATGTTCTCCATGCTCTTCCTCGGATTTTGAGTAGACTAGGATGTCATCAAGATATACCACAACGAACTTGTCGAGGTATTCATGGAAGACAGAATTCATGAGTCGAGAGAATGTCGCTGGTGCATTGGTTAGACCAAAGGACATGACGGTGTATTCATATAGACCGTACCGAGTGGTGAAAGCTGTTTTTGGAATATCTTCCTTTCTGATCTTTATTTGATGGTAACCCATCCTCAAGTCCAACTTGGAGAATACTGAGGCTCCAGCAAGTTGATCAAAAAGATCATCGATACGAGGAATTGGATACTTGTTTTTGATAGTTTTCTCGTTAAGAGGACGATAGTCAACAACGAGTCTCTTTGTTTGATCTTTCTTCGCAACGAACAGAGTTGGGCAACCCCAAGCCGAGGAACTAGGTTGGATGTAACCTTTTTCCATGTACATATCGATTTGCTTCTTTAACAATTTCAGTTCAGGAGGAGCTATCTTGTATGGATGCTTAGAGATTGGAGCAGTACCTGGCTCAAGCTCGATCACGAACTCAACTGCTCTGTCCGGAGGCATTCCTGGCAATTCTTCTGGAAAGACGTCAGGGAATTCGCAAACCACCGGAACATTTTCAAGTAGAGGTAGAGGTTTTGCATCGAGGGTGTACAGCTGAATAGAACTTGATTCACTTGGAGAATAGACTATCTGGCCAGAAGGGTGGAACAGAGTTATTGACTTTTGAGCACAGTAAATTTTTGCTTTATTGGCCTTCAACCAATCCATGCCAAGAATGACATCAATGTCAGAACTTCCCAGCAGCATGAGAGAAGCAAGGAATATGTGGCCTCCAATTAGGATTTGATTTCTGTGACTGATCTTAGAAGTTTGCATGGTTGCTCCAGGGGAGTTTACTACTAGCGGGGAACCCAAACCAACAAAAGGGAGCTTAACTGTTGTCGCAAAGATCTTTGACACGAAAGAATGCGATGCTCCGGTATCAAACAACACTTTAGCTGGGTTAGAGTTTACGGGAAATGTACCGAGAACAACGTCAGGAGCTTCCTCAGCTTTGTCGATCTTGACATGATTCACCCTTGCGGTCCTCCCGACAGGCCTGTTGTTGGAGTTGAAAGCCTTGTGCGGGGGAGCGCGCACCATTGCCTGGTTGGTGTTGGGGCGAGGTGGTGGTGGAGGTAGCTGCCTCTGCGTGCACTTGTCAGCGTAGTGCCCCGTCTGCTTGCACTTGAAGCAAGTGACGACACGAGGAGGATCTGGCCTTGGCTGCCCCATTGAAAACCTTTGACCATGCATCTGAGAAGGGTTGGGTGGGCGGGGAGCGAAGCCTGGAGAAGCTTGGGCATATGGAGCCTGAGTGACAGCACCATTTGGCACCCAGATGCGGCGCTTCTGCGGAGGGGTGGTCATGTTGGAGGAGGAACCACCCTCACGCGAGTGCTTGCGCGACTCCTCGAACGCCTTGCGCCCATTTTCTTCATTGAGCGCGGTGTTAACGAGCTCCTCGAAGTCTTTGGTCTTGACGTTGGTGAGGGCGTACTTGAGTTCCGGGTTAAAACCTCTGCGGAACCTTTCCATCTTCTTAGTCTCAGTGGACACCTCATCACCAGCGTGACGAGCGAGGCGATTGAACTCACTCTGATAGCCAATGACGTCCAGCTTGCCCTGCTTGAGAGAGCAAAACTCTTCACGCATCCTTTCCATGAGACCATCTGGGATGTGGTGCTTCAGGAAGGCTTCCTTGAAACAACCCCAGGTGATTGGGTAGCCAGCTCTCATGGTCTGGTAGTTTTCCCACCAAGTAGCTGCCTGACCCTTCAGCAGGTAGGAGGCATACTTGACCTTGTCTTCCTCAGCAACGTGAGCAATGTCCAGAGCCTTGGCCATCTCACGGATCCAGTCATCAGCATCCAGAGGCTCGCGTGTTGCCACGAAAGCTCTCGGCCCCAGACTCAGAAACTCCTTGATACTGACTCGTGGAGCGTTCTGGTTGTTGTGCTGATTAGCCTGGAACTGGGCCATCTGCGTCACGACCTGAGTCATCTGAGTCAACAGCTCCGTGATTGGCGGTGGCTCAGGCGGGTTGCTCCTAGTTGGTGGCATCCTGAATGGAAATGCATTTTAGGACAACAACAGAAAAGGATAGACTTGGAAACCGAAAGAGAGATTATTCCGACGCATGAATAGATAACCAACAGGTACATCATCACATGTTCAAATACATCAGAATATCCAACACACCATAACTGGTTCGAATGCCAAAGGATAACTAATCATAGCTAAGAACGGATACATCGGTACTCCCATGCTCATCACGCAGGACGGCGGTGAGTAGTACGACAAGAGGTACGGTGAGGAGCACGCCCACGAAAGTAGGTAGAACGACGATCCATGTAGATCTGACGTGGTCTGAGCCCGACTCTCGGTGTGGTGAAGTACATAGCGTCGACTCCCTGTGCTCCAAAGCGTGGAATCCCAGTGTAACCAGCACCAAGGTTGAGGAGTGGACCTCTGATCGGCTCGTAACCTCCAGCATCTGGCAGACGACGACCAACTGGCTGATCGAAACGTGCAAAGCGCTCATCTCCAACAAAGTCTGTAGTGTATGTCGCCAGACGAGTCAAAGCAAGGTAGAGCTGCTCTCTGACTGAAGCCAACTCCTGAGATAGTGTGCTCGCAACTGCGTCACTGTGCCTCACAAACTGAGCGGTGGTGTGCAGCCTGGTGTTATCATGCTCGTAGACATCCAGGTTGTCGTAGAGAGTGAAATGAGCTCCCTGCCGAAGTGATGTAACCACGGGGGATGTGGCGATAGATGGAATCGTCAAACCCCCAGTAGTCAGCCCGAAGGACGGTGAGACTCACATAAGCTGCCTGCTGCACAGCCATATCCACTGTGGAACCTACTGCCTCGTAGCGGTGGACAACGCTCATGCCATCATCTGGCAGAATGTAGACGATAGCCTGGTAGTAGGTCTGGTCAAACTCTCGCTGTTGCTCGTAGACCTGGTACTCTGGTGCCCAACGGAACCCCAGATAAGTGACCATGTCTCTCAGCATCTCCGGATAACCGGCAGTGCTCTCACAACGAGTCATCCGAACCACCTGCGGGAAGAACCTGAGATCCATCTGCAGATGATCGGGGAAGTTTTGATTAGACGCCGGTGAAAGAACTGAAGTGGAAAGCAACAACAAGGTTTCAACGGACGAAAAGGATGTTGAGAAGAACAGGATATCGAAGCAACAACGGGAAACACGAGACCAAAAACTCCTGAGGTACTACGGAAAACCCATCCGGGCTTCTAAAGGATCAATATCTACTGCTTAAGGACTAGAGGATCTGCTTCCGGGGCTTACACGCCTCCGTTCTCAATCATGAGTAGGCAACATGATAAATCATGTCACAACCACCTCCATTCCTATGGTCTAGTAGATATAACTATCCTAGAGAAACCAGGATTCGTGAAAACCTAACTTGAAAGTTTAGGTGAGAAGGGAAAACAACGTTGCACTTCCTTACCAGAAAAGGGAGGGTGGGTGGGGAAAGAAGAAAAAGAACAGAATTCCTACTCTCACGTTTCATTTTTCCTATATAGCTACAAAAATAGTTTCTAGACTCAACTGCGACCAGTAAAAGGGATCCTACAGGCAGACAGGCTCTGATACCATTTGTCGCACCCGGACTTCTAGAGGATACTCGCAGTTCCGTTGAACAGTAGTTGATTGGATTACGGGGCTTACCGGCGCCCGCATATCTTACGAGTAGGCCAACACACGTATGTGTGACAACCAACCCCTACTGTTCATCGTCTACGTAAACCATCCCATAGAAATCAGGATACTACCATTGACGTACTTCATACCATACACACATGGTACGTCAACGGCGTTTAACAAGATGATAACACAACAGATCTCTAAGACACAAAAGATTGAAATAAGTTGCAAATGGCTCTCACTAGAGCAGAGATAGCAAATACAATCATACAGAGGACACATGTCCCAACATATCATCATTACATCTCAGCGGAAGCATTCAAAGGGTCTGAGTACAGACAAATCCAAATAGGCTTAAGAAGCTGGAAACGAAAAGACGGAGGCCATCCACGATGTCTCGGATCCTACCCAGGTCCGCTATCTACTCGTCAGCAGCCTCTTCAAACTCCACGTAGTAGCCATCACGGGGATCCTCGTAAGCGTAGTCTGCGGAAACCACATCCCCAAAGGGGTCAGTACAACAACGTACTGGCAAGCAAGACTCACAGTTCACCAAAGTGTAACCCGTCAACACCAAGCACAAATGCCTTGGGTTCAACGGAAGAAAGTGGGTATAAAAGATGCTGCAACTGGCTGCACAAACCAACTACAGGACATGATACAACTTCCGGCTAACAGAAAGGGGATAAGATAGCGTAACGTAACCAACTATAACTAACCACCAAAACAAACCCATCCTGGATCTCGCCCCTTATCCAAAAAAGCAATCCGAGGATAACTCACACAGTTGGATTAATGATGGTTCAAGTTATTGTGTCAATAATACTGTTACTAGTCAAGTTATCATTAGTTAGGTGTAAGTTGTTCTGAGTACTTGTTAGCCAGTACTTTCACCAAGTCAACCATAACCGCGGAAAACACGGCTTCTCGAGAAGATTTATCCCTGCAGGGGTGCACCAATTTGGCCGTACACGTAAGAATATCCCGCCAGATGGGAATCAAACCCACCAAGCGAGGCACTCAACACAACTCGACTCTTCTTCGCATCAAGCCCAAAGAACCCCGTGCAATTGAGCGCACGACTAATCGAGCCCCACGAAGAAAAGGGGACCCTAATAGCACTCTAAGAACGTGTCTCCCTAAATGCCGACTACAAAAGTTCCACCCTGGCCACGGGCTCGCACCTGCATATGCATGCGGCAAATGGAAAACCCGAACTATGAGGCGATTTGGACGAGATGCGAATCGAATCAAATTGAGGGGGGCGCCCATACACGCTTCCCACATGCGGATAGTGCGCTCATCATGGATCAGTAGACAAGACCCTTTTCCTAATTAGGGTCGACACTAGCAGGCCTCAAAACCACGCCGGGCCTCCTGCCGGTGCCTTATCAGTAAATTATTATTACCTCAAAATTAAGAGGTTGTTGTTTAACATCGAGCCCCAGAACATAATAGAAATAGTAACAGAAAGTAACGTGTAACAGACTCGAGCAAAAACAACCCTAAGCATGCTAGTAAGACACGGGCAACAAACAATGGGGTTATAGGTGTGGAGGTGAGGCTATATCAGGGTTAAAGGATATCATGTGATAGGTTCGTAACAGAAGCAACGATACATATGGCTAGAAGAAATAGACAACGGAAAGTATCGATAACCAATGTTGAAAGGAACACAGTGGTTCATGTGAGTGATAACTTGCCTGCAAACTCAGTAGCCTGGTACTGGGCTAACTCCTCAGAAGGGGTGTCGTAAAGCTCGTCTGTATCAACGTCGTCGTCTATCCGAGAAGAAGCAAACAAACAACGCAGAGAACAAACAATCAATAACATGGCATAGTGCACAATCATGGGATGATGCATGTCAATTTAATTGATGCATCAAAATAAAGTAGTTGACATGGTAACAACATGATTAAATGGACCCACATGCAATTTGGGATTGCATATGGAAAGCCCATGAATTATGGTTGAAACAATTGTTTTACAACTAACCAACAGGTGTAAGTGAATTAGCAGGATGCATGGATGAGGAAAACATCAAAATAACAACAATAGAACCAATTGGAAATAAGGTTTACCAATTTAGAAATTTATTTATTAAGTTAGGGAATTTTGGTTCCTTAAAGGGGTTACACAATTAGTTGTTGTTTTCACCAATTTAAATTGTTCAAAATAAATAACAAAATTCATATTTGGAAAGTACACAAAATTTTTAGGTGGAATACATGTTTCAATTATTGAAAAAGGAATTACCATGATTTAATTATGAATTAAACAAGTTTAAACAAGATTTAAATGAATTAAATTCAAGTATGAATTTATTTGAATTTTTATTTGTTCAAAACATTAAACCAATTTCATATTTGAAAAGTTTATACTTTTCTAGTTTGAAAACATATTTTATATGTTCAAAAATATTTTAATTTGAGCAAGTTATGAATTTAGTAAATTTAAATCATTTAAACAAGGTTAAAATTATTTAAGCAATTTTAATTATTCAAAACATGAAACAAAATTTATATTTGAAAAGGTGGTTTAAAATAGCATGGAAAACATATTTTATTTGTGTTATTTGGATTAAGTATGAATTACTTATGCATTTAATCAAATTTCAAATGAATTGTTTGAATTTGAAATTTGGATGCATTTGAATTATTCAAAACAGAATACAAATGTTATAAACAGGTAGAGAATTAAATTTGGTTCAACAAACATATTTTATTTGCATTAGTTGGATTTATAAAATAAAAGTTATTTTCATTTTCATTTCAGGGACCAAACTGCAAAAGAATTGGACTTAACTCAAAAAAAAAAAAGTTGAAAACTTAAATTCACTCTGCAGTGGCTAGCCACTGCCACTGGCAGAGGGCCCCTGGGCTGCGTGGCAGCAGAGGCCACTTACAGGTGGGCCACGCCTGTCAGTGCCTTGCGCAAAAATTGGGGTTTATTCCGCGGGCGTAGGGCTCAAACCCAGGCCGCGGACGAGCGCGCAGTGGAGCGCTACCACTGCGATACGTTTTCAGTTTTGACAGAAGAGGGGTTGCAGTGAGGAAATAGTTCAGTTAGGTTAACTGAATTTTTACTGCGCGCGCGTTTGTCTGAACTTTGACAGGGATCGTTGCCGGCGGCGAGCTGTGGCCGAGCGTGGGTGCTCGCCGTGCTGCTGGTGCTAGGGTGGTGCAGCGTGCTGGTGTGCAGTGCGCAAGAGCGGAAGAAGGGGATGGAAGGTGGCTGCTCACCCTCGCCGTAGACGAAGCAGAGGCTCGGGGCAGGTTGCTGTCGCCGGCGGCAAGGGAGAGGATGGCGGCGGCGCTGTGGACTCCCTCCGTGCACGCTAGGGTGTCAACGACGACGAGGAAGCTGCGGCGGTGCGATTCCCGCGGCTAAGTTGGATGGTGGAGCACGGCAACGGCGGCGGTCATGGTGGATTCAGAGGTGGGCTCTCCGGTGAGGTACAGAGAGGGGAATTCCGGTGAGAGAGAGGGAAAATGGCGGCGGTGCGAGGGGGATAGGGTAGGTAGGTGCTAGGGCTGCTCGGGGGAGGCCTAGGGTAGGCTTTATAGGGTGCAGGGGCTCGCTCCCGGCCGTTCACTGTCGCGCCGTCGACGTGGCGCCGGTGGATGGCGCGCCGTACGCGGGGAAGAAAAGAGGGGGGGTGAGCGAAGGGGTACCGGGCCGCGCGGGGAAGAAGAATTTGGGCTGGGCCGGCATGCTGCTCCCCTCCTCGCTGGCGTTTTCTTTTTATTTAATTGTTTTGTTACTTTTTTTTTTTTGCAGAAATAGAAATAGGAAGAATTAGATAGGTTTTGGGCTAGGAAAATTTTAGGAAAAAATTTGTTTTAGTTATTTAAGTTAACAGCAACAACTTGCCAAGTTTAGCTTTTCAAAAAGTTCAAAAACTTGCTGTTTGTAAATTAATTCAACTTTGAATGAATTTTATTATTAAGTGAATATTGAAAACAAAATTCAAATAGGGTGAACCCTATAGTTTAAAATGGAACAAATGATTAGAATTGTTGTGTAATTTTCATAATTTCAAATTGGGTGTTGTTTGTAATATGATTTGAATTTTGAATGCCAATTGGAAATAAGTGGATTATTAAAGAACAAATAAATAGTTGAGCTTTTTATTTTTCATGAAACAATTGGATGTTTTATTTTGAACCTTTTATTTGGGGAGATTGTAACATAACATGTATGAAAAAACATTTGAAATGTTGTTTGAATTTGAATTGTGAACACAAAGAAAAACAGATGCAAACCAAATGAAAACAAATGCAAACAAGGAATGAGTATGATGACATGATGCAAAACTTTAATAAAACAAGAAACAAACATTCTAAATGGAAGTTTTCATACTTGGGATGTTACACCAGGACCGCAATAAAGTCTCAAGCCTTGGTCGAATTTATAAATGAATGGACAGAATTACAGGTTCCACCGGATAAGCCTGATACCAAATACTGGACTATGCATTTTGACGGGTCTCGACAACTGGAAGGTTCAGGAGCTGGTGTGGTGTTAACATCCCCGAGAGGTGATAAATTTTGCTACGTCTTACAAATTTCATTCAAGTGCACTAATAATGCAGCAGAGTATGAAGCTTTGCTTCATGGACTTCGAATTGCCAAGGAGATGAGTATAACCCGAATTCGATGTTTGGGTGATTCAGACCTTGTTTCTCAACAAGGTACAGGAACCTAGGATTCTAAAGAACCAGTTATGGCAGCTTACAGGCGAGCGGTTACCCAGCTAGCGAGATATTTTCAGGGATATCAGGCTGATCACATTGATCGACGTCTTAATGAGACAGCTGATGCACTAGCTCGTTTGGGTTCCCAGAAGAAAAAAAGTTCCACCCAATGTTTTCCTGGACGAACTTCATAGTCTGTCGGTCAAGATTCCAACGAAGGAAGACCTAGCAAACCCAGACCCGGAATCAGAATTGATAGCAGTGTTGCATACAAGACCATAGTGGAATGAACCATACATAGCATACCTTACGACATGTGAACTCCCGCAGGACGAGGTTATGGCTCGACGGGTTATTAGAAGGTCAAAATCATAATACCGTTATAAATGGTGAGTTATATAAGAGAAGCGTAATTGGAATCTTCCAGAGGTGTGTTTCTTCAGAAGAAGGATGTCAGATCCTGAGGGAAATTCATTCAGGAGACTGTGGCCATCATGCAAGTTCAAGGTCTTTGGTTAAAAAAGCCTTTAGACGTGGTTTTTTTTGGCTTACCTCAAATGCTGACGCGAAAAAAATACTGAAAACTTGTGAAGGATGTCAAAGATATGCAAGGCAGGATCACGTACCAGCTCAGGATTTACGTATGATTCCCATAACTTGGCCTTTTGCAGTCTGGGGACTAGATATGGTAGAACCTTTCAAAAGGTCATCGGATAAAAAGACTCATCTTCTAGTGGTAGTGGATAAGTTTACAAAGTGGGTAGAAGCAGAACCAATCATCAAATGTGACGCGGTTACAGCAGTCAAGTTCTTAAAAAAAAAGTTGATTTTCAGATTTGGTTACCCACACAGCATTATAACAAACAATGGACCAAATTTATCAGAGGTGGAAATGCAGAATTTTTGTGAACAAAACCATATACGACTTGACCTTGCTTCGGTAGCACATCCATAGTCCAATGGACAGGTAGAACGAGTTAACCAGGAATTGCTTAAAGGTATCAAACCTAGACTTTAGGTACCACTGGAAAAAACTGCGGGGTGCTGGGTCGACGAGTTACCAGCTGTCTTATGGAGCATACTGCTGGGTCGACGAGTTACCAGCTGTCTTATGGAGCATACGAACTACTCCAAACAGATCAACAGGTTATACACCATTTTTTCTAGTCTATGGAGCTGAATCAGTTTTGCCAAGTGATATTTGCCACAATTCACCACGAGTGGCTGCTTATGTGGAGACTCAGAACGAGTTAGCTCGTCAAGACTCGCTTGATGCTTTAGAAGAAGCACGCGATCTCGCAGCATCCAGGTCAGCCATATATCAGCAGGACCTACGTCGCTATCATAGCCACAGAGTTAGAACTCGAAGTTTTCAAGAAGGGGACTTAGTGTTACGCTTGATCCGAAAGAAGGATGGGATGCACATGCTAAGTCCTCCATGGGAGGGACCATTCGTAGTAAGTAAGAAACTACACAATGGGTCATATTACCTCATTGATATGCGTGATACCGATAAATCACAAACATCTGAGGATGAAACTGGAAGACCATGGAATATAGCCCAGTTGAGGCCATATTACACATAGGATCATTGTAATCACTATATTATGATTGGCAATAGAAAGCAGACTTAGACAAAATCTGAGTTACTGGCATTTGTATCATAAATTTATCATTATAGTAAAACATCTTTTTACGCATGATTACTTGGGGGTGATGCTAGAGCACAATCTATATCTCGAGAATCTGGCATACGCCAAAATATATTGGTTATACTTGCCTGCCAGTCAGTGGTTACACGCAAATTTATGACCTAGATGTTTAAACCTGGATGAGTCAATCATGTTACCTGAACTCACCAGAGTTAGAACACTAGAATATTTCATGCGAAAAACCAGCTGAGCTAGATAGCAAATAAAAACCAAATCAAGGAAAATTTCGAATAACAAATTAAGGGTACTGTAAAAGTTTGTAACCCAGAAATAAACTTCGCATAACCTTGCAGGAAACTAGGTTATCACAAACCAAATTGTATCTTAAGCGCACATGCGCACTTTCAAAAAATAGGACTGGAAATAAAGCAGTTTATCTAGCCTATTACAGACCCATCAGGGCCAAATTATTGTTTCTAAAAAATTCAATGATTACTCCGCATCACTTTTTTCTTTCTGCTGGGCTGGGTCTTCAGCTGCCGGGTCTTGGGTCTCTGGCTCAACTGTCGCCTGAATGACCTATGTCCCTTTAACCTCATCGGCAGGAACGTACTTCCACTCCAGCTGAGCCAGAGCATCAGTAGTGTTCTCCGGTTCGTATAAAGGACGAGGTGGAGCGGAAACAGATGGGGTGACAGTAGGAGGCACGCCAGACGAAGATGCTACTGAAAGCCGACTCTTCTGCGGGACTTGGCGGACAACAACTATTGTGTGGGCACAAAAGGCCATCTTACGCTCACCTGATGATGTATAGCCCGGACACATCTCCTTCAGCTTGACCTTCTCAGCAATAGTACAAGCTTGGAACCGGCACTCCCTCTCTATCTTGGCGAAGTCTTTTTTCTCATACTTGGACATATCAGCTTTATATTCTGGGAAACCTTTGGCGAGAAGACCCGGATACAGTTCCGGGTGATAGGCTTTCGCCAGGGACATCACCTTCATAGCTCCACATCGACAGGATGATAACTTGTGCTCTTCTATCCATTGAGGGACATGAGATAGTTCCACCAGCTTATCACTGAGCCTCTGGGGAGGGTTATCCCAGTTCCGGACAGCTTTAATAAACTCTCCACCCCCAACATATAACTGCCGGATCAGGGTGAACAGATCTTTCAGTTTCATGTCACGGAGTTGGAGGTTATTGTCATGCATCCTCCCTACAAGTTTCAGTGATATTTTTTATAAGAACCTAGTTATGGATAACTTATCAAATAATACTATGAAGTAGAAAGGCAAAACATTAAGCCAAGGGACACAATCCAGGTTAACTTACCAAAAATGCTGCTAGTGATGTCTCTCAGCAGATTCTTGACAGTGGTAAAACTGGTACGGGTTTCATCCTGATCTTTTTCAGCCTTTTCAGCCCTTGCAATAAGGGCCTTTTCCCGGTTTCAAAGTCTTAGCTGCCTCAGTGTTTTGATCTTCAAGCTCCCTCTGCCGAGTCCTGTCCTCTAAAGTTTTGTTTGCCTCTCGCGCAAGCAGGTTCTTCAGATTGGAAACCTCCTTCTCCGATGAGGATTCAAGACTCTGCGTAATTATTGGTTACATTAGAACAAGTTACCATAAAAGTTTCAATTATAAGATAAAAGGAATTATAACTTGACATATTATAACCCGGACAATGGCGAGGTCATCACAAATTCAACATTTTTCAGGATTATGATATGTCTCGGGCAACAACAGGCTTGCAACCCGGCCCTTGGGGGCTACACAATTTTAGTTTTAATTATTATAAGTTTGGTCTAAGACTCGGGAAGCAGTAAGCTAACAATCCGGCCCTTGGGGGCTACACAATTTTAGCGCAAATTCTAAGGATTAAGCACAAATGAAGAACAAGTCCCGGTTTACAATAAAATTATAAACCGGCACTTGGGTGCTACAGGCACTCAGTTTTCAGATAAGTTATGTGGAAAAATCTTCAAGTATATATTACAGAATATAAACTAGAAGATTAGGGGCTACAGGTTATGTACATCAAGGTTACCTCGTATCTTTGCTTAAAAAATTCTATGATATCATCGGTGCGACGCGGCTTTCAGTAAGAACTTGAGTCAGCGCATCAAAACCTTGACCTTCAATGTTCAGGCTAGGAGGAGTTCTCTTCTCTTATGGCTTCACCTTTAGGTCTTCAGTAACCTTGGAGAGCACTGTCGAGGTCCCAATGACTTGGGTGACCCGAGACCCGGTGATTACCGCATCTGGGTCTTGAGCGGCTTCTTTTTCAACCGGACGAGCATTACCCGGGATATTATCAACCAGGTTCACCTCTTTTTGTTCTCCAATGGTCACATCCATGTGATCCGCCAATGGAGCAGCCAATTCTTCTTTTTCTTCCTCCAGGTCTCTCCTCTCAGGGCCCACGGCTGGAGCAGCAGATGAGACAGGGTTCACCTTCAGCACAACTTGGGCTCTGCGGTGAACAAAGAACCACAAGTTAGGTTATACGAGCAAAGAGTTTGCAGAAATAAAGGATGAGATGGAAAAGCTAACTTACCCAGAGTTAATGGAGAACTCACTGGCCTCGCTAAAATGGGACGAGTCTGAGATAGGAGAATCTGAATGAAAAGTTTAACTCAGCTCGGTCCTTAATTTTCCAGCTAAAGGATGAGATGCAGTGGGCGAAACTTGAGTTTGGGAGACCCGGCGAACCGGAGTTTTCTCAGGCAAACCTGGTTCTAACTCACTAGAGCCAGAGCTCTGGGTCCTTCTTCTCTTGCTCCTCTCCTCGTCATCCTGCGTTTGCTTTACATGAGAGGATGATTTCAAGGGATTTTTGGACAATCTAGAGATAGGCACCTTTGCAACCGCTTGCCGGGCCCTCTTGTGGC
Organism: Alopecurus myosuroides; assembly: GCA_028641055.1. Taxonomy (NCBI): domain Eukaryota; kingdom Viridiplantae; phylum Streptophyta; class Magnoliopsida; order Poales; family Poaceae; genus Alopecurus; species Alopecurus myosuroides. The sequence goes on along the minus strand of CM054063.1, from coordinate 87,644,275 downwards.
TTACGGGGGAATCCTTCTCAATCACCACATTGGATCCGGTGATGGGAGTGGAAGGATCAAGACCCGGGGGCTGTGAGCCGGCGAGCCATGACCCGGCACATCTTCAGTTGCTTGACCCTCAGCTAACCCGGCGCCCTCTTGCTCTACCTCCTCACCCTGCGAGTAACCATCGTCAGCTAACTGATTGTGCAAGTGACCGAGGGAATCAAATTCAGAAACCTCATCCTCGTCGTCACTCGATTCCTCCGAGTCTTGTTCTTCAGGAGTGGAAGGGTCCTCTGTGGTAACCCAGAAGGGATCTGATAGCTATAAACCGGAAAAAATCAGGGTTAGACTATGCACAGTTATGAAAAGGAAAGGTTACACAAACAAAAGGAACTTACATGAGGAGCCGGGTTGGTGGAGTTATATGGTGCCAGGCCAACGTCGAAGAATTTATCTTGCTTAAATCCAACTAACAGTTTTAGGGAGTTTATCATCTCTGACCTAGACAGAATGGACTCCGAATATCACATAGGGTCCAGTGAACCGGAGTATTCATGGAACAGCCGGTCCCTGACACCGAGGGGCTAGATATGCCAATCTACCCAAGTTTTGGTTAGATCTAAACCCGTAAGCCCGTGAACTATAAGCGAGGTTATACGTTTCAACAAAGGCTGGATCTTGACTCTATCAGAGGGCTTGGCGTAAGAGTTCATGGTGCTGGTGTAGGTCAAGCGTTCAGGACGGTAACCCGGCAAAGCCGGTTCACCTCCAGGAGAAGTGTTTTTGATGTAAAAGTAGGATTTTTGCCATAGTTTAGGGTGGCTAGCCAAAGGGATGCCCGGATAGGCAATATCTTTCCGCCTCTAAAATGAGACCCCCCTGCAGTGCATAAGTTTGCCCCTAGCGACCTCTGTATGTTTGTTGCAGTAAAAGTACTCGAGAAAGAGATATAGGTTTGGCTCTATTTGGAGGTAGTCCTCACAAAGGACTACGAAGCTGCTAAATTAAGAATGGAATTTGGAGGGAGGTCTTGAGGATGGAGGCCATAATAGTAGAGAAGCCGACGGAAAAAGAGAGACCCGGGTGGACAGAACCTGCGGAGAATATGGGCTTCGAAAATTATTACCTCGTCCGGCCCAGGTTCGGGCCGGATCTCATTCCCAGGATCGCGCCAAGACAAGTTCTTGGGCAATAACCCGGACTCCTCCATCTCCGTAAGCCGGCCTTGGGTCATGTCCGACTTAGACCAGTTCACTTGGAGTTTGCCTCTCCCTAATCCGGCAGCTCCAGAACTGGACGTTCCTCCAGCTTTCTTCTTCCCCTTAGCGCTGGCTTTGGACGCCAATCTTTTATCTTTCACCATTTTCCTCTGAGGCAAACGCCGACGATGCTCCGGCCGTGGCGGCGCAGGAGAGAAAATAGAGCTCGTAAGCTTAGAGCTGGAGATGGAAGATGAAGTGGAGAGAGCAGGGGGCGAATGAACCCAGGGGGGCTGTGCCTCCACTATTTATACGCAGGGCCAAAATCCTAGGGTTAGGAGGTAATTTTACACAAAGGCCCCTTCAGATTAACATTTTTGAAGGAAATGTACGGTGAGATTGGATCTGGGAACTGAGATCTTATCCGAGGAAAGTGCGCCAAGAAGAATCTGGGATAGGTCAGAAACTTTTTAGTTATCAGGATCTTGGTGATAAGATGCGGAGTTATCTTTCTGAAAACTGGAAAGATATGATCCTGATAATAAATGACGGTTCCCGAGTAATCCAGGACAGATATTTTTGGAAGGTTATTTTTCTTAGATTTCATATTATTATTTAAGATAGCGTGGAAAAAGCTTAACGTGAACTTCTTAAGTTCAAACTTAGGAGCTCATGTTAACCTGGGGGCTAATGTTGGGGGAATAGGTAAAGGGGAACCTTACCAACCACCAATATAAGCCAGAGATCTTCCAGGCGAATGGAGGTTACATAATCCGGGTTATAACTGATGGAGCCGGGTTATGATAAGAAGAACCGGGTTATGGTCACTATAACCCGGACATGACGGAGGGACCAGCCCAAGGCCCAGGAGAGAAGACATGGAAGCCTAGAGGCCCGGAGGACAATGCAAGGCCGGCAATGAAAGCCGGGTCATGATGAGAACCGGCGAGGTGAATGAAAGCCGAAGGAAGCAAGGACTGCGAGGACGGGTGTGACCCGGACTTTCCTTGTAACCCGGAGGTCTCGTCCACTATATAAGGCAAGACTCTGGGACGTAGAAAGACAACTTCTAATTTGATAGCAGATAGCTCGAAACATCGAGACCTAGATTGGCCCTTTGTAATTGAGACCTTGTTCCCTGATAGTAAGAAGGCAGGAGTAGGTTTACCCTCAATAGGGGGCCGAACCTGGGTAAACTCGCGTCTCTCGTTTCCACCTTAACCCTTTCGAAGTTTCGCTCAGAAGCAATGTCCTCACAATCTAGTTCTCGTATGAGGACACTTGCCGTGACAAAACCACGACAGGTTCACTACCCATGATATATGAAAGATACATCATAGTTGATTATGAAAATCTCTGTATCTTCGTTGAAGAAGATACTTCAAAAGAAAATAATATATTTTCTTTCTTTTGTAGATATTGCATATCCAAGAGTTTTGCAAATCTTGTTTTAGAAAAGAATGTTTTTCTTTGCAAAACTTCTTGTAAAACAGCTTTCGGCTTTTCTTCATCCATACCTCAGTAGTACCAAGTTCTCCTTTTTCAGCACTTCACAAGTTCACCTCATTTTTGAAAACTCCTTTTTGAAAACATTGACACATTGCTAGCTACATGGCCATTCAACTGCCCATATATGAGGACGCGGATATTCAGAATAGTTTTACTCTGCAGAGGTGTACACAATCCACCAGATCCAGTACATCCGCCGTGAACAACCACAGACTGTAAAAACAGAATGTGAACATCAGATAACTGATCCTAAACATCCACTATGTTCAAGCTATAATATGCCTATCTCTTTAGTTGGGCATGATTCCCCCGGCATCCTGTCCGCCAGCGCCACGGCAGGGGACCCAACTGTTACAACCGGAGGAGAAATTAATCCCACACTTTTTATGTCCCGTATTCCCCTCCTGGCGACAATCGGTTCGAGGGAACGACGACTCTTATAGAAAATTGAGATAGAACACACACTAACAAAAACAAATTTCAAGTTAAGCCCCGTGCCCATGTTGGGGTAGAGTGGCAGTATGGTAAAGGTTGTCCAGCGAAGACTAGGTTATTTGTCATTTTTGTAAAAACACCATTTTCCCAAAAATGACCACTTCAACATTCCTCCGGTATATATGGCTCGGCCTTTCCACCGGGTTTTCCATAAGTCCTTTGTTTTCGTTGGTGGGAAATACAAAACACTCATATAAAAATATAAGCTACTATCCAACAAGTGTATGGTAGGGGATTTGTATCCCTAACCAAAAATGAAACGCGGCCAGTGGGTTATGGGCCCACTAATATACCAAGGCATTAAGAGGTAAAAAATCCTCTGGTCACACTTGACAAACATATAATCTACCAAACAAACAATACAAAGCTACTCATTCTAGTGCAAACAACAATAGATATATCCAAGGTCTACTCAAAATAATTTTGTTTGACCAAAATGGACTTATATTTTTTAAATTTATGCGCAAAATTATTTATCAGACAGTCTCTGGCAAAATAAATACTACTCCATAAATAAACATGCAAAAGTGAACCCACCACTTGGATATCGTTAGGAACTTTCTTAGATACCACCCTGATTTTTGGTTTGGACAAAAAACCTCATCTTTCTATTTTTTCCAAGGCCAAAGCTACAGGTCAGTTTCTGCCAAACAGGAAAGGACATAACTCTCAGAAAAAAAACAATAAATAGGCCGGATCTGCCGTGGTCGAGCTGCTACTAGGCTAGGCTGGACGCGAGGTGAAGAGGTAAGAGAGTGTGGACGGTTGGGATTAGACCAGATCGATGGTTGTTGTGCATCTTCAACCTCTGGCCATGCAAACATGGGAAGAAACCCTAGAAAAGCTTGGGCGTTCAAGGCGGCTTACCTAGGGGCGGTTCTGGGTGACGTAGAGGTGCTGCAGGGCTTGAGAGAAGTCGAGGAAGGCTGGGGATGCGTGCAGCCTTGATGGCGAAGCTCTAAAAGACGGTGGTGCTCGAGGAAGTCCATCACGGGCCGTGGATGGCGCCACGAACCTCTAGGTCCACAAGACAAACGTCCATGTCAGCGACGTGCTCCTCGAGCAGGGCTTTCTAAAGCAACAAAGAAGGCATGGAAGAGAGCACGGAGGTGGCGGTAACCTTCCCGGGAAGGTTCCACAGGCAAAGGAGAGAGTGAGCTTCTCCTCACTCGCAGAGAGAAAGGGAGGGGCTGAGGCTTGGTGGGGTGGGGAGGCAGAGGTGGGGGAGCAAGGTGTCGAAGCAGGGGGCGTGTGGGTGCTATGTAGACATGGAGCCAAGGTCGTGGACAAGGAGGCGCTCTCGAGTGTCTCTTCCAGCACGATATCGTGGGCTAGGGCGTTTCCTCGATAGTGCCAAGCATGTCACCATGTCAGGGGGCTAGAGGGGGTCGGGGGAACCTCGGGGTGGCGCTTCACGGGTGGAAAAGGGCACGGTATGGCCACAGTAGCCATGGCACTGTGTGCCCATGCCATGTCACTCCTCTCCTAGCCTCTACGTTTTCACACAAGCTCTCTCTCTCTCTCTCCCTAGACCTTCTAGAAACTCACCAAAGTCATCGTATTCAAACATTAGTCAACACGATTGGCAAAGTGGCATTTCAAAAATTTAACTAAAGCCACAAGAAAACATGTCTCAAAGTTTTGCAAAAATGTTGTTTCAGAAAATTCAGTTTAGTCTCGAGTCTAAAATTTTGCCAAGTGCTGACACTGACAGAAACATAAAAAAGTTCACGCATGGATGACGTAGCAAACAAACTCCAAATTTGAAAATTCAAAAAGGTAAGTGTTAAGAATGATATCTAGTTTCAGAAAAATATTTTTATTATTATTTTGGAAATGTGGAAGGCTATGAAAACAACTGCTCAAGTTCTATAAAAATAAATAATTGCTGTTAAAAGTGCAAAGTTGCCTGGAACTGCTAAAAATGTTCCTGATGAAAGTGCTGAAATTTTTAGAAACATGGGAGACAATAGTCCCATTACCTTTGATAAAAATGATCTTGACTTTGATGAATGCAACATAACTGAAGTGATTAAGTTCCTAAAAAATCTTGCTAGTTGTCCTAATGCTAGTACTATGAATATGGCTTTCACAAAACATATTACAAATGCTCCCATACAAATTACAGAAGATGAATTAAGATGTGAAGCCTCTATCCCTAGGAAGCTAGATGATGGTTGGGAACCCATAATTAAAATGAAGGTGAATTATTTTTATTGTAATGTTCTATGTGATCTTGGCGCTAGTATCTGTGTTATTCCTAAAAAAACTTTATGATATCCTTGATTTGCCACCTTTGGAGCACTGTTATTTGAATACTCACCTTATTGATAATGTTAGAATGAAACCTTTGGGGAGAGTTGATGATGTTCTTATTATGGTTAATAATAAGCTTTCCCCGTTGATTTTGTTGTTATGAATATTGAATGCAATGCTTCTTGTCCAATTGTTTTGGGAAGACCTTTTTTTTAGAACTGTTAGTGTTGTTATTGATATGAAAGAGGGGAATATTAATATCAATTCCCACTCAAGAAAGGTATGGAACACTTTCTAGAAATATTTCCTTTTAATTCTATTATTCGAAAAAATTACAATTTGGATGCTTCTTCACTTGAAAACACTTGATTCCAATTTTCTGGGCCTAGCTAAAAGGCGTTAAAGAAAAGCACTTCTTGGGAGATAACCCATGGTTTTATTTTTTTTCTTTGTTTCTCTCTGTTTTCTTTGAGTCAAGGGGTTGTATACTTCTGTAGAAACTCCTTTGTATCTTTATTTCCATGTTTTAGTTGTGCAAAGTAAAGTTTCTTGCGAAAGTTGGAGTTGTTTTGGATTTCGGTGCAGGAAACCAATTTCTGTTGTCCACTGTAAAAAATCGTAAAAATTACAGAAAGATTAAAATGACCTGAAACTTTTTTATAAACTTTTTTGTTCTTTATGTTTTTTATCACAGCAACTTAAGTGCCCCGAAAAAAAATCGTCTTTACAGACTTTTATGGTTTTGGCAGATTCTGCCATTTTTTTGCATTTGCTTTTTTACTGTGTCAAGTGGATTTTTTGCTTAAGGAAACATCTGTGGCTATAGCTAATGTTTAAAAGTATTAATAGCACTTGTTCCCTTGCAGAACCCATGAATTTTTTATTGTTTCACTAACTCTCTAATGCAAATTACTTTGAGTGTGGTGTGAAGGAAGTTTTCAAGGGTCAAGAGAAAAGGGTGATATAACATGATCAAGAAGAGTGAAAGGTTAAAGCTTGGGGATGCCCCCGTGGTTCATCCCAGAAAATTCTAAGAAGAATTAAGCGTCTAGGCTTGGGTATGCCCAAGGAATCCCCTTCTTCATCAATAATTTATCAGGTCACTTTTAGTGAAAATATATTTCTAATCGGTCACATCATATGAAATTTACTTGGAGCGTTTTTTTTTCTTTATTTTCCTTTGTTTTTTTTGTTTTCCTTGCTGCAATAATATTGTTGGAACCTATAATTCTTGTTTGGGAGAGAGACACGCTCTGCTTTTCATTGAATAATCATTATGCTCGTATTCTTAGTTTTTCTTCTAGCTGCTGCAAAATTCCTTTTTTGCTACTGTTTTTCTTGCATTTCTTAGTTACAGATGTTAGTTTCCGTAGAGTTATGTTAGTACATTCTTGTTTCTTTGTTGTATCTCTTTGATAGTTTTTGTTTGGTATAAATTTCTGGGTGTTGGAAAACAGTAGCACAATTTTCGTGCTTATAACGGTGCAAATAGAAGTTTGTATAGACTGTGGCTAGACTTTTTCATGCCATGCTAGATGTTATTTTAGTTCTAAAGCCTAGTGGTTATTTTTGTAGCATGGTTTGTCTCAAATAGCTGAGAGTGTTTAATGTGCCATTGAAAGAATCATGAGTTGTTGTTGTTGTCATATTGAAGCATAAACTTGTAGTGTTCTCCTTTGAATGTTTTATTTGGTTGACTTGGCGCATTCTTACACCATGTTTATGAATACAAACCAGTCACTTATTGGCTCTACGATCATTTAGTTTTTGAATTGTAGTACACTTATGCTTTCATTCATGATGTTTTTGTCGCTATGCATGATTATGGACATTATTGCTCTCTTGATTTGTCGCTCCCAGTCTTTTGCTAGCCTCCACCTGTACTGAGTATGAGCTCTACTCGTGAATCCAACTCCAAAAACCAAAGTTTTCCAAATGTGTCCACCATACCTACCTACATGTGGTATTTAGCCGCTACTCCAAAGTAAAATGCTTATGTGTTACCTTTAAAACTTTCAAAATTACTCCTCTTTTGTGCTCCGGTTTTAGCTCATGAGGACGTAAATAGAGAATCTGTATCTCACTTGTTGATTGGACTTTCACAACCTGGACTAGTGGCCTCATACGCTTATCCAATTGATAGAAGAGCTGGCAGTGGGGTGCGCAGCCCCAAACTAATACAACAAATTCTCCTCGCTATTTTTGCCCCTGATTTATCAGTCAAAGCATAATTGTGTAAACAAAAGAGAGAGAGGGATGACCTTCGACCCAGATGCGACCTTCTATGCGAGCTGCTCTTTTGAAGTCTAGTTGGATTACCATCCGTTGACATAAGGATACACCTCTCTAAAAAAAATGTTTTCAATATCTCTGTTTAACAAAATAAAAAAACCTCTAGCACATGAGTGATCCCTGCTTCCCTCTGTGAAGGGCCTTTCTTTTACTTTTATGTCCAGTCTCCATCTTCTAACTTTATGCACAGTTGAGACAGCATAGTTTCCATTCTGAGTTTAATATGCATTTGTCCCGGAAACATCATTAATTGATTCATGATGTGTTATTATTTATTCTTAAATTATTTGTTCTAGTATTCCTCTTAAACTTTTAAGGTATCCTGGCATTTATGTTTTCCCCACTCTTAAGGACAAGCGAAATATCACCTTGCTATGTTTTCTCTATGCTTGAAACAAATGTATAACTTTTGAGTGCATTATTATTTATGATCTTTTATTTGTGCTACTTTTCATGATGCAAAGTGATTGCTATGTTTAATTGTGTTTGAAGTACTATGATCTCAGCTATGCTTATGCTTTTACAATTTATATGATCAAGTTTATGTTGGTAGCATGTTACCTCAGAAATTATGTGTCTTTATCGTTTACCTACTCGAGGACGAGTACGAACTAAGCTTGCGGATGTTGATACTTCACAAATGTATCCTTAATTTCTGATGTTCCATGTTGTTTTCATGCCATACTCTACATGTTTTCCTTACACTTTATGTCATTTTTATCGATTTCCCGGGACTAACTAATTGAGCTGATGCCACAGAGCCAGTTCCTGTTTTCTGCTGTTTTTAGTTTAAGAAAAGTTGTTCTGGAAATATTCTCGGAATTGGAAAATTTGATGCCCGGATTTCTTAGAATCCCCAAACGTTCCACGTAGTCCCAAAGAGGCCCGGAAGGGGGCCACGGGAGGGGGGCACACCATAGGGCGGCGCGCCCCCTAGCCGCGCCATGGGGTGGTGTGGGACCCTAAGGAGCCCACCGCATCGCCATTTCGCCTATTTATTCCCCCGACGCGTGAACCTTAAAATATACCCCTTTTCCACGAAAAACACCTGAGGCCGCCGTCATCGTCAACCCGAGATCGGGAGGGTTCTAGAGTTCTCCCTGGCACCCTGCCGGGAGGGGAAATCATCACCGGAGGGCTCTACACCACCATGCATGCCTCCGGAGTGATGCGTGAGTAGTTCATCCTTTGACTATGGGTCCATAGTAGTAGCTAGATGGTTTTTCTATCCTCTTTATGCCTCATGTTTAGATCTCGTGAGCTTCCCTACATTATCGAGATCATCTTATTGTAATGCTACATTTTGTGTTTGCTCGGATCCGATAATTATTGAATGTTATATCTCTTGATTATCAATCTATCATGTTGTCTTCATATATATGTTATTTATTATCTTGCATGCTCTCCATTGTTAGTAGATGCTCCGGCCAAGTAGATACTAGTGACTCTAAGAGGGATTATTTATGATCGATAGTGGGTTCATGCCTCCTTTGTATCTATGCTCGAGTGACAGAAATGTGACGGATGGAGGATGTGTTGTTGCCATTAGGGAGAAAATAACGATGTTTACATTGTTTACATTACACACTTTGCTTACTGCAATTATCTGTTTCTTGCAACTTAATACCCAAGGTTTGTTCGGATGATACTGTGAGGGTGGATTATTTGTCATAGATGCAGTTTGATGACGGTATATGAGTCTTGTTGTAATGCCCACATGAATCACATAGTAATCATCATGTCATGCATGATTCATTATCTATCAATTGCCCAACTGTAATTTTTTCACCACACTTGTTAGCTATCTTTTATGGAGAGACACCTCTAGTGAACTGTGGACCCCGGTCTATTTTCTCATACTGATAATACAACCACTGCAGTTACTGTTTTCACACTGCTTCCACTGTTTTCACATTGTTCTCATACTGTTTTCCACACCATACATTTAACCTCTTTGTTATCAGCAAAAATGGTGAGATTGACAGCCTCACTGCTTCATTGGGGCAAAGTGAATTGATTTTTTTGTGTAGGTTCCACGTTGCTGCTAAACCGGTAGTGCGCCCTGCCACCTCAGCTTCATCAACCTTCAAAAGTTGCTTCTTTCTTCTACTGGTCGATTCAACCTTGGCTTCTTTTTTGAGGGAAAACTAGTTGTTGTGCTCATCACACCTTCCTCTTGGGGTCTCCCAACGAGTATAAGACCCGCACCATCAACTACCAAGCTTTGTGATTTTACTAGTACCAATAATAATGATTTCATGTGCACACCAATTGCTCCACATGCTGGTACAGCAGATTCTTATGAAACTAAACCTGCATTATTGAATCTTGTCATGTAAGATCAATTTTCTCGTATTGGAGAAAATGCGGCCTCTCATTTAAATAATTTTCCTGAGTTACATGACATGGGAAAATATAAAGAAGCAGATGGTGCTATTGTGAAATTATGATTGTTCCCTTTCTCATTAATAGGAAGAGCTAAAGAATGGTCATTGTATTTGCCTAAACATAACATTGATTCTTGGACTAAATGCAAAGATGCTTTTATTGGGAAGTATTATCCACCTAATTTTTTTATAAAACTAAGGAGTACGATTATAAACTTAGAAAAAATGATATTGAACATGTTTCTCAAGCTTGTTAAAGAATCAAAACCATGGTTAAGAATTCTCCCACACACGGACTAACTACGTGGATGGTTGTCCAAACTTTTTATGCAGGATTAAATTTTTCTTCAACGAATTTATTGGATTAAGCTGCGGGAGGACCATCATGAACCTCAAATTAGGTTAAGAAAACAAGTTATTGGATGATATAATGAAAAACTATCCCAATTGCACGCGGAAGGGGTCCAACAGGTAAAAAGGTAAATTCTGTTGAGGAGGTCTCTTCTTTGAGTGATAAGATTGATATGATTACTTCTTTGCTAGCTAAACAAGTGCTTATAGATCCTAATAATGTTCCCTTGAACTATCTGATTTCTAATGATAATGATCAAATTGATGTGAATTTATTGCTAGAAACAACTTCAACAACAGTACTTCCAAAAATAATTTTGGTGGTAACAACTATAGGCCATATCCTAATAATAATGGTAATTCATATGGAAATTCTTATGTCAACGATTACAAAAATCCTAAAAGTTCCCCCTCTTATCTTGAAAACATTCTTAAATAAGTTATGACTTCACAAAAATATTTCAATAAAATTGTTGATGAAAGGCTTGTAAAACTAGATAATCTTGTGTCGAAAGTGGATAGTCTTGCTCATGATGTTGAAATTTTAAAAATTAGGAGTACACCTCTTGAGGCCAATAAAACTGAACATATAAATTCTATAAGTTCAAATAAACTAGAACATGATAATGTTCGCTCAAATTCATGCTAGAAGAGAAAGAGAGGCTAAAATTGCTGAATAAACTGCTAAAAGTGAGTATTTTAAAATTCATACCATTCAACCCTTTGAGGAAGTGAAAACATAAATTGCCCATGAGTATACTAATTCTTTTTAAACATTTTGATATAAAAACAAATGGGATTGAAGAGGTCATGATATTAGGTAGAAGGAGTCCCAAAATTTTGGAGATTGAATTTTTTTTCTTGTGAGGAAATTGTTGGAAGTGGGATTGATGATAACATCCACTTTTGGAGCAACTTTTCCCACCATGTTTGAGGATTATAAACTTGATTTTGATAATTGCACCATCTCTTGTGTTATTAAGTTTTTACAAAAATTTGCTAAAGATCCTAGTGCTAGTAAGATAAATATTGGTTTCACAAAACATACCACTAATGCTCTCACTGAAGCTAAGGAAGAAATGCTCAAACTTGAATCCTCTATTCCTAGAAAATTACAAGATGGTTGGGAGCCCACTAATATAATAAGAGTGAGTGATTTTGATTGCAATGATTTGTGTGATCTTGGTGCAAGTTCTTCTATTATGCCTAATAGTTTTTATGATATGCATGATTTGAAACCATTGGATGAGAGTATTTCGGGAGTGAATCTTATAGACTCTATTGTTCAAAGGCCTTTGGGAAGTATTAATGATGTTCTTATTATTGCCAATGATAATTATGTTCCTGTTCCTGTTATTGTTTAGGATATTCAATACGATGCTTCTTGTCCTATCATTTTGGGGAGACCTTTTCTTCGCATCGTCGGTGCCATTATGGATATGAAAGAGGGAATTATAAGATTTCAATTCCCCCTTAAAAAGGGAAGGAAACATTTCCCTAGAAATATAATGAAGTTACCTTTTGAGTCCATTGTAAGTACTACCCACAATTCTATTGATAATACTTGATTTGTTCTTCATGCCTAGCTTAAAGGCGTTAAAGAAAAGCGCTTGTGGGAGGCAATACACTTTGTTTTCCTCTGTTTTATTTCAGTTTATTTTGTTTCATTTGAGTACTGGAAGTTGTTACCTCCATAAAATCCGCTCATTTAATTTTTATTTCGTTTTTGTGCCAAGAGTAACCTCTAATTGAAAGGTAGTGTGATTTGGGGAACTTGTTGTTTATTGTCCCGATTCTTGCGCTTCACCGAAAACCTCGATTCTCCTAGACATAACGCGAGGATTTTTTATATTTTCGGGGAACCTGGGCCAGGTTGTTATTTAACTTTCGTTAGTTGACCACTTTTTTATTTGAGAAACACAAGGTTTTCGAAAAAAATTATATTTACCTGATGTTCCGTTTTGACAGATTTTTGGCAATATTTGCATTTTTTTCTTAATCTTCTTATTTTGTGATTCTTTTGGGGGGTAAAGCCTTAAAAGAAGTTTTGATAGTAGTTAATGTTTTAAATGGATTGTTAGACTTTTGTTTAAACTGAACCAAGTGGATTTATTATTTTGATACACTAACGTTGTTAATGAAGATTGTGAGAAGTTTTAGGTAGAGGAAGTTTTTAAGTGTACGAAGAGAAGGATGATATGACAAGATGAAGGATGGACAAAAGCTCAAGCTTGGGAAGGAACATGTCACCCCAATACATATCCAAGAATTACAAGCGTCGAAGCCTGGGGATGCCTAAGGCATCTCCTTCTTTAACAACAAAAATATCACGTTTCTTTCAGAACACTATATTTTTATTCCTTCACATGATATGCATTATTCTTGGAGCATCATTTTATTTTGCTTTCAATTTTCTTTTTTTTTCTTTTTATTGATGTAATAAATTGTTGGATCCTAGCATATTTTAGTTTGGAGAGCGTCATGCTCCGTTTTTATTGTCTAGAACACTCTAGTTTTCACTCTTATTGTTCTCTGAGTGTTCAGTTTTTTCTAGTACATCGTTTAGCTCTTATTTTTTACTCGATTTTTCAGAGATTGTTGGTTTTCTTCAGTTATATATGATTAGCTATCTGGTCTTTAATGATTATTTTCTTTAAGATTTGTTTCAAATAATCTCTACTATATAATTTCTGTTAGCGACTTGGTACGTCGTACGTCGTACGTCCCGTAAATCGCACGTCGCGCGCTCCTGCTCGCTAGCAAACCAAAGGTCGCAACTCTCCCGCTAGCTAAAGAAACCGGAGTAAAAACACGCATGTACACAGAGTCCGATCAGGAAAAAAAACCGAGCCAGACGCAATCGGTGAAGAAAAAGTAAAAAACAGCCAGGTACATCCCCCTCCCACGATCGCTCTAAAAACACATCTATCCAAAAACAGGTTGCTCCGGACACGGCTCGGGCCAAGGCGCCATCCTGCGGCTATCGCCGCGGGTCCAGGGACAAAACAGAGGCGCACGGTCAAGAGAGCTCGAACGCGAGCAGGCGCTGGACGCTGTTGGCGACGGCCTCCAGCGGGGCAACATAGGTCGAGCGCGAGGAGGCGTTGGGCGCTGGCGGCGTCGAGCGACGGGATCAAGTTGGCATCAGGTATGTACACACAGTAGCGGAGCTTGACAAGAAAATCTGGGCGGACCGATAGGCTGGAAGAGAGTAAACTGATCTATTAATGGGCCAAATTAGACAAATATATAGGCTAAAATCTTCTGGGCTGGGCGGGCCATGGCCCGGTTTTGCTTCAACTAAGCTCCGCCCCTGTGTACACAGGTGTTCAGGTAATACGATGTGACTTTGTCGACAACAAATTCCATCCAACAGAGAAGAACCTCAGACGTTATCACCATGGTGGTCATAGTCACGGGCTTGATCTTTTGCCTCCTCCACGTCATGGGAGGCTACGAGGCAATTATTCTGAACTATAGAACTTCTGTAAATTCTGAACTGTGAACTGATGTGAAGATGTATATCCAGCAGCTATTCATGCCGGCCAACAACTGTGCCAGGTGACTGGCGGCGAGGTTCCCGTAGTCCGCAGAGCGCATACGTGAATAGGATGTATGCCGGGTGTGCCGCTCAGGCACCGGCTGGACCCGCAGACTTTGTTCTTAAGGACGGCATACATGGTGCGCAGTGAGCACGACGGGGTAGGCTTGGTGTTCCCCTACTTCAACATGGTCCTTGGGCTGAGGGGCCCGTTCACCTTCTGGTCGCTCGTCATCTACCTCCCTGTGGAGGTGTAGTGTAATTGTCCAGCAGCAGCTCAAGGCGTCGAAGAGGACGTAGGTTACATGCAGGTGTTCATCGCGGTGTGCTTCTCTGTCGGGACCTCCGCGTTCATTGGGGCCATCGAGGGAGTCGTCGTGTGCTAGAATACACCAACGCTCTTGTCTTCATCGTCCATCTCAAGGCAGATAAGAAGATCAAGGCTGCTTATATCGAGGCCAAGAATGCCAGCACCCTGACCATATTAGTATTTTTCTTCCTTGTTCTTTCAGAATGTACTGCTTTATCTGCTACATCATGCGGCCAAATGACTAAACTAGCAATCTTAAAGCCCGATGGCAAGAAGAAGCTTATGTATGTGTAGCTGACCTAGAGTCCTACACTACGATGCTCTTGATGTTGCCAACAAGATTGGCATCAAGTAAGGGGTCCTGAAGTAGTGTAACATCCAAGTATGAAAACCCTTAGTTGTTTTACTTATTTGTTTAATTTATGCAATGCATCATGGCATCATTCTCATTTTTATTTCTGTTTGCATTGTTTTCATATGAATTTCAAACTTGTTGTCAACTTCTGTTTTCACACTTGTCTGTTACAACCTTTCAAATAAAGAAGTGCAAACTTAAAACCTCTTTTGTTTTCAAGCAGCTCCATTATAATTCACCTTTTAAGTTGTTGCTTAAATCAATTAACCAAATTAACCTTTTATTTTTCCAAGTCTTTTTCCAAACTCAAAACAATTATCAAATCATCAATCCTTTTGAATCCATGATGTTCTTCACAACTTGGTATTCTTCAAAAACATTCTAACTCTAGGGGAAACCCTATTGAAAACACCTTATTTTCTAAATAATAATTACTATGGCAATTTTCACTTAATTTGGTTCCATTTTGAAACAGCAATAAAACATTTGAAATTTTGAAAACCAAAACTACCAAATGGTTTCTTTTCACCTAATAAGCTTATACAAAATTTTCCAAATTTTTATCTACTCAAAAACCTATCCTTTTTATCTAAAAGCAAAACTACAAAAAAAAAACAGAAGCAGGAAAATAAAAACGAGCTAACCAGCCGCGCGCGCAGCAGCTAACTACCCTAAGCCCGCCTAACCTACGCGCGCGCAGGGCCCAGCCCACCTAAGCTCAGCGTAACGCTTCAATAATCGTGCGATCGTTCTGTTCTCTGTACGGCGCGAATCGGAGCGGTGCCACCACGGCAACCTGCGACTCCGGCGGCAGCGCATCGACGGCTGCGCCTATAAATAGCCCTAAGGCTCCGCGCGCCGACAACCCTAACCCCTAGGCTACCTGGTCCCTCGTTTTCCGCCGCCGTTATCCTCTCCACGACCGCATGTCCTGACCATCTGAATCTCACCGGCGAGGCCAGCTCTGAATCCGCCATGGCCTCCGCCGTTTCCGTCCACCTGCACCCCACCTAGCTGCTGAAATCGAGCACCCGCTCCTTCCTCTCCAACTTGGACATCAGGGCCTCTCCGCGAACGCGTTGGATCGACTACGCCATCGACGACGTCGCCGCCGTCCGCCACTCCGAGCCGCTGCTTCCTTCGACAACCGGCGGTGAGCACCCACCAGTTCCCCTCTCTCTCTCCCTCGGTGCACCACCGCAAGTTTGTGCACGTTCTGCACACGACCGTGCGCTTCCATCACCCATGTGCAGCGTTCACGGCCGTGGATCGCCGCCGGCGACCTTTGTCTGTCAGGCGAGGAACGAGCGTCGTCAGTAAAATTCAGTTAAACCCTGCTTCTGAACGTTACCTTGGCTGCGCATGTTTCCCTGTCAAACTGATCGAGCACGGCGCAGTGGTAGACGTACTCTGAATTCCGCGAGTGGTTGCGGGTTCGAGCCCCCGCAAGCACAACATTTTTTTGTTCCTTTTCTGTCGCAGCGAAGGATGGCCCACTGTCATACACCCTCTGTGCCACGCAACGCTGCGCAGAGCCACGTTGGCAGCTGGCCCACTGCGCAGTGACTGCGTGTAGAGTGCTGCTGGGTAACATTTGGTTTTCTGCGATTTTCCAAATAATCAAATTCCTTTTAATAGACAGATTTGAAACAAAACTTTGAAATTCAATAACTTCTATTCTGTAATTCATATAAACACAAACTTTATATGAAACTTGATCTAAATTTCATAATCTATCCAAATATCCAACTTGTGTTCTGTTTTGAACTTTCAAACTACAATTTAAATTCAAATTTAAATCATTTCAATTGTATTTGCTAAATTCAATAATTAATTATTCATAAGTCCAAATCATGCAAATAAAATATGTTTTCAATACCATTTTAAATAAGCTATTCAAATATAATTTTTGTTTTCTGTTTTGAATAATTTAAATTGCCTAAACAATTTAAATCTTGTTTAATTCAATTAAAAATTGTTTAATATTGTTTAATTCATAAATAATTAATTCTAAAGTCCAATTTAAAAATGTGAAACATGTAATCCAACTAAAATTTGATAACCTTTTCAAATATCAACTTTGTTATTTGTTTTGCACCCTTTAACTTGATGAAAACAACAACTACTTGTTTAATGCCATTAAGTAACAAAATTTCCAAACTTGATTAATGTTTTCTAAAAATGGTTAACTATCATTCCAATTGCATTTAAATTGTTATCTTCTTGTTATTCATCATGCATGCATCATGCTAACTTACCAACACCTGATGCTTAGTGTTAGAACAATTAATTCAACTCTAAGGCATGGGTTTGCCATATGCAATCTTTGCATATGGAATCCATTTAAACTTGTGTATCATATCCACTAGTTTATTTTGGTGCATCTATTAAACATGACATGCATCATCCCAATGTTTGTGCACATATGCCATGTATTGATTGCCGTCTTCCTTCGTTGTTGTTTTTGCTTCTTCTCGCTTAGACGACGACGTTGGTACCGACGAGCCTTACGACACCACTACCCAGGACCTAGCCCAGTACCCGGCTGCTGAGCTTCCAGGCAAGTTATCACTCACATGAATCATCGAGTTCTCTTCCACACTTGTTGTCGATACTATCCTTTTGTCTACTATTGCTAGCCCTATGTATCGTTGCTATTCTCCGAACCCATCACATGATTCCCTGAACCAATGATATTGCCTCACCCCATACCCACAGCCTTTGTTTGTGCCTGTTCTTATCTAGCATGCTTAGGGTTGCTTTTGCTCGAGCCTGTTGTCGGTTACTTCTTTTATTATCGTGCTATTATTATCTGTTACCGTTCCGAGGGCTCGAATGTTAATCAATCAATCCTGTTAATGCTGCTGTTAATAATAATTTGATGATAAGGCACCGGCAGGAGGCCCTTTGTGGTTTTGAGGCCTGCTAGTGTCGACCCTAATAGGAAAAGGGTCTTGTCTACTGATCCATGATGAGCGCACTACCCGCATGTGGGAAGCGAGTATGGGCGCCCCCCTCAACTTGACTCGATTCGCATCTCGTCCAAATCGCCGTACTAGTTCGGGCTTTCCATTTGCTGCATCATATGCAGGTACGAACCCGAGGCCAGGGTGGAACTTTTGTAGTCGGCATTTAGGGCGGCGTGGTCTTCCAGTGCTATGAGGGTCCTCCTTTTCTTCGGGGGCTCGATTAGCCGCGCACGCACAGCACGCGGTGCTTTGGGCTTGATGCGAAGAACAGTTGGTTGTGTTGAGTGTCTCGCTTGGTGGGTTTGATTCCCATCTGGCGGGATATTCTTACGTGTACGGTTACTATGGTGCACCCCTGCAGGGATAAATCTTCTCGAGAAGCCGTGTTTTCCGCGGTTATGGATTACTTGGTGAAAGTACTGGCTAACAAGTACTCAGGACAACTTCAACATAATGTTCAATCATGTTTCACCCAATGATTAATAACCTGACTAGTAATAGCTTATTCACACAATAACTTGATTCACCTTAATATAACGGTGTGAGTTATCCTCGGATTGCTTCTTCGGATAAGGGGCGAGATCCAGGATGGGGTTGTTTGATGTTATCTTTCAGTTGGTTACAATTCCTCGATCTTATCTTTTCTATTAGTCGGACACAAGTAGTTATCTCTGTAGTTGGTTAGAGCAGCCCGCTGCAGCTTTTATTATACCTATCTTCTTCCGTTGATCCCAAGCATCAATGCTTGTGTTGACGGGTAACTCCTTGATGAAGTGTGAGTCTTGCTTGCCAGTACTTGGATGTACTGACCCCGTTGGGGCTGTGGTTTACGCAGAGTACGACTACGGCTACGATGATCACCAGGATGGCTACTTTGTGGAGTTTGACGACACTGCAGACGAGTAGTTGGCTGGACCCCGGGCAGGATCCAGGACCTACGTGGATGGGCTTCGTTTTTCGTTATTTTTCTCCGGCTTCTTAAGCCTTGGATTTGTCTGTACTCAGACCCATTTGATTGCTTCCGCTGATGTAATGGATGATATGTTGGGACATGTGTCCTCTGGATGAGTGTTTTGCTATCTCTGCCTTAGTGAAGGCTATTTGCAAACTTATTTCATTCTTTTGTGTCTTAGAGACAGTTTGTGCTATCATTTCGTTCAAAGCTGTTGACGTACACACTACTAGGGAAACCCTTATCTGTGGCGCACCAAAATCCTGTTCTGTGGCGCACCCTGGGGCCACAGGGGTGCGCCACAGAACACACGCCACAAAAATAATTTCTGTGGCGCACCAGGCCCGTGCGCCACAGAAATAGTGGATTCTGTGGCGCACCTCGACCGTGCGCCACAGAAATGAAGGATTCTGTGGCGCATCCCTTAACGGTGCGCCACAGAATTGGGTGCGCCACAGAATTCTCCAACGGTGCGCCACAGAATCATCTGCTATATTTCGAAATTTAAATTGTTTCTGCTGTATACAGTTTGAATATACAGGAATTATACAGGAATTATTCACAGCAGTGATATTTGACAACATATAACATATTACTGATATTTTACAAAGTTACTTAATCACAATAGTGATACATAGTGCAAAGTATCGAATTTGGCTCAAAGTGATCACATAGTTACTCGAGTTGTCAAACACATCATCGAACAATAATTGTCACCACATAGTTACTCGATCGAGTTGTCAAGTTACAAATGCCTAAGCTAAGATGAAATAGACTACAAGCACGGCGACGATGGTGAGCAAGAACGGTAGCTTGTAGGAGGCCTCCATCTTGTTCATCTTGTTCATCTTGTTCATCTGTTTCGACTGGTGGTCCCTCCACTTCGCAACCGCCTCGTGTCTAGTCTTGTATCCTTTATAGCAGTTGCCGCTGAACTTGTCGACCTGTGCTTTGCAGTCCTTCCACTCGTCATAGACTCCTGGAACCCGACCCTCGAACACCACGTAGTACGTCATCTATATAGATAGACACAAAGCATATTAGTAAGTATAATGCAAAAAACAACTAAGGAAACAAAAAATAAACATCAAAGATATACAAACATAAAGCTAGCTAGGCCTAAGTTAATTTAGAGCAAACTAATAGTAGCTAGCTAGGAGTTTAGAGCTAACTAATAGTAGCTAGCTAGGCCTAAGTTTAGAGCAAACTAATAGTAGCTAGCTATGCCTAAGTTTAGAGCTAAACTAATATAGTAGCTAGGCTTATATAAGTTAAGCAAATTTTGTTAAACAAACTAATAGTAGCTAGCTACGCACACCTCGATCAACGATACCTCAACTGGAGCGGCGCCGGAAACGGCTTATATAGCTCCTTCGTCATCCACGACCTACGATCAGCCTGCCGCTCTAGGCGTTCCTGGATATCCCTCTGGCATAACCCTATGGGTTGGTGCAAGGGCCCTCCCTTTTTGTTGACATCTTCAATGATTATCTCCGACAACTTGACTTTGATGCGATGAAAATCTTGTATAAGATCTTCCTGTGAGATTTCCCCCGCCATTTTGTTGGACCAGTCTCGGAGTCTAGAAGGATGATTCAAATTGTTTGCATCGCGGACAATCCCTTTGAGGTGATGGAGGGCATAGAAGGCCTCTTTCGTGCTCCAAGCCGGCTGCTTGATGCAGGGGAAATCGGTCACGTGCCTGAACCCGTATTTGCCAGTAGCCGGCCTGATACATTCTTGTTTCTTTTCGAATGTGCCTCCATTTTGGGCGTAGCCATTGATAGCCTCATCGAGAACACCCCTTATTCTGGTGTAGTCTTTCCTCTTCGTCACATTCGACGAGTCGAAGTATTGGGCAAGTGAATATTGTGGGCAAAGCACGATGAGTGTGCAGTATGTGTCCCTGCTCAACACATGCAATTGAATCCAGGATAAGCAATGGATGAAACCTAGAAAAAAAACATTAGCTAAGACGATCGCGAGACTTACTCGGGGAAGACAGGCAAAAGAATGTCCGTCTTGTTCTGACCGTTTCTCAACATGAAGCTCTCGAGGTACTTCACTGCCTTGGTCCGTGTACTTGATCCTTCCTCCAGCTGGCTATCACGCATGTAGTAGGGATCCGCTACCATAACGTTAGGGGGTAACTCTCGCTGGATCTGCAGCTGAGCATTGAGCGCGTATAGGCGGACCAAGTTATAGTCCAGCCGTCTCGAGTGAAACAGACTGAAGATATCCTCATACGCTATGAAGAACAGTCCCGCGGGGTCTTCGTTGACGAAGTCCGGGCCCTCTGGCACCTTGACCGTGAACACAGGGTAATTTGGACACTTGTCTTGAAGAAGGAGACCCTCTAGCATCACGATAATGTTCTGCAATGTGAGCATTGGTCCAGTTGCCCCATGTATCTCGTCCGGACCCAGTATCGGTTTCCCAGCTTCATGCAAGCGGGTCAAGCCATCCTTAGGGGGTCGTATCACGGCGTCGGCCAAGATCTTAGTATGCTGGACCTTTTTAGCAGGTCTCTTCCTAATCTTCTTGCTGGCGGTGGCTTGATCTGCTGCGGGAGCTGGGGGTGAGGGAGCTGGGGGTGCGGGTGCTCGGGACGACCCTTCGATTGTCTTATGCAGTGTGCCAGGGCTGAATACTGTACCCTCCGGGTAGGTCAGACGCTGCGTGACTTCAGTACGTCTAGGTTGATCGTCGTGACTGCGGAAGGCTTCGTCGTCACGATTCATATCAGGCATGTACCTATCTTGGCTGTAGCCCGTGTTGAGGTAGGCATTGATGTCGACATTGTCATCGTAATGATAGTCTTCGACACCGGCGGCTGCAGCAAACTGGTTGTCCACGTCCTTTGGTGGTGACGGCGGCTGTGATGCCGGCGGCTGTGATGCCGGCGGTTGAGGCACAACTGCTTTTGATGATCTTTTGGGCGGTCGTTGCGGCATATTTCCCAACAACACTTTGTGCCTTGTTGTGGTGGCAACAACCGCCGGTTCCTTCTGGGTGGTGGTGGCAACAACCGCCGGTTCCTTCTGGGTGGTGGTGGTGGCGACGAGTACTGTTTCCTTCTGAGGGGCGGCGGCCTTGGGTGCAGTCTGAAGGGCTCTTTTCTTCATGGGCCGGACGATCTTATTCTGCGGGGCCATAGGGGATGTGGCGCCGGTGTTGCGCTTGATCACAAGACCCCCCCCAAGACGAATCTGGCTCTTCGGCCATTGCATCACCCAAGTCGTGCACTCTCCAAGTACCAAGTTTTCCTCGTCGCAGCCTGGAGGTTGAAAGGGGGGGAGGACGTCGCGATACTCCGGCACTACATTGGCCAACTTCACCTTCATCACGTTCTGGTCCATTCGAGAGTGGTGCATAGTGCGTTGCATGGGTTGTATAATAGTGCCGGTAGCAACATCCACCAACTCTCCGCCCGGCACCACACGATGCAGTAGTACGCAAGGTTCGTCCTGTTGTGCAACATACCAGGCATCATGAGATGACAGTCATCTTGAGAATGCGTAGTTAGATCACGATTAACTAATTAGTTACCTTGGTGATGGCGTCTAGCTCGGCGGGTGTCGAGACAAGGGCGACGGTGCCCTGCCCATCATTCTTCGGCATTGCTGCCGAAGGGGGCGGCGATGTGACCAGAAGGAGTGGCGCCGGCGTCTGGGGGGTCAGCTGTTGCGGCGGCACTTGCTGGTTCATGCTTGAGTTGCTGCCGATGAAGCTGGGCAGATGGATCGGTCCAATTTGACCCCCCGCATTCCAGGAAGCTAGCCCCTCCATCAGCCCAGCGGGGATGACTTCCTTGAGCCTCTCATCCACTAATCGGTTGAGCCTGTCGGGGTCCACCTCTCTGCTCTCCAGTTTCTTCTCTAGAGCCGCCATCTTCTTCTTCAGCTCCGCGACCTCCTCATCATCCTTAGTCGATTTCGTCTTCCTCTTCTTTTCTGACTTGGCATCTGAGTAGTACTCGGCTACCTTCATGTTTAGCCCAAAGCCGGAGATGCGGCCAGCTGACGTCGGCGGGGCATCCAACGGCCTTTGCTTGTATGCGTTCGTCGCTCTGTTGAAAGGCGTGTCCCACCGACTCGTCGACCCTTCGGACGAGTCAGATTTCCGCAACTCCCTCTCCTTCGGACAAAAGGAAATTAAGGTGAGCCCATTATCTAATTATTAGATCAATGCAATATACATGTACTTGAGATATATGTGTCCTTACCAAATGTTTCTCAAATTCCTTCACGTCCTCGTCTTTCGTCACGAATTCCCCCGTCTTCCAGTCTAAGAAGTACCGGGATCGGACAAAGTTCCTAACTTGTAAGTCCGTGATTTTGTGCCAGGGGTTATCTCTTCCGAGACGTTCCATCTCGCGGTCCTCCTTCTCCCAAGTAGCCTGTTTTCCTTGGTAACCACCGCTTCCGAGATGTTGGTGCCCTATGTTTTGGTCCCGCATATCCTGCCCCCATTTTGTCCATTTTTTACACTCCTCGGTGTTCAAGTACTGCTTAAATATCTCGAAATCTTCTTTCAGAAGCGTCGGGTCTTTTCGACTGATCTCCTCCCAGCTTTTACCTTTTTCAATCTTCTTCTTCACCCGGGATTTCCAGCTGCTCAACGCGGTGCTCATCTTCGTGATGGCTAAAGAGTCCACATGTTTGTTGAACGGCTCCGGGAACGTGTATCGCTGGTGAAGCTTCTTCAGAAGGATTTCGACCAAAGCCTTGTTGTCGTCGCTTCTAAGGTCAAACGTGTTGATCGACATGCTTTCCCGCACGATGCACCCTAGCTGCATGCCGTACCCTGAGGTAACAGATCGAGGCGCCAATGGTAGGCCACTCGGCGAGACCTTGGTGATTGTATCGGTGACGTTCGCGAGCACTTGCGGCTTACGATCCTTCCTTGGGGCCCGGGGCTTCTTATTCTTCTTATCGGTCGTCGGGGCGGCGTCGCCGCTACCACCAGCCGCCGTGCGGTCAGTGCCACCACCATCGGTGCTCTTATCCTGGTCCTCTTCCTCCAAGTACCCCCAATCAACGTCCTCTTCCTCACTTCTGGTTGCAGCGTGGGCCTCCCAGCCCTCTTCCTCGGCACCGGCTTCGGGCACGGACACGTGCTTGGAAGAGCCAGACATGTTTCTGTAATAACATTCAAATTTGAGTTTTTGAGTTGGATTTCAAATTATATGCCTGATTGAAACACAAAGTACAGCCGTGAGTGTATTGTCCACTGACCCCTAACTAAATACTCCCTCTGTCCCATAATATAAGATGTTATTACAACCAATATAATGTCACTCCTTTACCGCTTTAAAACATTTGGACTTGTTAGGTTTTTCTCAAGGGCCTTTTTTAATCAAAGGAATCTTGTTGGGTTAGAATCCTTGGGAACTTTCTCTACGAGACTTGTTTGATAGGATTTTTCTGTGGGAGGCTTGTTTGATTTGTAGCATTAGAATCTTACAGTTTATATTTTCAGAGCTCCCTTCCCAGATTACACTTGGTTACAAGAGAATTTCCATTGAAAATCTAACCTCTTGAAAATTTTCCATTGTTCCTATGACATGCACCTAATATCTCAAGAAAATTCCTGTTAATAACAAAAGAATAGCTTAAAATATAGTTGCACGCTAAGCATTGTCATTTATTCTCGACCATCAAATTTTATATTCAGACATAAACTAGAGTACACTAATAGAGTTCTTGGGGCTTCCTATGTCACTCACTAACGAGACAAAAGGCATGTTTCTGTAGTAACTGCTCGAATAGCAAAAAAACTTAAAAATAAGATTGTGTGGCTCCTCTCCCCTGTCTACTCCTTGCTGCTGGAGATAAACCGCAGCTCCTCCCCGATCTTGTGAACCACGACACTAAGCAGATGTGTTTCGCTATCGAAAACCCTGCTATTATGTTCAAGCCAAATCTGCTACATCCCTACTGTGATAGTTGTGCTTGATGTCCGTCAGGGGATAGAGCAACAGGGAAAGTAATCAGCAGATGTTGCATTGTTTCCGGTTCTTGACAGCAGAGCGGGAAGTGAGGCTGATGTTGGAGTCCTCTGCGTGCCAGATTCTTAATGACCATCCAAGTATGAAGTTTTTCCTGACAGTGGCGTATAGGAGTGCCAGATTTCCTGAGCTCCAAGTGCCAATGTCTGACCAAGGAACTTTGCTGCATATGCTGATCCTGAAGAATAGATTCTGGATGCGGTAAATTTCCAGCAGAATAGGTCTTCAGCTTCTGGTCTTAGCAGCACATAGCTCACTAATAACCATAGCTCACAAAATTGAGCCGGAGACGGGTCTGGGACTTGAGATAGATCTTAAGATCAAGGAGGACGTCCAATGATAGGCAGTTCAGCAAAATATTGATTGATGTGTTACTTGGTAGAATTAACTCTAAGGTTGGTAGCTAGCTGGCATAGTGAGGCGCAACTGGTATTCTGTTATGTTAAAAAAGCACTTGAGGCCACAGTTTCATCGAAATCCTATCAGGGCCTGAAATTTTTTATGGAAATATTACTGCTTGCAGTACAGATGTTCCAGACATTTTCTTTTGTGAGATAGTGATGTTGGCAGTGGCGTGGTTCTATGGATGTTTCTGATGGCGGCAACAACATCAACATCTCAATTATGAGTTCCCTTTGCGATGATGATTGATGAGACTGAGATGTCTCGGCAGAATAGTTATTCCCATGATGAATAGCATGTTCTGGTGATGGTTTTTCTAATAAACAGCTAGTAGTTGCAGCTGGACACCCTTAGCAATTCTAAATTCCAAGGAATAAAACAGAGATGGTGTTTACTGCAAAATTAAAACTTTATAGAAGCTGAGATGCATTCCTTGCTTATATAACTTAAAAGATGCATTCCCAATACTTGATGAGCATGTGAGCTGACACGATTCTAGCTTGACTAATACAGTACTACTAATAACATGATACAATTCCTTGCTATGAAAATTACCAGATGTCTAAGAGTTCCTGATACAATACTTATTCATTTACATGATGGCAATGATCAGGTTAGTAATAGAAAAATTAGAACAGACAAATCTACTAAGTATAAAATTCATAGAAAATTTGGCCATGACTTTTGCTAATTTTCATATGTATGAGAGAGCCAGAAATTCGCTCGGAAGGAAATGAATCAACTTCCTCGCGAAACTTTGGCATCTCAAAAAGAAAACACTGCAGAAAAAACCTACAGCTACCAGCTCAACAGTCAAAATTCTCAGCTTGACTGATGGAATCCCACAAGACATCTACCAGCTGCACATATATTGCTTGACTGAAAAATCAGGCCTGCTGACCAACGTAAAAGGACCATGTTGGTTCTTCCTTCAGCACCACAAAGGATTTTTCACATATACATTGTCAGATATACAATATTTCACATATACATTGAGTTCATACAATAAGGAGTTGAGCAATTTGAGCAATGCTGCAAAGACTACAAGCGAGAGATCAGAGGGGATCGAGCAGAGACTACAATAAGATCGTACTACCTTGTCGTCCGTTCTTATCTACAAGCGAGAGAGAGGGGATCGAGCAGAGGGAGAAGAGGGGGAAGAGGGGCTTACCCTGTAGGTGTAGGCGTCGAGGAAGACAATGTCGATGCAGACGGGGACGGCGCGGCGCTCCTCCTCCTAGCTAGGTCACGGCGCGGCGGTCCTCCTCCTAGCTAGGTCACGGCGCGGCGGTCCTCCTCCTAGTCACGGCGCTCCTCCTCCTAGGCTCCTCCTCCGCACGGATCCTCCACGGCGGCGAGAGCGAGCGAGAAAGATCAAAGGGGATCGATCCTCCACGGTGGTGTTCGTCGCGAGAGAGAGAGGGGAAGAACTGAGGAAAACTGCTAAGTGTGGAAGATGACCATGCGGGTCCACATGTCATTGGCACAGAGGCATTTTCTGTGGCGCACCACGAGCATGTGCGCCATTGAAATGTAAGAATTCTATGGCGCACGCTTATAGGGGTGCGCCACAGAAATGCTTGGGCCCATTCTGTGGCCAAGTGTACGGGGCCACATGTCATTGGGCGTAGTAATTTCTATGGCGCACCATCTAGAACGTGCGCCACAGAATTCTGTGGATAGATAAATAAAAACGCGCACGGTTGTAGTTTGACAAAACTGTGTTAGTAGTGTAGTGGTTTGCTGTGATGTTCTCACCACCCAGGATCGAATCTTGATATTCCCCCATATTTTTTAACATTTTATTTAATTATAATTAAAGAAAGAAAACAGTAAATTACAATTACAAAAATAAAACACACATTTAATATTAGAATATTTTTTATATAAAGTCTCACACACACATATGGTTGTGTAACATACACATGAGCATATTACATAATAAAGTCTTTTTCGTCTCGGTTCCGATCTAGCTTAATTAGCGTCTCTTTCCCTTTTTGTTGGCGACTGGATACTTTATACCGGCCACCTTGAGATTTCTTCGCGTGAACGGACAACCGTGTGTAGGTAGGGATGTCTTCCTTCTTACTTTACCGGTAGTAGGCATGTCGAAGTGCTTGTCGAACTCCTCCTCGATCTTCGGATCACCGTTCTTGTGGAAGTCTTCCTCGTTGGCGTCTCCTTCCATTCCGATGATGCTCCTCTTGCCCCTCCTCACGACAACACGGCTAGGCCTTGACGGGTCGGTGATGAAGAAGCATTGGTCAACTTGGCTAGCGAGTACCCATGGCTCATTTTTCGCGGATGCGTTCTTCGATTTGGCATCGGGTATAACCATTGTGGTGAAATACCGTCCTTCTTTCTTGACATTCTTGGCCCATCTCACACGGAACATTGGCACCACCGTCTCTCCGCAGTAGTTGAGCTCCCATATCTCCTCGATCTTTCCAAAGTATCTTTCTTCCACATTAGTCTCGGCATCGCCATATGATAGCATAGTTACTCCTGAGTTTTGATTTTCGCTACTCATGTCCTTGTCCTCGGTGGAGAATCTGTAACCGGAGATGTCGTACCCCTGATAGGTCCTTACGTTCTGCCCGGGGCCCTGTGATAAGATGTATATGAGTTTTTCATCTTCCGTAGAAGGCATTTTTCTCCGTGCTTCAGTCAGTTGACTTTGCTTGAACCAACGCGTGAAGCCGGAGTTGTGCTCTTTGGTTACGTCTCCCATCTTCCTCGGCCCGCCCATTTCAATATAATTCTGATTGATTAAGCTTTTGTGCTCTTCCACGAAAGGCTCGATCAACTTTAAGTGTTGTAGCGCGACCCGGTGAGCCCTATCAAAGTCGTCGCGTCGTTTTTGAATGCCGACATGGACGTCGCGGCAGCCCTCGCGGTGACCGACTCCGTTGAGTCTGCCACGGTGCGTCCTGGTGGACAAACCGACATCCTGATCGTCTTCGGTGCTTAGGTAATTGTCGCAGAAAGAGATGCACTCGTTGGTTAGAAATCATTTGGCCATGCTTGCGTCTGGACGGGCCCTATTGCGAACGTATCCTTTCAGGACACCATTCTGCCTTTCCATCGGCATCATGTAGTGCAGAAACGTCGGGCCGAGATGCCTGATGTCATCAACGACATGGAGAAGGAGATGTACACATATATCACAGAATGCCGGCGGGAAGTAAATCTCGAGCTCGCATAGTATCACCACGATCTCATCCTGTAGCATCTTGAGCTGCCTCACGCCGATCGATTTCCGGGTGATAACGTCGAAAAAGTTGCAAAGGCCAAACAACGTATCACGGACATGCTCGTCCATTATCCCTCGGATCGCAACAGGAAGTATCTGCGTCATGAGCACATGACAATCGTGAGACTTCATCCCGGTGAACCTCTTCTTCGCTAAGTCCAGATATCTGCTTATACTCCCTGAGTATCCGTGAGGAACTTTGACTTCTACGAGGCACCTGAAAAACTGCTCAAGCTCCGGCGGACTCAATGTGAAGCAGGCAGCGGGAAGCACCACGGTGTTCTTCTTAGCCTTTTTGCGGGGAGGACCTTCCGTCTTATCCTCATCGTCATCATCATCATCACTATCGGCGGGGACCTGTAGATTTTTCCTAATGCCAAAATGTTTTAGATCGTATCTTGCTTTCGGCCCATCCTTGGACTTCTCCGAATTGCAAATAGTGCCAAGCAGACTCTCCGTAACGTTCTTCGTAATGTGCATCACATCAAGGCTATGAGGCGCGTGGAGGACCGGCCAGTACTCCAAGTCGTGGAAAACAGACCTCGCTTTCCATACACCCAGCAGCGGCGCTGGCTTGGGTCGTTTCTTTCCCGGCGAAGGGCACTCGTCCCAATTTTTCAGAAGCTCGTCGATTTCTTCGCCGCTCCTCGTGCGCGGGGCTCCATCGGGCTCGTCTTTACCATTGAACAACTCACCGCGTTTTCTCCATGGGTGATCCAGGCGAAGCCACCTTCGAGCCCCTGGGTACACGGTTTTCGAAGACCCGGGATCCCTTGGTAGCTGGAGATGCGGGGTCCCGTCCATGCACTTCACGCAGCCGCAGAATCCGTGGCCGACCTGGGCAGATACATACGCGTAACCAGGATAGTCTGTGACCGTCGTCAGCAACGCGGCTCTCATATGGAAATAATCTCTAGTGTACGCGTCCCACGTACGGGGTGGCGTCTTCCACAACGTGTCTAACTCGTCTTTCAGCAGCCCGAGATACAAATGCATGTCGACACCTGGTTGTTTTGGCCCCTGGATGAGAATACTCAAGTGTATGTACTTTTCCTTGGTGCACAGCCACGGGGGTAGGTTGTAAGGCCATACAAACACGGGCCAGCTGCTATGTGTGCTACTCTGGTTGCCGAACGGATTGAGTCCATCGGTGCTCATACCCAGCCTGACGTTCCTCGCGTCGCCCCCAAAACTCGGGAAAGCTATGTCCAATGCTTCCCACTGGGCAGCGTCTGCAGGATGTGTCATGATATAGCCCTTCTCCGGATCTTCTTCCGGCTTCTCCCTTTTTGCGTGCCATTGCATGAGCTTTGCTTCCTTAGGGTCCACGTAGTACCGTTGAAGACGGGGAGTGATAGGAAAGTACCATACCACTTTTCGAGGAATTTTCTTGTTGTTGGTTAGCTTGTATCGTCCGTGGCCGCACTTCGGACATGCGATTGTGTCCTTGTACTCCCCCCGATAAATTACACAATCATTGATGCAGGCGTGAAATTTTTCGTGAGGTAGGTCAAGAGGGCATACGACTTTCTTAGCCTCGTTGATACTGCTTGGCAATGTGTTCCCCTCGGGAAGGCGATCGTGCCAGAATTTCAAGTTCTTGTTGAAGCTCGAGTCGGTCCATTTGTTTTGCGTCTTCATCTTCAGAGCAGCAAGCGTTACATGCAACCGCGTATCCTCGGGGCGGCACCCAGGAAACAACGGAGTCACCCCGTCTATCTCCATTTGCGCCAGTTTGGCTTTCTCCCTAGCTGCAGCTATGTCGTTGCTCGTCTCCTTAAGCAGCAGATCCTGAACATGAGAGTCCCGCAAGGCCGAAATTAGCGGGGTCTCCGTGTTCTCGCCTTCATCGTCATGTCGATCTTCTCCACCGACATATCCTTCTTCATGATGATCTTGTTCGCCGTCATATCCTCGCTCGCCCTCCTCTTCGTGCACAACTTTTGCTGCCGGCGGTGCCACGTGGTTGCGGTCGTCAAAGAAACCGCGTCTGAGAAGGTGCTCCTCCAATTGTCCGGAATCAGGGTCAATCCAGCGCACGAGTTTGCATGATCGACACGGGCATCTTATCTGCCGCCTGTTGCACCGAATCATGTCCGCCTTCGCGTCTTTTTTGTATCTAGCGATTCGAGCAGAGCTCATTTCTAGTACCATGGTTGCCTGCACAGACACATAGAGAGCAGAAAATTAGAACCACAACATGCATGCATAGTCGCCGGAAAAATTCGGCATGACCTCTCCTATAAGTAGGACATATGGGGTGCAAAAGTTTGCCGAAATGGAAGTGAATCAACATTTCGGCAAACATCCATACACCACCCGCGCCCGCACGCGCGACAATCGATCGGTCCACCTGCACATGCATGACAAACACCCATACACATCGATCGATGGCCACACAAGACATATGAACTTCCAACACTATACTCACCGAGTAGATTCGATACCGACACGCGAAAAGAGCGAGGGAGAGGGAGGCACCGGAGTATAGATGCAAGGTAATTAGGCCCCCCCAACAACAACAAACTTCACCAACAATTATACATCGAATAAATAGGTTCACCTACCTAAAAAGGAGAACTAAATGTGCAAAAATAGAGTGGAGAGAAGGAGGGGCGAATGAGCAACATCCACTTTGCAATGAAGTGAGTGGGGGGAGAGAGGGGGCAGCCACCTTTATGTGCACAGTGCGCATATTTCTGTGGCGCACCTGTATGCTATTCTGTGGCGCACGGCAGAGGTGCGCCACAGAAACAACATATTCTGTGGCGCATTTGGCAGGATGCGCCACAGAATATGGTGTTTCTGTGGCGCACCTGCGCTGTGCGCCACAGAAGTGGCCCTTTCTGTGGCGCACGAATGACGGTGCGCCATAGAAATATGGCCTCTGACACCCAGCCCACTGATTGGTGTGGGGCCCACACGATTTCTGTGGCGCACCCCTATCTGGTGCGCCACAGAATTACATATTTCTGTGGCGCACCCTGGTCCGTGCGCCACAAAATAATATTTCTGTGGCGCACCAGATGGAGGTGCGCCACAGAATCAATTCCATAGAATGGCAATTCCCTAGTAGTGACAGTGCAAGCTTGAATATGAAGTACGTCGACAGTAGTGCCTTAGGTTCCTAGCGGATAGTTTACTTCGACGGTGGGAGCAGGGCTTGTGTTGTCGCGCATAAGCGCAGGCCTACCAGGAAGCTGGGACGTGGGAGCAGGTATGCCCCATAATCCAAGCACCTGACTTCCAGTTCGTGCGATGGGTATCCTCTAGAAACCGGGGTGCGACAAATGGTATCAGAGCCTGTCTGCCTGTAGGATCCTTTTTACTGGTCGCAGTTGAGTCTAGAAACTATTTTGTAGCTATATAGGAAAAATGAAACGTGAGAGTAGGAATTCTGCCATTTTTCTTCTTTCCCCACCCACCCACCCTTTTCTGGTAAGGAAGTGCAACGTTGTTTTCTGTTCTCACCTAAACTTTCAAGTTAGGATTTCACGTGTTTTGGGTTCTCCTTAGTACCTCAGGACTTTTGGTCTCGTTTTCCCGATGTTGCTTCGATATCATGTTCTTTTCAACATCCTTATCGTCCGTTGAACCTTGTTGTTGTTTTCCACATCCTTTTTCATCTACCGGAGTCTAATCAAAACCTTTCCCAATCATCTGCAGATGGGTCTCAGCTACTACCCGCAGGTGGTTCGCATGACTCGCTGTGAGAGCACCGCCGGTTTTCCGGAGATGCTGAGAGACATGGTTACCTATCTGGGGTTCCGTTGGGCACCAGAGTACCAGGTCTACGAGCACCAGCGAGAGTTTGACCAGACCTTCTACCGGGCTATCGTCTACATTCTGTCGGATGATGGCAGGAGCATTGCACACCAGTACGAGGCAGTAGGGTCCACAGTGGATATGGCAGTGCAGCAGGCAGCGTATGTGAGCCTCACCGTCCTCCGTGCTGACTACTGGGGCTTTGATAAGTCCAGTTTTCGTCACATCCCCCGTGGTTACATCACGGCAGCGGGAGTTCACTTCACTGTCCATCGCGACCTGGATACCTACGAGACTGATAGCTCCAGGCTGCAGACCACTGCACAGTTCGCTAGTCACAGTGATGCCGTTGCTTCCACACTTGCTCAGGAGTTAGCCTCAGTCAGGGAGCAGCTCTGTCTGGCTTTGACTCGTCTGGCGACGTACACCACAGACTTCGTTGGAGACGAGCGCTTTGCACGTTTCCAGCAGACACTGGGTTTTCCTCTGCCAGATGCTGGAGGTTACAAGCCGATCAGAGGCCCACTTCTCGACCTCGGAGCTGGTTACGCAGGGATTCCCCGCTATGGAGCACAGGGAGAGGACGCTTTCTGCTTCACCACACCGAGAGTTGCTCTCAGAGCAGTTCCTATCTACATGGATCGTCGTGATACCTACTTCCGTGGGGTTCCTCCTCACCGTATCTCTCGTCGTACTACTCACCGCCGTCCTGCGTGATGAGCATGGGAGTACCGTTGTATCCATTACTAGCTGTGTCTAGTTTATCCTTTCGTTTTCGAACCATGTATTGGTCTGTTGGATATTCTGATGTATTTGAACTCATGATGTACCTGTTGGTTATCTATTCATGCGTCGGAATAATCTCTCTTTCGGTTGCTAAGTTTATTTCCTTCCTATTGTTGTGCTAAAATGCATTTCTGTTCAGGATGCCTCCAACAAGGAACACGCCTGAGCCACCGCCGATCGCTGAGCTCTTGACTCAGATGACTCAGGTCATGGCTCAGATGGTCCAGGTTCAGAACCACCAGAACAACCACCACCAGACTGCTCCAAGGGTCACCATCAAGGACTTCCTCAGTGTGGGTCCCAAGGCTTTCGTGGCAACACGCGAGCCGCTGGATGCTGATGACTGGATCCGTGACGTAGCAAGAGCCCTGGAGATTGCTCATGTTGCGGAAGAGGACAAGGTCAACTATGCTGCTTACCTACTGAAGGGTCAGGCAGCCTCGTGGTGGGAGAACTACCAGGCCATGAGAGCTGGCTATCCTATCACTTGGGGTTGCTTCAAGGATGCCTTCCTGAAGTACCACATCCCCGATGGTCTCATGGAGAGGATGCGTGAAGAGTTTTGCTCGCTGAAGCAGGGCAAGCTCGACGTCATCGGCTACCAGAACGAGTTCAATCGCCTCGCTCGGTATGCTGGAGACGAGGTGTCTACTGAGACCAAGAAGATGGCAAGGTTCCGCCGAGGTTTTAACCCGGAACTGAAGTACGCTCTCATAAACATCAAGTGCAAGGACTTCGTCGAGCTCGTGAACACCGCGCTCAATGAGGAGAATGGGCGCAAGGCGTTCGAAGAGTCGCGCAAGCACTCGCGTGAGGGTGGTTCCTCCTCCAACATGACCACCCCTCCGCAGAAGCGCCGCATCTGGGTGCCAAACAGTGCTGTCACTAGGGCTCCAAATGCCCAAGCTTCTCCAGGCTTTGGTCCCCGCCCACCCAACCCAGCTCAGATGCATGGGCAGAGGTTTCCAGTGGCGCAGCCAAGGCCAGATCCTCCTCGTGTCGTCACTTGCTTCAAGTGCAAGGAGACTGGGCACTACGCAGATAAGTGCACTCAGAGGATGCTGCCTTCTCCACCACCTCGCCCCAACACCAACCAGGCGATGGTCCGCGCTCCTCCGCATAAGGCCTTCAACACCAACAACAGGCCTGTTGGGAGGACCGCAAGGGTGAACCACGTCAAGGTTGACACAGCTGAGGAGTCTGCCGACGTTGTTCTCGGTACATTACCCGTAAACTCTAACCCAGCTAAAGTGTTGTTTGATACCGGAGCATCGCATTCGTTCGTGTCAAAGATCTTTGCTACAGCAGTTAAACTACCTTTTGTTGGTTTGGGTTCCCCGCTAGTAGTAAACTCTCCTGGAGCAACTATGCAAACTTCCAAGATCAGTCATGAGAATCAGATCTTAATTGGAGGTCACATATTCCTTGCTTCCCTCATTCTGCTTGGCAATTCAGACATTGATGTCATCCTTGGCATGGATTGGTTGAAGGCCAATAAAGCTACGATTGATTGTGCTAAGAAGTCAATAACTCTGTTCCACCCTTCCGGCCAGATAGTCTATTCTCCGAAGGAATCAAGTTCTGTTCAGCTGTACACCCTGGATGCTAAACCTCTTCCTGCAATTGAGAATGTTCCGGTGGTTTGTGAATTCCCTGACGTCTTTCCAGAAGAGTTGCCAGGGATGCCTCCGGACAGAGCAGTTGAGTTCGTGATCGAGCTTGAGCCAGGTACTGCTCCAATCTCTAAGCATCCATATAAGATAGCTCCTCCTGAACTGAAATTGTTGAAGGAGCAAATCGATATGTACATGGACAAAGGTTTCATTCAGCCTAGTTCCTCCGCTTGGGGTTGCCCAACTCTGTTTGTTGCCAAGAAGGACCAAACTAAGAGACTCGTGGTTGACTATCGTCCTCTCAACGAGAAAACCATCAAGAACAAGTATCCACTTCCTCGTATCGATGATCTTTTTGATCAACTTGCTGGAGCCTCAATATTCTCAAAGTTGGATTTGAGGATGGGGTACCATCAGATAAAGATCAGAAAGGAAGATATTCCTAAGACAGCTTTCACCACTCGCTACGGTCTATATGAATACACCGTCATGTCCTTTGGTCTCACCAATGCACCGGCAACGTTCTCAAGACTCATGAATTCTGTCTTCCACGAATACCTCGACAAGTTCGTTGTGGTATATCTTGACGACATCCTTGTCTACTCAAAATCCGAGGAAGAGCATGGAGAACACCTTCGTCTCACTCTCATGAAACTCCGCGAGCATCGTCTATATGCCAAATACTCCAAATGTGAGTTCTGGATTCCAGAAGTGGCCTATCTTGGTCATATCATCTCTGCCAAAGGCATAGCCATTGATCCTGAAAAGGTTAAGGCAATTGTTGACTGGAAACCCCCTAAGACGGTGAAGCAAGTTAGAAGCTTTCTTGGCTTGGCTAGCTATTGCCGTCGTTTCGTCCAAAACTTTTCCAAGATTGCCAAACCTCTCACTGATCTCACAAAGAAGGACAAAAAGTTCGTTTGGACTCCACAATGTGATGAGAGTTTCAACCTTCTGAAGACTAAACTGACTTCCACACCTGTTCTAGTTGGCCCCGACACTACCAAACCTTTCCAGATATTCTGTGATGCATCTCTCCAAGGCCTAGGAGCAGTTCTTATGCAAGAACGTCAAGTTGTGGCTTATGCTTCACGTCAGTTGAACCCACATGAGCAAAACTATCCCACTCATGATCTTGAACTTGCAGCAGTTGTGTTTGCCCTCAAGAAATGGAGACAATACTTGTTGGGTAACAAAACTGAGATCTTTTCCGATCATAAGAGTCTGAAATACATCTTCACTCAGCCAGATCTGAACCTCAGGCAAAGGAGATGGATTGAGAAGATTAAAGACTTTGATCTCACCATTTCTTACACTCCAGGCAAGGCTAATGTTATGGCCGATGCTCTCAGTCGCAAATCCTATTGCAATAATCTCATGATCATGGAAAGCCAACCTCCACTTCATGAAGAATTCTAGAAGCTGAACCTTGGTCTTGTTCCTCAAGGCTATCTTGCTAGCTTGACAGCCAGTCCAACTCTCGAGGACAAGATTCGTTCTGAACAACTTCGTGATAATGAAATCAAGAAGATGGTAGAGCAAATCAAAGAGGGCAGTGATAAGTTCAAGTCCTTCTCTATTGATGACAAAGGAACTGTGTTCTTTGAAGGACGCATTGCAGTTCCTCAGGTTCAAAGTCTCAAGGATATCATTCTCAAGGAGGCTCATGAAACTCCCCTATCCATTCACCCTGGAAGTACAAAGATGTACCAGGATCTCAAGACTCTGTATTGGTGGTCTGGCATGAAACGTGAAATTGCTCAATACGTTTCTGAATGCGACGTTTGTCAACGTGTTAAGGCAGTCCATCAGAAGACAGCAGGTCTACTCCAACCTCTGAAAATTCCTGAGTGGAAGTGGGACATGATTGAAATGGACTTCGTTACTGGGTTTCCAAAGTCCAAGAAGGGCAACGATGCAATCTTCGTTGTTATTGATCGTCTCACTAAGGTTGCTCACTTCTATGCTGTAAAGGAAACTATCTCAGCTAGCCAGTTAGCAGAGCTCTACACAGCAAAGATTGTTCCCCTTCATGGTGTTCCATTGGAAATAAGCTCAGACCGTGGAAGTATCTTCACTTCTCATTTCTGGAAGAGCTTTCAAGAAGCATTGGGCGCCAAACTTCTGTTCAGCACAGCTTACCACCCTCAGTCTCAGGGGCAAGTCGAAAGAGTCAATCAGATTCTCGAGGATATGCTCAGAGCATGTGGTCTCTCCTTTGGCATGAAATGGGAGGATTGCCTTCCATATGCTGAATTCTCCTACAACAACAGCTACCAGGCAAGCCTAGGCATGGCACCATTTGAGGCACTGTATGGTCGCAGATGCAGGAGTCCAATCAATTGGTCTGGAGCTGGTGAACGTTCACTTTTAGGCCCTGACATTGTTAAGGAAGCCGAGGAGAAAGTTCGTATCATTCGTGACAATCTCAGGATTGCTCAATCTCGTCAGAAGAGCTATTATGATAGCAAGCACAGGGATATGGTCTATGCACCTGGTGACAAGGCATATCTCCGTGTAACTCCCCTCAGAGGTACTCATCGTTTCGGTGTGAAAGGAAAGCTTGCACCAAGATACATTGGCCCTTTCAACATCCTCTCAAGACGTGCAGAGAATGCTTATCGTCTTGAACTTCCAGAAAAACTATCCAAAGTGCACGATGTGTTCCACGTGTCACAACTCAAGAAGTGTTTCAAAGATCCAGATCGTGCAGTTGATCATGATTCCATCGAACTGCAAGATGATCTATCTTATGAGGAGCACCCTATTCGTATTCTCGATGAGACCGAGCGTAAGACTCGCAACAAGAGCACCAAGTTCTTGAAAGTCCAATGGTCGCATCATTCGGATAAAGAGGCAACGTGGGAGACCGAAGAGGATCTTCGCAAGAAGTATCCAGACCTGTTCATTTCTCAGTAGGGAATCTCGGGGCGCGATTCCTTCAAGGGGGGGCGTTTTGTAACATCCAAGTATGAA
Organism: Alopecurus myosuroides; assembly: GCA_028641055.1. Lineage (NCBI taxonomy): Eukaryota > Viridiplantae > Streptophyta > Magnoliopsida > Poales > Poaceae > Alopecurus > Alopecurus myosuroides. The sequence goes on along the minus strand of CM054063.1, from coordinate 87,606,869 downwards.
AACCCTTAGTTGTTTTACTTATTTGTTTAATTTATGCAATGCATCATGGCATCATTCTCATTTTTATTTCTGTTTGCATTGTTTTCATATGAATTTCAAACTTGTTGTCAACTTCTGTTTTCACACTTGTCTGTTACAACCTTTCAAATAAAGAAGTGCAAACTTAAAACCTCTTTTGTTTTCAAGCAGCTCCATTATAATTCACCTTTTAAGTTGTTGCTTAAATCAATTAACCAAATTAACCTTTTATTTTTCCAAGTCTTTTTCCAAACTCAAAACAATTATCAAATCATCAATCCTTTTGAATCCATGATGTTCTTCACAACTTGGTATTCTTCAAAAACATTCTAACTCTAGGGGAAACCCTATTGAAAACACCTTATTTTCTAAATAATAATTACTATGGCAATTTTCACTTAATTTGGTTCCATTTTGAAACAGCAATAAAACATTTGAAATTTTGAAAACCAAAACTACCAAATGGTTTCTTTTCACCTAATAAGCTTATACAAAATTTTCCAAATTTTTATCTACTCAAAAACCTATCCTTTTTATCTAAAAGCAAAACTACAAAAAAAAAACAGAAGCAGGAAAATAAAAACGAGCTAACCAGCCGCGCGCGCAGCAGCTAACTACCCTAAGCCCGCCTAACCTACGCGCGCGCAGGGCCCAGCCCACCTAAGCTCAGCGTAACGCTTCAATAATCGTGCGATCGTTCTGTTCTCTGTACGGCGCGAATCGGAGCGGTGCCACCGCGGCAACCTGCGACTCCGGCGGCAGCGCATCGACGGCTGCGCCTATAAATAGCCCTAGGGCTCCGCGCGCCGACAACCCTAACCCCTAGGCTACCTGGTCCCTCGTTTTCCGCCGCCGTTATCCTCTCCACGACCGCATCTCCTCACCATCTGAATCTCACCGGCGAGGCCAGCTCTGAATCCGCCATGGCCTCCGCCGTTTCCGTCCACCTACACCCCACCTAGCTGCTGAAATCGAGCACCCGCTCCTTCCTCTCCAACTTGGACATCAGGGCCTCTCCGCGAACGCGTTGGATCGACTACGCCATCGACGACGTCGCCGCCGTCCGCCACTCCGAGCCGCTGCTTCCTTCGACAACCGGCGGTGAGCACCCACCAGTTCCCCTCTCTCTCTCCCTCGGTGCACCACCGCAAGTTTGTGCACGTTCTGCACACGACCGTGCGCTTCCATCACCCATCTGCAGCGTTCACGGCCGTGGATCGCCGCCGGCGACCTTTGTCTGTCAGGCGAGGAACGAGCGTCGTCAGTAAAATTCAGTTAAACCCTGCTTCTGAACGTTACCTTGGCTGCGCATGTTTCCCTGTCAAACAGATCGAGCACAGCGCAGTGGTAGACGTACTCTGAATTCCGCGAGTGGTTGCGGGTTCGAGCCCCCGCAAGCACAACATTTTTTTGTTCCTTTTCTATCGCAGCGAAGGATGGCCCACTGTCATACACCCTCTGTGCCACGCAACGCTGCGCAGAGCCACGTTGGCAGCTGGCCCACTGCGCAGTGACTGCGTGTAGAGTGCTGCTGGGTAACATTTGGTTTTCTGCGATTTTCCAAATAATCAAATTCCTTTTAATAGACAGATTTGAAACAAAACTTTGAAATTCAATAACTTCTATTCTGTAATTCATATAAACACAAACTTTATATGAAACTTGATCTAAATTTCATAATCTATCCAAATATCCAACTTGTGTTCTGTTTTGAACTTTCAAACTACAATTTAAATTCAAATTTAAATCATTTCAATTGTATTTGCTAAATTCAATAATTAATTATTCATAAGTCCAAATCATGCAAATAAAATATGTTTTCAATACCATTTTAAATAAGCTATTCAAATATAATTTTTGTTTTCTGTTTTGAATAATTTAAATTGCTTAAACAATTTAAATCTTGTTTAATTCAATTAAAAATTGTTTAATATTGTTTAATTCATAAATAATTAATTCTAAAGTCCAATTTAAAAATGTGAAACATGTAATCCAACTAAAATTTGATAACCTTTTCAAATATCAACTTTGTTATTTGTTTTGCACCCTTTAACTTGATGAAAACAACAACTACTTGTTTAATGCCATTAAGTAACAAAATTTCCAAACTTGATTAATGTTTTCTAAAAATGGTTAACTATCATTCCAATTGCATTTAAATTGTTATCTTCTTGTTATTCATCATGCATGCATCATGCTAACTTACCAACACCTGATGCTTAGTGTTATAACAATTAATTCAACTCTAAGGCATGGGTTTGCCATATGCAATCTTTGCATATGGAATCCATTTAAACTTGTGTATCATATCCACTAGTTTATTTTGGTGCATCTATTAAACATGACATGCATCATCCCAATGTTTGTGCACATATGCCATGTATTGATTGACGTCTTCCTTCGTTGTTGTTTTTGCTTCTTCTCGCTTAGACGACGACGTTGGTACCGACGAGCCTTACGACACCACTACCCAGGACCTAGCCCAGTACCCGGCTGCTGAGCTTCCAGGCAAGTTATCACTCACATGAATCATCGAGTTCTCTTCCACACTTGTTGTCGATACTATCCTTTTGTCTACTATTGCTAGCCCTATGTATCGTTGCTATTCTCCGAACCCATCACATGATTCCCTGAACCAATGATATTGCCTCACCCCATACCCACAGCCTTTGTTTGTGCCTGTTCTTATCTAGCATGCTTAGGGTTGCTTTTGCTCGAGCCTGTTGTCGGTTACTTCTTTTATTATCGTGCTATTATTATCTGTTACCGTTCCGAGGGCTCGAATGTTAATCAATCAATCCTGTTAATGCTGCTGTTAATAATAATTTGATGATAAGGCACCGGCAGGAGGCCCTTTGTGGTTTTGAGGCCTGCTAGTGTCGACCCTAATAGGAAAAGGGTCTTGTCTACTGATCCATGATGAGCGCACTACCCGCATGTGGGAAGCGAGTATGGGCGCCCCCCTCAACTTGACTCGATTCGCATCTCGTCCAAATCGCCGTACTAGTTCGGGCTTTCCATTTGCTGCATCATATGCAGGTACGAACCCGAGGCCAGGGTGGAACTTTTGTAGTCGGCATTTAGGGCGGCGTGGTCTTCCAGTGCTATGAGGGTCCTCCTTTTCTTCGGGGGGCTCGATTAGCCGCGCACGCACAGCACGCGGTGCTTTGGGCTTGATGCGAAGAACAGTTGGTTGTGTTGAGTGTCTCGCTTGGTGGGTTTGATTCCCATCTGGCGGGATATTCTTACGTGTACGGTTACTATGGTGCACCCCTGCAGGGATAAATCTTCTCGAGAAGCCGTGTTTTCCGCGGTTATGGATTACTTGGTGAAAGTACTGGCTAACAAGTACTCAGGACAACTTCAACATAATGTTCAATCATGTTTCACCCAATGATTAATAACCTGACTAGTAATAGCTTATTCACACAATAACTTGATTCACCTTAATATAACGGTGTGAGTTATCCTCGGATTGCTTCTTCGGATAAGGGGCGAGATCCAGGATGGGGTTGTTTGATGTTATCTTTCAGTTGGTTACAATTCCTCGATCTTATCTTTTCTATTAGTCGGACACAAGTAGTTATCTCTGTAGTTGGTTAGAGCAGCCCGCTGCAGCTTTTATTATACCTATCTTCTTCCGTTGATCCCAAGCATCAATGCTTGTGTTGACGGGTAACTCCTTGATGAAGTGTGAGTCTTGCTTGCCAGTACTTGGATGTACTGACCCCGTTGGGGCTGTGGTTTACGCAGAGTACGACTACGGCTACGATGATCACCAGGATGGCTACTTTGTGGAGTTTGACGACACTGCAGACGAGTAGTTGGCTGGACCCCGGGCAGGATCCAGGACCTACGTGGATGGGCTTCGTTTTTCGTTATTTTTCTCCGGCTTCTTAAGCCTTGGATTTGTCTGTACTCAGACCCATTTGATTGCTTCCGCTGATGTAATGGATGATATGTTGGGACATGTGTCCTCTGGATGAGTGTTTTGCTATCTCTGCCTTAGTGAAGGCTATTTGCAAACTTATTTCATTCTTTTGTGTCTTAGAGACAGTTTGTGCTATCATTTCGTTCAAAGCTGTTGACGTACAGTGCAAGCTTGAATATGAAGTACGTCGACAGTAGTGCCTTAGGTTCCTAGCGGATAGTTTACTTCGACGGTGGGAGCAGGGCTTGTGTTGTCGCGCATAAGCGCAGGCCTACCAGGAAGCTGGGACGTGGGAGCAGGTATGCCCCATAATCCAAGCACCTGACTTCCAGTTCGTGCGATGGGTATCCTCTAGAAACCGGGGTGCGACAAGTAGGCGCTTGTGTCTTGGTTTCTCATGTTATGGGAGTTATGTAGCTGTTAGCCTGTACACTTCTATGAATTTGATGCAATCAAGTGATTAATGGTGAGCTGATTTGAGCTTTACGCTTTGTCATACCATGTTGGTTCCTTTGACAATCCTGAGCTTCATTTTGTTGTAAAAAATCTAGGGATTGGAATCAAGCGACCCACGCTAGATAAAACTCTAAATCCCTGAGATCAATCTTTGGGCGTGAAATCTAATTCTCAGCGCAAATGGAAGCTAAAACACCAAATATGTTCTTTTTCGAGAACTATCTTTTATTTGTAGATCCGTTGCAACGCACGGGTATTGTGCTAGTTTTATTAATGTTGAAAAGGAGTAAAATATTTCACACTTCTAGTGGTGCAATAGGAAGCTTGTGTAACATCCCAGGATTTTGAATTTTTTTTAAATTTTAAAACCTTCATACATACATCTGCATCATAGCATCCCTGCATTTTTATTGCATGAAGATTTTCTTTTAATTTGCTAGACATAAAATTTTAGGTGTTATTACTTATTATAACCCGTTTTGAAATTAAATCTTTTTCTAAAACAAAGTATTTATTTTTGGGAAATTACACTACCAAAATGTTCCTTAAGTCTTAAGCTTTTCAAAACATATTTTATCAATTTTTTCTGAAAAGTTTTGACTAGTTTTTGGTTTGAATTTGAATCAATTTATTAAAAAACTCAAAAGAAGAAAAACTGAAGAAAAAAAGAGAAGCAGCGCAGCAGCCCACATCTCCTCTCTCTCTCAGGGCCAGCCCATTTACTTCCCCCTCTACTCTCTCTGCGCGCGTCACATAGCGAGTGGGCCGGCCCACCTCCACGCCCAGCCGCACCCGACTTGCTCCGTTGCTCTGTCCCCTTGGGCCCGCCCATGACACTGTCACACCGTCACGGTGACGTCATCCTCGCAACCGTTCGATGGACGAACTCGATGTTCTTCGCCGTGACAAACCCGGACTCACCAAACCACCTCGCCCCGCTCCCTACCCCCTCCTCCACGCATCCACCCCCTTAAATACGCGCCCAACATTGACGTCTGCACCTCTATCTCCCCCTCGAAACCCTAGCTCCGCCACCACGAAAATCTTCGCCCCCGCCGTCGCCATTGGTGTGAACTCTCAGGAAGCCACACCGTCACCGTTCTGAGGCACGGGAGGAGACACTGAGAAGCCATGGAGAATCGCAGCAAGGAGGAGAAGCTTTCGTTGTCGTCGCCTTCGCTGGGGAATCAAAGCTCACCCCCTACATGATTACCCAATCCAGCGGTGCTATGCCAATCTTTTCCATGTACTTCTCTTTTTTTGTGTATGTGCTTGCTAGATATTGTATGCATCTTAAACAATTTGGTTTGTACAATGAATATGGATCAAAATTGCACGAAACTGAACACATCTATGTTACTGGTCAAGCGAGGCGTGAAACTGGCGTGAATGACATATTTCCGGTGAAAAGGTAAAATAAGATCAATACATAATCAAGGCATTGGGATGTCCCCTCCAATAGATGAGTATTCCTAAGAAGCAGCAATTAAGAAAAAATAAGGAGGAAGAATGCCGCTGTCTTATAGTATCTTCTTTTCCCCCGTCAAACTAAAGTTGTGTAATCTTTATAGAAAGTAACACATGTGCAGAGTTAAGGACCATGCAGAAGCTTTCTATGACTCTTCTGATTGAGGTCTTTAGGAAAAGTAAGACTTCATTTTGAGAAGCTAATTTGTGATATCTACCATTCAAAAAATGTATGTAAAAATGTTATTATAACAATTTATTCCCATGTTTGCTTGCCACAGAAAGGTGAAGTGCCATCAAGCGTAAATGGCAACTTGAATCTCTTCGACCAAAACTTCAGGTATCTATACTACTGCTCATCAGATGCAAACATGTTTTTTTCTTAGTGTAACGTGTGTTTGAAAGATCTGTGCTTCTTAACTTGTAAAATATAGGTGGATATCAGATTTAGCTTAGCTTTGCAAATTTGATTGTGGGGACTAGGGATTCAGCCATGCTGCACCGAGTGTCCTACCATGAACTCATTGATTGATACCATATCTGTCATCAATAAATACATTAATGAGGAAGAAAACTTGCAATATTATGGCGTGCCATGTTCATCTTAACTTTATTGTTTCCCAATAAACTTTCAGCCTACTCATTGCAATACTATGCCCGGAAATCTTTGTACGTATCTGCAGACAATGATGGTATTTCTTATCTTTGCATCCTAATACGTGAACTCGTTGTAATTTGTATTTTTAATGTAATCCCGGCCTCACACGAAATTGTTTTCTTTTTCTATAGAGAGACTGAGTTAGCCTAATGAGAATTTCATCCAGGACGATCCAATTGAGAAGGAAAACGCTGGTTATCACCCGGGGGAACGTTGCGTTACGTCCCCCGGGTCGCTGTCCGTTGGATCCGCGCGAAACTGGCGGTTGGATTAGCTCCCACGTCCCCCGCTGTTTTCGCCTGGATTAGGACAGGCACGGTTTTGGTACGTGCGCTGTTCCCATTTCGTCTCGTGCCGTTACGTTCCACTCGCGCGGCGCGGAGGCGGCGACGAAGGCGAGGTGAGCGACGCGGGCGGCGACGAGAGGCGACGCCGTCGACGAGGTCGCCCTCCGGTTACCTTCCGCGCGGTTCTCTGGTGAGATTTCGTTCGCTCCCCTCCTCCTCTCCGGCGAGGCCCCCCTCTTCATCACCGACGACCCACGTAGTTAGGGTACCAATCGCGAGCGGCGGCGAGCGGCGGAGCGGTCGCGGGTCTGTGCGCACTCCGGCGTCCCCCTGCCCGAGCCCAATCATCCTCTCAGGCGCCCCCCCGCCGTGACCACCTTCGTCGTTATATGTATCATCGTCGGTGGTTAGGGTTACGCAGCGGAGGCGAGCGGAGGCGCTGTGGCGGGTCTGGGCGCACTCCGGCGCCCCCTGCTCGCGCCCAATCGTCCTCTCAGGCGACCCCCTGCCCTCGACCACCATTTTTGCTCCATACTCGGTGGTTCCGAGCAAGTTTCCCCTTAATTTTGCTCCATTAGTTGTTCCTGCTCTGTTTTCGTAGCATTTTATTGGTTCAAATTGCTCCACTGCAGCCACCTCTCGTGCATATACCCCGGTGTGCGTAGGTTTAGCATTTTTGATCAAATATTAGGTGCCCCTTTCCTGTGTTTTTGTAGCAATTGTTGGAGCAAATTGCTCCATTGCAGTCCACCTCCATGTGCATATCCCCTGTTGTGCAGATTGTTAGTTGTTTTTTTATCAAATTACTAATTAGTGTAGCACTTTTAGACATGTTGAGCAGATTTAGTTACTCCACTGTAGTCCACACCCCCTGTACATATCCCCCGTTTTGCAGCAAATTTCATTTTTAGTTGGAACCGTATGTGCAAGTAGATTTAATTCTGAATTTCAACTATGCTTTTTGCATGCAATTTGTGCACTAACTGGGCCTCCTAGTATATCTGCTAGCAATCTATAATCAGCAGCGCAATGGAGGTTTGTTCTATTACTGCATTGTGTTTGCTTCTGTTGTACATTTTGTGTGCTTCTTTTGTTTCCTTTTTTTGTTCATAGTGTTCTGTTTTTTGCTGAGCAGGGGCAGTATTGGTGCAGCAAGGACTGATTCGCTGCGAATCGTTTGCTCAAGTGCGCAAATGATCTATCACCGCGGAAGCGAAAAATTATCGAGCAACACAGCGCCTTTTCCTCACTTCTCAACAGTTCTCCTTTCAATGTCCCTAACGAGCTCATTGATTTTGTCGCCGTCAATACTGTGGTTGAGCTTCGTGAGTTTCACTATGGATCAAAACGGATAGTTTTCACAAGAGACATTATCAAGAAGGTGTTTGGTCTATGTTCAGGATCGAAGCCAGTCGAGTTGCTGACCAAGAGTGTACATTCAGAAATCAGAGAGGCATACAAGGGCACGTTGTCGAGGCTACCCATAGAGAATGCAGCAAAGATGTTGAAGGAGCTCGATGACGGTGAAGAGGATGCCATTATCAGGACATGGGACCTTTTGTGCTGGGCGACTGTTCTGAGTCCTTCCACCAACAACATGATGTGCTTAGAGTACATAGGGTGCATGAGTGACCTAAAGAGGACCCATGAGTATGACTGGGAGGAGCACATCCTGGAGTTGCTGATGCATTACATTCAAAAAATTCAGAAGAAGAAGGAGCAACCGCTTGTGCTTGATGGTGTTAATCTTGAGAAGGGTAAGCACCTGGTTGAGTCTGAGGAAGCACCCGGTCCATCGAAGAAGAAGAAGGTTAAGAACATGTTCGAATTCTGGATGTCTGGCCCACTGCCTGTTCTTGCTGTAAGTTTTTACCTTTTTTCTCACAGCTTGCTACTTTACATAGTTTTGTTTGCTCCATTAGATTTAATTTATTGTTGCTTTAGTTAGTTTATGTTGCTACATTGTTTTATTTTTGTGTATTGTTTCTGTTTTTATGTTCTAGCTTTAAGTTTTTTACCTTTTCACATCTTGCTACTTTACATAGTTTTGTTTGCTCTAATAGACTTAAATTATTGTTACTTTAGTTATTTTATGTTGCTCTATTGTTTATTTTTGTGTGTATTGTTTCTGTTTTTGTTCTAGTTGTAGGTTCTTTCCCTTTTTCCAGAGCTTGCTACTTTACATAGTTTTTTTGCTATAATAGTTTCATATTATTGTTGCTTTAGTTAGTTTCTGTTGCTCCAATCAGCTGCAGGATTGATTTTTATGTTTGTTTTTTTTTTTGCATATATAGCTGGTGTACATGGGCCACTTGCTCATCCCAAAGAATGAGCACTTTATAAACAATGGGATTCCTAGAGTTTGCTTTGTGACCAGTGAGGATTTCAGTTTCATTGTCAAGGTCGATCGCGACAATAAAATCCTGCGTAACAAGACTGTCTTTGGGAGGCGTCCTGTAAGTAGACTCTCTTTGTTGTTTTCTTTTGCCTTTTTCGTTGTTTGCGTTCCCCTTCCACGTTTCATTTTGTTTTGAACTCAACTTTGATTGGTTTTTTGGTTGTGCAGTTCCTTCCGTCATCCAAAACAGTGTATGCGCCGTGTCACGTGGACTGTTCAATCCCCGAAGACGTTGATGTAAAACCGTCTGCATCGCTCAATGAATGGCTTGTTTTCCCCACCATCGAGCAAATGAGGTTTGTATAGTTTCTAATATGATGTTCTGTAGGTCATTTTTGTTTGTTCATGTAGCATTTTTTTATGCATGTAGCAAGGTGCTTTTTCCACAATTTTGCTGTTTTACATATTTAATTTTGCTCCATTAGGGTTTAAGTACTGCTATTTTAGTTATTTTCTTTTGCTACATTTTTTTATATCGTGCGTATTTTCTCTGTTTTAGTTGTTTTTTATGTCTGCTACTATAATGAAATTTTTTTGCACCATCAGTTATTTTGTTTTGTTCTGCCAATGTTTTTGTATCAGTTTGCTAGTTTTTTTGCTTCTTTTTAATGAAGAGATGTTGTGTTTTTTATTTTAGAATTGTTGCTTCACTCACACAGCAAGCCATATTTTTTGTTCATTACAGGTACCATCTTGTCGGGGGGTTACCCCCGAGTAGGGGTAAGGCAAGTGCTAAAAGCAAGATCAGAAGGGCAGTTTTGACCAAGTTGGCTGGCTACCCGGTACCCGCTACCCGGTGGACAGCTATTCGGCCGTACCTACCAATGGCCACGAGGAAGAATCAAGGAAGTTGTATTCTTCCGAGTAGAGGAAGTTGTCCGGGTAGAGGGAGTGGATTCCTACTCGGACCAGAAGTCAATGGAGCCGTTCTGACACAGGATCCCGCGTATCCTGTGTCCGTACGGCGTGCGGTTCAACTTACGGGGTGCATGATTATCCGCACCACGGCGTGACTACAGTGATGTAGGCGCCTGTCTAGTCCTGTCACTGATAGAGGGGACAGGACAAGGCTAGGGGCCTACCCTATCTCACTGACAAGGGTGGACAGGTCCCATCTCCGAACGGCGCAACGACTTACGCGGCGAGTGTCAGCGGGAACCCGGAGGCGTGCGCGGTTCTACAGGGCTCCTGTCACATCCCGTTGTACTTTACGCTTGTTTTCTATTCGGCTGGGCACTAGTATATAAGGTGCCCTGCCTCCTCCTGTGAGAGGTTCGCTGCGTTGGCTAAGACATTGAGCATTGGCTTCACGTAGAAAGAACTAGAGAGAAGAGTGGCTACTCGGCTGAAGGCCTGATTGTACTGTGGCTACTCGGTAATACACATAAAAAGAGAGAGGCAGGAGTAGGGGTGTTACCTCCACACAAGGGCCCAGAACCTGGGTAAGATCTTGGTGTTTGCATTGTTTGTGATCTACCCCACGCGACTACTCGTCGTGTGATCCCTCCCCGAGCACCTCCAGCGTCCATCGGCCCCAACTTTAGCCATCCCATGTGTCGTGGTGGTGTCACGGCAGATGCCATAGGATGGCTAAAGATGTGGGGACGATGGACGCTGGAGGCGCTCGGGGAGGGATCACGCAGCGAGTAGCCGCGTGAGGATGAATCTAGCACTGCAAACAACAAGATCTACCCAGGTTCAGGGCCCTCGTGTGGAGGTAAAACCCCTACTCCTGCCTTTCTCTCTTTGTATTCGTGTGTCACCGAGTAGCCACAGTACAAGTTATGCTTACAACCGAGTAGCCACTCTCCTCACTAGGCAACTGTAGCCTCTAGTTGTGTCGTCCCTCGCGCAGGAGGAGGCAGGGCACCTTATATACTGGTGCCCAGCCGGATACAGCCAAGATGTCGACATAGTGTGCACACTGCACACTTCCAGCTTCCCGCTGACAGCTTTGGCTTCCAAGTTTGTCTCCGTGTGGAAAGTCGTTGTGCAAAACCAAGAAGCTGATCTGTTATCACTGACACTGTCACGGGGTGGGCCCCCTTAACCTGCGACGCCCTGCTGACACCCTGGCGCGGATAAGCACGCGCTCTGCAGATGAACAGTGCCCCAGTACGAACCCAGGATACGCGGGATCCTGTGTCAGAACGGCTCCTTTGACTTCTGGCCCGAGTAGGAGACTGCCGTTTCTACTCGGACCACTTCCTCTACCCGGAGAAGAATAACTTCCTTGATTCTTCCTCCTGGCCATGAGTGTGTACGGCCGAATAGCAGTCGACCGGGTAGCGAGTACCGGGTAGCCAGCTACTCTGCCAAACGCTTCATCTGATCTTGCCCTTGGCACTTGCCTTTACCCTACTCGGGGGTAACCCCCCGACATTAGTCCCCGAAGCTGGTAGAGTCCTGCGAACTCGTTCACTGGGCTCTGCCAGCTTAAAACCAATCTTGCCTTTGAACCTTAGGTTACTGAGTAGAACCTCCGAGTAGCCCCCAATTCTGGCTCGAGTCTCTTCTCTTCCGAATAGAACTATTTCTCTTCTCTGTCGCCGAGTAAAATGACTTTGCGGAATTCCTGGAGAGAATCTCGGCGTGGCAGACCAAATCCACCTTTCCGTACTGCAACTGGGCACGTGTCACATTCTCGTACCCCCGACGCCTCGGTGCCCGGGATATGGCAGGCCACGCGCCCATCACTGCGGCCTGGGCCCATCGGCCTGTTAGGTCACATCAAGTGCAGTTATCACCCACGATCTCGACGTGGGATCGATTGCGGTCGTTACGCGCGCAAACTGCGCTGTGTGCGTTTCTAACAGGCCCACGCCCCACGTCGCACGATTTCCGCGCACAAACTAATCCCACTAACTCCATCAGTAACGGCTACCCGAGGGGAGGGATAAATACCCCCTCGGTAACTCCTCTTTCCCCTTCCTGCTCCCATTCACTCCTTGTCTCTTCGCATCTCCGCCGCCATAGAGCGCTTCCGCCGCCGCGCTTCTCACCGCGCCGCTGCTCCCTGCGACGCCGGAAGGCTAGCAAATCCCATCAATCTTCCAAGAATCTCCACTAAATCTCCTCTTCTCGATGGCCCGCGATGACGATGCCCGCGCCGGATGGGCTGGATCCGAGGTCACGGCAGACGATTCCCAGTGGCTGGTGAACACCCGCCGGGTTCCCGCCGGCGTGCGCTGCAGGCCCTCGAATGGCGAGCTCGTCCCCACTCCGGAGGCGGACGAGTTCGTCGTGTTCCTCGCTCACTTCAAGCGAGGATTCGGGCTTCCCGTCTCGGATTTCTTCCGCTCCTTCCTCAACCACTTCGGCCTCCAGCCGCACCACCTGCCGCCGAACGCCATGGTGATGCTCGCATACCACGCCGTGGTGTGCGAGGCGTTCTTGGGTGTGCGCCCCACGGTGCACACCTGGGCGCGCTACTTCTTCTTCCAGAAGCAGAGCGTGCCCAAGCCGGGTAGCACGGAGAGCACCCGCAGCATGACCAAGACTGGCAGCGCTATGATGCTGCAATGCGGCGGGACCAACCACCCGCGCATCAAGGGCCTCGACTCCGTGCGCAAGTGGCAGCGGTCGTTCTTCTACGTGAAGAACGTTGTTGTTGAAGAGGGAGCGCCAATTGTGGATCGGATCAATCTCCCCAAGTGGACGAACACGGCGCCTACCCAGCAGAATTGGGGATACAAGCCACAACTCCTAGGCGACATCCTCCAGATCAACAAGCGCCTCATCGAGTTGAAGGATCTGGGGCTGAAGAGCGATGATCCGATCGCGTGCTGGATCTCCAGGCGAGTGCTCCCGCTGCAGCGTCGTGCGCACCTCATGTGCTACATGGGGGGCAACATAGACTGCACACGGACGACCACGTTCGAGTTGAGCAACGCGGATGTGGCCGTCTGGGCGCGCTCGATCATGAGCACTGGCCTCACCGACAACTGGCAATACGGCTTCGTGCCGTATAGCCGCGAGAAGCCCATCGGACAGGTTGGTATTTTTATGCTTTATCCTTGCATCATGATGCCGATTAGATGGCTTTCTAGCTTAGGATGCTTAGTATTTGCATGCTGTACCGAGTAGAACACCTATTAGTGTCTCCTAGGCTTTATGTGCTTTGAGCTTGTACGCCATGTCGAGTAGAGAACACTTGCTAGCATCTGTTAGGCTTTATGTGCTTTGTGTTTGCACGCCATACCGAGTAGGGCACTTTCTAGTATCTGTTAGGCTTTATGTGCTTTGTGTTTGCACGCCATACCGAGTAGGGTACTTTCATGTATCTGTTTAGGCTTCATGTGCTTTGTGTTTGCACGCCATACCGAGTACTAGATCTTAGCCTAACACGCTTTGCACTTGTATCTTGTACCAAGTAAGATTCCCTTGCGTTGCTCAACTGATTTGTACTGCCTGCTTGTATTTTCAGCACCTTGACCGCCAGCTCACTGAAAACCACGAGCTCCTTGAGGCCAACTGGGACCCAGACCGGACGGAGGATGATGAGACCGCCTACGACACCCAGGACACCCTCTGTGTCCCTCATGCCGATCAGCATGGTAAGCACCACATCGATGCTTCCATTCGGGATTGGTCTGAGGACGATGAAGAAGGTGACTGAGCTCGCCTCTGCAGCTACGGGTACCGCTATTTCTCCTTCCTTTCCGCTTCTCACCTGCTTCCTCTCTTCTATTCTGCAGACGACGCCGATGCGGACGAGGAAGATGAGGACGTCTTCGACGTCGATCCGCTTGCGGTGGCCGCTCCCAACACTCAGAAGAGGGCGGGTAGCGGTGCTCAAGAGCCCGCCGCCAAGAAGCCGAAAGCCGAGAAGAAGAAGAAGCAGGTTTCGGGCCGAAGGCTACCCCCTTCCCGCAAAGGGTAAGCAATTCCCCTCTGGTTTGCATCTTGTCAATGCTTCCTGGTGTTCTTCTTTCCTTCCCCTTTTCCGAATTTCTTTTTCTCTTCAGCGCTCCCTTGGACGCTGATGCTGCTGCCGCTCCCGCCAAATCCAAGAAGAAATCACCCGTCGACCCCGAGTCGCTCATCGATCTTGATGAGGGCGAGAAGGAGCCAGCCACGCGGGATAGGATGTGTGAGCCTTCTCCCGCGAAGGAAGAAGAAGAAGGCACCAATGCCCAGGACACGGGCGCTGGTGCCCAAGATATGGACACAGAGCAGCAGGCCCGCGCAGAACAAGATGCGCAGGATGCTGCTCAAGATGAGACCCCGCCTTCTCCTCCAGCTGCCTCAGCTGGGGAGAAAGCCGACCAAGACGCCGAGTACCAAGACCGCGCCGCCCTTGAGCGGCAGGAAGAGAACCAGGAGAAGCCGGAAGCTGAGGCTGCTGTCCAAGATGACCCCGCGGCCCCGCCGTGGGTAGAAGTAACAGGAGATGCACAACCAGATCCCGCTTCCGAGCAGCGGGTTGAGACGACTGTGGTGGAGCCGAACCCGCAGAGCCAAGCGCAGCCAGATGCTGCGCCGGGTAGCCAGCCTCCAGTGCCGCCTACCCAGCGGGCTGCTCCACCCGCTGCACCAAGCTCTCCGCCGCACGCGAAGAAAACAAAGACTGCACCGAGCCCTCCAGCCAAGCAGGTCACCAAGAAAGCGGATGCCGCCAGTAAGCAGGCCATCCAGCCTGACGCTCCGGTCCGCAAGAACCCTCCGCGCAACGCTGCGCTGGATTCTGCCAAGATGCCACCACCAAAGCTGCCCGTGAAGCCTGCCGCAACGACTGGGCAGCTCACCATCGGCGCTACTGGCAGCTCGGCAGGCGCAGCCGCGGGATCAAGCGCTCAGGAACTGCCTAGCTACCTGCCCTACATGCTGCAGATGAGCAAGCAGCATAACATCAGTCTGAGCAAAACCGAGCAGCGGCTTGCTATCACGAAGGGCAAGCAGGCCACGGCGGTGGACTCCAAGTTGCCAGCAAAGCACAAGCCCCTCTCGATCTACTCACGGGAGATCCAAGAGACTGAGGTGGTGTCCCAGGGGCTTGAACAGATGATCGACCGGGTAGGCTTCATCGAAGCGGAGTGGAATAGCGAGGTCCTTGGCAACAAGACCTGGCACGGCCTGGCCTTGGGCACGCTGGACCATTGGCGCACTGACTGGAACAAGGCGGACATGGGGTACAATCCCATGACCATTTCGTCCACCACCAGCACGCTGGCCGCGAGGATGTATGTCCACCGCAAGGCCGCTGAAGATCTCGAGCAGACCTATGCTGTAAGTTTTGCTTGCTTTCTTCGAGTTGCGGTTTCTTGTTCCGAGTTGCGATTTTCCTTCTCCTTCTATTCTTCTCTTTCTCCTTATCCATCATCCAGTCCCCGAGATTCGGGCCGAGTAGACGGGTACTCAACCGAGTTGCCGTCTTCTCGGGCCAAATCTTCAAAACAATGTCTAACTCCTTTTCTTTCTCCTTCTCAGAATAGCCTCTTGAAGAGGACCACCCTTTACCGGCGGCTGCTCTGGAACCACTCCATAGCTAAGAGGCGCCTTGAGGCCCTGGAAGCGGAGCGCAAGACCGATGCTGAAATGGAGAAGGCAGCCCTGGATCGTGACCTCCAAATTTCAGCACTTGAGAGTAAGCTTCTAGCTATTCGGTTAATGCGTTTTCTGTTTACGCCCGTATGTGCTCTTTGCTCTAACTCCTTCTACTCCGTAGGAAAACTTGAGACGCTGACAGAGGAACACAAACACTGCCATGTCTTCGTTGAATCTGCTGAAAGCAAGATTAAGGAACTTGAAGGTGGGTTGCCGTCTTCTTGGTTATTTCACTCCTTTTCCTTGGCTACCCTGCTCACTGTGCCGCTTCTGTCCGCAGAAGAGTACAAGAAGTTCCGTGAGGAGCATCTTGACTGTCTGAAGCCTGCCGAGTTGAAGCAGAAGATCGAGAGCCTAGAGGTAGAGTTCAGGACCAGACACCTCGCCGAGATGGAACCGCTGCAAGTCCAGCTGAAGACTGCCCTCCAGGACGCCCTAGACCTGACTGCCGAGAAGGACAAGATGGAAGCAGCCTTCAAGGCCAAGCAGCGGGCCCTTGAGTCGGAGAGCGAAGTGCTGAAGAAAAGCAATGTGGACCTCATGAGCCAGTTGGCCGAGTTCCGCAGGGTTGAAGAGAAGCACATTGCGGATGAGGAGAGCTGGAGAAAGAAGCTGGAATCGCTACTCTGCAAGCTCAACAGTAAGTTCTCGCTTCTCGGCATCTGCTTGTTTCCGTCTTCTTCTGTTTGGCTTGATTTGCATTTCTTTTCTGCCTCTGTCTCTAATCTTTTTCTGATAGCAATTGTAGAAACCTTCCCCGACCTCTACTCGACTTGCACGCCTGCCTTGGCTAAGGTGCAAAAGATCCGAACAGAGAAAGGGCTGCCCACGGACACCAAGTCTTCAATTGAAGATAACCTTTCGAGCATGCAGACCCAGCTCCAGCAACTTAGGGGCTTGGGCACTGACTTGGTGCGCACCGCCTTCAACCTGCACTCTCTGTTCTGGCCACAAGATGTTGCGCCAGCAACCATCCGCGCGCTCGCCGAGAAACTTAACGGTGCCAAGGCCGAGTTGAAGAAGTGGCGGGCATCCGGAGCTCGGGCAAGCGCCGACATGCTACTCCTCTTCATCTGCAGCTGGTATGAGAATCTGAATCTCAATACCATTCTCGAGATACGCCGGGACTCGAAGTGGGAGAAAGATCCCGAGTGCGTGACTCGCCGCTAGGCAGTCGCGTACGAGATCGCCTCCTATGCCGATACCGCGCGCTTCATAGAGGGCCTCACTGAGCCTGACACGGAGGCGGAGAGCGAGGGCGATGAAGATGACGACGAGGAAACCGAGTCGGAAGACTTGGGCTGCTTTGAAGAGACGAGCGCCGAGAAGGGGAAGGGCAAGGCCGTCGCGGGTAGCGACGAGGAGATCGAGAGCCAAGACGCCACCCAGGGTGCGGCTCCCGAGATGGGCTCATCATCCGGCACGGCAGCCGGGGACACGGTGCTACCCCGCACTCAGTCCGAACCCATCTCGGTGGCCACCGCCACCTCAGATCAAGCCGCTGCCAACCCTGAAACGGACGCCTCCAACGCCAACTCGGAGAATACCGCTACCTCGAGCTAGTTCCTTCCTGAAAAACTTACGCTCTGAAACATTCATCAGATCCCCGGGATGCCGGGTGCAAATGTATCAAACAATTACTTTTCTCGTTGCTACTCAGTTTTTATTCCACTTGATGTTTTATACTTAGTAATTTGAGCAGCTTTGGCTCAATGCCGGGTTGCGTTATCATGCGAGTCCCTGAGTTGCATTTCTCATTCACTCCTCTTTTTTATCTCAGCTCTTACCTGCAACTTGTTGCTTTTTTGGTATTCGAGTCACAAGAGTTCAAAGTTGGAGTTTCAAATACTTAGCCACTTGGAAACAGTCATAGTAACGCTACCCACCACATAGCCGAAAAAAGGTAACAAAAACGAGTAAAAAACACTCTATTCGGTTGCCACACGCGTCCTTCCCTTTGCAATTTTTCATGTGTTCATTGACTCTTTGGCTTGTTCTCTGGCTTGCCATGAAGCCGGGTTGCAGACAGCAGCAGAGTCGCAGAGTGTCCGGTGAGTGTAAACACACTACTTTGTATGCTTTTGAAATTCTGAGTGGTTCAACTGAATAGACAGAGATACGGCAGAATAGAAACACTTAGAACATTTTTGGACGAGGGCAGTCCCCGAGTTCAATTTCAGATTGCATAGTAGAAGTTTAACTCGGATAAGAGAGTACATACACACTTTTTGCTCATGAATGAAAGCGACGAAGTAGAGCTACATTCCAGGGGCGTTTAGATTGCTCCCCAGCTTTATCCGGCATGTTCTTCTGCGATGGTTGCGCATCTACAAGGTAGTACGCATCATTGTGTAGAGCCTTGCTCACAATGAACGGCCCTTCCCACGGAGGCGATAGCTTGTGCATCCCGGCTGTGCGCTGCACAAGCCTAAGGACCATGTCTCCTTCTCGGAAAACCCTTGGGTTCACTTTTCGGCTGTGATAACGCCTCAGGTTTTGCTGGTAAACAGTTGAACGTGACAGAGTGAGCTCTCTTGCTTCTTCTAGCAGGTCAACGTCATCTTCTCGAGCTTCTCTCGCCTCCGCCTCTGTGTAGAGGGTTACTCGGGGGGAGTTATGCTCTAGGTCGATTGGCAACACGGCCTCAGCCCCGTAAACCAAGAAGAATGGTGTGTAGCCGGTTGACCGGTTAGGGGTAGTCCTTAGACTCCACAACACCGCTGGCAACTCGTCTAACCAACACCCTGGTGTTTTCAGTAGCGGCTCAATCAGTCTCGGCTTTATTCCTGCAAGCACCATGCCATTTTCTCTTTCCACCTGCCCATTGGATGCGGGATGTGCGACAGACGCGACATCTAGTCGGATGTGCTTATCTCTGCAGAATCTCACTATGGCTCCCTCAGCAAAATTCGTGCCGTTATCCGTGATGATGCTGTGCGCGTAGCCGTATCTTAGGATTACATCCTTCAGGAAACTCACAGCAGTAGCTCCATCACACTTCCGAATAGGCTTCACTTCAATCCACTTGGTGAACTTATCAACCATGACCAAGATGTGTGTCATGTTGCCTCTAGCCGGTTTGAAGGGACCAACCATATCCAGACACCAGACAGCAAATGGCCAAGTGATGGGGATTGTTTTCAACTCGGAAGCAGGCATGTGGATCTTACTTGTGAATCTCTGGCAGCCGTTGCACTTCCTCACGATATCTTCAGCTTTCTTTAAAGCAGTGAGCCAGAAGAAGCCATGCCGAAAAGCCTTCTTGACTAAAGCCCGAGAAGAGCCGTGATGCCCGCATTCCCCTTGATGTATTTCCACCAGGATTTCTTCTCCTTCTTCCGGTTCCACGCAGCGTTGCAGCACGCCAGTGGGACTTCTCTTGTGCAGCACCTCTTTGAAGATGGTGTAGCCCTTGGATCTTCTCTGAATCTGCCTTGCAGTGACCTCACCATCTGGGAGGGTGCCTTCCTTTAGAAAGGATAATATGGGCATGGCCCAACTCGGTGTCTCGGTGCGGGAAACACTGGTTCGTCCACTTCCATCGGAACAGCCACCACTACATCTTTTTCTGGGTTGGGATTGACTCTTTGCAGCCCCGAACGGTTTGCAAGGACTTCTTCAAGGAATGCGACAGTCCCCGAGCTGAGAGGAGCAGTCCCCGAGTAAGGAGCGGCAGTCCCCGAGTAGGGAGGGGCAGTCCCCGGGTTGCAGGCGCCAGTCCCCGGGATGGAGACTGCAGTCCCCGGGTCTTCTTTTGCACCTTCCCAGTCAATCTCCATTGGAACTGCTCCTTCATCAGGCAGAGAAGGGACGAAAATGGACTCCGAGTTGGGGGATGGCTTGATGGATGGCTTTCTCAAATGCTCCAAGGCAATCCCAGCCGGGATGTACTGCCGAGAAGACCCCAACTTGGACAGCTCATCAGCTGCTTCATTCTCTGCTCGGTGGATGTGTTGGAACTCGCAACCTTCAAAGAATCCTGTCATGGTTTGGACTAGGAAGCGGTATGACGCCATGTTGGCATCCAGAGCATCCCAAGTGCCAGAAACTTGCTGCACAACTAGATCTGAGTCGCCATAGCATATGATGCGCTGCACCCCAACTTCCTTTGCTACTTTCAAGCCATGTACCACAGCCTCGTACTCTGCGACATTGTTGGATGCCTTGAAGTGGATTTGCAGCACATATTTGAGTTGATCTCGCTTGGGTGACGTAAGCACCACGCCAGCACCAAAGCCCTCCTTCGTCTTGGATCCATCAAAGTGCATCTTCCAGTAGTTGGATACCGGAGTAGGAGGATCATACTGCACCTCAGACCAGTCCACAAGAAATTATGCCAGAATCTGAGACTTGATGGCTTCTCTTCTCGCGTACGCGGGAGCGTACGCGGCCAGCTCGATTGCCCACTTGGCTACTCTGCCACTTGCTTCCTTGTTGCCCATGATATCCGAGATGGGAGCTGAACTCACCACAGTGATGGGGTGTTCCTGGAAATAGTGCTTCAGCTTCTTGGCGCCCAGGTACACACCGTAAGTCATCTTCTGGTAGTGAGGGTAGTTCTGTTTGGAGCTGGACAGCACCTCACTGAGATAATATACTGGCCGCTGCACACTTTTGCCCTCCTCTTCTCGCTCCACCACAATCACCACGCTGACCACCCGGTTGGTAGCGGCAATATATAGCAGCATTAGCTCCTTGGGTAGCGGACTAGCCAAGATAGGAGCGCTACCCAGCATCGCCTTCAGCTCTTTGAATGCTACATCAGCTTGCGGTGTCCAGACGAACTTGTCGCTTTTCTTCATCAATTGATACAAGGGCAGGGCCTTCTCACCCATTCTTCCCAAGAAACGGCTCAGAGATGCCAAGCAACCAGTGAATTTCTGCACATCCTTCAGGGATCTCGGCAAAGACATGCTCTCGATAGCTTTTATCTTTGAAGGATTGGCCTCAATGCCCCGACTGGATACCAAGAAGCCGAGTAGTTTGCCATCCAGGACGCCAAAGGTGCATTTACTCGGGTTCAGCTTCATCTTATACTTGTGCAAGTTAGCAAAGGTTTCCTCAAGGTCACTAAGCAGAGTATGTGTTTTATTCGTTTTGATGACAATGTCATCTACGACACCTGCACATTCTTGCCGAGTTGATCATGCAAGCATTTCTGCATGCATCTCTGATAAGTGGCACCCGCATTCCGCAACCCGAAACACATGACACGATAGCAATAAGCCCCGTACGGGGTAATGAAAGCAGTCTTTATTTGATCAGCGGGGTTGAGAGCTATCTGATGAAAACCAGAGTAGGCATCTATGAAAGACAACAGTTCACAACCAGCAGTGGAATCGATCACCTGATCGATGCGAGGTAGTGGAAAAGGATCCTTGGGGCAGGCCTTGTTCAAGTCGGTGTAGTCGACGCACATGCGCCATGCGGTAGCGGTCTTGGGGTCCTCCTTCTTCTTCTCAACCATGACCGGGTTGGCTAGCCAATCCGGATGCAGCACCTCCATGATGAAATTGCTTATCAGCAGCTTGGTGATCTGGTCACCGATGGCCTTCCTTCTCTCATCTCCGAAGCGGCGCATAGCCTGCTTCACTGGTTTGGCGTCAGGACGCACATGTAGCGAGTGCTCAACCAACTCCCTCGGGACACCTGGCAGATCCTCATTGGACCGGGCGAACACGTCCCGATTCTCACGGAGGAAGTGGATGAGCTCGCTTTCCTATTTCTCCCCCAACCCGGATCCAATGATGGCAACACGGTCGGGAAACTCAGGGTCAACCTGGATCTTCTTTGTCTCCTGAGATGCCTGGAACGCCGTCCCGTGCTGGGAACTCGGCATGCCAGGCGCACCAGCTTGCGCGGTTTGCGCCATAGCCACCACCTCGTACATCTTCTTCTTCTCGGCAGCAATCACCATGGACTCCGCCAACTGAGAACTAGCAGAGGCACACTCCATAGACTTCTGGTAATCACCAGAGATGGTGATCACGCCATTGGGACCAGGGATCTTCATCTTCAGATATGCAGTATGAGTAGAGGCCATGAACTTGCTCAGAGCAGGCCTGCCGAGTAGGGCGTGGTAGGGGCTCTGGTGATCAACCACCTCGAACTGCAGGCTCTCTGTGCGGCAGTTCTCCCTGGTGCCGAATAGCACGTCTATCCATACTCGGCCAGTCGGATTGCAAGAGACTCCTGGCACAATGCCATGGAAAGTGGTCTTGCTGGGTAGCAGCATGTTCTCGGCCATACCGAGCTTCTCAAGCGTGCCTCTGTAGACAATGTTGATGCTGCTGCCGTTGTCAATCAGTACGTTGCTGAACCTCACGTTCTTCTCAGGACCCAAGAAGGTGGGATCCAGCACCAAGGCGTAGCTACCCGGGTTGGGCATCACCTTAGAATGATCTGCTCGGGACCACGTGATCTCTTGATTGCACCAGTGCATGTAGTAAGGAACAGCGGGGATCACAGCATTGACCTCCATGGCACGCCTGTGCTGGGACTTTTTGTCGACAGGCTCAGAGGTGAAGATCATGTAGCTCTCGTGATGCTCCTGATACCGGTTGCGGTCTCCGCCACCATTGTTGCCGTTGCTGTTGTTACCTTGGTTGTTGTTGTTGTTGTTGTTGCCTCTGTTGTTGTTGCGGGTGTAGTAGTAGTTGTTGTTGTTGTTGCGGTAGCCATCGTTGTTGAAGTAGCGGTTGGCTCCTAAAGCCACCTGGTTCACATTCTCTCTTCGCGGGAAGGCTGGAGGCCGAGCAGCAGGTGCGCGAGCAGGCTGCACAGCGGCATTCGCAGCTGGCAGAGGAGGAGGGGGAGGCAGGCCCTCATTCTTGATTTCCTCCCACCAACTGCACTGCCGAGTAGTGTGGTTGGCGGGTCTTGCGGGATGCCGAGTATGGAAGCTGCACGGGCCATCCTTCATGTCCTTGAAGACAAAGTTTGGTGCCGGACCCGAGTTGCCGCTACCCTGCTGGGAAGCGCTGTATGGCTTCTTGTTGCCTTGGCCCTGATTCTGGTTCTGCCCGTACTGGGCTCCAGCAGTTTTTGGCCTCTGGCTACTCCCAGCTCCAGTAGCCACATCATTCACCTCCTCAGGATCGTACCTGGTATCAATCCGGTCACCTCTGCGCTTGTTGCGGAACTCATTGCGCTTGTTGCCGTTGTTGTTGTAGTTCCTTCTCGGCTTAGCAGCATCAAGAAGAGTCTGAGTTGGGTCGCCGAGTGCGTATTGATCCGCAATCCGGATGGTCTCAGCCAGAGTACTCGGCATCTCCCTCTGCAGCCTTTGCTACAACATGCTGCCATGCCTGCAGCCCTGCGCAAACCAAGTGATGGCCTGGGCCTCGTTCACACCCTCACAAGTGTTCCTCAGAGTACTCCACCGAGTAAGATACTCTCGGTCTGTCTCCTCTTCCCGCTGCCTGCAAGCGGATAGCTGTTGCGGCCTATTCGGCCTCCGGTAGGTGCTGGTAAAGTTGCTGACAAATGCCTCCGCGAAGTCAAGCCAGCAGTTGATGCTGTGCTTGGGCAGGTTGTTGAGCCACGTTCTCGCCGGTCCCTCGAGCATCTGCGGGATGTATCGCACGGCCCATCTCCGGTTGCCGCCTGCAATGTGCACGGCTGTGACATAGTCATTGAGCCAATCTTCCGGCTTGGTGCTGCCGTCATAGCACTTGGTCCCCCTAGCAAGCTGGAACTGCTTCACGGATGGCTCCGTCATGATGCGGGGGCCAAAGCATTCTGGGCCAGGCGGCCCCTTGCTCTCGAGTTGCGCGGACAGTCTGATCCGGTCCAGCTTGTGCCTGGCATCACTGGGCTCCAGCACACGCTCACCCACGCGATCCAAGATGTCATAGCCAGCCAACCTCATAGCCGAGTAGCCATCATCATATCTGTACACCTGCACGACTGCAGGCTGCTCCACCGGGTTGCCGGCTGGTGCGACTGCACGCGGCTGCTGCCTCTGCCGAGTAGGCTGAGCACCCTGATGCCGAGAAGGACCTGGGCGATCTCCATCTCGCGCCTGGCTTTGAGCTTTATGGGCTTGATAGCCTGCTCCTGCAGTGTTGTGTTTTTGACCGGACTGTCGCGGCACAGCGTGCTGTTTCGCAGCGACAACCGGGTCGTACACCTGCATCTGCCTGTCTCTGCCGGAATGCCCACTCCGGTCCCTCTCGCGGCTGGGATGCGGTGATGAGGCATGATCGTTAGATATAGCCGCATGCGAATGCACCACCTGAGAAGCTCCAGCACCCGGGTTGGCTTTCCGGAACTCCTCGTTCTGCCTAGCAGCCTCTAGCACTAGCTCATTGAGCCTCTCCTGCTGCCTAACGCGCGCGTCGCCAGCGAGATGCGGCAACTCAGCAGCTACAGCCTCTGCAGCTCTAAGGGTTTTGGCGGGGGTGCTGTACTTGGGTCTGGTGGTGGCGGTGTTTTGGCTAGCGGCTTGGCCAGCAGTTTCACCAACTGCTGCCATCTCGGTGCCTAGGTTGCGGCGCGTAGCACCTGCCTTGGAAGGCCTTCTCACTACGGACGTAAAGCCGTGAGCTCGGTTGTACTCGTTCTGGTCCAGGTTCAGCTCGAGCCTAACCTTATCCAGCTCCGCCTGCTCGGCGAGCAGCTCCTGGCGCTGCCGGTCGAGCTGCGCCCGCATGGTCATGAGCTCGAGCTCGGTGGGAGGCGGCATGCCCACTCGCACGGCGGACGCCGGTATCGTCGATATCGTGGAAGGAGGGATGTAGCCCGGGATGTTGTGAGGCGCGTCGTAGGGCTTGTGCGTTCTCCCGCCAGCACTCGCGCCATCGAGATCCTCGATAACTCCCGCGGCGGCAGCCGCGCCCTTCCCGGCATCAGCAGCAGGACCGGTCATCATCACCTCCACGCGGTCCGTAGAACAGCCAGTTGGCTTTCCGCGGGCAGCAATAACAGCAGGGGGATCTTCCGCGACATGCACCTGCTCTGGGTACTCGCGGTCGATGACGGTGGTGACGTAGACGAGGTGCGAGCCGAAGGATAGCACCGATCCGCCCTCCGGCATGGCCCTGCCGCCGAAATCGCCGGCGTTGTCGATGACGAAGTCGAAGGAGCCGAATCTGTGGACGAGGCCACAGACCACACGCTCTCCAGTAGCAGAAATCGATCCCTTCCGAATGAAACTCCAGCCAGTGCCGCTGGTTGCCCCACGGTGGGCGCCAAATGTCGTGGTGGTGTCACGGCAGATGCCATAGGATGGCTAAAGATGTGGGGACGATGGACGCTGGAGGCGCTCGGGGAGGGATCACGCAGCGAGTAGCCGCGTGAGGATGAATCTAGCACTGCAAACAACAAGATCTACCCAGGTTCAGGGCCCTCGTGTGGAGGTAAAACCCCTACTCCTGCTTTTCTCTCTTTGTATTCGTGTGTCACCGAGTAGCCACAGTACAAGTTATGCTTACAACCGAGTAGCCACTCTCCTCACTAGGCAACTGTAGCCTCTAGTTGTGTCGTCCCTCGCGCAGGAGGAGGCAGGGCACCTTATATACTGGTGCCCAGCCGGATACAGCCAAGATGTCGACATAGTGTGCACACTGCACACTTCCAGCTTCCCGCTGACAGCTTTGGCTTCCAAGTTTGTCTCCGTGTGGAAAGTCGTTGTGCAAAACCAAGAAACTGATCTGTTATCACTGACACTGTCACGGGGTCGGCCCCCTTAACCTGCGACGCCCTGCTGACACCCTGGCGCGGATAAGAACGTGCTCTGCAGATGAACAGTGCCCCAGTACGGACCCAGGATACGCGGGATCCTGTGTCAGAACGGCTCCTTTGACTTCTGGCCCGAGTAGGAGACCGCCGTTTCTACTCGGACCACTTCCTCTACCCGGAGAAGAATAACTTCCTTGATTCTTTCTCCTGGCCATCAATGTGTACGGCCGAATAGCAGTCGACCGGGTAGCAAGTACCGGGTAGCCAGCTACTCTGCCAAACGCTTCATCTGATCTTGCCCTTGGCACTTGCCTTTACCCTACTCGGGGGTAACCCCCCGACACCATGGCATCTGCCGTGATACCACCACGACAGTTGGCGCCCACCGTGGGGCAGACAGAGGCGCTGGTTGGAGTCCATGTTTGGACGGGACTCGTTTCTGCTACTGGGGAGCGCGTGGTCTTTGGCCTTGTCCACAGATTCGGCTCCTTCGACTTCGTCACCGACAACGCCGGTGATTTTGGCGGGAGGCCCCTGCCGGCAGGCGGCTCGGTGCTTTCCTTCGGCTCGCACCTCGTCTTCATCGCCACCGCCATCGTCCGCGAGTTCCCGGAGGAAGTGCTGGTCGTGGAGGATCCTCCTGCTGTGATCGCTGCCCGCGGAAGGCCAATTGGCTGTTCTGCGGACAGCGTGGAGGTGATGGTGGCCGGCCCGGCTGCCGATGTTGGGAAGGGCGCGGTTGCTGCCGCGGGCGTCATCGAGGATCTTGCTGGCTCGAGTGCTAGCGGGAAGACCCACAAGCCCTACGAGAAGGACTGCAACATCCCTCTCTCCACTACACCAACGATACCGGCATCCGCCGTGCGGATGGGCATGCCGCCTCCCACCGAGCTTGAGCTCTTGACCATGAGGGCGCAGATCGACTGGCAGCGTTAGGAGTTGCTCTCCGAGCAGCTGGAGCTGGAAAAGGTTAGGCTCGAGCTTAGCCTAGATCAGAACAAGTACAACAAGGCCCACGGATTTACTCCTGTTGTTAGGAAGCACAGCAAGGCAGGTGCTACTCGTCGCAACCTAGGCACCGATTTGGCAGTAGTAGATGTGGCTCCTAGTCAAACCGCTAGCCAAAACAATGCCACCAGGCCCAGATACAGCACCCCCGCCAAAACCCTTAGAGCTGCAGAGGCTATAGCCGCAGAGTTGCCAAACCTAGCTGGCGACGCGCGCGCTAGGCAGCGGGAGAGGCTCAACGAGATGGTGTTAGAGGATGCTAGGCAGAATGAGGAGTTCGGAAAGCCAATCCGGGTCCTGACGCTTCTCAGATTGTGCACTCGCGTGCTGCGAGGTCCCATGACCAAGCGTCATCCCCGCATCCCAGTCGCGAGAGGGACCAGAGTGTGCACTCTGGGAAGGATAGAGAAATGCAGGTGTACGACCCGGTTCTCGCCGCGAAACAGCGCGCTGTGCCGCGAGAATCCGGTCAGAAACACACTACTGCAGGAGCAGGCTATCAAGCCCATAAAGCTCATAGTAAGGCACAAAGCAGAGACAACGCGGGGCCTTCTCGGCGTCCGGCTGCTCAGCCTACTCGGCATCAACATCATGTATCTAGATACATTGAAGAAGCTCAGCCTTGGCGAGAACATGCTGATGCCCAGCAAGACCACATTCCATGGATTGTGCTGGGGGTATCTTGTGCTCCAATCGGCCGCATCTGGATGGATGTCCTATTCGGCACCAGGGAAAACTGCCGCACCGAGTACGTCTGATTCGAGGTGGTTGATCTTCAGAGCCCCTACCACGCCCTTCTCGGTAGGCCTGCACTCACCAAGTTCATGGCTTCTACCCATGCTGCCTATCTGAAGATGAAGATCCCTGGTCCTAATGGAGTGATCACCATCTCGGGTGATTACAAGAGGTCTTTGGAGTGTGCCTCTGCCGGTTCCCAGCTGGCGGAATCCATGGTCATTGCTGCCGAGAAGAAGAAGATGCACGAGGTGGTGGCGATGGCGCAAGCAGCGCAAGGTGGTGCGCCCGGCATGCCGAGTTCCCAGTACGGAACTGCATTTCAGGCGTCCTAGGAGACGAAGAAAGTCCAGGTTGATCCTAAGTTCCCAGACCGTGTCGCCATCATTGGCGCCGGGTTGGGAGAGAAATAGGAAAGCGAGCTTATCCACTTCCTCCGTGAGAATCGGGACGTGTTCGCCTGGTCCAATGAGGATTTACCAGGTGTCCCGAGGGAGTTGGTTGAGCACTCGCTACACGTGCGGCTTGATGCCAAGCCAGTGAAGCAGGCGATGCGCCGCTTTGGCGATGAGAGAAGGAAGGCCATTGGTGACCAGATCACCAAGTTGCTGATAAGCAACTTCATCATGGAGGTTTTGCATCCTGACTGGCTAGCCATCCCGGTGATGGTTGAGAAGAAGAAGGAGGACCCCAAGGCAGATAGCGCATGGCGCATGTGCGTGGACTACACCGACCTGAACAAGGCCTGCCCCAAAGATCCCTTTCCGCTACCCCGCATAGATCAGGTGATCGATTCCACTGCTGGTTGTGAGCTTTTGTCTTTCATAGATGCCTACTCTGGTTTTCATCAGATAGCTCTCAACCCAGCTGATCAAATAAAGACTGCTTTCATTACCCCGTACGGGGCTTATTGCTATCGTGTCATGTGCTTTGGGTTGCGGAATGCGGGGGCTACCTATCAGAGATGCATGCAGAAATGCTTGCATGATCAAATTGGCAAAAATGTGCAGGTGTACATAGATGACATTGTCATCAAAATGAATAAAACACATACTCTGCTTAGTGACATTGAGGAAACATTTGCCAACTTGCGCAAGTACAAGATGAAGCTAATCCGACTAAATGCACATTTGGCGTCCCGGCTGGCAAGCTACTCGGTTTCTTGGTATCCAGTCGGGGCATTGAGGCCAATCCTTCAAAGATAAAATCTATAGAGAGCATGTCTTTGCCGAGATCCCTGAAGGATGTGCAAAAGTTCACTGGTTGCTTGGCTTCTCTGAGCCGCTTCCTGGGCAGAATGGGCGAGAAGGCCTTGCCTCTGTATCAGTTGATGAAGAAAAATGACAAGTTTGTCTGGACACCGCAAGCTGATGTGGCATTCAAGGAGCTGAAGGACATGCTGGGTAGCTCTCCAATCTTGGCTAGCCCGCTACCCAAAGAGCCAATGCTGCTTTACATTGCTGCGACTAACCGAGTAGTCAGTGTGGTGATTGTGGTGGAAAGAGAAGAAGAAGGCAAGACTGTGCAGTGACCTGTATACTATCTGAGTGAGGTACTGTCCAGTTCCAAGCAAAACTACCCGCATTACCAGAAGATGACTTACGGCGTGTACCTGGGCGCTAAGAAGCTGAAGCACTATTTCCAAGAGCATCACATCACTGTGGTGAGTTCTGCTCCCATCTCGGACATCATGGGCAACAAGGAAGCAAGTGGCCGAGTAGCCAAGTGGGCAATAGAGCTGGCCGCGTACGCTCCCGCGTATGCAAGAAGAGAAGCCATCAAGTCTCAAATCCTTGCGGATTTTCTGGTAGATTGGGCTGAGGTGCAGTATGAGCCTCCTACTCCGGTATCCAATTACTGGAAGATGCATTTTGATGGTTCCAAGGTGAAGGGAGGCTTGGGTGCTGGCGTGGTGCTCACGTCACCCAAGCGAGATCAACTCAAGTATGTGCTGCAGATCCACTTCAAGGCATCCAACAATGTAGCAGAGTACGAGGCCGTGGTACACGGCTTGAAGGTGGCCAAGGAGGTTGGCGTGCAGCGCATCATATGCTATGGTGACTCGGATCTAGTGGTGCAGCAAGTTTCAGGCACTTGGGATGCTCTGGATGCCAACATGGCTTCATATCGGTTCCTAGTGCAAACCATGACTGGATTCTTTGAAGGATGCGAGTTCCAACACATACACCGAGCAGAGAATGAGGCAGCTGATGAGCTGTCCAAGTTGGGGTCTTCTCGGCAATACATCCCGGCTGGGATTGCCTTGGAGCATTTGAGGAAGCCATCTATCAAGCCATCCCCCAACTCGGAATCCATATTTGTTCCTTCTCTACCTGGTGAGGAAGTTGTTCCAATGGAGATTGACTGGGAGGCTGCAAAAGAGAACCCGGGGACTGCCGTCACCATCCCGAGGACTAGCGCCTGCAACCCGGGGACTGTCCCTTCTTACTCGGGGACTGCCCCTCCTAACTCGGGGACTGTCGCATTCACTGAGGGAGTTCTCGCTGCGTGCACGAGATCTCGGGGACTCGTCCCCGCCCCAGAAGAAGTAGAAGTGGTGGCTGATCCGATGGAAGTGGACGAACCAGTGTTTCCCATCCGGGAGACACCGAGTTGGGCTCTGCCCATATTATCCTTTCTAAAAGACGGCACCTTGCCGAGTGATGAGGTTACCTCGAGGCAAATTCAGAGAAGATCTAAGGGCTATACAATCTTCAGAGATATGCTGCATAGAAGAAGTGCTACTGGTGTGCTGCAGCGCTGTGTAGAGCCAGAAGAGGGAGAAGAAATATTGGTGGAGATACACCAAGGAGAATGCGGGCATCACGCCTCTTCTCGGGCTCTGGTCAACAAGGCTTTTCGGCATGGCTTCTTTTGGCTCACTGCCCTGAAGCAAGCTGAAGATATTGTGAGAAACTGCAACGGCTACCAAAGGTTTGCAAGTAAGATTCATATGCCAGCTTCCGAGTTGAAGACCATTCCCATTACTTGGCCATTTGATGTTTAGTGCTTGGATATGGTGGGTCCTTTCAAACCGGCTAGAGGAAACATGACTCACATTCTGGTCATGGTTGACAAGTTCACCAAGTGGATTGAGGTGAAGCCTATTCGGAAGTGTGATGGAGCCACTTCCGTGAGTTTCCTAAAGGATGTGATCCTGAGGTACGGCTAACCGCACAGCATTATCACGGATAATGGCACAAACTTTGCTGAAGGAAGGTTTGCGAGGTTCTGCAGAGATAAGCGCATTCAGCTAGATGTTGCATCTGTTGCGCATCCCGCCTCCAATGGGCAAGTGGAAAGAGCAAATGGCATGGTGCTGTCAGGCATAAAGCCAAGGCTGATTGAGCCGTTGTTAAAAACACCTGGGTGTTGGCTAGACGAGTTGCCAGCGGTGTTGTGGAGTCTAAGGACTACCCCTAACCGGTCAACTGGCTACACGCCATTCTTTCTGGTTTATGGAGCTAAGGCCGTGTTGCCTACTGACCTAGAGCATGACTCGCCCCGTGTAACGCTCTACACGGAGGCAGAGGCTAGAGAAGCTCGAGAAAATGACGTTGACCTGCTGGAAGAAGCAAGAGAGCTAACTCTGTCACGATCAACTGTTTACCAGCAAAACTTGAGGCGTTATCACAGCCGGAAAGTGAACCCAAGGGTTTTCCGAGAAGGAGACATGGTGCTTAGGCTCGTGCAGCGCACAGCCGGGATGCACAAGCTATCTCCTCCGTGGGAATGTCCGTTCATTGTGAGCAAGGCTTTGCACAATGATGCCTATTACCTTGTTGACGCACAGCCATCCCAGAAGAACAGGCCGGATAGAGCAGGAGAAGAATCCAAGCGCCCTTGGAATGTAGCTCTACTCCGCCGTTTTCATTCGTGAGCAAACTATGTATGTACTCTCTTAACCGAGTTAAATCTTCTATTCGGCAATCTGAAAGTGAACTCGGGGACTGCCCTTGTCCAAACTGTTCCTTGTGTTTACTCTATTTCGCTCTGTCTATTCGGTTGAACCACTTAGAATTTCAAAAGCATACAAAGTAGTGTGTTTAAAATCACAGGACACTCTGCGACTCTGCTGTTGTCCGCAACCCGGCTTCATGGCAAGCCAGAGAACAAGCCAAAGAGTCAATAAACACATGAAAAATTGCAAAGCAAAGGAAGCGTGTGGCAACCGAATAGAATGTTTTTTACTGTTTTTTCTTTCCGACTAAGTGGTGGGCAGCGTTACTATGAATTTTTCTAAGTGGCTAAGTATTTGAAACTCCTACTTTGAACTCTTGTGACTCGACTACCAACAAAGCAACAAGTTGCAGGTAAGAGCTGAGATAAAAAGGAAAGAGCGGATAAAAAATGCAACTCGGGGACTTGCATACTAACGCAACCCGGCATTGAGCCAGAATCGCTCAAATATCAAGTAGCAAATTTCAAACTGGAATAAAAAAGGAGTAGCAACAAAGACTTAATTGTTTAGATACATCTGCACCCGGCATCCCGGGGATCTCATGAAAGTTTTAAGATAAAGTTTCAGGCAGCAGCATCGTGAGTAGCGGCGGTGTCGTCCGCAGCGGTCTTCTCGGAGTTGGCCTTCTCGGCGTCAGCTTTGTCGCACCCGGACTTCTAGGGGATACTCACAGTCCGTTAAACAGTAGATAAATGGCTTACGGGGCATACCGGCACCCGCATCTCAATATGAGTAGGCCAACATGTAACGTGTGACAACCATTCTCTACTATCCATCGTCTGCGCAAACCATCCCATAGAAATCCAGATACTTCCATTGACGTACTTCATAACATACACACATGGTACGTCAACGGCATTTGAACAAGTGATATCACAACAGATCTCTAAGACACAAAAGATTGAAATAAGTTGCAAATAGCTCTCACTAGAGCAGAGATAGCAAATACAATCATCCAGAGGACACATGTCCCAACAATTCATCATTACAACACAGCGGAAGCATTCAACATGTCTGAGTACAGACAAGATCCAAATAGGCCTAAGAGGCCGGAAACGAAAAGACGGAGCCCATCCACGAAGTCTCGGATCCTGCCCGGGTCCGCTATCTACTCGTCAGCAGCCTCGTCATATTCCACGTAGTAGCCACCATGGGGATCCTCGGAAACGTAGTCTGCGGAAACCACAGCCCCAAAGGGGTCAGTACATAAACGTACTGGCAAGCAAGACTCACAATTCACCAAAGTGTAACCCGTCAACACCAAGCACAGATGCTTTGGGTTCAACGAAGGAAAGGGTGATATAAAAGCTGCTGCAACTGGCTGCTCTAACCAACTACAGAGGTACTACCACTTCCGGCTAAACAGAAAGAAGATAAGATAGCGTATCGTAACCAACTATACCTAACCACCAAACAAACCCATCCTGGATCTTGCCCCTTATCCAAAGAAGCAATCCGAGGATAACTCACACAGTTGGATTAATGATGGGTCAAGTTATTGTGGCAATAAGACTATTACTAGTCAAGTTATCATTAGTTAGGTGTAAGTTGTTCTGAGTACTTGTTAGCCAGTACTTTCACCAAGTTAACCATAACCGCGGAAAACACGGCTTCTCGAGAAGATTTATCCCTGCAGGGGTGCACCAATTTGGCCGTACACGTAAGAATAACCCGCCAGATGGGATGCCTCCCACCAAGCGGGGCACTCAACACAACTCAACTCTTCTTCGCATCAAGCCCAAAGAACCCCGTGCAGTTGAGCGCACGGCTAATCAAGCCCCACGAAGAAAAGGGGACCCTCATAGCACTCTAAGAACGTGTCTCCCTAAATGCCGACTACAAAAGTTCCACCCTGGCGCCAAGGGTTCGCACCTGCAATATGCATGCGGCAAATGGAAAACCCGAACTAAATGAGGCGATTTGGACGAGATGCGAATCGAATCGAATTGAGGGGGGCGCCCATACTCGCTTCCCACATGCGGTTAGTGCGCTCATCATGGATCAGTAGACAAGACCCTTTTCCTATTAGGGTCGACACTAGCAGGCCTCAAAACCACGCTGGGCCTCCTGCCGGTGCCTTATCAGTAAATTATTATTACCTCAAAATTAACAGGTTGTTGTTTAACATCGAGCCCCAGAACATAATGAAATAATAACAGAAAGTAACGGGTAACAGACTCGAGCAAAACAACCCTAAGCATGCTAGTAAGACACGGGCTCAAACAACGGGGTTATGGGAGTGGAGGTGAGGCAATCTCAGGGTTAAAGGATACATGTGATAGGTTCGTAACAGAAGCAACGATTCATAGGGCTAGCAGAATAGACAACGGAAAGTATCGGTATCCAATGTTGAAAGGAACACAATGGTTCATGTGAGTGAATACTTGCCTGCAAACTCAACAGCCTGGTACTGAGCTAGAACCTTGGAAGGGGTGTCGTAAGTATCGTCGGTCTCAACGTCGTCGTTTATCCGAGAAGAAGCAAACAAACAACGCAGAGAGACAAACAATCAATATCATGGCATAGTGCACAAACATGGGATGATGCATGACCATTTAATTGATGCAACAAAATAAACTAGTTGACAAGATAACATAACATGATTAAGTGGACCCACATGCAATTTGGGATTGCATATGGAAAGCCCATGAATTATGGTTGAAACAATTTTCTTACAACTAACCAATAGGTGAAAGTGGATTAGTATGATGCATGGATGAGGAAAACAGCAAAATAACAACAATAGAATCAATTGGAAATAAGATTTACCAATTTTGGAATTTTAGTTATTAAGTTATGAAATTTTGGTTCCTTAAAGGTGTCACACAAGCATTTGTTGTTTTCACCACTTTTAATTGTTCAAAATAGATAACAAAGTTCATATTTGATAAGAACACACAATTTTAGGTGGAATACATGTTTCACTTGTTGAAAAAGGATTTCAAATAAATTATTTATGAATTAAACAAGTTTAAGCAAGAATTAAATGAATTTAATTCAAACATAAACTTATTTGAATTTTTATTTGTTCAAAACATTAAGTGAGATTCATATTTGAAAAGTTTATACTTTTAGGGTTTGAAAACATAATTTATAGGTTCAAAAAGAAATTAATTTGACCAAGTTATTAATTTAGCAATTTTAAATGATTTAAACAAGGTTTAAATTATTTAACCAATTTTAATTATTCAAAACATGAAACAAATTTTATATTTGAAAAGGTGGTTTAATTTTTCATGGAAAACATATTTCATTTGTTGAAATTGGATTTAAAATGAGCAAGTTAATATTTTGGCAATTTTAAATGCAATAATTAAGAAACAGTTGTTTTCAGCAATTTAAATTATTCAAAACAGCAAACAAAATTGATATTTGAAAAGTACATGAAAAAATTGATTGGAAAACATATTTAGTTTGTTGAATTTGGAATTTTTATGCCCCAGTTATGATTTTTGCAAAATTAAATGAATTAAACAAGTTTTCAAATATTGCACCAATTTAAAATATTCAAAACAGTAAACAAATTGCATTGAAAAGGTTGAAAACTTGTAGCAAATGTTTCACTGAACATTTTGAGTTATTAAACATAATTTTTGGGTTATTATTGAATTTATTATGCAATTTTCCATAATCATTCTTATTCTGCCATTTTTAGTAAACAGAGGGAAACATGCTCAAAATTAATTCAATTGTGACCAAATAAAATACCAATGCGTAGAGTTTGTTAAGACAAATTTTTAGAGGCCAAGTTTGCTTAAATTGGATGAACCAAACTCAAGTTATGAAATTCCAAAGTTTCCAATTTTTATTGCATTTTCAGTAATTAAATATTTAGTGCAAAAAGTATTACAGAAACATGTTGCAATTTTGTTACTAATGGAAAGGGCACAAAATTTTGAATCCCCAGGAATTTGAATCATTCAAATTGGAGCAATATTCAATTTTATATTGATTTTAGAATTAATGCCTCAGATCTGAGTTTCTGAAATTCGGGCAGAAAAGAAAAAAAAACAGAAAAAAGGGTGTGGCTTGGGGGGATCGAACCCAGGACCTGGGGCGCGCGCACAAGGGTAGATACCACTGCGGTAGCTGTGTGTGTTGTTGATAGGAAGGGGCAGTGGGGTGGTTATGGTTCAGAAACTGCACCGAATAATTCAGAAAACAAACAGAAAAGGTGGGGGACTGGGGATTCGACCCTGGGATCTGTTGGGCTCGCTGCGCGCGCTCTACCATCTGGTCTGCTGCGGCTGTTGTGATGCATAGGGTTCGGGTTTGGTTTTGTATCTAGCTGGTCGGGTTAACTGAATTGCAACCGAACACGTACAGATACAGGCGCTCATCTCTGACGACGAACAGGCAGCGATGGTTGCAACCATGGCGACTTGGCACGGAAGGAATTGATGCCTAAACAGCGAGGAATCGAGAGGGGGGTTAGGGGAATGGAAAGAGGAGAGTACCCTCGTCGCAGGGGTGGTCGCGGCACGGCCGGGGGGTGGCGGAGTCGTCGGCGGCGAGGGCCGGCGGGCGGCGGCCGTGGCAGCAGGTAATGGAGGCGCCCTCCTCGATGGCGGCGGAAACGGGAGAGAGGAGGGAGGCGGGCGCGGCTAGGGTTAGGGTTAGGGTTTCTGAGGGGGCTAGGAGGTAGATATAGGAGGGGGAAGGGGTGGAGCGGTGGGGGCAGCAGGTCGTTGTCCCCATGGCTGTCGTCAGCGTACGGACGGAGGAAGGGGATGAAGGGGTACCGGGCCAAGGTTTTGGTGGGCTGGGCCTAACTGGCTGCACCACCCCTCTCTCCTTTCTTTTTATTTATTTTTTTCTCTGTTTTTTTTTTTTGCTGAGTTAGAAATAGGAAGGAAAAGAATGGTTTTTTTGGGCTAGTAAAAATTAGGGAAAATTTGTGACAACTCCTTAATGTAATAGTAACCAATTGCAAGTTTTGAATTCCAAAAATATTTGAATTATGTGGCTGTTTAAAATTTGTTTGAAATTTGATGGAATTGTAATATTAATTGATTAACTTGACTTGATCAACTTAAAATTTTAAATTCAAGTTTTTTTTTAATTGAAACAAGTGATTGGATTGTTTTGGTAATTTCCATAACTTTCAAATGTTTGTTGTTTGTAATTTGCAATTGAAATTGAAAGCAAATTGAATGTAAGTGAAATATCAAAAGGAATAAATCACTAGTTTGAGTTTTCCATTTTCATGGAAACAAAAAGGATGTTTTAATTGAACTTTTTATTTGGAAAAAAATGTAACAGAGCAAGTATGAAACAAAGCATTTGAGTATTGTTTGAATTTCAATTGGTAAAACAAAGGAAAACAGATGCAAACAAATGGAAAACAAATGCAATGATTAAGATGCCATGATGCAAAACAATAATTAAACAAGAAGCAAACATTCTAGGGATGTTTTCATACTTGGGATGTTACAAGCTTCAGCATCAACGTCCATGGCGGTGGCTTGCTCAGAGGTGGCAGTGGCCACCGAGATGGGATCGGTGGCTGAAGTGGAAGCAGCGGACTGGGTGCGGAGTAGCGCTGCATCGTCAAGTGTCGCGCCAGACGAGGAGCCCAACTCGGGAGCAGCTTGCTGGATCACCATCTCGGTGGTGATGTTGGCATCCTGGCCCTCGTGTTCCGGCTCCTCGTCGCTATCTGCAGCAACCTTGCCCTTCCCCTTCCCGGATCCCTCCTCGGCAGCATCCTCGAAGGCACTCAAGCCCTCCGACTCGGTGTCCTCGTCTTCATCTTCATCTTCACCCTCGCTCTCCGCCTCGGTGTCATGCTCGGTGGGGCCGTCGATGAAGAGGGCGGTGTCCACGTAGGAGGCGATCTCGTACGCAACTGCCTTGCGGCGAGTAACGCAGTCGGGATCATCTGACCACTTGGAGCCTTGGCGCAACTCGAGAATGGTGTCGAGGTTCAGGTTCTCGTACCAGCTTCATATGAAACGAAGCAGCAGATCGGCGCCTGCCCGAGCTGCGGACGCACGCCATTTCTTCAGCTCGGCCTTTGCATCGTCGAGTTTCTCGGAGAGCGCGCGAAGAGTTTTGGGCGCAGATTCACGATGCCAGAATATATCATGAAGCTTGAAGGCTGTGGACACTAGGCTGGAGCCAAAGCCTTTAAGCTGGCGGAGCTGCGACTTGATACTCGTGAGGTCGTCATCGATTGAAGATTTGGTGTTCATGGGCAATCCTTTTTCACCTCGGATTTCTTTCGCCTTAGCCAAAGCAGGCGTGCTAGCCGCACAGAGATCAGGGAAGATATCTGAGAGTGCTATCAGAAAGAGTTAGATATGGAAGCAAAGAGGAGAAGCAAACCAAGCCAAACAGAAGAAGAAGAAGGGAACAGCTAGGTACAGAGAAGCGTAGACTTACTGTTAAGGTCAATGAGTAGCGCGTGCAGCTTGTTCTTCCAGGCCTCCTCATCGGCAATATGCCTATCCTCGACTTGGCGTGCGGTGCCAAGCTGGAGCATGAGATCCTCATTGCACTTCTTCATCACCTCGATTTCCGCCTCGAGGGCCCTCTCCTTGGCCTTGGCTGCTGCCTTGACTTCGTCCTTCTCGTCGGCTTGGTCTATGGCATCCTGGAGAACAGTCTTCAATTGGACTTGCATCTGTTCGAACTCGGCATGCTCGGTGTCGCATTCGTTCTTAAGCTCTGTTTCTTGGCTCTCCAGTTGCTGCTTCACCTTCGCGGGCTTCAAGCAATCGAGATGCTCCTCATGGAACTTCTTGTACGCTTCTGCGGAAAGAAACAGCACGGTGAGCAGAATAACCAAGAAAAAGGAGAAAAACAAGCACAGAAGGATCAGCAACTCACCTTCCAGCTCCTTGATCTTGCTCTCGGCGGAGGCGGTGAAGACGTGGCAGTGCTCGTGCTGCTCTTGCAATTCTTTGAATTTGCCTGCAGAGTAAACGGAGTTAGAGCAAAAAAGCAAACGCGGGCGTAAATACAAAACGCATTAACCGAATAGCTAGAAGCTTACTCCCAATTTCAAAAATTTGGAGGGCACGCTCCAGCGCCGCCTTCTCCGTCGCAGCATCATCCTTGCGTTCGTCCTCAAGGGCCGCGATGCGTCTCACGCGATGCTGTGATTCCAGAGCAGCCGCCGGAACAAGTTCGTCCTCTTCAAAAGGCTATTCTGCGAAGGAGAAAGGAAGGAAGTTAGAGAAAGTTTCGGAAGATTGGGCCCGAGAAGACGGCAACTCGGTTGAGCACTCGTCTACTCGGCCCGAATCTCGGGGACTGGGTAATGGCTAAGGAGAAAAAAGAAGAACAGAGGAGAAAAGAAACCGCAACTCGGAACAAGCAAAGGAAACTTACAGCATATGTTTGCTCCACGTCCTCGGCGGCTTTGCGGAGGACGAACAGCTTGGCGGCCAGTGTGCTGGTGTCGGAGGCGATGGTCATTGGATTGGCGCCGAGATCGGCTTTGTTCCAATCAATGCGGTAGTGGTCAAGATCGTCGCCCAGCACGCTGCCGTCCCACTACTTGATCCCATGGGCTGCACTCTCCCAGACCTTGTCAATGAAACCCACTCGGTCCACAACCTGCATCAGCCCTTCAGATATGATATCATCCTCACCCGCTTCGCGCGAGTAGATCTCGATGGGCTTCTTGACCTTCAGCTTGGAGTCCACTGCCTGGTCTGGGCCGGACTTTAGGGCAGAGATCCGCTGATCGCCTTTGGTCAAGGTGATGCCGTATTGCCTGGACGAAGATGGTACTCCCTCCGTCTCAAAATATAAGGCACGCTATTTTTGTGCTGGTCTTTGACGCTCGACTTTGACCACTAATATATACCAACTTATATGGAGTCAGATTGTATAAATTATACCGTTGTATTCGTCTTACAAAATTCTTTCATTTCGTATATCACTCTACTAATTTAGTGAACATATTATACGTAAAAGTCATGGTCAAAGTTACACGTCGTTGACCAGCGAAATTAAAGGGGGCCTTATATTTTGGAACGGATGGAGTATGTATGATGGACAGACGCCTGGTGCCCGAGCAGCACTTGACGCTTCGCCAGCCGATCCACCAGCAGCGCCAATGTTGAGTTGCGTGCTCTTCATAGCTGCCTTCCCGGTTGGCTTGGGCGGAGGCATCAGAGCAGAGTCCTGCGCAGCATGGCGCGGTGGATTCCTACGGACAGCTGTGGCTTCAGATTTGACGACTTTCTTGCCGGCAGTGTCCGTCCGAGAAGCGGACGGAAGCACTTGGCGTGAGGTAGGAGGTTGCTGCTGCGGGGATGCAGTGTTCTTGGCGCTTGGCTTAGGCGGAAGGTTTGGCGCAGTCTTGGTGGTACTTTTGGTTGGTGGAGGGCTCGGC
Source organism: Alopecurus myosuroides (assembly GCA_028641055.1). Classification (NCBI taxonomy): domain Eukaryota; kingdom Viridiplantae; phylum Streptophyta; class Magnoliopsida; order Poales; family Poaceae; genus Alopecurus; species Alopecurus myosuroides. Next base: position 87,567,376 of record CM054063.1, on the reverse strand, counting down.
GGAGTAACCTGCTGGGTAGGCGGCACAACGGGCCGGCTACCCGACGCAACATCTGGCTGCGCCTGGTCCTGCAGGACTTGCTCCGCTGCAGTCTTCTCAACCCGCTGCTCGGCAGCGGGATCGAGTCTTACGTCTTCTGTCTCTTCTACCTGCGGCATGGCCGCGGGGTCATCTTGAACGGCAGCTTCATCTGCCTGCTGCTCGGGGTTCTCATCTTGCCGCTCAAGGGCGGCAAGGTCTTGGTGCTCGGCTTCTTGCTCGATATTCTCCCCAGCTGAGGCAGCTGGGGGAGAAGGTGGTGTTTCATCATGAGCAGCATCCTGCGCGCCCTGCTTTGCGTAGGCATGCTGATCCATGTTCTCGTCTTGATCACCAGCGCCCGTGTTCTCGGCGCTGGCGTCTTCTTCTTCAATCTTCACAGGAGAGGGCGCACGCGCCCCATCCTGTTGTGCTGGCTCACCCTCATCGTCGGAGAGGTCAACAAGCTCATTGATATCGATAACTAATTTCCTCTTGGAGCTTGTGGGGGCTGCGGCAACGTCAGCATCCAGAGGGTCGCTGGAAGAAAAAGGAGGTTCAGAAACAGAAAAGGGGAAGAGAACACCAAGAAGCAAAAGCAGAATGCAACTAGGATGAAAGTTACTTACCCCTTGCGGGTGGGGAGTTGCCTTCTGGCGGTGGTGATCTTCTTCTTCTTCTCAGTCCTCTTGGGCTTCTTGGCGGCAAGCTCTTGGGCACCATTGCCCGTCCTTTTCCGTGTAGTGGGAGCGGCCACATAGAGAGGCTGGACGTCGATGGGATCCTCGGTCTCATCGTCATCCTCATGCTCGACATCTTCTGCAGAGTAAAATGGGAAAGGAGATTAAGAAGCAGAAAAGGAATTACGGTTGTGTTACTCGCGGTCAGAGAGGCCAACTGGGTCACCTTCGTCATCCTCGGACCAGTCGCGGATAGAAGCATCAACTTGGTGCTTACCCGTCTGGATGGCATGTGGGATGCAGAGGGTGTCCTGGGTGTCGTAGGCGATCTCGTCGTCCTCTTATCGGTCGCTATCCCAGTTGTCCTCGAGGACCTCCTCATCTTCCTCAGCCTGGCGATCGAGATGCTGGAAAGACAAGCAGATGGCACGAATGAGTTGAGTTCTGAACTAAGGAGTTCTACCCGGTGAGGCATGCAAACACAAAGCATATAAGCCTAAGGAGTTCTACCCGGTGAGGCATGCAAACACAAAGCATATAAGCCTAAGGAGTTCTACCCGGTGAGTCATGCAAACACAAAGCATATAAGGCGAAGGAATTCTACCCGGAAAGACATGCAAACATAAAGCATATTCGTTTCAGTTATTCTACTCATAACAGCATGCAAGCATAAAGCATATTCAGCTAAGAGTTTCTACTCGACAGGGCATGCAAACACAAAGCATATGAAGCCTACCAGAGTATCTAGGACACTCTACTCGGTATCATAGTGCAAAGATAAAGCACAGAAGACTAACCTTTTCGATTGGCTTGGCGCGGCTATACGGCACGAAGCCGTACTGCCAGGTGTCGGAGAGGGACGTCTGCGCGATGGATCTCGCCCAGATGGCGACGTCTGCGGTGCTCAACTCGAAAGTGGTGGTCCTCGTGCAGTCCCGGGGCCCTCCCATGTAGCACATTTGTGGGAGCGGCGCTGAAGCGGGAGCACCCGGCGCGAGATCCAGCACGCGAGGGGATCGTCGCGGCGGAATCCCTCTTCCTTCAACTCGGCGAGGCGCGACTCGAGTTGAACAAGGTCTTCGATCTTGTTCTTCGGGTTGTAGCCCCAGTTCTGCTGGGTCGGCCTCGCATTCTTCCACCTAGGGAGCCTTATCCGGTCCTGGATTGGCTTCCCTTCTTCGGTGGGGACGTTCTTGACGTAGAGGAAGGAGCGCTGCCACTTGCGCACCGTCTCCAACCCCTTGACGCGCGGGTGGCTACCCGTGGAGCGCTGGAGCATCATGGCGCTCCCCGTCATCGTCATTGCGCGAGCGCTCTCTGTGTTCCCCGGGTTGGGGATGCTCTGCTTCCGGAAGAAGAAGTAGCACGCCCAACTATGAATAGTTGGGTACACGCCGAGGAACGCCTCGTAGACCACGGCATGGAAGGCGAGCATCACCATGGCGTTGGGGGGGAGATGGTGTGGCTGCAACCCGAAGTTGTTAAGGAACTCCTTGAAGAAGTCGGAGACGGGGAGGCCGAATCCGCGCTTGAAGTGCACGAGGAAGATGACTAACTCGTCCTTCTGCAGGCGTGGGGACGATCTCGTTGTCCGACTTCCTGCACTGCACGCCGGGAGGGACACGGCGGGTATTGACTAGCCATTGGCAGTCCTCCGCCGTGACATCGGAGCCCTCCCATCCGGCGCGGACGGCAACGTCATCCTCTCCGCGAGCCATGGAAGCGAGAAGATTGGTGGGAGATTGGAGTTTGGATTGGATGAGTTTCTCTCGGTTTCTTTCCGGCGGCGCGTGGAGCGGCGGCGCAGCAAGCGGTTGCGTGACGGAGCGCTCGGTGGCGGCGGAGAAACAAAGAGGCGGGGGATTGAAAGGAGCAGGAAAGAGAAGAAGAGGGAATCGAGGGGGTATTTATCTCTCCCCTCGAGTTGCCGTTACCAGCGGAGTTAGTGGGATCAATCCTGCAGAGAGATCGTGCGACGTGGGAAGCGAACCGGTTAGAAACGCACACAGCGTGTATTGCGCGCGTAACGGGCGCAGTTAATCCCACGTCGAGATCGTGGGCGATTTACTGCGGTTGAAGTGACATAACGTGCTAGTGGGCCCTGGTCGCAGTTACTGGCGCGTGGCCTGCCGCAGCCCAGGCACCGAGGCGTCGGAGTGACAGGGGTGTGACACGTGCCCGGTCGCGACACGCAGAGGTGGATTCGCATTGTGTGAGCGGGATTGCTTTTCGAAGATTTCACTAAGTCTTTTTACTCGGCATCAGAGAAGAGAGATGGTGCTACTCGGAGAAGAAGAGATTCAAGCCAAGAATAAGGGCTACTCGGAGGTGCTACTCGGTATCTTACAGTTCGAAGACAAGATTTGTTTTTAAGCCGGAAGGGCCTAGCGAACAAGTTCGCAGGACTCTACCAGCTTCGGGGACTAATGTCGGGGGGTTACCCCCGAGTAGGGGTAAGGCAAGTGCTAAAAGCAAGATCAGAAGGGCAGTTTTGACCAAGTTGGCTGGCTACCCGGTACCCGCTACCCGGTGGACAGCTATTCGGCTGTACCTACCAATGGCCAGGAGGAAGAATCAAGGAAGTTGTATTCTTCCAAGTAGAGGAAGTTGTCCGGGTAGAGGGAGTGGATTCCTACTTGGACCAGAAGTCAATGGAGCCGTTCTGACACAGGATCCCGCGTATCCTGTGTTCGTACAGCGTGCGGTTCAACTTACGGGGTGCGTGATTACCCGCACCACGGCGTGTCTACAGTGCTGTAGGCGCCTGTCTAGTCCTGTCACTGACAGAGGGGACATGACAAGGCTAGGGGCCTACCCTATCTCACTGACAAGGGTGGACAGGTCCCATCTCCGAACGGCACAATGACTTCCGGGGCGAGTGTCAGCGGGAACCCGGAGGCGTGCGCGGTTCTGCAGGGCTCCTGTCACATCCCGTTGTACTTTACGCTTGTTTTCTATTCGGCTGGGCACCAGTATATAAGGTGCCCTGCCTCCTCCTGTGAGAGGTTCGCTGCGTGTCGCACCCGGACTTCTAGAGGATACACACAGCCCGTTAAACAGTAGATAATTGGCTTACGGGGCCTAACTGCACCCGCATCTCAATATGAGTAGGCCAACACGTAAACGTGTGACAACCATCCTCTACTATTCATCGTCTGTGAAACCATCCATTAGGAATCCGAATACTTCCATTGACGTACTTCATAACATACACACATGGTACGTCAACGGCATTTGAACAAGTGATATCACAACAAATCTCTAAGACACAAAGAAATAGAAATAAGTGGCAAAAGCTCTCACTAGAGAAGAGATAGCAAATACAGTAATGCAGAGGACACATGTCCCAACAAGTCATCATTACATCACAGCGGAAGCATCCAAAGTGTCTGAGTACAGACAAGATCCAAATAGGCCTAAGAGGCCTGTCGTGGGATAATCACGGCAGATGTTACCGGGGGTAACTGATCTTGGGGCAAGACGACACAGGCGTTTGGGAGAGGGTTTAGCTCAGAGGAAAACATGGTGCAATTCGATCTGGTAGCCGGCAATCAAAGTCGCCGAGTCTCCGATCCTGATACAATAACTCAACTCTGGGATTACACTGGATGCTCGATATCAAGCGATATTGCTAGGGTTCTTAGATCTCTGCCTAAACTAGACCTGGGGGTCGGTTTATAAAGCACCGTACCCCCTGGATTATTCTCCAAGGCGCATCCTGGATCCTACCCGGACACGGCGCACAAACCCTAACTTTCCTCTACCATAACCCACAATCCGGGTTACTGGGCCTACAAGCTTGGGCCTTTATAGGTTTCCTTATCTTTAGCCGGATCTTGCACAGCGTCCTTTGGGCCGGGTTACTCCTTGGAGTTTGGCCTACCGGGTTATCATCCCCCCGTCAGTAGTCCCCAGAATAGCCTGGGCTTCATGGATCCTCCTTGAAGCGCTCGCTATTCCCTGCAAAGATATCAAACACATAGGCACGTGGAGGCCGGGTTAAGATGCTTTGATAAGTGGCTAGGCCTAACTCCATGGTGGCCATATAGTAACCCGGGCTTTCCCCAAACTCTTTGGTTTAATTTTCCAGGTCCAAACCCTGATAAATGTCAAGATCCCATACTCGATAATCGATCCCGATATCACGGGGTTGATCCCCTTCTCTCTTTTATCCCAATGCCTTGCTCAATATTTGGCGCATATCTCGCAAAATCCACGTCGATAACCGTCACCCCACGATTTCCGGCTTCTGGCCATTGAGATAGACTCACCCTTGCTTTATAAATCGCACATAGAGGGTAACCCTAAACTCATCACTGCACCTCAGCTTCCCCTTTCCTTCATTGCTCCGTACACCCTCGCAGCGCCACCGCAAGGAACTTGCGCTCGCCATCGAAGCCAAGTCGCCGCCGGCCGCGCTCGCCATCGAACCATCTCGCGCCGCCGTCGCGCTAGACTGCCGCACCTTCGTTCTCCGCGCCAAGAGCCGCAAAGGGGCATTCGAGCCACGCCTCTCGCCGCCGTCACGCTAGACTCCAATCCCTCCAGTAAGCCTCTTGCAGCCGTTTTAATTTGGCCCCGCAATTTTTCAATTCATCCAGGATCGGATCTAGGTCAACCCGTGAATCATTTTTCCGATTGCATCAAATTAGATCGATTCGATGCTTGCCAACTCCTTTAACCACCTGCTAGATAATTACAACTCATCCTCCTACCATTACTAATCACCAAATCTCCTGTAAAATCGCTCGCAAACTTTCCCATCTAGATCCATTCCTCCTTAATTTTTCGCTCATCGCGTTAACACCCGGAAAACCTTCCCTTTCCAGCTATTTTGCTTGCAGTATACGCATGGGCAACCATCCATCTTCCCCAAATGCTTTTCCATACGTAAGTGACCAATAATTTCCACAATTGCACTTAACACCCGAATACCTTGTAATCTCCACCTCATAGCGTGATACCCGGATAATTTTTAGCTTCATACTTTCTTGATACCATATACTCGGATAATCCAACACTCCCGGGTCTTATTTCCTATGCCTCTTTCTCTTGTGCTTTGCAGGTTGATCCCATGGCTCCCAAACGACAAGGAAAACAGCCGACTCAGGCGAGGACCACCCAAACCATATCTGCCAACTGGGGGCGTTCCACAGCCACGAAGGCCAAGTTGGACGAGCTAGCCGAATTAGGAATTCTCCCTTCTCAGAAGGACATTCACTGGAGGGCGCCGGGCAACGAGACCCGGCCCACGCCCGCTGATAACGAGGTAATCTGCTTCGTAGAACACGTGACCCGGGGATTTCGTCCTCCGGGTCACCCTTTCTTCAGGGAGGTCTTGAGTCATTATGGCCTCCGGGTATTCGACATAGGGCCTAACTCTATGTTGAATATTACCCACTTCATCGTTCTCTCTGAGTCGTACTTGTGCATACCGCCAAGTCTGACTCTCTTTATCGAACTATTCCAGTGCAAGCCGTGCCGCGAAAGTGGTGACGGAGCACTTCTTACTTGCGGCGGGGTATCCATCCAACGCCGCAAGAATTCACCGATGCCAACTCTCAATTTAAACTCCCACGTCAAACATTGGCAGCTGTCTTTCTTTTACTGCCACGATACCTCTCCAGACGGCGAAAAGAAATTGCCGGGTTACTCCGAAAACCTCCTCGAACCCTCCGAGTCTTTCAATGCCTTCGCGCCAGACTCAGACAGGGAGGCGATCCTTCCCTCATTAGCCAAGATAGCCATCCTCTCAGCCCAAGGCCTCCTCGGGCTAAATTTAGTAAAAACATGGGTTGATTTTCGGATCCAACCCAACTCCATTCGCACCAAACTGATGTGCGAGTATTCGGGGCACACCACAGATGCACTCCGATACTCCACCAAGAGCTTTGCGACCGGTGATACCAACAAAACCATCAAGGGCTTCTTAACAGAGAAGCTGGAGGTGATAAAGGGCATCACCGGGTTACCCCCGTTTACTCGGGAAAACCCGGCTCCAGCGGTAATACCCGATATTCATAACTTATTTCCACATTTTGACTTGATACAGCTTCTAACCCTTGATCTCATTCTTTTGTCTTAGGCTGATGACCCTTTCTGGAGAGTTGAACCCTTCCCCCCTTCCAGAGACCCGGAAGAAGAGGACGGGCCGGCTGATGAGAATGAGGGTATTGCACAGAATCTGTATATCTTTACTTGTATTATTTTCCTCCCGTTTACCTTTTTTCCAACGAACACACACCTGGTTCGCAGGGCTGGAGGACGAAGGTGAGACCAACGAGGATGACCCAGAGGCAACCGAGTCTGACCAAGAGGCAACAGTCGGAGCCAAGAGGAAGGCCAGGGGAGCAGTGTCCAAGGTTCCTTTTTCCTCATTATCCTCTGAACCCTACTCCTTTGACGCCATGCGACGACTTAACCATCAATTATCAAATTCATCGTGCTTGAAGGATTCTTTCCCAACCAAGCGCAGAGTAACTCGGAGCTCCCCGGGTGAAGATCCCCTTAACACGGGCATCTCTACCCCCTCGGTCCCTCGTGCCAGCGCTCCTCCGTCTCGTCCTTCCGACTCTCCTCAACGCCACCCTTCTCCTAACCACCCTCGTGCCGGGCAATTCCGGGTTCCGCTAGTGGTCCCTGTGACAACCTCATCTACTTCCAGCGGCGAGCTCCCGCCGGACTACTCCGTGAACGCTGGGTAAGTTTTTGTTACATGATTTCCTCTTACGTCTGACCAATTTCCACTCAAGCCACCGTCATAACTAATAACTGCCTTTTCTCATCTTTCTTTCAGCACTCAAGTTACCGTCAGTGACCCGAAAAACGTAGAAACAGATGACCGTCGGGTGGAGAAGCCGACTGATAACGCAGACGCCGCGACTGGCGGTGACACGGCGAATAACCAAGAACAAGGCCCTCCGAACAATCCGCTTCCCCAAGCCGCCGGATCACCTTCCTCATCGGAACCGGTAGACGAGGAGATCGAGGTTCTGGATACAAGGATGGGTTCTCCCAACCCGGGTACTCAAACTGTCCGGGTCTCGACTCCAAGGGCGGGGAGAGCCCCCCCACCAGGTGACCAAGCTGCCGGCTCTTCCGGTACTCGATCCGAAGAACTGACGTTTGCCCAGATGCTGGAAACCCTGCGCACTTTAAGGGCTAATGAAGAGAACATCTTGGGAGCTTTAATAGCCAAGCATGAGGTAAATCCGACTAATGTTGCTTGTGCCCTTGTCCAGTCCCCAAGTTCCGAGTGAATTGATTCATAATTCGCTTGGGACTTTATTATACAAGCGCCTGATAACTTGCTCCTCTACCCGACTGATCCTTGTTTGCATGCATGCAGTCTTTCGTGACTCAATCTGAGGGGAAACTGGCAGACGCCACCAAGTTCATCGAAAAGGAGGTAGCTTTGCGTGAAGCAGCCGAAGCTGAGGCCAGGAGGAATAGGTTGATAATGAGGAAATATAGGAAAAGGGCTCACAAAGCCGAAGATGATCTCACAAGCCTTTCCGTCCAAATATCAGACACGTATCGTGCTTTACTTGGTACGTTTCCTCCTCCGGATTCACCCCTTTTGATAGATAACAACGGTTTTCCCGACTTACGTTTCCATTCCTTCAGGCCCGGACGAAACCATGCCGGAAGAGGATGACATCGCCAAGCTGAAAACCATGAAGAGTGTTCTCCGGCAGCTATGTGCCGGAACCAAATGGATCCTGGAGGAGTTACGGTGGCCGGGTAGAGGGCATGTTGATCTGAAGAGGATGCCGGATGCCTTCTCCACTATTCCTGAGTGGATTTGGCACTGGAAACGCTCGTCTTGCCGGGTTGGAATGACCCGGGGGCTTGCACTCGCCAAGGCGTATTTCCCCAAGCTCGAACTGGCGAAGCTCATGGGCGGCTTCCCAGAGTTCAAGCTTGATGGGTCCAAGTTCTCAGTGAAGGATTTTCAGGCCGTCCAGAAGGAGGTCCGTTACCCGGCCAGCGTGATCGCTGATGAACTGGACGTTAATATCCTTGTTCCAGCATATGATGCTGCTGGTGTAGCAATTAAGTCGGATCTTCCCGAGCCGTATGATATGCTGGCTCGGTGGAAGGAGGAAGCTGCTGCGTTGAGGGCGGAGGCTGCAAAGAAGCAAGCTGAAGCCGGCTCTGCCCCTGCTACCTCGACACCAGTCGTCCCACCTCCTGCACGGGCTGGTACCGCTGATCCGGGTGCTGCTGCTACCACCAATGATGGCAAGGGCAAGGCCAAGATGAATGCCGAGTGATATCTGATCTCTAATGCCTCTTCTTATGCACCGGTCGGTCAACATGCTGTTTAAACAATTATATTTTGGGTGGTGCGCCTGTGCACTTTTGATATCTTTTCGCCGATATTTTGTAATGCACTCTAAGGTCTTGATATACTCTATGCCTCTTCCGGCCTTTTTAAGTTTATCCATTATTGAGCTCATCTGTTCTCGATATCCGGCTTTCTTTACTGTTCCTTTTGTGAAAACTCGATTTCCGGGTCTCAAGCGGATTTGCTTCCAAGTCCCCAAGTCCCCAAGACTCGGATTCTTGGGTTTTTGGAATTCTACAAATAAGCATTTTTTTCTCTTTTCAAGGTTTCAAGTCACCCGGACCTAGATCTCCAAGTCTAAGACACTTGATCTTGAAAGGGGAACGACCTGCCTACTGCTAAATTCACAAAGATCCCTGAGTTGTTTCACAAAGGATTTGAAGTTATGCTTAATAATCGTTGAGTTTCCAGCTGTTTAGCCTTGTACTCTGCATAACTTGTGGTTTAGATGACCCTTTTGACTATCTTGTACTGTAAGCCGGCTTTCGCGTGGATACCATGTTGTTACATCCATACGAAAACGTAGCCACTCAAGCCCCGTCGGGTTTCATGACTGACTGTAATCGTAAGCGAACAAATCATGCCACTTTAATGCGAGTCACATCGAGCTTAAGTAAGAATAGCCAAGGAATTTGGACTTCTTTGTCCGGTTATAAGATTGTAGCCGTACTCGTTTGCAAGTAATCGGCCCTTATAACTCATAGGCATCATGGCCGGGTCTTTGAGTTTGTAACTGTGCTATTCAAGCGATCAGCCCCCAAGACCTAGATATACGCATCATATTGAGAGTACACAACCTGATAATAACCATCTCTTTTCTTGATAATCACCTCTTTACTTGATATGAAAAATCTAGGTCAGCAAGCCGCCTCATTAAAAACCCGTCCAGTCCCCAAAGGTACCCTGGATAGGAAAAGAGTACGTCTGAAAACCTGCTGCCTATTACATCGTTCAATGCCAATACAATTTTTGCTAAGTATAATATGGACGTAGCTGAGCCACGTTCCACGGTCTGTCTCTTTCTTGCATAGATGAAGTGGTGTGAGCAGTGTCATTAACTGTGGTCGACTCTTCCCTTGCGTCTATCAAGTAATATGACCCATTATGCAAATTCCGGCTTATGATAAACGGTCCTTCCCAGGGTGGTGATAACTTGTGCTTTCCTTCGTTCGACTGTACCAGGCGCAGAACTAGGTCTCCTTCCTGGAAGACCTGGGTTTTCACGTGCCGGCTATGATACCGTCGTAGATCCTGCTGATATATGGCTGATCTTTCCAGGGCTTGTTCCCTTTGCTCTTCTAACATATCCACGGCATCTTGCCGGGTCTTTTCATTCTCCACTTCAACGTATGCTGATACTCGTGGTGAATCATGAATAATATCACTCGGTAGTACTGCCTCCGCGCCATAGACCATGAAGAAGGGTGTCATCTGAGTAGATCTATTAGGCGTAGTATTGATGCCCCAAACCACAGAAGGGAGCTCTTCGACCCATGCGCCAGCTGCCCTGATACAGGGGACTCGTAGTCTTGGTTTTAACCCGCGTAGCAATTCTTGATTTGCCCTCTCCACTTGTCCGTTGGCCTGCGGATGAGCCACTGACGCGACGTCAAGCCGGATTCCATTGTTGCCACAGAACTTCTCCATCTCACCAAGGGACATGTTGGTTCCATTGTCGGTAATTATGCTGTGGGGATACCCGAACCGGTAGATAATCCTCTTCAGGAACTTGACTGCTGTGGCTGATTCGCAATTAGTAACTGGCATAACCTCAACCCACTTGGTAAACTTATCAATAGCCACCAAAAGATGTGTCTTCTTGCATGGTGACATATGAAAGGGGCCAACCATGTCCATACCCCAGACAGCGAACGGCCAAGTTAACGGGATGGTCCGTAACTCCATAGCCGGCACATGGGTTTGGCGAGCGTACCTTTGACATCCGTCACACCTTGCTACCAATCGCTCCGCATCTGCTAGAGCCGTGAGCCAGAAAAATCTGTGTCGATAAGCTTTAGCCACGAGAGATCTTGTGGATGCGTGATGTCCACAGTCGCCTTCATGTATTTCCTTGAGAATCTGTCGGCCTTCTTCTGGCGCTACGCAGCGCAAAAAGACCCCTGCTGCGCTTCTCTTATATAGTTCCCCGTTGATGATAGAATATCCCTTTGCTCGCCTCAAAATTTGCCTTGCTAATACCTCCTGCTGTGGTAACTCGCCTCGCGATAGGTAGGCCAAAAATGGTTCTGTCCATTCGGGAACAGTGCGTACAGTAGCCACAAGCCCTGAATCCGGGTCTTGATTTGCCAATTCCTCCTCTGACTCGGTTTTAACTGATGGTCGCCATAATTCGTCCAGGAAAACGTTAGGTGGAACCGGCTCTCTGCGCGAGCCGAGTCTAGCGAGCGCGTCGGCTGCCTCGTTCTTTCTTTTGTCTATATGCTCCACCTCATATCCGGAAAAACATCCTGCAACCCTATCAACTTCCCTGCGGTATGCTGCCATAGTTGCGTCCTTTCTATCCCAAGTTCCTGATACCTGCTGTACCACAAGGTCCGAATCTCCAAAACACCGTATCCTCTTGACGTTCATCTCCTTAGCTGCCTTTAGACCGTGCAATAGGGCCTCATACTCGGCCACGTTGTTGGAACAGTCGAAGTGAATTTGTAGTACGTAACTTAATTTATCTCCTTTGGGTGACGTTAGCACCACCCCAGCTCCTGATCCCTCGTATTGCTTAGATCCATCGAAGTGCATGATCCATGATTCGGAATTTGGAACCGTCGTAGTCATGCCTGTATGTGTCCAGTCGTTAACGAAATCAATTAAAGCTTGGGACTTGATTGCTGACATGGGTTCGTAGTTGATGTGATAATCCCCCATCTCTATTGCCCACTTGGCTATTCTTCCCGTCGCGTCCGAGTTTCTGATGATATCCGACATTGGTATTGAACTAACCACTGTTATGGGATGTTCTTGGAAATACGGCTTCAACTTCCGGCTGGCCATAAAGACCCCGAACACCAACTTTTGCCAATGTGGATAGCGCTGCTTTGCTTCTGATAATACCTCGCTGACGTAGTAAACCGGCCTCTGAACCGGGTAACATTTCCCATCCTCTTTGCGCTCCACAACAACTACTGCGCTGACGGCTCGGGGGCCAGCTGCCACGTATAGCAACATAGGCTCTTTAGGACCCGGCGCTGCTAGTACTGGTGCTTCAGACAACTGCTTCTTTAGTGCCTCAAACGCCTCATCCGCCTCTTGATCCCACACGAATTTATCTGATTTCCGCAAGAGCCGGTACAAGGGTATTGCCTTTTCTCCGAGCCTGGATATGAATCGGCTCAAGGCCGCTACGCCGCCCGTGAGCTTTTGAACATGCTTCAAATTTTCCGGTTTTTTCAGACTCTGGATGGCCTTGATTTTATCCGGGTTTGCCTCGATTCCTCTCTCGGAAACTATAAAGCCGAGTAACTTCCCAGCTGGAACTCCGAACACGCACTTTGTCGGGTTAAGCTTCATCTGGTACCTCCTCAAGTTTTTGAACGTCTCCTTTAGATCATCGATAACTGTCTCCGCCTTCCTGGTCTTGATGACCACATCATCCACATAGGCATGGACGTTGCGTCCGATTTGGTCCTCGAAGCACTTTTGAATACACCGTTGGTAAGTTGCACCGGCGTTCTTCAATCCAAACGTCATAGTTTTATAACAGAAGGCCCCGAAAGGGTTTATGAACGATGTTTTCTCCCAATCCTCCCTCTTGAGCTTAATCTGATGATACCCGGAATATGCGTCCAGGAAGCATAATAGATCGCTTCCAGCTACTGCATCTATGATCTGATATATCCTTGGTAGCGCGAACGGATCCTTTGGGCAATGTTTGTTGAGACTCGTAAAATCAATGCACATCCTCCACTCATTGGTCTTTTTCATCACTAGAACCGGGTTCGCCAACCAATCCGGGTGAAATACTTCCATGATAAAGCCGGCTGTCAATAGACGAGCGATCTCTTCGCCTATAGCCTTCCTTCTTTCCTCATTCATTTTCCTCAAACCCTGCTTCACGGGCCTGGACTTGGGATCCACATGCAAACTGTGCTCGGCCAGCTCTGTAGGGATACCCGGCATATCGCTAGGCGTCCAGGCGAACACATCTGCATTTGAACGAATAAACTCCACAAGCGCTTCCTCCTGCTCTTTTCCCAAGTTAGACCCTATGGTAAACTGCTTAGTGGAATCGCCTTCGACAAAATCTATCTTCTTGGTGTCTTGCGTTGCCTTGAATTTTGCTCTCTCATCCTCGGTATTCGGCTTTTTCAAGGCTGTTCTATCATCCGGATTTACTTGAGACCGGTAATATTCGAGTTCTTCCTTTCTGCATGCTTGCTCAGCCATAACCGAATCTCCTTCATCACACTCGGCCGCTATATCCCGGTTCCCATGTATGGTGATGGTCCGTTTAGGGCCCGGGATCTTTAGCTGCAAATACACGTAGCACGGCCTAGCCATAAATTTGGCATAAGCCGGTCTTCCAAACAGTGCGTGATAAGGACTGCGCAATTTGACCACCTCGAACGTGAGCCACTCAACTCGATAATTATCCGTCGATTCTCCAAAAGCAACCTCCAAGGTGATCTTTCCCTCGGGGCTCGCCGAGTGACCCGGCACGATCCCATGAAAGATTGTCGAACTTTTCTGTAACTGGGACTCTTTGAGACTCATCCGTAAGAAGGTTTCCCAATAAAGCATGTTGATGCTACTTCCACCGTCCATCAGGACCCTCTTCAGTTCGTAACCATTAACCTGTGGAGCAACCACCAATGCCAAGACTCCTGGACGCTCTACTTTTTCCGGATGATCTCTTCTACTCCAAGTTACTTCTTGTTCTGCCCATCTAAGGTATCCCGGCGCGGCCGACGAAACCGAGTTTGCCGCTTGCTTTAATGTCTCTTTGTCCCTGCTAGAAGTTCCTGTAGTATGCACATGATACTGTACTTTTTAGGCGTTCGTACCGTACCGACGAAGATGTTGATCCGGCCGATCGTCACCATGGATCCGGACTCGAGGTGATCCGACTCTGGCCCCCAGCCGGAATCGTCCACCATCTTTTCTCCTTTGTGGTCGATGTAGATTTCGCCGACGACAAGATTCTCCATGCTCTTCCGAGCTTCTCCCGTGATGTAAACACCTTTGGACGCAGGCCCCACGGTGGGCGCCAACTGTCGTGGGATAATCACGGCAGATGTTACCGGGGGTAACTGATCTTGGGGCAAGACGACACAGGCGTTTGGGAGAGGGTTTAGCTCAGAGGAAAACATGGTGCAATTCGATCTGGTAGCCGGCAATCAAAGTCGCCGAGTCTCCGATCCTGATACAATAACTCAACTCTGGGATTACACTGGATGCTCGATATCAAGCGATATTGCTAGGGTTCTTAGATCTCTGCCTAAACTAGACCTGGGGGTCGGTTTATAAAGCACCCGTACCCCCTGGCTTATTCTCCAAGGCGCATCCTGGATCCTACCCGGACACGGCGCACAAACCCTAACTTTCCTCTACCATAACCCACAATCCGGGTTACTGGGCCTACAAGCTTGGGCCTTTATAGGTTTCCTTATCTTTAGCCGGATCTTGCACAACGTCCTTTGGGCCGGGTTACTCCTTGGAGTTTGGCCTACCGGGTTATCATCCCCCCGTCAAGGCCGGAAACGAAAAGAACGGAGCCCATCCACGAAGTCTCGGATCCTGCCCGGGTCCGCTATCTACTCGTCAGTAGCCTCGTCATACTCCACGTAGTAGCCACCATGGGGATCCTCGGAAACGTAGTCTGCAGAACCAGCAGCCCCAAAGGGGTCAGTACGGACGAGTACTGGCAAGCAAGACGCACAAGATACCAAAGTGTACCCGACAACACCAAGTACAGATGCTTTGGGTTCAACGGAAGATAGGGGATACAAAGGTGCGGCAGCGGGCTGCACTAACCAACTACAGAGACACGCTACAACATCCGGCTAAAAGAAAGGGATAAGATAGCGCATCGGAGCCAACTACCCCTAACCCCAAACAAACCCATCCTGGATCTCCCCCTATCCAAAGAAGCAATCCGAGGATAACCCACACAGTTGGATTAATGAAGGTTCAAGTTATTGTGTCAATGAGCCTATTACTAGTCAAATTATTATTAATTAAGTGTAAGTTGTCTAATCCTTGTTAGCCAGCCCTATCACCAAGTCATCCATTTGGAAAATCAAGTTTATGGGAAGCAATAAAACTATTTGATTTGTTTCTGTTAGTGATTTATTTTGAAACCATTGGAACATACCAAGTATGAACCAATTGGTTTGAATTTGAATTGAATTTCAAATTGAAACACATGTCACATGCAATGCTTATGATGACATGATGCATTAACATAAATTAACAAGAAGCAAAACATTCTAAGGTTGTTTTCATACTTGGGATGTTACAAAACGCCCCCCATTGAAGGAATCGCTCCCCGAGATTCCTACTAAGAAGAGAAAAGGTCCGGATACTTCTTGCGAAGATTCTCTTCGGTCTCCCACGTTGCCTCTTTATCGGAATGATGAGACCACTGCACTTTTAAGAACTTGGTGCTCTTGTTGCGAGTTTTACGCTCGGTCTCATCGAGAATGCGAATAGGGTGCTCTTCATAAGAGAGGTCTTCTTGCAGTTCAATGGAATCATGATCAACTGCACGACCTGGATCTTTGAAACACTTCTTGAGCTGTGACACGTGAAAGACATCGTGCACCTTGGATAGCTTTTCTGGAAGTTCAAGACGATAGGCATTTTCTGCACGCCTTGAGAGAATGTTGAAGGGACCAATATATCTTGGTGCAAGCTTTCCTTTGACACCAAAACGATGAGTGCCTCCGAGGGGAGTTACACGGAGATATGCTTTGTCTCCAGCTGCATAGACCATGTCCCTGTGTTTGCTGTCATAGTAGCTTTTCTGACGAGACTGAGCAATCTTCAGATTGTCACGAATGATGCGAACTTTCTCTTCGGCCTCCTTAACAATGTCAGGGCCTAAGAGTGAACTTTCACCAGCTCCAGACCAATTGATTGGACTCCTGCATCTGCCGCCATAGAGAGCCTCGAATGGTGCCATGCCTAGACTTGCCTGGAAGCTGTTGTTGTAGGAGAATTCAGCATATGGAAGACATTCCTCCCATTTCATGCCAAAAGAGAGACCACATGCTCTGAGCATATCCTCGAGAATGTGATTGACTCTTTCGACTTGCCCTTGAGACTGAGGATGATAGGCTGTGCTGAACAGAAGCTTGGTGCCCAAGGCTTCTTGAAAGCTTTTCCAGAAATGAGAAGTGAAGATTCTTCCACGGTCTGAGCTTATTTCTAGCGGAACACCATGAAGAGGAACAATCTTTGTTGTATAGAGCTCTGCTAACTGACTAGCTGAGATTGTCTCTTTGACAGGAAAGAAGTGAGCGACTTTAGTGAGTCGATCAATGACAACGAAGATTGCATCGTTGCCCCTCTTGGACTCTGGGAAACCAGTGACGAAGTCCATTTCAATCATGTCCCACTTCCATTCAGGGATTTTCAGAGGTTGGAGAAGACCTGCTGTTTTCTGATGAACTGCCTTGACACGCTGACAGACGCCGCATTCAGAAACGTATTGAGCAATTTCACGTTTCATGCTAGGCCACGAATACAGTGTCTTGAGATCCTGGTACATCTTTGTACTTCCAGGGTGTATGGAAAGAGGAGTTTCATGAGCCTCTTTGAGAATGACATCTTTGAGACTTTGAATTTGAGGAACTGCAATGCGTCCTTCGAGGAACTGCAATGCGTCCTTCGTAGAAGTGAGTTTAGTCTTCAGGAGATTGAAACTTTCATCACATTGTGGAGACCAGACGAACTTCTTGTCCTTCTTTGTGAGGTCAGTGAGAGGTTTGGCAATCTTGGAGAAGTTTGGGACGAAGCGACGGCAATAGCTAGCCAAGCCAAGAAAACTTCTTACTTGTTTCACCGTCTTTGGAGGTTTCCAATCAAAAATTGCTTTAACCTTTTCTGGATCAATGGCTATGCCCTTGGCAGAGATGACATGACCAAGATAAACGACTTCGGAAATCCAAAACTCACATTTGGAGAATTTGGCATAGAGATGATGCTCGCGAAGCTTCATGAGAGTGAGATGAAGATGTTCTTCATGCTCTTCCTCGGATTTTGAGTAGACAAGAATGTCATCAAGATATACCACAACGAACTTGTCTAGGTATTCATGGAAGACAGAATTCATGAGTCGAGAGAAGGTCGCCGGTGCGTTGGTGAGACCAAAGGACATGACGGTGAATTCATATAGACCGTAGCGAGTGGTGAAGGCTGTCTTTGGAATATCCTCTTTTCTGATCTTTATTTGATGGTAACCCATTCTCAAGTCCAACTTGGAGAATATAGAGGCTCCAGCAAGTTGATCAAAAAGATCATCGATGCGAGGAATTGGATACTTATTTTTGATGGTCTTCTCGTTAAGAGGACGATAGTCAACAACGAGTCTCTTTGTTTGATCCTTCTTCGCAACGAACAGAGTTGGGCAACCCCAAGCCGATGAACTAGGTTGAATGTAACCTTTTTTCATGTACATATCAATTTGTTCCTTCAACAACTTCAGCTCGGGAGTTCCTATCTTGTAGGGATGCTTAGAGATTGGAGCAGTACCTGGTTCAAGTTCGATCATGAACTCAACAGCTCTGTCCGGAGGCATTCCTGGCAACTCTTCTGGAAAGACGTCAGGGAAGTCGCAAACCACCGGAACATTTTCAAGTGAAGGTAGAGGGTTTGCATTGAGGGTGTAAAGCTGACTGGAACTTGATTCATGTGGAGAATAGATTATCTGGCCAGAAGGATGGAACAGAGTTATTGACTTTTGAGCACAGTCAATTCTTGCTTTATTGGCCTTCAGCCAATCCATACCAAGAATGACATCAATGTCAGAATTGCCAAGCAACATGAGAGAAGCAAGGAATATGTGGCCTCCAATTAGAATTTGATTTTCGTGACTGATCTTGGAAGTTTGCATAGTTGCTCCAGGGGAGCTGACCACTAGCGGGGAACCCAAACCAACAAAAGGGAGTTTAATTGCTGTCGCAAAGATCTTTGACACGAAAGAATGTGATGCTCCGGTATCAAACAACACTTTAGCTGGAATAGAGTTTACGGGAAATGTATCGAGAACGACGTCAGGAGCTTCCTCAGCTTTGTCGATCTTGACATGATTCACCCTTGCGGTCCTCCCGACAGGCCTGTTGTTGGAGTTGAAGGCCTTAGGCGGGGGAGCGCGCACCATTGCCTGGTTTGTGTTAGGACGAGGTGGTGGTGGTGGTAGCTGCCTCTGCGTGCACTTGTCGGCGTAGTGTCCCGTCTGCTTGCACTTGTAGCATGTGACGACACGAGGAGGCCCTGGCCTTGGCTGCCCCATCGAAGCCCTTGGATCATGCAGCTGAGCAGGGTTGGGTGGGCGGGGAGCGAAGCCTGGGGAAGTTTGGGCGTATGGAGCCCAAGTGACAGCACCATTTGGTAACCAGATGCGGCGCTTCTACGGAGGGGTGGTCATGTTGGAGGAGGAACCACCCTCACGCGAGTGCTTTCGAGACTCCTCGAACGCCTTGCGCCCATTTTCCTCATTGAGCGCGGTGTTAACGAGATCCTCGAAGCTGTCGGCCTTGACATTGGTGAGGGCGTACTTGAGTTTCGGGTTAAAGCCTCTGCGGAACCTTGCCATCTTTTTAGCTTCAGTGGACACCTCATCTCCAGCGTATCGAGCGAGGCGATTAAACTCACTCTGATACCCGATGACGTCCAACTTGCCCTGCTTGAGAGAGCAAAACTCTTCACGCATTCTTTCCATGAGACCATCTGGAATGTGGTGTTTCAGGAAAGCTTCCTTGAAACGGTCCCACGTGACTGGCATGCCAGTTCTCATGGCCTAGAAGTTTTCCCACCAAGAAGCTGCCTGACCCTTCAGCAGATAGGAGGCATACTTGACCTTGTCTTCTTCAGCTACGTGTGCAATCTCCAGAGCCTTGGCTATCTCACGGATCCAGTCATCAGCGTCTAGGGGCTCGCGTGTGGCCACGAAGGCTCTCGGACCCAGACTGAGAAACTCCTTGATGCTCACTCGTGGAGCTGTCTGGTTGATGTGCTGATTAGCCTGAAACTGAGCCATCTGCGTCATGACTTGGGTCATCTGAGTCAACAGCTCCGTGATTGGCGGTGGTTCAGGCGTGGTGTTCCTTGTTGGCGGCATCCTGAATGGAAATGCATTTTAGCACAACAATAGAAAAATGATAGACTTGGCAACCGAAAGATAGATTACTCTGACGCATGAATAGATAACCAAAAGGTACACCATCACATGTTCAATTACATCAGAATACCAACACACCATAAATGGTTCAAATACCAAAGGATAACTAAACATAGCTAAGAATGGATACATCGGTACTCCCATGCTCATCACGCAGGACGACGGCGAGGAGTACGGCGAGAGGTACGATGAGGAGCACGCCCACGAAAGTAGGTGGAACGACGATCCACGTAGATCTGACATGGTCTGAGACCGACTCTAGGCGTGGTGAAGTACATAGCGTCGACTCCATGTGCTCCAAAGCGGGGAATCCCAGTGTAACCAGCACCAAGGTTAAGGAGTGGACCTCTGATCGGCTCGTACCCTCCAGCATCTAGCAGACGACGCCCAACTGGCTGATCGAAACGTGCAAAGCGCTCGTCTCCAACAAAGTCTGTGGTGTAAGTCGCCAGACGAGTCAAAGCAAGGTAAAGCTGCTCTCTGACTGAAGCCAACTCCTGAGATAGTGTGTGGGCAACTGCGTCACTGTGTCTCACAAACTGAGCGGTGGTGTGCAGCCTGGAGTTATCATGCTCGTAAACATCCAAGTTGTCGTAGAGAGTGAAGTGAGCTCCCTCCGAAGTGATGTAACCACGGGGGATGTGGCGATAAATGGAATCGTCAAATCCCCAGTAGTCAGCACGAAGGACGGTGAGGCTCACATAAGCTGCCTGCTGCACAGCCATATCCACTGTGGAACCCACTGCCTCGTAGCGGTGGACTACGCTCATGCCATCATCTGACAAAATGTAGACGATAGCCTGGTAGTAGGTCTGCTCAAACTCTCGCTGCTGCTCGTAGACCTGGTACTCTGGTGCCCAACGGAATCCCAAAAAAGTGACCATGTCTCTCAGCATCTCCGGATAACCGTAGTGCTCTCACAACGAGTCATACGAACCACCTGCGGGTAGAACCTGAGATCCATCTGCAGATGATCGGGGAAGCTTTGATTAGACGCCGGTAGAAAAACTGAAGTGGCAAGCAACAACAAGGTTCCAACGGACGAAAAGGATCTTGAGAAGAACAGGATATCGAAGCAACATTTGGGAAACACGAGACCAAACACTCCTGAGGTACTACGGAAAACCCATCCGGGCTTCTAGAGGATCAATATCTACTGCTTAAGGAATAGAGGATCTGCATCCGGGGCTTATGTGCCTCCGTTCTCAATCGTGAGTAGGCAACATGAAAATCATGTCACAACCACCTCCATTCCTATGGTCTAGTAGATATAACCATCCTAGAGAAACCAGGATACGTGAAATCCTAACTTGAAAGTTTAGATGAGAAGAGAAAACAACGTTGCACTTCCTTACCAGAAAAAGGGAGGGTGGGTGGGGAAAGAAATAAAAGAACAGAATTCCTACTCTCACGTTTCATTTTTCCTATATAGCTACAAAATAGTTTCTAGACTCAACTGCGACCAGTAAAAGGGATCCTACAGGCAGACAGGCTCTGATACCATTTGTTGCACCCGGACTTCTAGAGGATACACACAGCCCGTTAAACAGTAGATAATTGGCTTACGGGGCCTAACTGCACCCGCATCTCAATATGAGTAGGCCAACACGTAAACGTGTGACAACCATCCTCTACTATTCATCGTCTGTGAAACCATCCATTAGGAATCCGAATACTTCCATTGACGTACTTCATAACATACACACATGGTACGTCAACGGAATTTGAACAAGTGATATCACAACAAATCTCTAAGACACAAAGAAATAGAAATAAGTGGCAAAAGCTCTCACTAGAGAAGAGATAGCAAATACAGTAATGCAGAGGACACATGTCCCAACAAGTCATCATTACATCACAGCGGAAGCATCCAAAGTGTCTGAGTACAGACAAGATCCAAATAGGCCTAAGAGGCCGGAAACGAAAAGAACGGAGCCCATCCACGAAGTCTCGGATCCTGCCCGGGTCCGCTATCTACTCGTCAGCAGCCTCGTCATACTCCACGTAGTAGCCACCATGGGGATCCTCGGAAACGTAGTCTGCAGAACCAGCAGCCCCAAAGGGGTCAGTACGGACGAGTACTGGCAAGCAAGACGCACAAGATACCAAAGTGTACCCGACAACACCAAGTACAGATGCTTTGGGTTCAACGGAAGATAGGGGATACAAAGGTGCGGCAGCGGGCTGCACTAACCAACTACAGAGACACGCTACAACATCCGGCTAAAAGAAAGGGATAAGATAGCGCATCGGAGCCAACTACCCCTAACCCCAAACAAACCCATCCTGGATCTCGCCCCTTATCCAAAGATGCAATCCGAGGATAACCCACACAGTTGGATTAATGAAGGTTCAAGTTATTGTGTCAATGAGCCTATTACTAGTCAAATTATTATTAATTAGGTGTAAGTTGTCTAATCCTTGTTAGCCAGCCCTATCACCAAGTCATCCATTTGGAAAATCAAGTTTATGGGAAGCAATAAAACTATTTGATTTGTTTCTGTTAGTGATTTATTTTGAAACCATTGGAACATACCAAGTATGAACCAATTGGTTTGAATTTGAATTGAATTTCAAATTGAAACACATGTCACATGCAATGCTTATGATGACATGATGCATTAACATAAATTAACAAGAAGCAAAACATTCTAAGGTTGTTTTCATACTTGGGATGTTACAAAACGCCCCCCCCCCCCTTGAAGGAATCGCGCCCCGAGATTCCTACTGAGAAGATAAAAGGTCCGGATACTTCTTGCGAAGATTCTCTTCGGTCTCCCACGTTGCCTCTTTATCGGAATAATGAGACCACTGCACTTTTAAGAACTTGGTGCTCTTGTTGCGAGTTTTACGCTCGGTCTCATCGAGAATGCGAATAGGGTGCTCTTCATAAGAGAGGTCTTCTTGCAGTTCAATGGAATCATGATCAACTGCACGACCTGGATCTTTGAAGCACTTCTTGAGCTGTGACACGTGAAAGACATCGTGCACCTTGGATAGCTTTTCTGGAAGTTCAAGACGATAGGCATTTTCTGCACGCCTTGAGAGAATGTTGAAGGGACCAATATATCTTGGTGCAAGCTTTCCTTTGACACCAAAACGATGAGTGCCTCTGAGGGGAGTTACATGGAGATATGCTTTGTCTCCAGCTGCATAGACCATGTCCCTGTGGTTGCTTCGTTATCACATTTTTCTTTGTTTCTATAGAGCTCTTTTTCCTTTTGGAACCTTAACCACTAGCTTATTATTTTTTGGGTTTCCTAGACATTGGTGGCAGCTCAGGTGTTGAAGAGAAGAAGGATGGAAGCACTGGTGTGGTAACTTTTCAAAGGAGGACTAGGCATAAAAGGGCTATGAAAGCTGATGTTAAGGCTCGAGTGGCGAAAAAGTTGAAGAAGCCCTCTGCAGATATGGTTGCATTGTACGACCAGTTTGTGCGCCATCCGCGCTATCTCAAGACCGACCGTCCAAAGAAAGGGAAAGATGACCCGTGAGTCTTTTTTTTCCTGGCCTTTTTTTACCACAGTCATGTAATTACGTGACATTCTTTGTTTTGCTACTAGCTACTCCTTTTTTGCTTTTTACTTTTGGTCATTGCAGCAACCGGGACACCTCTGATTATGTTTTCTTGTTTTTCCTTTTCAGGCCTCCTTTCATTATGATTGGGGGGTCTCACTGTGACTACAAGAGTTTTCACAATTCCTTAGGCCCGAGGAGGTGTCTTGACACTCAGGTCATGTGCGTTTGGTCTGAGAGCTTCAATAAGGATGCAAAAAGAGAAGAGGAAAACAGCACATCCGCTTTGAAAAGATATGTTTCCAATTGCTACTCAACGGTTAGTTTTGTCCTAAGACTTTTTAGCTGCATGCCTCAGTTTTGTCCTAAGAGCTAATACAACTTTTGCTCTTTTTCTGTTTTGTCATGAGTAGCAAAACCTCATAGTCGACCCAGAGAAGTTCAACCCAGCTGCACTTGCGAGAGAGTTCAAAATGCAAAATGTGAAGTTCAAGATCATGAAGAAAGACCTTGTGAGCTATGCTTTTCCTCTTACTACTTGTTTTTGCTACGTTGTAATTACATTGGTATTTGTTTACGAATCAGGTTTTTTGGACAATTGTATAACTTTCTGTTTTTTTTTGACAGAATTGCTCCCATACTTAGGTTTATATGCTCTTTTAGAAGTTTTTGCTTGCTACATTAGTTTCAAATAATTGCTACCTTCATATATCAAGTGATTATACATTTTCTAATTTGGTATTCATTTTGTTCCGCTTCATTTCTAGCTACACTTCCCTGTAGTCAAGGACAACCACTGGATGGTATGCACTGTCAACTTGATACACGACCAGTTCCACGTGTTTGATTCAATGAACCATAAGGACAAGAGCTTTCTCGAGGAAGCAGCAAAGAACCTGGTTTGTTGTTAGAACTGTCTACAAGGATTACATTTTTTTGTCTTGTGTATCACACTAATTTCTAATTTTTTTCTATTTCCAGTTTATTAATTTTGCGGCACTTTGCAAAAACTACACACTTTCCACACCCGCACACCCACAGCAGAAGACTCTGTAAGATTTTTTTCTTCTTTTTGATGCAATTGTACAAGTTTCTGTTTTTGGGGCAGGATTGCTCCCATACTTAGGTTTATATGCTCTTTTAGAAGTTTATGTTTGCTACAATAGGTTCAACTAATTGCTACCTTCATGTAACCAGTCATTATACATTGCTTTCGAGTTTGCTGCTAACTATGTTCATTTGTTTTCTTTTCTTCTTTTTACAGCTATGACTGTGGCTTCTTCACAATGCTCTTCATTCAGCACTTCGATGCTAAAACCATGTTGCCTTTCTCCAAGGATGACATTCTTTCATATCGCATGGCTGTCGCAGCGAAGCTCATCGAGGAAAGAGAGAACAAAGGCAACATCGTCGACATCATGGAGGCTTCCTTGGAGCCTCGACCGGGGGTGTAGACATTAGTAGTTTCATGTAGTCTGGAGTGACAATCACCACATGTACATTCACTTTAGTCTCATATATTTTTGTGTAGCCTGGATGGATGAAACAGCCTTTCTATATGTTTTTTCATATTGTTATCCCCGCTGGTATCTACTGATCCACGGATTGTGTCAGTTTGTCGAACAAATGATTGTGGCTATCAATGACACAGAGTTGACGGTGTATTTTAACCATGAGAATGAATGTCGTTTTTCACCTGCTTGGTTTTTTGCTACTAGTTTACATCAAATGAATTCTGTGTATTTTCCTGCACCCTTTTTGTGGGTTTCTGTTTTTCCTGGAGGTGACCATGTTTTTGCTTCATTAGGTGTATAGTTTTGCTTCAATAGGTATTTTCCAATGCTATAACAGGGAAATCTGGTTGCTACAGAGAACCTTTTTATTTTGTATCCTACAGAAAGATTTTTTAAAACCCTTGGACAAGAACAGCTTTTTGCTCTCACAGAGTAAATCATTTGCTTCAATAACAGATTTGCAATGCTTCAAATACAATAAAATGTTGCTACCAACATTTTTCCACAAACAAAAGTAGATAATTTATGTTTCACATAGCTGACCACATTTTTACATTTGCTCCAACGCAAGAATACAAGTTATCCACAGAATATTTTTTTGCTCCAATGCAAGGTAACTATGTTTTAAATCATTCTATACCAATAGTGCCAACGCCATGTACAATTAAAACTTACACCCTAACAACTTATTCGTAGCAATTTTTTTCAAAAACATCATCACATAACAGCTACAGCCTTAGCTCAGCCCCAGCCGCTATTCTTTCATCCTCCACCTGTTTAGCAACACAATCTTTCACCGCATGTCCCTCCTCGTGACACCATGGACACTTCATTACTCTCTTCTTTCTAGGTTGCTTGGGCTTCTTCACCGGTGTCTTGTTTGTTGCTTTGGCATCGTCAGCTTGCTTGCGCCTCTTCAAAGTTTCTTCATCGCGTAGCTCAACCAAAGTCTTCCGCCTCTGTTCTTTCATCGTGGGACGTCCTTTAGGTTTTACCCGTTTAGGATTTTTCAGAGTTTGCCCGCCGGTAGCAAATTTCCTGCTGTCACCAACCATTTTTGTTGGTTCATTTTGTTGTGGTCCATTTTGTTGGTCTTCATCCAATCCTGCATCCTCTTCTTCACCTCCTTCAACAACATTTCTTTTTGCTCTCAAGATTGCAGCAACCTTTTTGCTAGCCTCACCCACCATTCCTGAAACAACTTCATAAGCTTCATCCACAAAACAAGCATCAGAGGCAAGCTGATTCATTTTTCTGCATAGTGAGTTGTATTTCAGTGTATTGGTTGGTGGGACACCAAATCTGAGCCCGTTGTCCCCAGGATCAGGTGCTGGTGTTGTTGCTACCGAGGACCATCTGTAGAGCAAGTACCTTTCTGGAATTTTCTGGACATTTAGGTGGACCATGACCCTGATGATGTGTGGACATATCAGTCCACACATTTCAAACCCGTTGCAGCCGCACGAGTACAGCCCCTCCTCAAACTCAACTTGAACCCGGTATGTTC
The DNA here is from genome assembly GCA_028641055.1 of Alopecurus myosuroides. NCBI lineage: Eukaryota > Viridiplantae > Streptophyta > Magnoliopsida > Poales > Poaceae > Alopecurus > Alopecurus myosuroides. Next base: position 87,541,434 of record CM054063.1, on the reverse strand, counting down.
TCACTTCTAGGCCAGGGTTTGGAACTAGATCAAAACAAATGCCCTCTACATCTGCCCGTACTGGATAGAACTTTGTTGATGCAGCAACATGCTTCTGGTACCTTTCAAAGATTTCTGCTGTGTAGAATTCTTGTCCTTGCTTCTCAATTGCATAACTGCAAAACAAGTTTTTGCACCATTAGATGAAAATAAATGCTACAACAGTATGTTTTGGTTGCTACTTTAACTGATATGGAATGCTACACATACACAACAGGCAGAGATTTTTTTGCACTAGTTGCTACCCACTACAATATGTTTTGGTGTGCTACATTGGGTGCTGTATTTTAGAAATGCTGCTTTTTTGCTTACCTTCCCCAAAGCAATCTTCTTGTTGTCTCCATTGCAAACCCTGCGTTATCCTCCCGGTCAAGCATCAATGTCTGGCAAAGCTCATACTGTTGGACAAAATTGTACACCGAGTCCCCTGGCTGTATCAGTGTTTTGAAGTACGAATTCAGCCCTTCAGACCTTCCAGTAGTGCTCGTGAAAGGGAAGAACCTTTTTCTGAAATAAACAGGGGCCCATGTTGTTCTAGACTTCCACATGTTTTGCAGATGAGTGTTTTCAGACATGCCAACTCGGTGAGCATATGCTCCCAGCAATCCTCAAATTGCTTCACCGTGTCGGTTCGATAGATGCACCCATAGAAAGCATCACTAAAAGGATTACCTTCCGCCAAGTTTGGTACCAACTTCTTCCTTGCAAGATGCAGGACATGGTAGAGACAGCACCTGTGTACCGAGTTTGGGAAAACCTGACGTATTGCTTCAGCCATTGCTTGATCTTGGTCTGTCATTATGTTATCCGGGTGGACACCATGCATTATAAGCATCCACTATTCGAACACCCACTTGAACGTTTCTATCTTCTCATCTGCTAACAGAGCACAGCCTAGCACAATCGTGGGTGAGTGGTTATTTATTCCGACTATGGGAGAAAAAGGCATGTTGTATCTATTTGTACAGAAAGTTGTGTCAAAAAACACACAATCCTTGTACTTGTGATACAATGACCTTGTTCGACCATCCACCCAGAATAAGGCCCTCACAGCACCATCTTTATCAACCTGCGTAGCAAGAAGAATTAAGTAAAGTAGCAAGCAGAATTAACTAAAGTAGCAACCATAACTAAGTAAAGTAGCAAACATAAATAAGTAAAGAAGCAAAACCTGCGTAGCATAAAAGAAGTTGCTGTTCTCAGCTTGCCTTTGCTTAAAATACTCCAATGTCATTTCCATGTCTCGTAATGTAACCTCATTGCGTAGCATTGTTCGGATGTTTGAAACATCCCTTTTAACATACCCCAAGCATCTCGGGTCACCACCGTGCACACTGCCAAGAGCTCCCATCAGTTGTGTTGTGGTTATGTTCTGGTTATGCAAGGTTTGTATGAACTGATAGTCCTCTTCCGGCACCTTCCTGTGTGAACGGTAGAACCTGCGCCGCCCCACTTGCTTCACCATGGTGTGTGTGTGATCTGCTCGGAAAACCGTCACAGTCCAAGCTCCATTGCGCACGCCAACGACCATGTGAGCTTTACAATCATGGCGAATGACCTTCATTCGTTGCCTTGTGTCCGACATTTCAACCTGCTCAGATGCCTGTTTGCTACGGGACTTTTGCGCGCTATGAATGCTCATGTCATTATCTTCTTCAACTGGCAATTTGCTACCACCATTGCTACCAGGCTTCTTCTTCTCAGATGGAGGTCTACCTGTGTGCACGCACTCAAACACCCTGCTCAGTATAGTATTCGGAGGAGCATTTCTCGCCTGGCTGTACTTCGTGTTTCCAATGCGTGTGCCGAAGCCCATTTTCATCGCGTAGTCATTGTAAACTTTTTGTGCTTCATCAATATCATCAAAAATCATCCCAACAAACGGCTCCACCGGCTGTGATGTTATTTCTTCGCCAGCTTCCTCAACATCATTTGAAACAGAACCAGTATTCGCGCTATGAGGCCCATCAACGAAATCATTCGGAGTAGTGTCCCGACAATCGAAGTGGTTATGATCCTCTCCTCCAGGTGCGGTGTTAAGGTCAAATCCTTCCAATATGCTGTCACCAACAAATCCCTGAAACAAAAAACAGCAAAATCTGATCAATCTACTTTGCTCACAAACTACAAAAAGAGAATTTCACTTGCAATGAACAGAATATGTTTTCTTGAGATATGGTAGCAATTTTTCTTTGAGTTGTGGGAGAAAACACCATGTCAATAAGTAGCAAGTTCAGCAAAATATGTGGATCAATCTAAGCTTGCTAACATACCTTTCTTCTACACAAGCAATTCCGATGCTTCTATTACTGGCAGTAGCAAATTGCATCAATCCAAGCTTGCTAATTTGCTACAAAAATGCTACCAGGAACCAGCACACCCATTGGATACACATACCATCTAGTGGACACAAACAATGGGAGCAAACTTTTTGAACAAACATCAAAAAACAGAGCATATTGACCAATTTTTTTCTACAAGCAAACCATCACAAAAACCTCATCAAGTGGAGCAATCCATAGCAACAGCAATCACATATGATTTGGGCTCAATTTCCAGCAAAAATCACAGAATTTTTGTGCAGGCTGATACTCATAACAACTTGAGCAAAAATACTCATAACAAGTTGGATTAGCAATTTTTGCAGGAGCAAACCAAGACTTAATTTGAGCAACTATCGCAGAATTTTGGGAGCAATTCATAGCAACAACAGCAATCACACCTTATTGGGATCAATTTACAGCAACAAACCACAGAATTTTTTGCTCCCAAATGATCAAACAAGTTGCAGTAGCAAAACCAAGACATAAATTGAGCAACTATCACAGATTTGGGGAGCAAATTATGGAGGAACAACTAGTTGAGCAAAAATACTCACATAACGGGCTGGTTCATCCATGTCTGGATCTTCATCGAAGAAGGCAGGAGGATTCCTGACGCCCTCACTCGGTCGCGGAGCAAACCATGCTCCCAGGCCGCCGTCGTACAAGCCGGTACTCCGTATCCACCGCCGGCTCGCCGGATTTGCCCCCGAGCTCGAAGCTACTATGGAGGGTGGGGGGACGTGGTGAGGATTGTCAGGAGGAGGGTACAGGATTCGGTTGCGGACGTGGTTAGCCATGGATTCCGATTCGCGGCGCGCCGCCGAGTCGTTCGCCGCCCGCCGCCCGTGGCGATCTCCTCCCGCGCCGCCCCCGGAGATCACGGGGAATTGCCCGATCCGCGTCGCTGTCCGTTTTTGCTTCTTTTGTTGCGCCTTTTTGCTCCCTGTAGCAAAAGCGGGAAGGGGTACGCGGGGAGTAGATCAGACGGTGCTCCTTCGCCCGATCGGACGGCTCGCGACCCGGGGGATCGAGTTGTTTTATCCCCCGGGGGACGCTCAGCGCGCTCCAATTGAGAACAAGAACAACAATAAGTACACCCCATGCTTTTGATATGCATACATGGTAAATCAGGTTTTTTTGTCCTCGTGCCAAAATTGGAACAAAGGATTGCATCAATCTTGACCGATAGTATTCATCGTTCAGACTTTATGCCCTCGAACACATGACATCTGGTTGTTTTAAAGCCTTAGACAATATGCATATATATTTGGAGGGTCAGCTATGATCGATTTCTCATATGGGAACAAATCATATCTTGGCTGCTTTGTTCTTTTTAGCAATAGGAGTCAATCACCCATATGCCTTTCTAGGCTGACGCAGTTGAAGCTTGCAATCACACTGGTAGAAAAAAGGCCTTCCATACGCCCCCTTCAGTCCCCAAATTTTGCGCACCGTGACTAAATGTGTTTTAGTCCCGGTTCGGGAGGCGACCCGCGACTGAAGGTCATGCGTCGCGGTTTGGGAAGCGCGCGGATGGCTTTAAATTCGGTTGGCCTGGCCACCCGCGACTAATGATCCAAACTGCCGGCATCCCTGTCTTTAGTCCCGGTTGGCCTGGCCACCCGGGACTAAAGATCCAAACTGCTCGCCTCCCGCGCGGTTTTATTTCGCGAGCGAGAGGCAGAAGGCCATTGCTACAGTGCGCACCCGAGACTCTCTGTTTCTTCTTCCTCTCTTCTCTTCTTCCTCTCTTCTTCCTCCACCAAGCACCCATGGATTCTCCCGTTTGGAACGTTCTCCGTGTGCCCACACCATGCCGCAAGAATCTCGACGTGGCCTACACCAATATATGCGAGAGGCTCCCCAGTGCTCTTAACCATTTGAGCAATCTCTATGAAGCCGCCGATAAACACCACAAGTTCTTCGGGCTTGATCTAGAGTACACGGCGAATCAACGGGATGTTGCCGTCATCCAGATTGCCTTCAAGGAGATCTTTTTGGTCTTCCATTGGGCAAGGTACGCACACGTACAATCTCTCTTGTAGGATAGTGTTGCATTTTCGATTTGTTTGTTGCATTGGAAGAATACACGTGTTGCAACAAAATCTAACACGTGTTCCATATTTGTTGTTGCAGTAGTTCAAAGCAATCTCCAGAACTTGTTGATTTTCTTGTCAACAAGGGTTACGACTTCTGTAGCGTTGACATCACTCAAGACCGGCAGAACTTGATGCGCACGTTGGGTATTGAGATACATGAAGATCACTACATTGATCTTCATGACCTTATCCATTTTGATGAGCTGTACGGGCACAAGACCGGGATGGCTCCGATGGCAACTGCCTTCATCCACCCCGACTACAATACCATGAAGACTCGTTTCCCCTCGAGGAATCACATGTATTGGGGGAAGAACCCACTTGACCGGCAGGGCCGGGCCGGCAAAGTCCGGGGCCCTGTGCCAAAATCTAAATCGGGGCCCTATCTCACACGAAAAATTGATATAAATAAAAATTGTAATGTATAAGACAAAATATTTCACATAACAATTAAATTATATGAAGAATCATACCTAGCAAGCCGCCTCATTAAAAACCTTCCAGCCCCCTTAAGTAGCCTGGTAAGAAAAAGAGTGCGTCTGAAACTTGCTGGTCCGAGTTTAAACAAAAGTTACATTGTTCAAGAGAGAGTTTAGGGGGTTCATCGACCCAATTACACGACAAAAAACATATTCATACCCATTTAATTTAAAGTTGCATGATGTTTATTTGAACATCATCATTACTTTTGTGTTTTTTGAAATGAAATCTTCAGTGATATCCTCATAATCAATCTTCTCCAACACTTCACTCTCCAATGCTATTGTGGTCAAATCATTGAGTTTTTGTTGTGTCATTGTAGTACGCATATATGACTTCAATAACTTCAAATCTGCATTATTGAAACACAAACTAGAAAAGATGAATAAATTAAAATTAGAAATCTCCTGCCGATCGGCCAAAATAAAGTAACGAGCAGGCTACCTACGACTGCAAGGTGCGATCTAGTCTCTGCTCTGGATGACTGGATCAACGGATGCACTGGATCGAGCGAACGCTGGCGATGATCTCTCTTGGCGTGCACATGTGCACTGGATCGAGCGAACCGCTGGCGGCTGGCCGCCTGTCACTCTGGTCTCTCCCGCCCTGATTTTCCGATCGTGCGCGTGTGTTTGTTTCCGATCGTGCCCTGCGCGTGTTTGTGACTCTCCTCTCGCCAACTGTACACTCACGCTACAAGTCCATGAGAAAGCCCAAACGGATACTTGTTTGTGTGAGCCCAGGAATAGGGCCAGGCAACGATGCGCTAGCTCCTTCGTGCCTTCCTGGCGCTCTGTAACCTCTGTTCGACTAGCGTAGAAACGAAGCGTATGCACACTATAAAAAAAATTGGGCCCCCAAAACTCTTGGGCCCTGTGCGGGCCGCACAGTTGGCACAACTGTGGGCCCGGCCCTGTTGACCGGATCAATCTCGAGTATGCAGCAATAGATGCATACGTTGCCTTCGAGTTGTTCCGCATCTACTCTTTGGAGCTCGAGTAGATGTTGTTTGTGTACCGCATCTATGTACCGCTATGTTGCGTTCGATATATGTAATGGATATATGTCTTTCTATTAATTCCTATATTATTTCTTTATTAATTCCTAGCTATATTATTTCTATATTATGTAATGGATATATGTACCGCTATGTTATGTAATGGCTCAAATAAAATCACGGGTTAAACATAGCACAACATTTACTAAAGCAATCACACAAAGATCTAGCTCACACACAATTCCAAAATAATAAAACTAGAAAGTAACAAATGCTAGTTCCATTTTTATTTGGGTTTCCAATCATGCACACACTTTCTAAGGTAGATGTTCTGCAAGAAAATCACCTAATATCAAGTCCTAACACTCTATACAAGCTAGAAAACAAGATAAGATCAAACACACATTTCAAAACAAACAAAAACACATCAAGAAAACAAAACAGAAAAACTACCGTTTCTATATTTGTTCTCCAAAAACTACAGTTTCTATATCTGTTCACCAAAAACAAATCTAGAGCTCCAAAAATTAATCTAAGCCAGGAAAATATAGATCTAGTCAATACCAAACTCATCCAGTTGGATTTACTTCAAAATTCATTTTTGAACTCATTCTAAAAATCATAGAAGAGCCTACTGGTCTTTTATTAAAAAGGATGGTATTTTCATTTTGTTGCTGACCTTGATGTGAGGCTAAGTGCTATGGATAGATCTTTTCAATATCTATCCAGAACATTTTACTTTGTTCATTTTGGTTATGTATTTTAAAAGTTAGGTTCAAATCATTCTCACAGATAGTCATTGCCAAAACAGTTCTTGTGTCCAAAATAATAGTCCAAACTTGGACCTGCAAATTTTATATGGTTTATATTTCATATGGTTTGGTTCATGAATTTTATCAGATTAATTTGCATTTAGGAAAGGGGAAAATGAATTAGTTTTATTTTTCTGAATTTTTTGATATATTATTTGTATTTTTAAGATTTTAAAATGAATTAGTTTTATTTTTCTGAATATTTTTTAGAAATAATACAAATTAAAAAGTTAATGTTTATTTATTTATTCAAAAGTATTAAGTACATCACTACTTTTGTTTATTAAAAGATTTATTTGAAATTCAGACAATAAAGAAATGTGGCATCGACCAACATGTTAATAGGATTGATATGATACTACTATCACATACATGCGTGCGAAACACTTGGATGCGGGACGGGATGGAACTCGGAAGTTAAGCGTGCTAGTGCTAAAGTAGTGGGAGGATGGGTGATCGAGCGGGAAATTTGACCACGAGTAAGTAATTTGACTAGAGATAATTGTAGTTAGACACTAAGCAAATAATAAAAATTCTGGAAAAAAAAGGAGTGAAAAAAAGAGAGTGAAAAATTGGAGTGAAAAATTGGAGTGAAAAATAATTAGAAACCCAAATGAATTAAAGAAATAACGAAATAGTATGTAGTCCCGGTTCGTGTTGCCAACCGGGACTAAAGGTCCTCCGCCCCCGGCGCACGCAACCCGCCCACGTGGACGGGCCTTTAGCCGCGGTTCGTAAGAGGGACGACTAAAGGGGGGGCCTTTAGTCGTGCCTGTTTAGTCCCGGTTGCACGGTCGGGATTAATGACCTTTGCGAACCGGGACTAAAGGCCTATTTTCTACCAGTGTCAGATCCAGAAGACTAACCCCTCTAATCGATGGTTCTGCTGGTCCTTCCCAAGGTAGGCAAGCTTATATGGTAAGTGCCTATGTTCTGGATGATGTGCGAGGAGATTAGAGTGCACGCTTGGGGAATGGAATTTGGAGAGACGATTGTAGAACGCCATCGTCTCCACTTTCATGATTTAGTTTGTTCATGTTTGCTATTTCCTTTGTTTTCAAGTGATTACTTTCATTTTCTTAGGTTAGCTTGCGGTTACAGTTTTGATTTATCAGATTTATGAGTTAGCCGAATTGTCCAAATTTATATCGTCCAATTTATTTATAATCGAACTCCACAAAAATGTTTCGTTAGTTACAATGTTCTCATTCTTTCACCTCTTACATTCATCTGGTCTGGAGACAGCTTCCAATCATCAAGATGCCTTTCGTAGGCTGATACAAATGGAGCTTGCAATCATTTACTTTTTAGATGCTCGCAATCAGATCCAAAGGACTAATGAAATTATAGCTGTCAAATTGATCAAAGCAGGTACAACAACATATTAGGCTTAAAAAATTAAGATGCATATATCTACACTTATTTCGCATACACTTGTGTTGTTTAGGAACATGTTTGTTTTGCATGTGTGTTTTAGTTTTGTCCCAAGACTATGTGCTTTGTGTGCATAAACATTAGTTAGTGTTTGCTGCCAAGTTAGTCTGTTATTAGAGGATATCGTTTTGTGGATTCATTTTGTTACTATTGGGGGATGTCTACATCGTCCCTCCCATCTGAACACGATGAAATGGTCGAATATTTCAAAAATGCTTATTTGTCATTGCAGAGTTAATGCATTATATCTCATAGTTGAAATGGTTGAATATTTACTTGGCCTAAAAATATATATCCAGGTGCTGATACAAAACTGATATTCTGGCTTCTACATGTGCCTATATGTGGTTTCCTCTAACATGCATTTCGATTTTTACCGCTTTGTGGCTGGCACTTTATCCTGGAAAGATCCTTTATGGTTGGTCCCTTGTGCAAAACTTGTTGTGTCATTTTCGAAGAAGTTTGTGAAGGAAGGAGTTTTTCATGTTGTAGAGCACCTTGTATGACTAGAAATGTCAAATCCAATGCCTTTTCAAGTATCACCATGGGAAAAGGATATTGATTCTGTTGCACATCCTTCAAGAAGCAGCCGCCATCACTATATGATTCCTGATCAATACTGTATTCCCTGGATGAATCAAAGGGTTCACACACCGTTAGGGATATGTCAATTTTTTAGGGCATCTCCAGTCGTGTCGTCCCCCAGGGCCCAAAACGCCGTTGTTTTGGTGCCGCCGCGACGCCAAACGGCGCTAATCTGAAACCTGGCGGGGCACGGTTTCCGGTCGCACTCCAGCCCAAGGCTCGGCCCAAATTAATTCAAATTCATAGATTCAACGACATTTTGACAGAAATTTAACTAAAAACATAAAAAAAACATAGAAGCCCTAAAGCTACGTCTACTGTAGGCCGAGGCTCGCCGCGATCGCCTGTCTGTAGTCGTAGTCGTAGTCGTCGCCGTCGTCGTCGTCGTTCGAGCCGTCGGCGTCCCACCTGCTCGTGCCTGCGCCGGGGTCGCCGCAATGCGGGTCGCTCGGGCCTGCGCCGGTGTCACCCCACCTGCTCACCGCCAGGGCATGCTGGAACTCCGCTTCGTCCTCGCTATCGGGGTCGAGGACGACGTAGGGGACCTCCTTCGACTGCGGAGGGGGAGGGACGCAGCGGCGGACCGCATTGGCAGCGGCTTCCTGCTCGCGTTGCGCCTTTAGCTGCTCCGCCTCGGCGAGGAGCCGGCGCTGGAGCTCCAGCTCCTCCTGGGTGCTGTCGCGCAGGCTCCAGTCGGCGGCGACGTCGTCGGGGACCGGCTGGAGGGTGTTCAGCGAGAGTTCCTCGGCGGCCTTCATGTCAGGCCACTCGTCCCCGTCGCCCTCCGCCGCCTCCGTCTTCGGGCGCACGACGCGCTCGAAGTCTGCAGCGGGTCGCTGGCGCGGCTCGCCGATGCGCAGGGCGCCGCTGCTGCGCCGGGCATGGCGCCCGGAGCTGAGGAGGGGAGGGGTGAGGGAAAGAGAGGTCGCGCCGGAGGAAGAGGAGGTGGCCGACGAGGACCCGACCATCTGCCGCGGTGTCCACGAGGGGTGCGGACGGGGCGGCATGTGCAGCCGGGGCTCGTTGCCGGCGTCGATGTAGTCGAGCCCCACTCGAGCGTGCGGTGCTGGCCTCCCCACCACCGTTTGCGGCTGATGCCGTTGGCGCGGCCCTCGATAGGGCAGTTGTTGCCCTCAGCTGGTGCAAAAAACGGCGCTTTTTGGTTCCGCCGGCGCTAAAAACGCCGCTTGGGGGACTAAATAGTAAAATCATATGCTTATGACTTTTTAGATAATGCACGCTTATCTCGAATGTCCAGTTCCTTTGGACAAAATAATTGTAGCGATTTTCTAAAAAATGGTCTAACAATAGAAATCGCAAACACAGCAAATCTTGGTGGTGTTTATAAAATTGAATGAACTTTATTATAAAAAATTCCTTTTATTTTACCATTGCAACACAAATGTAGAGGCGCGGAGACACTCTATTTATGGATACATGCTGAGACAAATGTGGAGTCAATCGCGTGGAGCCGACTCTACTCAATTCGCATGTGAAGCCGAGCGACAAGACTAAGGTTAAGCTTATGTGATCTTGGGCAATTAATATTGCTATTTTTAATCACCCAGAAAATTGGTGCTTCTATGCATATGATGTCAATTTATAGTTTTTAATCGAATTAAAATTTAGCAAGTGTTTTTTGCAATATTATTTCTCTATATCTCTTTTCTATATAAATTATATTGTGTGTAGCAAAAAAAATTGAGGACCCGTAGCAACGCACGGGCATTTAACTAGTTTCTTATAGTTACGCGCTTTGCAATTTCTGTACCGAAAATAGCCATACTGCATTTGGTCAAGAGAAAATCTCGTAGTACAACCTAATTTTCAGAACCAACTGAGGCCACAAAACCCACCCACCATTCCACCAAAACTGCTTTGGAATAATAGCATCGTCCTTGGCCCTTTTGCTTTTTCTATACCTATATATATAATAATAAATGCGTTAAGCCTTCTTTAGTTTGGTTTGGTTTGGTACGTCAATAAAATTATCCATGAAGTTGGCATAAATTACCCACCCTGCCCCAACAAATGCAAGACGTTTCAATATTTTTTCTTTTTTAAGTCAAGTTCGATCGATTGACACCGCGTGCAATTGTAATCCGTCTCGTATACGTCTGTGTGTCGGGTGACCTTTTGTTACAGCCTACTAGGTCTGGCGTAGTTCGTATTCTATACGCTTCCTAGGTCCAATCCAGGCGTGTTTCCTAGATCAACCCAGGTTCATTACATATATGCACGTGAGATCGATAGACACGTATGCCAAGACTCAGCAGGACGGGGCTCACAAAAAACTGGCCCAGCGATTTCAGAGAAGCCAGCGTAGACGGACTTCTTTCTCTCATCGCACATGGTCATGACCCCTCCCCCTCCGCCGTCGACAATGGTGGGCGCGTGTAAGGTCATCTCCAGCGGGTCTGCTCATTTGGCCCGGACATGCCGGGAGATAATAGCATAAAACTACCACTTTTGGCGTTAAAATTCGAAAAACTACAACAAGACGTTTCAATCGCACGAAACTACCACATTTTTCGCTGATTGTCGCAGAACGCACAAATCTGGCTCTAAGCGCGAATTGACACCCAAAATGACAGGTGGGGCCCACTTGCCAGCCTAGCTAAGAAAAAAAAGGAGGTCAACTGCGACGGCGACCGGTTCGCGGCCTACGACCACCGCACCGGCGGCCTCGCCTTCCGCGCGGACACCTACGGCCGCGGCCACGGCGGCGGTGCGGCCTCCCCCGGCGAGCTGGCGCTCCTCGGCCCAGCCGGCGAGCCCAGCCGGCGAGCCCCTCCTGACCGTGCGCCGCCGCCGCCCGTCCCTGCACCAGCGCTGGGAGGGCTTCCTGGGCGCCCGCGCGGACGGCCAGAAGTCCCTCTTCTCCGCCCGCAAGTCCTCCATCCTGGGCGGCGCCGTCATCGACCTCCCCGCGTCCGCCGCGGCCGAACTCGGCGTGGAGGGCTCGTTCGCGCGGTGCTGCTGCCGCGTGGTGGCCAAGGGCGAGGATGGGGAGGAGACGGTGGTGGCGGAGGTGAGGAGGAAGGTGGACGTGGGCGCGCGGGTGGTGATGGGCAGGGACGTGTTCGTGCTGCGCGTGGGCCCGGGTTCGACGCGGCCTTCGCCATGGGGAGCGTCCTCGTGCTCGATCAGATCGCCGGCGACGAGGCCGACAGCGGCGACGCCGGAGAGGACGCCCTCCACGCCAAGATTTGGTGACCGCAGTTGACTTCCTTTTTTTTCTTAGCTAGGCTGGCAAGTGGGCCCCACCTGTCATTTTGGGTGTCAATTCGCGCTTAGAGCCAGATTTGTGCGTTCTGCGACAATCAGCGAAAAATGTGGTAGTTTCGTGCGATTGAAACGTCTTGTTGTAGTTTTCCGAATTTTAACGCCAAAAATGGTAGTTTTATGCTATTATCTCACATGCCGGATTTGAGCAGGCCCGGACAAAACGAGGCCCTAGCGGGGCTGCTCAACCCACGGCCTGGTCCGTTTTCCGTCCGCGGATGCTCAAACCCTGACCAAATTTGGGTCAGATTTGAGCAGCCCGCGGACGCGAAACGGACGCGCGCGCGCGGCCGCACCGCTTTTCGGTCAAGGGGGTGGCCCGCCGGTCAGTGACCGTGGCGACGGCTCGCCTCCCCCACCGGTCTTATTTAAATGGGACCCGCGACCACGCGTTCATCCCCACGCGCACCGCCTCCTCAGTCCCCGAGCCCACTGCCTCGCAGTCACTGCCACCCCTCTCCCCCTCGGCTCCCTCGCCGCCGTCCCCAACCCTAGCCGCCGCGCCATGGGCCGCAGCTGGTTGAACTGGGGCAAAGGCGGCAAGAATGACAACGAGGCCGGCAGCTCCCGCCGCCGCCGCGCGCCCTCGCCCAGCCCTCCTCTCCCACCTCCACCCCCGCTCACCCGCGCCGCCCGCGCCCAAGCGGAGCAGGTGCAGACGCCGCCCCCCTCTCCTCCTCCTTCTTCTCAAGGGCCGGCAGCCCCTTTCCGACTGGTGCCCAACCGCGTGCGCGACCGGCACTACCTCAACAAGAGGAGGTGCCAGTGGTACTGGGATCGCGCGATCCCAGTTCCATGGCCGGATGTCCACCTCCCCGACGAGTGGCATCTGAACAGGGATCGTATCCGCCGCCGGTCCCGCGCTCGGGCCTCGAGCGGGAGGTGGAGATCCACCGCCGCAGGGACGAGCTGCCGCCTGACCTGCGCGGCCACCCAGCATTCGCCGTGGACAGTCCCCATTGGGACACATGGTTCACGGACGAACACGACCTGCGCCGCAGGTCGTATTTCGGGAAGCGCCAGGCGCGCGGGACGGCGCAGTACCCGCCGCCATATCCTCCACGCCCCGCGCGGCGTGGCACCACGGCGCCCCCACCACCCCTCCGCCCCCTCCGCATTGGCGACCGCGCCCCGGCCTTCAAGGAGGAACCACTGGAGGAACCCCCCAGTGGTACCAGGACGAGGACGCCGCCATGGCCGAGCCCAGCGAGGAGCTGCAGCTGGCCATGGCCATCCAGGCCTCCCAGAGGGAGGCGGAGGCAACGGTCGCGGCGGAGGAGCGCGCGCTGGCGGACGCGCTCGCGGTGGTGGCCGCGGAGGAGGCGGAGGCGCGCGCGGCCGGCGCCAGGGCTGTGGATGAGGCCGTGGAGGCCATCCGCGCCCAGGAGGTCGACTACTACCCCTACCACGAGGAGGTAGACGACGACGGGCGGGACGAGAACGCGCCGGTCCCGGCGTGGTTCCAGCCCATGGTGGGCATGCAGTGGGAATGGACGGCGCCCCCGCCGGAGCTGCCGCCGCCCCAGCCCGCCACCCAGCCTCCCACTCCGCAGGGGGCGAGGGCCGCCGCACTCCCACCCCACCTCGCCACCGACACCCCGGAGTACATCATCCTAGACGACTAGGATGCTCCGGGGCAACTCCGGCCGCCGCGAGGCCACTGGCCAGTGGCCGTCTAGCCCTAGCTAGACTTTTTTTTATGTTTTTTTTATTTTTTTTAAGTTATAAATCTATGGGCCCCTATGGGCCGTACGCAATCTATAAAAGTGTCTCTTTTGGTATGAGCATCCCCGCTGGGGGCACCTGGTCCGGGCCGTGTCCGTGGACAACTGCTCAAACAGACAAAATGCGGACCAATTTAATCCGCAAATGAGCAGTCCCGCTGGAGATGCCCTAAAAAATTGGCTTGCGTACCCGGGGTACGCACCCTTGCTGTACACTCCTGTGCATGCCGTGGCAGCCTCCAGCGGTGCGGCGCGCTCGCCCTGATAGAGCTCGTCTCTGAACGGGTCGGTCACCGCGCAGGACACCATGCTGGCCACGTTGATCACGAGCCCATCCATGCCCACGGCGCCGTTCTGCAGGGACAACAGAGGTGCTTGGAGCCCGGACGCCGGCTTGTGGACAGACACACCCACTGCGTTGCCGAGCTACTGGCCTTACAGCTTCTGGAGCATCATTAGACGGCGCGGATTCGATGGAGGAGGACCGGGACGACGGGGTGGAGGAGATCTACATGGACATAAAGGCAACGGACAACCAGACCAGAGAAGACAAACACCGCTACGTTGCTACAGGGCACAAGCAGGTGCGAAAATTGAGGGAAAGAAGATAGATGGATGAGGCGGTTCGATAGAGACGGATGGAGGAACATGCGGATGGCAGCTGAATTGGGCTGAACAGGCTGATGGCAGGGATGATTTCAGGGGGACTAATTTAGTGCAGGTGCACACATAGTGCATCTGTTGGATCCTTCAGGCGTCGTATGGATCGGTTTGAGAGGTTCTCAGCGAAAACGGCAGGATTGACAAGGCGTGGACGTTGTTCTGATGCGCTCTACACCCAGCTGCTTCGGGGAAGAAGAAAGGAGAGGAGGCACGGATGGGCCGTATGCTAGCTGCTGAGCTGGCCTGCAGGCGTTTGTTGTATCTACATCAGATTCGTCAAATCAGTCTCAACCAATTGTCTGCGGAGAGCCATTAGGGCATGTACAGAGGTTTAGACGGCTGATGTCTGTAAAACTCACCCACGTCACCTGTAGACGATAGCAAATGAATCTTGTACAGCAGAGCCGTCTTTAAAGGAAACGTAGTAACATGCATTTTATATCTAGCCCAAGAGCTCACGAGACAGGAACATGGGTCCAACCGGTGATTAGCGACACCCTGCATGCGTACAGTGGGACCTTGGTTGTCTGTAAGCACCTATTTTTAAGGTAATAGACAATCTGCAATTTTATCGACAGGCTATTCTATTTTAGACCTTCTCTCTCTTCCACATCATGAAAATGCCTACGTGGAACCTCTTATAGACAGCTCAGTCAATACCTCTGTATATACCCTTAGTATTTGTACTTTCTAATAACAGAAAATAAACAACGCGAGGGAAGTAACAGAAAATATTATTGTACCCACATGAAATATTATTGTATATGCCCTTGGTCTTTTAGGTTTCATTTCTGTAAACCCTAATATGGCTATCTATATAAAGCCAGACGGGAGCAACAAACACATAGGACAACAATTAGCTAGAAGCCAACTCGCCGAGAAGTTAATCCTCGCCGATTTAGCGAAACCATACTCGTGACGGGAGGAACTCACATTGTACTTTGTATACTTCAGGCTTCAGCCCTGATTTAGTGAGATTGGAGGAGTAGGAACGCCGCCTAGTTTTGTCGTACCGAACCTGGGTAAACTTGGTGTTCTCGTTTGTCGTACTACCACGTCCCCCCGCGGTTCTACTAGTAGGCTCATGGCACCCCCGTCTATGAACTCTACTACGATGTCTCGACAGATACTTCCATGCTCTCCCCCGGGCTCGCACCGAGGAAAGAAAAACAGCGTCATAGAGCAAGCGAGG
Organism: Alopecurus myosuroides; assembly: GCA_028641055.1. Classification (NCBI taxonomy): domain Eukaryota; kingdom Viridiplantae; phylum Streptophyta; class Magnoliopsida; order Poales; family Poaceae; genus Alopecurus; species Alopecurus myosuroides. The sequence goes on along the minus strand of CM054063.1, from coordinate 87,525,800 downwards.
AGCAGAGGAGCTCACCGGAGAAGAGCGAACTCCTTCGCCGGGAGGCCGTCACCTCCTATTTATATCCGGAGGCTGGGACGGAAGGATTCAAACATCCGACTAACGGGAGCAAAACCCGCCGCCTTACCACTTGGTCACGCCCAATTTCGTTTTATGTGACACTAATAAACACTAGTATGTTTATTTGTTATTCGTCCCATCGCCTGGCCTCCTCTCGTCGAAACCGCCGCTCGATCGTGGCCACGTGGCACGGTAACCCAAGACGTGGAGGCAGTTATCGCCAGAATTGATCCCGCGGTCGGGCAGCCCACGCAGAATATCCCATGTGCGGGACTGAGGCGTTGCCGGTTCCTTCACGTAGTGGATGTGCAGACTCTGCGATGTAGAGTGATGTGACACGCCTGCGTCATCCGTGACGTCAAGAGCAGCCAACCGATCAGAGTACTCGAGCTGCATCCTCCGTACCCGGCAGAGTTCCTGCCACCAAGGAAAAGCATGAAGAAGCCCTTTTGCCCGTAGTTGGCCACAAGACTCCAACGTGCCCGGGGCTAGTGTCAGGGGAATGACCCTCGGGTGTCCAAAGAAGTATAGAAGATCTCCCAAGAAAGGGTGAGGCCGGATCCCAGCGGGCGGTTGTGCGCTAGCCTTGCCGGCTGCTCCAGAGGCCGATTCCTCCAGAGCTATCCAGCAGGCGGTCGTCTCCTCGGGCTAGTTCACCTCGACAGCAAGGCATGGGTTAAAGCATGATGGGCCGACACACACGATGTCAACTACGTCGCCAAAGCGGAGTAGGCGGCCGTACCTAGGAGTTTTGGCTGCCATCGTCATGCACAGTAGCCGGCCTCCCGCACGTTGCGTCCTGTGGATGAGGTCATTGAAGGAGAAACGTTGTAGAGCAATAGTGCACGTGCCCCAGCCGACTAACGTGCATAGCCGTCCCCACCTGTAAGCCCGACAACCCATAGAAGGGCTAATGTTCACTCGATAGGAAACTAGACCACGCTCAACGAGAGCACTCCAGTCGTTTTACCTCATTGAGGGACCTGAACTTGGGTACGTCTCAGCGTCTATGTGCTCATACTCAATCCCACCTACGGGTTCGCTCGCTTGATGCAGCCCGACCCATCTCACCGGGCATGTCTCACACTCCATCATATACCAAGTCACCATGGATTCAAAAGGTGAACTCCTTCCTCTTTGAGAACCCCTATACGTCTCCTTTGGATGGTATACTACTTGACCATTGACCCTCTTGCATTCATAGGTTGGACATGATGAGCATGGACGCGAGGGGAGTTGCCGAGGAAGCCCAAGAGTCCAAGCCATGCAAGGCGTATGCTTGGAAGAGGAGAATGAAGAGAATAAGAGGAGTTGGAGTCCCAGGCGGCGGTACTACCGTCGAGCCCTAGCAAGCGGTACTACCGCTAGAAGAACCAGGAGGAGTACCGTCAGCCCCAAAAGGCGTATGGTTTCCAATGGTACTTCACTGGTACCGATACAGTACTACCGCCAGGAATCAGTCCACCTGAGACGCCACCGGTACTACCACCCAGATCACCGGTACTACCGCCACCAACCGGTACTACCGCTACCTGCGTGTAGACTTAGAGAACATTCTCTTGTATCCCTCTCTCACATATCCTCACCTACCCCCCTCTGTACTTGGCACTATACATAGGCCCCACCTTCCTCCTAGATAAGATAGAGCTGATGTGAAATAGAATTGGGCATTTGCTCCCCCCTCCCATGTGGAGAACATCCTCCATGGGATTCATGGCTACTACATAGATTCATCTATTAGACTGTATCTAGATCTCTCCAAGTAGCTACTCTTTCACCTCGTGACTGTAGTATAACTTGCCAATCTCTCCCTTGTGATTTCTACTGGATTGGTGGACCGGCCGGTTAGAGAAATCGATTTCAATTAGCGTGTTGTTGACTTGGGTTTGCGATCCCTCGTAGGCTTCACGAGTTATCCCCCTTTGTGTGTTTTCTCCGTGGTGGTCGTCGTGTTTTTGGTGTTCTCCCATTTATCCTCTCCTCACGTTCGTCAATCCGTGAAGATCGGGCCAACCTAGAGGCCTAGCCTATAACATCGCTCTCGCCCTGTGCTCCGACACCTTCTCGATTGACATCTCCGATGGCATTACCGTGTATCCCACACAGCGACAGATGCAACAAGAGTGGTTGGTTTTGTAACATTTGCAAAGTACCCATTGAAGCGTTGCTAAATATGTCGTCATATGTTTCTCGGATCGTAAGGTCTAAAGATGATTATGACGGCTGCAGCGAAAAAAAAAACATAGAAAAAAGAGCGTCGGGCTATCTTAACGACACATAGGCAAACCCACCAGAACGGGGAGATGACTAAAGTAGATTATTAGATGCAGCGTTCCATCCCAAATATTCGTGTAAAGATGATACTAATTTCCAGGCATCTAATCCACGTCTTTCTTTTAACTAAAAAGGACACTCATGATCGCCCAAATATTCGTCTCCCTTTATCGCACCTAGTAATTTCTTATGGCTAGGCGCTTTATAGTAGTTTCTATACACTGAAAATAGCCATGTTGCATTTCGTCAAGAAAAAACTCGTGTACTGTGCAACCTAATTTCCAGAGCCGACTCAACTGAGGCCACGGAAGCCACCCACCGTTCCACCAAAACTGCTTTGGAATAATAATAGCATCGCCCTTGGCCCTTTTGCTTTTTAAAAAGACTAGTTCAATGCCCGTGCGTTGCTACGGACGCTAGAAAAAAAATATTATGGTCACATATCTCAACATGATACATCGTGAGCATTCCAAAGATTCTACTTTGTTTTCAATCTAATTAGATGAAAAGTTATACATGGTAAATCCAGAAAGCAACAACCCATATATCTTGTTGATCTCGTCACCAGGTTGTACAAGCTTATGACCAAAGCAACAAGCCATATATCTTGTCAACGAAAAATCCACATAACTCGTAACGCAGATGCATCTCGTCCGGGTTGTACACGCTTATGACCAAGGCACACATGGTAAAAATCATTGCAGGGTGTACCAAGTAGATTCGCGCTTTCTCCCTCGGCCCTCTTATTTTCCTCTGCCCGGAATGTATATCTACAAAGTTAATAAAGATGGAATTGCCTTATTCAGCAGTATTACATCTTTTTCATATGACAATTACACTATACAGTAAATAGTAATAGAAAGGAAAAAATAAGTGCATATACCAATTGGTGAGAAATACACCACATCTATTTTTTATGGGGGAATGGATCCTTATATATAATATGCAAATAGAGTTTTACAATCATTTACAAAACACACATGCCCGTTGTTCGATACTCTGGCTAACAAAGAGCCACGGAGGACAACTCATGAGGTACACCATTGCAGCCCATTTTTATATTCTGTAAAACATACCAGTCTACCAAGCATGGCACAACCCTTTAATCTGAGGAACGATCATACATGACACATAAAGATTTTCCATTTGGCACTTCAATTTTGATGCTTTGATGATAATTTGTCAGTCAAACCCCATCACCGAGTTTCTGCAGAAAATCTTGATGATAGTTTGCCAGTCAAAATCCAACATATGATAACACACCGCAAAGAAAAAAAGGCAATAAACTTAGTCATTTGTTCAAGCATCACAAACTTGTAACCGGGGATAGCTAGCACCTAGTAAACTGTTGCCCAAAACAAAATCGCCGGGTTGTAAAATTTATTAACTGTTAATGTAGACAAAAATATCCATTGGGAGTGGTGCACAAACCACCTTAAATATAACTGAATACAAAGATAGTGCCAGATTAAGTGTAGTATCAGATGGCTAGACAGATAAGTAGCTGTTTTTCACCATACTCACTGACTACTAATCCACCAGCATCTGTTAAAGAAGCTTGCTAATTAACAGTGGAAAAAGTGCATCTGTGATCATCTTAGTAAAGTAAATTGAAAGGGAGCTAGTATTATATAAAGGAAATCAGCGGAATTAGATTTGGCAAGCACCTGGTAGCATTGTCATGCGAGCTGAGGGTCGTGGAATGCTCCCTTCTGCCATAAACCTGCAGCGATCACATACTTCTCATCTAATACGAGAACGTGAGAGAGTGCGGGAAGAAATCCTTGCAGCTTCCATTCCTTTGCTCGGTTTGCAAACACACCCAACCTAACCACAAATAATTTTTGGGACAGAAATCAAACTGCAGCTATTTAAAAGCAAACTGAACATGTACCTGATTTTGAGCTCTTGAGTTGTCAAGGCATCAGAGTAATGAAATAAAACAAAACATGGACAGTTGGTGTCATATAGATCCGACTAACCTGCAAATAATTCCATGGAATATATCCAACAACAAAAAACAAAGTTTGCAAGCCCATAGCTTGTATCGCCACATATTAGATAAAATCCACACCTTTAGGCTTCTTTAGTTCATGAAATTTGAAGTCGTCACATTATTGGTATTCCTTGCGGTCAGAAGAAGAAAAATTACATTCAATTTCTGCGATTTGTACAACCATCACCAAACAATTATCTTTTTTAAGTAAATCACCAAAAATTAATCAGAATCGTGCAATAACAAATCATGGAAACAAAGAAATGAAAAGCGGACATAACACAGGTGCTCATATGAAGCTTTAGACTGAATGCATATAAACTTCCGATACTTCCATGTACCCATGTCTTGCTACCCTGATTAAGTTATGAATATTTGAGTCTGTCTTTAGCCTGACCTTTCGTATTTGCCCCCACTGCAAGGCACCAGCACCTTCCTTGCAGCGCCCACGTTGCACAAAATGGTGAATAGTAAGAAACCTGTTGCATCTCATCCGAACCACCAAAGAAATTTAGCAACATTGGCAGAAACAATAGTATATCAAGAGGAGGAGAAGAAAGAAGGGTTCAGCTCACCATGGCAGGAGAGGCATCTAGGAGGTGGTCGCCAGAAGTCACTGGCAGCAGCGTGGGATGGACGTCGTCGGAAGCAGCTCGGGCAGGCGGCCACCAGCTCGTCCTCTGTGTCTCCCTGCCTTTCCTGCGCTGCGACGAGCTCCTTCCGGCCGCACGCCTCCCGCCATCCGCGGGCGTCTCCGAGCGCCACCGTCACCTCGCCCAGGTCATCTCCGCCGGCCACCAGGGCCACACCAGGAACTTTTTCGCCTACCCTGTCCTTGGCGCACACTGACCAGCAGCCCCGACTCATCCCTCCCACATGCCACCTCCCTGCATTGTGCCGTTCCACTCTGTCGCCGCCCTACAGCACACAGTCAACCTCCCAGACGCTCCTCCGTCGCCTCCTGATCTACAATCCGGCGATGAGATTGGGAGAATCAACATCCTGATCTACGATCCGGCGATGAGACCTTTGTCGATGCCGCGGCCACCACCTCCACAGTTCCACACTAAGCAGCCTGCAATACAGTCATGTACATTGTGAATTATTATGCACAATAGAAACTGAATTGGCCTGCAATAAAACTTTAAAAGAATTATGGCTCACTCAAATAACAGTGTGATCTAAGCATTCTAAACAATCCTCCATGTCATTCCAAACAGAATAAATATAACCATTGCTTGGCCGCTACTATTTATATGCACAACCACTGTGATTAGTATCAGAGACACAACACTTACGGAATAAAATCTAACCGGAGAGAAATTACACAATCGCACCAACCTTAGTTATCTCCTTGCTGTGGACATCCACATGGGTGAGACACGCCAAAATCAAAGGTGTTGCTAATTATCTGAGCTACGGCCAATGCAGATGCTACTTAAGAGTCAGACTATTTCAATTCAATATTCTCAACCAGGTCAAAATGATAAACAGAGGGAGAAATCAATGTGTTCCTGACAAGATCCACGACCTAGTGGTCCTAGCTTAGCTTTTGCTTCAGGGGATAAAATCAGCCTCTACGGAACTACAAATTAGTAAGAACTCAACTTCAGAAACTGTGGCTTCTGCCCGGCGGCCGGCACATGCTGACCTCGTCCTCGAGCCTTCCTCGAGCGAGCTGGACGGATTCCTGGTCGGCGGCGAGGCGCACGGAGACCTCTTTGGCGGGGACGCGAAGGGCGGGGCGAGGGCAGCCTGCGCGAAGGAGTCGAGCGCATCGCCATGGGTGGAGATCTCTCCGAGGCGCGCCGCGAGCGCTGTTACACAGCCTGAACATGGAGTCGCGTCTTGAGCTGCTCCACCTTCCCGTCACGCTGCTTCTCCTCAATCGGTAGGACCGTGGAAGGCTGGGAGCCCATATGTGAACACACCGATCTCCCCGATCCCTTCACAATTTCTGAATCGCAGAGAGAGGTCAGGGAGGACGACGCGCCCATTCCGAGGTGTCGTCGGCGGCGGCGCATCGCATCACGGAGTAAGCAGGAGGCGTTCCCTAGGAAGGGGAACGACACGAGGATGTCGACGCAGAAGGGTTCATCGGTGAGGGCGGAGGTGAGGCCGAGGAGCTTTGGCGTGTGGGCGGCAACGCTCGTGCCGTGGAGGCCGGCGACGGTGCCTAGAGGCGGCTGTGGCAGAGGGGGACTCGAGTGGATCGAGGATGGAGATGGGGCGCCGACATCCTCCAGCCGTTGTTTCCGATAATGTCGCGTAATTAAGGTGCGGGGAAAGGAAAAATCAGCGAGGCATGTTTCGCTAGGGGAGCTGGACGAAAAGGCGACGTATCGCTTCGCTGGAGAAGACGGAACGAATTGTATCTTTTAAGTAGTAGAGAAGATAGAGAAAAAAAAAATAGCGTCGTCCTTGCTCGCGAATGCTTGCGTGGTAGTACATGCGATTATGCGAAGCTGGTGTTGGTAGATTTGGTGAGATGCATTTCCTCCTATCGTTCTCCTCAGGTAAATAATGGAGGCGGTTCACGGTGGCTAGCTCAGCTGGGCTGACTGATATGCCGTGCCGTGTATCCCGTGTGCCGATAGGAACTTGCCGTACAGCTTCGTGGCCTTATCAGCAATCATATATGGCATGTGACCTTTCAGGGTTTTGGATAGCCACCAAAAAAATCAGAGGAGGACAACAGAAGCTTCCCCTTCTTTTCTCTTTGATTGGAGGAATCTGCAGCCGTCCAGGGGAATATGGTGCCCTCGGCCTAGTCACTCCTTGCGTGGAGATTCCTCATGCCTCGATTACTCGTACAATAAGATGATGATCAATCACGGATGAGAACCGCAAATATAGTCGAAAAATTGAAATCCGGCTACGGTGATGTCTTCAGAATCCACGTCTTGGGTTCTTCCCGATCGCGGCGCAGATTTTTCCCTCGAGATTAAGCAAACCAAAAGAATTACGCACTGAGCGAGGAAACCCAACAGAAAGTGTGAGTACCTAGCTACTACCAACACAAGCTACGGCCTTCACCGGTTCCGGACGCCGGCCGTCTTCTTCGTGCCGTGGCCGGTTTCCTCATCGCCTCTCCCAGGTGCAGCCGCGCCTGCGCAAAATCGTGAATTTCTACACTTTCTTCCATTTTTCTTGTGAAGCAGATGAGCCCTTCTCTTTCACTGGAGACCAACAAACGGAATATTCCTGTGTGACAAGGGAATATACCCTATAAAACGGAGTATCGCTCAAGCCAAGCGTGGGACAAAAATCTGGGCCAAGCACCCGACGTTTCCTTCTCTTGGCTTTACCTTTCCCCTTGAGCTAGTAGCTTCTTCCGAAAATCTCCCTACAAAAAACTTCTTCCCAAAAATACAACTATGCTTCAGTGGGAAAAACACGATGCCACGCCTCACGACGTTGTTAAAAAAAACATGGTCGATAGGTCATAATTGCACCTCAACGTGTCACTACAGCCAGACCTTACTGGGACCGGTGTGTCCTGCGACGACATCCGGTCGACTACCGTATTCGACAGTAGAGACAATTCCCTTTCACGTGGCCGCCGTACCGATGTTCGCTTGTCAAGCGTGTCATCACCTCCATCTTGCAGACCGTGGGTCAGTAGCTTCGGGGAGACGACGATGGCGACTTCGTGACCGTTGTGGCGAAAGTTGGTGGGCGACGAGTCTGGGATTGCGGGGCTTCGTCCTTGGGGGGAGGGGCTCTTGTGGTTTGGATCGTCGGGTTGTGGATAGGGTTTGTCGGGAGAAGTCCTTATTAGCTCGTCCAATACCGATGCGGTGCCACATTCGGGTGATATCATTCCTCTCTAGACGGTGTCGTGGCTACCCTCCATCCACTTCCCTCTATATACCGGAAGAAACCCTTGAACCACTCGCAGTAGCGATTGCTTTCCTTCTTGAATGTACTGCTTTGTTTGGCATGTGTTTGTTGCTGCCTTAACATTTCGGTTTGTGGGTCTTCGTTGGTGTATTGGTTGTTTGCAATACTAAGTCCTTTCGTAATGCATGGTATCTAAGCGCGTTATCATAGGTAGAAATACAATTTAAGAAACAACCACCCTATACATCGTATCTAAGTTAAGTTGCATTAATAGATTTTGGTCTAATACTTGCTTGTGATTGGACTAGCAACATATTTTGCCTATGATCTCGTGCAAGAGTTGTATACACCTACACTCTCTTTCTTCAATAAATAGGGTGACACATAAGCAATATGCATATGATACCGTGTCAAGATACTTCCATTATGGAAGACCTAATATAGCGGAAGGAGAGGCTATTTAGAAAAACACGATTCAAAGTAAACAGGGCCGCGCCTCGTGACGTTACTGCAGAAAAAAATGGACGAAATGTCAGAATCGCGCCTCATCGTGTCACTACTCCAGTAGCGTGAGTAAAATAAATTGTCAACCATGTACGGACGTGCCCCGGAGCCGTTAACCTGGACACTTTACACTTTTTTTCTGTTTGGATAGGAACCCACTGGGGCCCGGGGGGCATTCCGGTCATCGTCTTCCGGTCAGGTGTAACCTTCACCTGGGCTCAGACAGGCGGTATTCCGACAGGCACTACCTATCCCCATCTCCATCTCTCCCCACTCCACCCCTCCGCTCCTCCTCCTCATTCCGTACCCTCCCCCAGTCCCCACCGCTCGCCTCCTCTGCCGCCCGGACCGAACCACCATCGCACCGTGCGCCGCCTCCTTCCCTGCGCGGGGACGGATCCTACCATGCTGAGGCGCTGCGCCTTGTACCGACCCCCCTGGGCCGCCGCACCGCGCCTCCCGGCCCTCCACGGCCTCCCCTTCGTCGCCGTCTTCTCCTTCCTTTTCATCCCCACATAACTCCGCTGCCGACCCCGCTCACCCTCGTCGCCGACCTGCCCGGACGGAAACATTCAGCCGCTCCACGGGACCGATCGATCCATCCATCCATCCCGGGATGAGCGAGGAGGAGGCGCAGAGGTACGGCGGCGGCGGCGGGACCGGGACCGGCGGAGGAATCGCCGCCATGTCCGTGGATCTGCTGGGCCAGGTGCTCGATCGCGTGCCGGACCGCCGGGACCGCAAGGCCTGCCGCCTCGTCAGCCGCGCCTTCGCGCGCGCCGAGGCCGCGCACCGCCGCGCTCTGCGGGTGCTCCGCCGGGAGCCGCTCCCGCGCCTGCTCCGCGCCTTCCCGGCGCTCGAGCGGCTCGACCTCTCCGCCTGCGCCTCGCTCGACGACGCGTCCCTTGCGGCCGCCCTGGCCGTCGCGGACCTCGGCACCGTCCGCCAGGTCTGCCTGGCGCGGGCTAGCGGAGTCGGGTGGCGCGGCCTGGACGCCCTCGTAGCGGCCTGCCCCAGGCTGGAGGCTGTCGACCTGTCGCACTGTGTAGGCGCCGGGGACAGGGAGGCCGCCGCCCTGGCCGCGGCCCCCGGGCTCAAGGAGCTCAATCTGGGAAAGTGCCTTGGCGTCACGGACATGGGACTCGCCAAGGTAGCCGTGGGATGCCCCAAGCTGGAGAAGCTCAGTTTCAAGTGGTGCCGTGAGATCTCCGACATTGGTGTCGATCTGCTTGTGAAGAAGTGCCGCGAGCTCCGCAGCCTCGACATCTCCTACCTAAAGGTTACTCCCATATGAGCTACTGGACCCTTATTTCTTTCACGCACTTCAAATATCGCTGCTACCTGTTGCTTGGTTTGATTGAGGATTAAAGCCACCTGCTTGCGAGGAAGGTGGAAAAAAAGGCGAACAGTGTCAAGTGTGAATTCGATGTCTATTGATTGCTTTTGAACATGCAATATTCTAAAAGATTTTGATCGTTACACTTATTTGGCCGCTGCGTCTTTGAGGGAGAAAGATGTTTCTCAAGATAGCATGTGTCGACTTGTTGGAGACATTCTTGCAGGAATGCAATTGGAATAGGAAAGTCTTACATCTTTGTTCTGTTTACCAGTATGTAGATTCTTGGTAAAATAACTAGAGCCACCTAGGATCATACCTTGAATTACATCTTCTGTTGTAACAAAGGTTAAGTTGGTGTTCGAAGACAAAAAGTACATTTCACAGGTGACAGCTGAATAGGTACTGGTATGTACTGTCAAAGTTATAGGCATGGAAGATAGATTTTAACCTGGACAGTTGTTGGTTCTCTTGATTTGAAATTATGTTGGATTGTGATTGTTACAAGTTAACCTTGTGATACTGTGAATCTGCTTCTGTTAGCAAAGATCTGAGGCCACTCATTTTACGGAGTGCAATTGGAAGTAGTGCCAAGTGCTATATCTTGGTAAAATATAGAGTTGTATTTGTGGAACATAATACAAAGTTATGTTTTGGGTGCATTCTCTGTCGTGGAACTGGAATGAAGTGTCCATATTGCATCTTTGAGCCCCATTGAATTATATCAATTTTGAATGCTTCGACAAACTTTGCAAAAGAAATAATATTGTTTAACATTTTATCTTGAATTTTTTTTGTTGCTTTAACTTTAGTTTGCAAAAAAAGTGGCTTGAAAACTTTATGACATACTTAACTTTCCTTTTCTGTTACAGGTGAGCAATGAATCACTCAGATCAATATCAACCCTTGAGAAGCTAGAGGAGTTGGCCATGGTTGGTTGCCCATGTATAGATGATGAAGGCCTTGAATTGCTAAGCGGTGGAAGTAATTCGCTGCAGGTAATCACGTTTCAGGGTTATTATCATGTCTTCAATCAACTGGAAGCTTAAAATTTCGAGTTTCTTGTTTCCTAGCCGTTGGATGTTGCTACTCTTGTCAAACATGGCATCTGTATAACATAGAGTGCAACTTCACCAGCACTTGACTATTTGATTATTCTCTTCAGTCTTATCAAGCACTGATCCATTCTACATGTTATCTTTCATTGCAGAGTGTTGATGTATCAAGATGTGATCATGTGACTTCTGAGGGCTTAGCTTCACTTATAGATGGTCACAACTCTCTCCAGAAGATAAGTGCTGCAGATAGTTTGCATGTGAGTTGGTATTCCTGGTAAAAAAAATTAAATAATCTGAGAGGATAAATATCTGACTATTGATGACTATTGAACTTCTACATAATCTTGTAGGAGATTGGACAGGGTTTTCTATCCAAGTTAGCAACACTGAAGGCAACGTTGACTGTGTTGAGACTTGATGGCTTTGAAGTCTCATCCTCTCTCCTTTCAGCGATTGGTGAAAGTTGTAACAACTTGGTTGAGATTGGACTTAGCAAATGCAACGGTGTTACAGATGAGGGCATCTCTCCACTTGTAGTTCGGTGTAGCTACCTAAGGAAAATTGATCTCACATGTTGTAATCTTCTCACCAACAATGCCCTTGATTCAATAGCTGACAACTGTAAGATGCTTGAATGCCTCCGGCTGGAATCATGCTCCTCAGTAAGCGATAAAGGATTGGAAAGAATAGCAACAAATTGCCCCAATCTTAAGGAGATAGACCTCACTGACTGTGGAGTGAATGATGCAGGTTTGTGGTAGCGCTTATCATATCTATGCTTATTTTTATCCAAGCTGATCTTGTTATTAGACCATCATGATATGAACTCAACTCTTTTGCAGCGTTGCAGCATTTGGCTAAGTGCTCTGAACTACTCATATTGAAATTGGCCCTTTGCTCAAGTATTTCTGATGAAGGCCTTCGTTTTATTGGTTCAAACTGTGGAAAGATTGTAGAACTTGACCTCTACCGGTAATTTAATCTGCTGGTTTATTCCTCTATACTCTATAGTGACTCCCAACCATCTTGTCCGTGTGGTAACCTGTCTTTTTGTGTTTTGTATCTCCAGCTGCAGCTCTATCACCGATGCTGGGTTGGCAGCTTTAGCCGATGGTTGCAAGAAGATTAAGCTGCTGAACTTGTGCTACTGCAACAAGATAACTGATGGTGGTTTGAGTCACCTGGGCTCTCTGGAGGAGCTCACAAATCTTGAGCTGAGGTGTCTGGTCCGCATTACAGGTATCGGAATTTCCTCGGTTGCCGTTGGTTGCAAGAGCCTGATAGAGCTTGACTTAAAGCGCTGTTATTCTGTCGATGATTCTGGTCTATGGGCTCTTGCTCGATATGCTTTAAACCTTAGACAGGTAAACGCTATGCAGAATTTAGCTCCTTCCCTGACTAGTTCTGATGACATGGGAACCTTATATGAGTTTTTCCATTGTGCAGCTTACTATATCGTATTGCCCAGTTACTGGGTTGGGCTTGTGCCACCTGCTCAGCTCCCTGAGGTGCCTCCAGGACGTGAAGATGGTGCACCTCTCATGGGTCTCCATCGAAGGGTTCGAGATGGCGCTGAGAGCCGCATGTGGGAGGTTGAAGAAGTTGAAGATGCTCGGCGGCTTGAAGTCCATACTTTCCCCTGAACTGCTCCAACTCTTGCAGGCCTGCGGCTGCCGCGTCCGATGGGTCAACAAGCCTCTTGTCTACAAGGATGCCATCTGATCTGAACCATGAGTCTGCGAATGTTAATATATATCCCAGCCCAAAGTTTGTTCTGGTTATGTAGCCATGTCAGATAATCCAGAATAACCGCGTGGTTTGTCAGTGCCCATCCCTGAGATGTCACCAAGCTGGTACTTGTGCTTCTTGCTATCTAGGTATTCAAAAATCCTGTATAAATTGGGATGAGGGAACCTCTAGAGATCTGATTTTTTATGTTACCTTGTTGATATCCATCAATCGGATTACTAAGCAAAACATCCGATCGCTAGTGGGTTTGGATACCTACCTTAGCTTAAGCCAGATTTGTCTAGCTGTAAGCAAAACATCCGATAGCTAGTGCGTTTGGACACCCAGCTTAGGTAGGCCAGATCCAGTTCAAGCTGGAGTCCCTAAAAGCAATATTAGTCCGTAGTTGTTTGGATCTTTAACTGCTAGTACAAAGGACCACGGTTGCAGTTTACGGAAATTATTTATAAGAGTCGAAAATCAATCAGGAGCAAAAAAAAAAAAAATTAGTCAACCACTTCTAGAGTTCAGAAAAAAAAATCAAGTGAAAATAGAAAACAAAAAAAAATTAGTCAACCACTTCTAGAGTTCAGAAAAAAAAACAAAAATCAAGCGAAAATAGAAAACAAAGTTTCAGGACAAATCAAACTTTATGACGTACTCGGGGAGGGAAATCTAATCCTCCCCTCCCCTAGCTGACACGTGTCCCCAAAAAAGCCCAAAAAACCGTTTTTACTGCACAACTCGCGCTTTTGCTGCACAACTTCCCGCTTTTGTCCGTCCTTGGAAAAACTGAGGCAGGGAGAGACAGTGGATAGTGAAGAGGCCCACCCCCGCGTCGCCAACCCTAGGCGACACGGGGGGCGACCGCGCCGCCAGCCGCCGGGCTCTCCCTCCTCGCCCCTCTCCCCCTCGCCGCCGCCAAGAGGTCTTGCCGGGCAAAGCCCGGGCAGAGACGGCGGCGGCGGGGCCTTCTCCGCGCGTGGTGGCGGCGCTCTCCCCTACGGCGGCGATGCGAGGTGCGGCGGCGAGCTGGCTGCAAGGTGCGGCGGGATCCCGGCGACGAGCGCAGATCGACGACGACGGTGGAGTGGCGGCCATCAACGCGACGGTGTGCCCCTGTTGCGGCGGTCCGGAGCTTAGGGCCCGCTCGCGGCCCAGATGGGCCTGGGAGGGCCTGCGGTTCTGGGCTTCCTTTCTGCAGGTTGGCGTGGTGGCTCGTCTCGGCGTCGGCCGCTGGGCACCATGGCGGTGTCGGCGGCCGGTCAAGCGGCGGCAAGGCCGTCGGCCAGAGGCGGTGGCGGTTCTTGGCGGCGCGGCCGGCGCGTGCCAGTGGCGCTAGGAGGGCGCGTGGAGACGGACGTGGTGGGCACGTCGTGGTGGTGCTGCCGTGCGTGGCGGTTGGCATGGCGCGCAAGCGGTGGTGGCCAGCCGGCATGGGGGGCCTCCTCCTCCGAGCCCATGTAGGCTGGCAGTGGAGCCGGTGGTCGCGGACACGCCTCTCTCCTTCGACGGTGAGGCCGGCAATGACGTCTCTCCTTCCTGTCACGTCTCAAGCTGGCGCCTTGCGCCCTTGGCCACCACCTCCAGGATTCGGGGACACGAGCTATGGCCGGGGTGAAAGCTCTGCACGGCTGCTGCCGTTGCTGGCCGCGGCGACACCTGCGGGTGCCGCGACCTCCTTGGGGGCGTGGTCATGGCATAGACCGTGTCACCCTCTTCAAGGGTGCCGGGGGAAACCCTTGGTTCGGGTCACCGGTCCAGGCGGCGGCGGCGCCACGGCGTCGTGATCTTCTTGAAGACGTCGTCAAGGCCACCCGAGATGAGCCCGACGATTTGGAGATGTGGTGGCGTGGTGCTCTGCTGCCAGTGTTGGGCGATGTTCAGGACGCGGGCCTTAGGGGCGCAATGTACATCATGGCGGACACTTCTTAATCGGCGTCTTCCTTAAGTCCGCCTGGATCCTGCCTACTCCTCGCTGATATCTTCTAGGCGTAAGGGGAGAGGTACGTTGATCTTGGCCGCCTTGGAGTTGAGGTCGAGTTACGGTGGAGTCTTGCTTTGATCGTGACGCGGTCTGGTGGCTTGGTGCCCTGCCTCCTCACCTTCGGTAGGAGCTTGGGCAAGGCGAGGTTTCTGTCGTCGGGTCGTCGTAGAGGGTGTGTTGTAAGCCGATCGGCGTTGTGTGTGTGCCTTATGGCTTGTATCGGTCATCTTGACCTCTTCTTCTATGAAACTGATAGGTCCTTCTATGGCCTATCCTTGAAAACTTCCCGCTTTTGCTGCAGTGTGCAAAAAATATCCGTGGACAAAAAATAATACTAAAATAGCAAAATCAAAAAATAATTGCAGCAAAAAAAAATTGTGCTATTGCAGCAAAAAAATTGACTTCGCCGAAGACATCGCTGGCGACATTATAGCAAAATTATTGTAGTAATATAGCAAAATAAAAAATAATTGTAGCAAAAAAATCTTCTATGTAAGCAAAAAACTAATTTCGCTGGAGGCATTTTAGCAAATAATTTGTACTACCATAACAACACCAGAAAAATAACTGCCTCCCAGTCCCATGGCAGCAACGTGGGCCTTCGTGGGCAGCAGCGCCAGTGCGGCCGAGGGAGCACCTGTTGAGTATCACGCTTCCCACAGTGCGTTGTCAACTTGATCGAGAGAAGAAAACAAAGCTAGGACGCGCGCATGGTCAACTCGAACGTGCGGAGGCATGGTGCCTGTGGTGGGAACGTGCGGCATGGTGCCCTCTCGCTCTGTGGATTTTGGGCGCGTGGTGGGACCTGCGGTGTTTTTCTATGGCCAGGCCAGGACACGAGGCGCGCGCGAGACCCGGAGGATGTGAAGCGCGTGATCCTTCGGGTGGAAGGAAGCGTTTCCCATCATTTTATGGGTGGGTGGGTGTGGGGGGGGAAGGGGAGCAAAGATCTCTCAAGGGAGAGTCAGCCAAGGCCCGTACCCTCAACCCGCCTGCTGGCATCATCAGTATCATCATCACCATCATCTCCACCATCAGGACCATCGTCACCAACATCACATCTCGCTCGGCTATAACATCTAGGTTTGTAACTTGTTATATTCGTCGGGATCTCTCTACCGGTGTTAATTACTGTTGGGGAACGCGCTACGCAAACCATAAAATCTCTAGAGCATTACTAAGATCCATATGGTGATGTATATGCAACAAAACGTTACCCTCGTAGATCGAACGGCGGAAAACTTGTCGATGTAGAGGAAGTAGTCGAAGTAGCTCTTGTCGGTTCCCACAGACGAAGTGCTACACATGCAGCACCTTCACGGTATCCACACGTACATGATCATCAACACTGCCCACGTTGCATGATCAAGCACGTCCTTGTTTGATCATTGCGTGTTCATTGCTTGCTTGGCGTTTGTGTAGGCGCAAGACGTCCACACAAGCGACATTATCGATGATGACCATGATAAGGATGACGGCGGTGATGGACAAGATGAAGACGAGGACGGCGTGCTCGTTGGTACCAAAGATAGCAAGAAAAGGAAGAATGGAAGTTGTGGCTTCACGTGGACCAGAAAGGAGGACGGGTGCTTGATCGACTTATGGAGTGTCATTACCCATGACATGACCACCGACCGAACCAAACTAGCGACTCCTATTGGAAGCGGATCAAATCCTAGTTCGACGAGCGTAAATACCACAAGGCCTACGCGGATTACCACATGGACCGCAATCAAAATGCGCTATCCCATAGATGGCAATCGATCGAAAAGATGGTCAACAAGCTTCATGAGTGCTATGAGAACATCCTTGCGAGGACGAGGAGTGGAACGAATTCACGAGACCAAGTAAGTTTATGTCTATCATCTTGTCCAATCTTGGATCACCATCGCCTTCTTGATGCATTCATGTCCAACATCTTGATACATTCTTTTTTGCTACCTCGCTGACGCCCTCACCTTCTTCAAAACGACCAACAAGTACAAAGATTTTGAGATGCTACATTGCTTCTAGAAGCTCCAAAACCGCGAGAAGTGGAAAACTCTCCGAAAGACCCTCAAAAAGGGCGGCAGGAGCATTGTTGGTATCGATGCATCCGAGAGAAGGAAAATATGAAACAAAAAAAGTAAAGGCGTATGTTGCCACGGAAGTAAACTTGGAGAGAGTGCACGCCTCC
Organism: Alopecurus myosuroides; assembly: GCA_028641055.1. NCBI lineage: Eukaryota > Viridiplantae > Streptophyta > Magnoliopsida > Poales > Poaceae > Alopecurus > Alopecurus myosuroides. The sequence continues at coordinate 87,508,838 of CM054063.1, read as the reverse complement.
ATTGGCAAGGTCATGACCGATGTATGCAAGAACTCCGCCGAGAGGCGTGCCTCGAGTGATACCAAGTGGCCGTGAAGGCTGACAAAAAAATGAGATAGAAAAGTCCAAGGCCGCCGCCAACAAGAGTTTGGGGTACTTCGTGATCCTCGTCACCGACACGTCCAACCTTGATCCACAGGCGGGGGCGGCGTGTGTCCTTCTTCGTGCGGCGATCTACGTCGAGATGGGGCCTGCGCCGGCGTCGGCGTCCTCGGCGCCCAATGCCATGACATCCTCGGCGCGTGCGGAGGCTCACGGAGCAGCCACACCCACGAGCCGCGGCACGCACGGCGACAACAACGAGACACCAAGTGGCACCCTGGGCGGTAACTTCCTCGGCTCCACCCCGCCCCCGGTTTTCTCAGCTCCAACAACGTCGTCGATCTTGCATGATCCAATACCGTCGACCTCACATGATTTTCCTTCGTTTTGTAATGGTCTAGACATTTCAAATTCTAATTTTATATGCCAAGACCTTAAATCTATCTTGTTTGTTTGTTTGTTTATGTTTTTTTCATTTGCACGATTTAAATTTAGGAAAAAAAAAGATTTGGGGAGGATGCTTGGAGGTGGGGAATGGCAAAGAACGTCCTCTAATGACGTCGTTCCGTCCGGATGGTCAAATCGTTTGTTCCGGCATTGATTCGGACGTCTATTGGGGGCGACGAACGTAGATGCTCTTATGCTTCTCGCTCAGAAAAAAGTATTATTAGAGCATCTCTAGCAGACACTGCAAAACCGCGAAAAATGCAAAGTTCCGGCGAGTTTGTGGGCCGAGCCCAGTTTGTTGGGCATAGCAGACTCCGCATTCCTAGCCCGACCAGCAAACGTTTTACCGGATTCGCAAATGTACGCGGGGGGTAGGCATAAAAGTCGTTTGGGCTCACATTTGCGGGGCCAAACCCTCACTTCCGCCACTGCAGCCCCGCTGAATTCCTCGCCGCCGTTCCCCCCTCCTCTCTGTTCCAGCCGCACGATTCGCCGCCGATGGACGCCCTTCCTCCGCATCTGCAGCAGGAGCGGCGCAGGTGTGATACGCCCAAAATGTATCTCGTTTTCCGAACACTTTTCTTATTGTTTTCCTCTAAATTTATGAGTTTTGGATACCATTAACACGGACTAACGCTGTTTTCAGCAGAATTACCTTGGTGTGTTGTTTTTGTGCAGAAAAACCAACTTTCGGGAAAATGCCCAGAAAAGACACCGAAAACCATAAAACACCCGAAGACCCCCGGAGTCAGAAGGAGTCCCGGAGAGGGGGCAGGAAGGGGGCACACCACCCCTGGGCGCGCCCCCTTGGCCGCGCCGCCTGGTGGTGTGGGGCTCCCAGGCACCCCTTGGGCTCCCCTTTCGACTACATATGTCTCGTAAAGCTAAAACACGAGGGGGTTTGGCGCCAAGGCGCGGGAGCGCGGCAAATCCGTCGTCCTCTACGTCGACGACAACTCCGAGAGGAGTGAAGGCACTCCGGCGAAGGCGCGGCCGCACCCTGCGAGCTCCGGTGAGCTAATTTTGGTATGTTTACAGTTAGGGCCGCGTAGTTAAGCTCCGGTGAGCTAATTAAGCTCATTTTGGCCAATGTTGGCTCGGTTTGATCACTATGTAAATGAACAACCCGATGAAGAAACTTCCGCGAAGTTTAAATTTTAAATTTGTAGTTCCGAATGTTGTGTCTGTTCTATGCGAGGGTGTTAGCGGTCTGCACCCAGGTTTTCACTGAACTGCATCCGCGGTTTGCAGGTTCACAATTTAAAGCGTCTGCTAGAGATGCTCTTTATTAGGACCTAACCCTAGATAGGAGAGGTGTGGAGATCAGCCCAACGTGATAATGCACGTGGTTGTGGTCTTTGTTTATATAGATCAATAGTTACAATTAGGGTTTACAAGTACAGGGACATATTAGTAAATATACAAGTAATTATATCTAACACCCTCCCTCAATCTTAGCCGTATCAACAAGGCTGAGATTGCGCCGGCAGGCCGAGAACTGTGGCAATGGCAACGTCTTGGTGAAGATGTCTGCACGCTGATCCTTGGAAGAGATGAACCTGATGTGCAGAAGCTTTTGTGCGACTCTCTCTCGCACAAAGTGATAGTCAACCTCAATATGCTTCGTTCGAGCATGGAACACAAGATTAGATGATAAATACGTCGCGCCAATATTGTCACACCATAGAACAGGTGGACGGTCTTGTGACTCTCCCAGCTCCTGAAGCAAAGACTGTACCCAGATCAGCTCAGCAGTGGCATTAGCAAGAGCCTTGTACTCAGACTCTGTACTGGAACGTGACACTGTGGCTTGCTTCCGAGCACTCCAGACGATCAAGTTAGGCCCATAGAAGATAGCATGTCCCCCCGTGGATCGCCTGTCATCAGGGTTCCCAGCCCAATCTGCATCAGAAAATGCAGACAACAAGCTAGAGGGGGAACGCCAAAGATGACCTCCATGTGAGATGGTCGAGCTGATGTAACGAAGAATACGCTTCACAGCAGACCAGTGAGGATGACGTGGAGTCTGCATATACTGGCACACCCTGTTAACTGCAAAGGATAGATCAGGTAGTGTGACCAGAAGGTACTGCAAACCACCGACAATACTGCGATAGGTAGTGGCCTCATCCGATGACAAGGGATCCCCAGCCGCAGCAGACAAATGCTCAGTCGACGTCATAGGAGTAGGCACCGACTTACACTGAAGCATCCCAGCACGACAAAGAAGATCGAGAGCATACTTCTTCTGAGTAAGAGCCAGACCCTGAGAGACATCAGAGACCTCGAGCCTAAGAAAATAGCAAAGATTGCCCAAATCTTTCACCGCAAACTCAGACTGGAGACCAAGAACAAGACGATCAATAGCTGAGTGTGAAGAGCTTACCACAATGATGTCGTCAACGTACACCAAGAGGTACATGGTAAGATCTGGTCGACGAAGCATGAACAGAGAGGTGTCGGCACTAGAAGGAACGAAGCCATGAACCCTAAGAGCACCTCCCAGACGAGCGTGCCAGGCACGAGGCGCCTTCTTAAGCCCATAAAGAGCCTTCTCCAAGCGACAGAGATGATGTGGCTGAGTTGAGTCAACAAACCCTTGCGGCTGACGCATGTAGACCTCCTCCTCAAGGACACCATGGAGGAATGCATTCTGAACATCAAGTTGGCGAAGATGCCAACCACGAGTGACCGCAAGAGAAAGCAGCAACCGGATGGTAGTGGGCTTGATCACGGGACTGAAGGTGTCCTCGTAGTCAAGCCCATAGCGCTGCTTGAAACCCTTGGCCACGATACGCGCTTTGTAGCGCTCAATAGAACCGTCGGAGTGTCGCTTGATCTTGAAGACCCACTTAGAGTCAATGACGTTGATGCCGGGACGAGGAGGAACAAGCGTCCAAGTCTTGTTGCGAAGAAGAGCCTGGAACTCAGCTTCCATCGCAGCACGCCAATGCGGTATACGCATGGCATCATGATGATGAGTGGACTCGGTGGAGGGATCTGCGACACCATGGACGGAACAGGTCGTGAGCCAGGCCACCGAATAGTTAGTCCACACTTTGGGCCGTGAGTGGCCCGTGCGGCTACGAGTGACATGCCGAGACGGTGCAGGAGGCTGCACAGGCGACGGAGAGCTCCCACGCGCCTCAGCGTCAGAGGAGGACGGGTCGGGCGACAGGGAGTCCTGGGCCGACCCAGGCGAGGTGGGCCGACAGGAAGACGACGCGGTTGACGGGCCGGGCGACGAAGTGGGCGACGGGGAGTCCTGGGCCGACCCAAGCGAGGTGGGCCGATCGGAAGGCGACGCGGGAGGGGCCGCTCTGGTTGGAGTAGGCGAGGCCGCGCTAGTTGGAGTAGGCGGGCCGTCACGAGGCGACGCTGGGGCAGCAGCCCGTGCATGGGGCTGCATGGGACAGGGCCCCATGCGGGCAGCATGATCGACGTGATCACTAGGGGCAGGGGACGGCGTCGAGTCCAGGACCTCAAGCCGAGCGCCGCGAGCTGTACCTGCACCATGGTTAGGAAGCAGGGCAGAGGAATACGCAACATCTGCAAATTGGTCAATGGAAGCTGGTGTGGAAGTGGTGGTAACAGGTGAAGTGGTGATTGGCATGTTTGCAAAGGGAAAAACATTCTCATCAAATACGACATCACGAGAAATATAGACTCTATTGGATGGTACATGCAAACACTTATAACCCTTGTGAATAGAACTATAGCCAAGGAACACACACTTTTTAGAACGAAACTCAAGCTTACGGTTATTATAGGGCCGTAGATGAGGCCAACAGGCACAACCAAAAACTTTGAGAAACGTGTAGTCTGGGGTTTCATGCAAGAGAACTTCCAAAGGAGTTTTCATATCAAGAACACGAGCAGGAAGCCTGTTGATGAGAAAACATGCTGTATGAAAAGCATCACTCCAAAAGTGAAAAGGCAATGAAGCATGTGCAAGAAGAGTAAGCCTAGTTTCTATAATATGACAGTGTTTACGTTCAGCAGCCCCATTTTTCTGGTGAGTATGGGGACACGCAACACGATGACTAATACCAAGATCATTAAAGAAAGTATTGAGATTGCGATATTCGCCTCCCCAATCTGACTGAACATGAATAATCTTGTGATCGAGTAAACGTTCAACATGTGTTTGAAATTGCAAGAAAACATTAAAAACATCAGACTTGTGTTTGATTAAATAGAGCCAGGTGAACTTACTAAAAGCATCAATAAAACTCACATAATAATTATGACCACTAATGGAAGTTTGGGAAGGACCCCAGACATCTGAAAACACAAGCTCTAAAGGAGATTTTATTGCACGAGTGGATGAAGAGAATGGTAATTGATGACTCTTGCCTTGCTCACAGGCATCACACACTAGGGAATTTTTATTTCTAGACTCAATGGGTAAAGCATGGCGACGAAGAACATGCTCCACAACTGGAGAGGCTGGATGGCCTAGACGACAGTGCCAGTTGGATGACGACACTCGAATACTGCAAAAAACTTGCCGGATAGGGGACCCTCGGCCACCAACGGGGTAGAGGGCGCCATGGCTCCGACCACTAAGGATGATTTCCTTCGTATCTCGGTCCTTCACAAAAAGATCAAACAGATGAATTTCAACAAAAACGTTGTTATCGAAGGCAAGTGTATGAGCAGATAAAAGATTCTTAGTGACGGAGGGACACACTAGAATATTTTTAAGACGAAGTGGAGTGCCAGTGTTTGTGGAAAGAGTAGATTGACCAATATGAGATATGCGCATACCTTGACCATTAGCGGTGTGTGAAAGATCATCGTCCGTTTTGGTAATTATATGACAACATATCTATTTGATCTAATGTTTGTTCGATATATGAAAATGCCCAGGTTAATCAGGTTCACTAACTATTTGGGGCGAGTGTTTGGTTTAAATGAAAAGAGCAAGGAGAAAGAAACCCAGGAAGCTATTTTGTACAGGAGCGGAGGCTCCGGTGAATCCACCGGAGGCTCCGTCCAGGCTCCGGTGCGGGTCCGGTGTGGGCTCCGCCCAAATCCCTCTCTGGAGCGCACGAGCGGAGGCACGGGCGGAACATCCGGTGAAGCTCCGGTGGGGCGGAACCTCCGCCACTTCCACCGGAGGCTCCGCCACTTCCAAAGCTGGGCCTGTGCGCAGGTGGGATCCGGTGCGCCTCCGGTGGAGGCTCCGCCAAAACCTTGTTCTGTTGGGCAAGGGCGGAGGCTCCACCGGAGCCTCCGGTGGAGGTCCGGTGGCCCCAACTGGCCCATGTATAAATTGCATCCGGTGGGCATCCGGTGGGGGCTCCGCCAAAAACTGGTTCTGTTGCACACGAGCGGAGGCTCACCGGAGCCTCCGGTGCAGCTCCGGTGGGCGGAGCCTCCGCTATATCCACCGGAGCCTCCGTCCCGTGGCCATCCAAAAGGGGGCTGGTGCGCTGCGCTGCTACACAAGCGATAGAAGCCCACCGGAGCCTCCGGTGAAACCACCGGAGCCTCCGGTGCTCCTGGACTGCAACGGCCACTTAATGAAGGGGTATAAATACCCCTTCCCCTTCCTCATAAATGCCAAGCTTTTCCCACTCTCTCTCCTAGCCATTAATGAAAGCTTCATCCTCCTAGATCTCCCACTCCGTCCACCCAAACACCCTCATACTTGGTGGAGAGCTAGAGGAGACCTAGATCCACACTTTTACCAAAGGAATTTCAAATCCATCCACCACAACCTAGTAGATCTAGAATCCTACTTGAGGCCTAGAAACCTTAGTAGATCTTGTGCTTGTAGCTTACACATCAAGAAGCTACGGATTGCTTGAGAGGCTCCATCCATCTTGTGGAGTGACCTCGAGCCCTTGTAAAGGTTTGGTCAACGCCTTCAAGTCGACCTCATAGTGGAAACGAGAATCTCCCTCACCGGAGAAGCTCAAGGAGAACAAGGTGTGCACAACCGTGCTATTGAGGAGTGCCTAGGTGGCTCCCCACCTCTCCAACGTAGACGTACTTCTCTTTGAGAAGGAACTACGGGAATCATATCCTTGTCTCCTTGTTTACACTTGTTGTTTATCTTGTTACCTTACGCTTTACTTCCGTTGCGCATATTATCTTGTACACATAGGTTGCTCACTTAGATGCACATCTAGAGAACCTTATCTTATCTTGTCTAGCCCCACTAAAAGGAAAAAGAAAAGAAAAATTGGTAGTCAACCTATTCACCCCCCCTCTAGTTGACCATAGTGCACTTTCAATTGGTATCAGAGCCTCGGCTCTTGCTAAGGGCTTAACCGCCCAAGAGTACAATGGTCGATGAAAATGCCCCCGGTAGTTCTAGTGCGGAAATCTCCAAAATGGCCGACACTATATCTAACCTACAAGATACGGTTGGAATTCTCCAAACCGAATTATCTAAGGTTAGCTCTAGTGTTGGTTCGGAGGTTTCTAGCATAAAGAAAATGATGGAGGCACTGATGGGGAAAACCAAGGAGTCCACGGAACCACCCCCCACCACCAACGATGTTAGCTCGGATGAAGAATCCATTCCGGATATCGACGAGATGGAAGCTAACATCGCTTTAGCTAAGGCGAAAGCCAAAGCGAAAGCCGATAAAAAGGCTAAGAGTGGTGGGAGCTCCGAGGGCTCCAAGTCTCAATCGGCTAACGGTTCGGGGTCTCACTCTAAAGTTCCACCACCTCCCAATTATGATTCTATCCACCCTATTGCCACTATGCCACACATGGTTAATGTTGGAGTTCCTCCCATGCTTAACACTAACGAGTTCTCTTCTTGGAAGTTCGATATGGAGTCTCACATTTCAGGATCTTGCACCGCTTTGTGGAGAAGCATTCTCCATGGATTCCACCCTCACGATCCGAACAACTTGACTCCAAGAGAGGATGTGGAATTTCAACTCAACAAGACCGCTCTTGTGACTATCCAAAAGGCTCTCCCAAGAGAACATCTTGAACACATCCGCGGTATCAAGACCGCCAAGGAAGCTTGGGATAAGCTTGACTCCTTGTTCCAAGGCAATGCAAGCATTCAATCATCCAAATATGATGTTGCTCTTGACAAGTCCGAGAACTTTGTCATGCTTGAAGATGAAAGTCCCGAGGAGCTATATAGAAGAGTGGTCACCCTTGGCAATCAACTAAGGGACTTTGGAAAAGAGGAAATCTCCGATGAGTGGATCAAGAGGAAATTTGTCAAGGCCATAACTCCTTTTGAGAAGAATCTCGCCACTAGCATTCGAACAAGATCCGACTACAACTCCCTCAACTCCATTGGTGTCCTTAGTGAGGTCATAGCCATATCCTTATCTCACAAGAGCGCGGATGATGCTCTTGCTTGCTCAATAGGACATGGGAAGTCTCCTTACCTTGCCTTGAAGTCTAAGGCAATGGCCAAGATAGAAGAAGTGGATGATGATGATGATGACGATGAGGACTATGAAGACACATACAAGGGTGCTCATAAGTGTATCGCTCTTGCCATGCAAGGGTATTGTAAGAGATGGGAGGCTCACAAGGCCGGTGCTCCTAGACTCCCAAGGAACAAGATCTTTAGGAAGAAAGGGGAGCGGCCAAGGACATGCTACAATTGTGGAAGTGCAAGTCACTTTGTCAAAGAGTGTCCCTTTGAGCCAAGAGAAGAAAATGAAGGGAAGCTTGTTCGCAAGGACAAGAACAAAGCTCCGCACAACAAGAACCTCGCTAGAAGAGTCCCAAGGGCTCCATATGTTAAAGAAGGCCCCACATTGGAAACATACTACTCCGGAGATGAAGGAGAAGATGAAGTCGTAGGTGTTGCCCACGTCGCCATAGCTACGACTTCCTCTTCATCGATCTCTCTATTTGAATCCCCCAATGAGAAGGCATCGATCCGACCTACATGTCTCATGGCAAAAGCCACCGCGGTAATATCTTCCACCTCCAAGTCTATCATCACTAGATCTCCCTCGTTATTGGATTGCGTTGAAAACATTGTTGATGATGAGGATGCTAAGAATCTAGGCTCTTGGTTATGTAGTCTTGAAGGTGAAACTAAGGAAAAGGTAAAGGCTCTCTTAAGGCAACTTGATGATGCCAACTCTCTCATAGACGAGAAGGAGGAGATCATCATGACCTTGGAGAGCCATGGTGGTAGCCATGAGAACCATGACAATGAACTAGTTAAGGCTCTCAAAAAAGAAAGATCCATGAGAGCATCTCTCGAAGAGAGACTATCTAGTCTACAAGATACCTATGCTATTAGTGTTTCCAAGCTTAGGAAAGATAATGAAAAATGTCTTGCCAAGCTTAGAAAAGATAACGAAAAATCTCTTGCTTTACTTAAAGTTTTTGAAGAGGAGGAGTTGAAGCTAGGAGTAGCTCATGAAGTACTTGTTGAGAATCATGAAAAACTAAAAAAGGAGTTCATGTCTCTTAAAGAAATTCATGACAAACTCACCAAGTCTCGGAACAACCTCCTAGCTCAACAATCTAATAAGCAAGTGATATCTTCCTCTAATAGCATTGCTATCATGCCTACCTCTTGCACTACGACTAACATTGTAGGGAAAGAGAAAATTCTCAATGATGCCATAAGCTCTCAAGGAGTCAAGAAAGGAAAAGAAGGACTTGGTTTCGTTTCCAAGTCAAAGAAGAAATCCAAGAGTGTCACATCTCCCTCTCAAAATGTTGTCTTTGTGAAAGAGGGAGAAGTGACCAAAGAGAAGGAGACCAACTCCATTGTGGGTGGTGATACCTCTAGGGGGAGCATCACCCACAATGACTTTGCCGGAAAATATAACCCATCTTATGTTCTTATGAAATCTAGAGATGGACATGTTTATGCTAAATATGTTGGTACTTCTTATGGTGATGATTATCATTGGACTATTTGGGTTCCCAAGACCCTTGTTACTAACAAAAGAGGACCCATTGAAGGATGGGTACCTAAATCAAGAAATTGATCTCTTGTAGGGAAATGCTTCCGGGTCAAATAGATGGACAGTGGATAGTGGTGCATCCCAACATATGACCGGAAGCCATGACGCAATAAGTAATATTGAACCTCCTTTACCTCATCTCAATTGCGTTACTATTGGTGACAAGTCCGAGCTTAAGGTATTGGGACGAGGCAAGGTAGCTATCTCAAATGATTTATCAATTGAGAATGTTCTCCTTGTTGAGTCCCTTGGCTATAACTTGATGTCCGTTCTTCAACTTGCAAATTGTGGCTTTACCTCGTTATTTAATAAAGAGAGTGTGATTGTCACTTGGGAGACTTCTCTTAAAGTAGCCTTTGTTGGGTTTGTCGAGAACGGCATGTATGTAGTGGACTTCTCTAAAGAAGACACGTGTGCCGCGACATGCCTAATGGCTAAAGTTGATGTGGGGTGGCTTTGGCATCGCCGACTAGCCCACACTAATATGAGAATGTTACATGACCTCCAAAGTGGCAATCATGTTCTAGGACTAACCAAAGCTAAGTTTGCTAAAGATCGTGTGTGTAGCTCTTGTACCTTTGGGAAGCAACATGGAGAACAACACCCAACCAAGACAACTATCTCCACCACAAGAATTCTCGAGCTAATTCACTTAGATCTCTTTGGTCCACTATCTTATGATAGCCTCGGAGGAAAGAAGTATTGCCTGGTGATTGTGGATGATTATTCAAGATATTGTTGGGTGTATTTCTTCAAGAGGAAAAGTGAAACTCAAAAGAGAGTCATCGAGTTCATCACTCTAGTGGAGCGCCAACACAATGCTACCATATTGGCCATTCAGAGTGATAATGGCTCGGAGTTCAAGAACTACACCGTTGAGGGTTTTCTTAGTGAAGAAGGCATTGCTCATCAATATTCCACTCCCTATACCCCTCAACAAAATGGTGTTGCGGAGAGAAAGAACCGGACTTTGATGGATTCGGCTAGAACTATGATTGCGGAGTTCTATTCTCCCTATAACTTTTGGGCCGAAGCCGTCTCCACCGCTTGTCATTCTACCAACCGGCTATATATTCGCAAGATCTTAAACAAGACTCCCTATGAGATTATCACGGGCAAGAAACCGGATGTATCTTATTTCAAGGTCTTCGGGTGCAAGTGCTTCATTCGCAAGAAAGGTAAACGGTTGTCAAAATTTGAGACTAAATCTTATGAGGGTATCTTTGTTGGCTATGCCACAAACGCTCACGCCTATAGAGTCTACAACAAGTCCACCGGACAAGTTGAAGAAGCTATAGACGTGGTGTTTGATGAGGATAACGGCTCCCAAGGGGGGCGTATAGATCATGGTGTTGTAGGAGATGCAATTCCTCCCATCGTCATAAGAAGAATGGGGATTGGTGAAATAATCCCCATTGAGGGTTACCGGATGACGAAGGGAGAAGGACTATGCCCCCACTAAAGTGGAGCGATTGACTACACCCATTGATGGTCAAGCTATCCAACAAGATGCACCAAGCCCTCAAGCTAACAATCAAGGCCAAGCTAACGAACAAGGCCAAGCAACTCATCTAAATCATGATCAAGATTCTATCATTGTTGAGAGTGCTCAACCTAGTGGTGATCCATCACCCATTATTGATCAAGACCAAAATGAAGGTGGTCATATCTCCGATGAAGAAGGTGATTCTCAATCCGTATCCAAGGAATCTTTGGAGGAGATGCTAGCACGAAGAGCAAAGAGAAGGCTAGAAAATCTTGAACGAGCGGGTCACACGGAGGACAAGATTCTTGGGCAAGTTCGTGGGAGAGTGGTTACTAGGAGGCAATTGGCGGATTTTAGCAAGGCTCATGCCTTTGTGTCTTTCATTGAGCCCAAGAAGGTCTATGAAGCTCTCGAGGATCAAGATTGGCTTGAAGCCATGCATGATGAACTCAATAACTTCAAGCGCAACAAAGTGTGGAAACTAGTACCAAGACCCAAGGATTGAAAAAATGTCATTGGCACCAAATGGGTTTTCAAGAACAAACAAGACAAAGATGGTATTGTCATTCGCAACAAGGCAAGATTGGTGGCCCAAGGTTTTTCTCAAGTCGAAGGTATCGATTTCGGTGAAACCTTTGCCCCCGTAGCTCGTCTTGAATCTATTCGCATCTTACTAGCTTATGCATCTCATCATAATTTCAAGTTGCAACAAATGGATGTTAAGAGTGCTTTCCTCAATGGTCCCATTAATGAGTTAGTATATGTCAAGCAACCTCCGGGTTTCGAGGATCCCAACCACCCCGATCATGTCTATAAACTTGATAAGGCGCTCTATGGACTTAAACAAGCTCCACGTGCGTGGTACGAGCACCTTAAAGAGTTTCTAGTGGATTGCGGGTTTAATGTTGGTTTAATCGATCCCACCCTCTTCACCAAGACGGTTGGAGGTGACTTGTTCATATGCCAACTCTATGTGGATGACATCATTTTTGGGTCTACTAACACTTTGTTCAATGAGGAGTTTTGCAAGCTTATGACCGATAGGTTTGAAATGTCTATGATGGGAGAGTTGGAATCCTTCCTTGGCTTTGAAGTGAATCAATATCATGAAGGAACTTTCATCAAACAAGCCAAATACACTCAAGACATGCTCAAGAGGTTTAATATGAATGATGCCAAACCTATGAAGACTCCTATGTCCACAACCACCGACTTGAAACCCGATCCCAACAGTAAAGAGGTAGATCAAAAGGTATACCGCTCCATGATTGGCTCTTTGCTCTACCTTTGTGCATCTAGACCGGATATCATGTATAGCGTAGGTAAATGTGCAAGGTTTCAAGCCTCTCCGAGGCAAAGTCATTTGGAAGCTGTGAAACGAATCTTTCGATATTTAGTTCATACCCCAAACTTCGGTCTTTGGTACCCCAAGGGTTCAAGTTTTCATCTCATTGGACATTCGGATGCGGATTATGCGGGAGAGAATACGGATAGGAAGTCCACGTCCGGGGGTTGCCAATTCCTTGGCCGCTCCTTGGTATGTTGGTCCTCAAAGAAGCAGAATTGCATTGCTCTCTCCACCATCGAGGCCGAGTATATCTCCGCGGCAAGTTGGTATGCCCAATTGCTATGGATGAGGAAAACCTTGAAGGATTATGGTATTCATTTTGACAAGGTGCCTCTCCTTTGTGATAATGAGAGTGCTATCAAGATCGCCTACAACCCGGTCCTTCACTCCAAGACGAAGAACATTGAGATCCGACATCATTTCATTCGGGATCATGTTGAGAAAGGTGATATTGATCTCTCATATGTCCCCACCAAGGATCAACTTGCCGATATCTTCACGAAGTCCCTTGATGAACCAAGATTTCGGGCTTTGAGGAATGAACTAAATGTCATAGATTCTTCCAACTTCACTTGAAACCTTGCATATGTACCTTCATTATGCATGCTATTAGGTTTAGGTGTAGGCATGGAAATAGGGGAAGCGCTACTCAACTCATGAGTATGCACTCCTTTTATTATGCGAAAATCAAGTAATCATTGCATATCTAGTCAATTTGTGACTTATTGTGCTTAATTGTGAGTAGTATTTTTGGACCCAAGATATATCTTCGCGGTGCCAAAGTACACACTCAAACATGGTGGCTTCTACCACCAACATTTGGTATGTTTTTGGATCATTTCTCGCGTATCATATTTCTTCCTTGACAACTCGTACGGGTTCGGTTTTCCACCTCTTTGTGCTTCTTGCGAACCCCTCCGAGTAACGTCTCTCGTATATCAGTGACTATCTTCCAACCCAAGACTCTTTTGCCCAAAACAATCTTTCCATCGTAATGCTCTTGTTTTTACAATCTTGGCGCGCGAAAACTTGGCTGGGCGGAGGCTCCGGTGAAAGCACCGGAGGCTCCGCTGCCCTGTCCACCGGAGGCTCCGCTGGTTTACATTTGCTCAGCGGGCCAAAATTTGGGCTGTTTTTGTGGACAAGGGGGGAGGCTCCGGTGAAACCACCGGAGGCTCCACTAGGGGGAGCGGAGGCTCTGGTGAAACCACCGGAGGCTCCGCCCGTGGCAGTTTTGCGGATAAGAGCTAGGGCGTGCGGGGGCAAGTGAGATCCAATCTCATTTTCCCCCACCTCCCTCCTTCTTCCTCCTCTCAACCGCCGCCGCCCCCAAGCCATTCGCCGCCGGATTAGGGAGCTCCACCGCGGGGAGACCCCCTCCTTGCCTTGGGCCACCCCGGGATCCTTCCTCTCCTTCCTTTTCACCATGGATGATGCGGGTATGTGCTCTCTCTCTCTCTCTCTCTCTCTCTCTCTCATCTAGTTGATGGAGTTTTAGGAGTACAAGTTCTGCATAGGAGTTCATGTTCTTTCTCTCTAGATTTGTGGATTTGGAGTTTTAGGAGTAGAAGTTCTCGAGTACAAACCCTAGCAACCTAGATAATGCGTGTTAGGGTTGAATCGTTGCGGTTGTAGGGAAGATTCGTTTCCCCTAACCCAAGTTATTCAACCCTAACACCATGTGTATCTTGGTTCCTTGGATTTGTGCGTATTTTATCAACTTGAGCATTACCTTTTCTTCATGCTCTCCTCGCTATTTCTTTATTAGATGCTTCCGGTTCCAGAGGAAAGGGGGTTCGGTACAAGACTACGGGTCGCCTCAAGACCCCTCAAGTTGATGAGATTGAAGAGGAACTTGACAGTTCTCAACCCAAGCGCAAGCGGTTCCCGGCTACCGAGAAAAAGCTGTGCAAGAAGAACACCGCAAAGACAGCTTCCAAGATGTCCGATGCGGTATTTCTGAAGGAACGGCGTGAAAACCCCTATGTGATTGCACGTGAGAGCTTGATGCCACAATTCCGGGGTAAGGATAACCGCTTCCACACTGTTTTCCAAGGGCAAATATATCATGAGATCTTGATGAGGAAGCCGAAGGACAATGTTGCCCCTCAACATGCCATCAATTTTGGGCACATGGAAAGGAACCACCATTACTTTGGGGAGGCTCTTGAGCTCATTGAGAGGTTTGGGCTTGGTCCCATTATCAGTCTCCAACAAGACTACGATGAAGATCTTGTCTGTAAGTTCTTGGCCACCGTCCATATCTCCAATGAGACCGAGCGCAATCTCACATGGATGACACAGGGGAGAGTGCTTGACATCAAGTGGTCTGATGTTGTCCCTATTCTTGGAGGGTACCCGGATTTTGGACCTTTTGCTGAAGGTGAGGAGTTTGCCAATGGATGGTTCCGGGTTCATGTTATCAACACTTCATCCCTTCCCAAGGATCAACTCGCTCCACTCTACCATTGGAAGAAGTTCGCCGTTGGGTTCGTCAAGGGTCTCTATCCCACCTATGATATCATGATGCGCATCTATTGGGAGACTATCGACCCAAAGGCGGGAAATGTGGATGAAATCCAGGGATTCTTGAAGAACCTTATGCTTCTCACTCATCAACAGCGGATGGTCGACACTCCTCTCAAGCTTGATGTGCTTGATTACATTTGGAATGAGCTGTGGCATGCCGTGATCAACCGCAAGAATGCTTGCTTTGGTTCGTTCATCACGAAGATCATCTTACACGTGTGGAATGAAAGGTATCCGGATGAACCATTTGAGCATGATAATTGGATCCCTCACATGGAACAGAAACTCCTCATCAAAGACCACACCGAGCCCCTTGAGCATCCCACTCCTGTTGTTCGCAAGCACAAGGCCAAGCCTCGCATCATTGTTGATGAGGAACAAGAAGAAGAGGCCGGTCCATCTCGCCCTCCTCCCTCTAGCAATGCTTTCAAATGGATGGCAAGGGCCCTCAAGAAAGTGTTCCGTCTGAACAAGAAGATCGAGCAACATCAGTGGGAAACTCATTATGACAAGGAGCTCAAGAACCGCAACAAAGCTCAGGCTGCTCGTCAGCGTCTTCGTGATGATGGTGACTCAGTGGACTCCCCGGTTCTTCCTAGCATCACGGATTGGGACAAGTGGCAAGCAAAGGATTCGAAGGGCAAGTTGATCGAGTGGTCCGAGGAAGAAGGAGAAGAAGCTACTAGCTCTCACCACCGTGCCCCCTCTCCGGACATGGAAGTATCCTCCGAGTAATCTTCGGGGCGCTAGCATCATTTTCTCCCTCTTTTGGTATCTTGATGCCAAAGGGGGAGAGATATATATTAGGAGCGGGCATTTGCATGGGTCTCCCTCAAGATTCTTCGATTTGCATCTTTTATTTGCTTGAGGGAGTTTGGCTTCTCATTTGGTCATTTGGAACTTTGGTTTGTTTACATTATTCCTACGTGTCATGAACCTCGTTTTATTATGCTTGTGTGAACCTCGTTTCATATTATTATCATGCTATTATGCGTGTGTGAACCTCGTTTCATATTATTATGTATTGTGTGCTCTATCATTGTCATATTACTCTTATATATCATGCCTAGATGCTCTCAATATGAAAGGAGCATACCTTTAGGGGGAGCTCCGTTCATATTGTGTTTTTCAATCATGCAAATAGAGATGTTGTCATCAATTACCAAAAAGGGGGAGAATGAAAGATCATCGTCTGTTTTGGTAATTATATGACAACATATCTATTTGATCTAATGTTTGTTCGATATATGAAAATGCCCAGGTTAATCAGGTTCACTAACTATTTGGGGCGAGTGTTTGGTTTAAATGAAAAGAGCAAGGAGAAAGAAACCCAGGAAGCTATTTTGTACAGGAGCGGAGGCTCCGTCCAGGCTCCGGTGCGGGTCCGGTGTGGGCTCCGCCCAAATCCCTCTCTGGAGCGCACGAGCGGAGGCACGGGCGGAACATCCGGTGAAGCTCCGGTGGGGCGGAACCTCCGCCACTTCCACCGGAGGCTCCGCCACTTCCAAAGATGGGCCTGTGCACAGGTGGGATCCGGTGCGCCTCCGGTGGAGGCTCCGCCAAAACCTTGTTCTGTTGGGCAAGGGCGCAGGCTCCACCGGAGCCTCCGGTGGAGGTTCGGTGGCCCCAACTGGCCCATGTATAAATTGCATCCGGCGGACATCCGGTGGGGGCTCCGCCAAAAAATGGTTCTGTTGCACACGAGCGGAGGCTCACCGGAGCCTCCGGTGCAGCTCTGGTGGGCGGAGCCTCCGCTATATCCACCGGAGCCTCCGCCACGTGGCCATCCAAAAGGGGGCTGGTGCGCTGCGCTGCTACACAAGCGATAGAAGCCCACCGGAGCCTCCGGTGAAACCACCGGAGCCTCCGGTGCGCCTAGACTGCAACGCCCACTTAATGAAGGGGTATAAATACCCCTTCCCCTTCCTCATAAATGCGAAGCTTTTCCCACTCTCTCTCCTAGCCATTAATGAAAGCTTCATCCTCCTAGATCTCCCACTCCGTCCACCCAAACACCCTCATACTTGGTGGAGAGCTAGAGGAGACCTAGATCCACACTTTTACCAAAGGAATTTCAAATCCATCCACCACAGCCTAGTAGATCTAGAATCCTACTTGAGGCCTAGAAACCTTAGTAGATCTTGTGCTTGTAGCTTACACATCAAGAAGCTACGGATTTCTTGTGTCGTCGTGCTGTCACGGCAGATGCCATAGGATGGCTAAAGTTGTGGGGACGATGGACGCTGGAGGCGCTCGGGGAGGGATCACGCAGCGAGTAGCCGCGTGAGGGTGAAGCTAGCACTGCAAACAACAAGATCTACCCAGGTTCAGGGCCCTCGTGTGGAGGTAAAACCAATACTCCTGCCTTTCTCTCTTTGTATTCCAGTCTCACCGAGTAGCCACAGTACAAGTGTTGCCTATGTCGAGTAGCCACTCTTCTCTCTGCGCTACTGTAGTACTTAGTCATGTCGTATCTCGCGCAGGAGGAGGCAGGGAGTAAAACAGATTGTTTAGGGTTTGCGTGGGGTTAACAGCCCTCACGTCATTACTATTTATAAGGGATCAGAGTACATGTACAACACGTATGGACAGATATACAGGTATACGCTTAACACTCCCCCTCAATCTAAACCTCTAACTAGGTTAAGATTGTTCATAAACCTGTCTATCATCTGTCTAGTGGCTGGTTTAGTGAACACATCAGCCAGCTGATCATTAGTAGAAATAACCAATACTCCTGCCTTTCTCTCTTTGTATTCCAGTCTCACCGAGTAGCCACAGTACAAGTGTTGCCTATGTCGAGTAGCCACTCTTCTCTCTGCGCTACTGTAGTACTTAGTCATGTCGTATCTCGCGCAGGAGGAGGCAGGGAGTAAAACAGATTGTTTAGGGTTTGCGTGGGGTTAACAGCCCTCACGTCATTACTATTTATAAGGGATCAGAGTACATGTACAACACGTATGGACAGATATACAGGTATACGCTTAACACTCCCCCTCAATCTAAACCTCTAACTAGGTTAAGATTGTTCATAAACCTGTCTATCATCTGTCTAGTGGCTGGTTTAGTGAACACATCAGCCAGCTGATCATTAGTAGAAATAAATCTGACATCCAGTAGACCCGCTGCTACTCGTTCACGCACAAAGTGGAAGTCTATCTCAATGTGTTTTGTCCGAGCATGAAAGACTGGATTTGCCGTCAGATAAGTAGCCCCAAGATTGTCACACCATAGTATGGGTGGACGCTGCTGAGTTACGCCAAGCTCCGTAAGAAGAGAATCGACCCATATTGCTTCAGCAGCTCCATTAGCCAAGGCCTTATACTCAGCCTCGGTACTAGATCTCGACACCGTGGGCTGTTTCTTCGAACTCCAAGAAATAAGATTTGGTCCAACAAACACAGCAAAACCACTAGTGGAGCGACGATCATCGGGGCAGCCAGCCCAATCTGCATCAGTGAAAATGCTAATGCATGAAGATGAGGACCTCCGAAACTGCAAGCCCACCTCGAGAGTCCCCTTAACATATCGCAAAATGCGCTTAACTGCTTCCCAATGAGTCTCAGTGGGCTGGGATAAAAACTGGCACACCTTATTCACCGCGAATGAAATATCTGGGCGAGTAAGAGTCAGGTACTGTAAGCCTCCAACAACACTACGGTACCGGAATGCATCCTCGGTACTAAGTACAGCCCCTGTGTTACGTGACAGCCTCTCTGTAGTGTCCAGAGGAGTGAGAGTAGGATTACAATTCTCCATATTGACTTTGTGCAGAAGATCTAGCGCATACTTGCGTTGAGTCAATGTCATGCCCCCTGAATTGTAAGACGCTTCCAAACCAAGAAAATAATCCAGCATACCCATATCCTTAATAGGAAATACAGCAGACAAGGCATGTACTAAGCGATCAACGGCTGCGGAAGTGGATCCAGCAATGACTATGTCATCGACATAAACAAGCATATAAATCTGAATGCCATCCCGAGAGAAAATAAACAAAGATGTATCGGCCTTCGAAGCAGTGAAACCAAGCTGAGAAAGAAGGTGACTCAAACGGGCATACCAGGCACGCGGGGACTGCTTCAGACCATAAATAGATCGCTGTAGCTTGCAGACATGGGAGGGATATCTGACATCCTCAAAACCGGGTGGCTGCTGCATATAAACATCCTCGGTCAGAAAACCATGAAGAAAAGCGTTGCTAACATCCACTTGCCGAAGACTCCAATCACGAGAGACTGCAAGCGAGAGCACAAGACGAACAGTCGCAGGTTTCACAACCGGACTGAAGGTATCACCATAGTCGATCCCATGCTGCTGAGTGAAACCACGTGCCACCAGACGCGCTTTGTGTTTATCAATGCTGCCATCGGGACGGTGCTTGGTTTTGAAGATCCATTTACTGCCAACGATATTGACGCCGGGGGGTCTCGGAACCAGTTTCCATGTCCCTGTCTGTGTGAGGGCAGCAAACTCTTCTGCCATAGCCGCACTCCAGGCAGGCTCCTGCAATGCTTCCCGGTGTGAGACAGGTGCAGCAAAGAAAGCCCGTCGACGTGGATCATAACGAACTGTCCCATCCTTATAGTCCTTCTCCTTCCGGGTGTTGTCGCGTGCTCGGGTCACCATCAAATGCGGAGCAGCCGAGGGTACCGCGGCCGAGATATCGGCTGGTGGCGGCACGGGCTGCTCCCGACGGACTGGCGAAGACGGCGTCGGCGAGTCCTGACCAGCCGCAGCTGGGCCAACGCCGGGCGAAGATGGGCCGGGTGCAGTGGCGGTACGAGCCGCACTGAGCGATGGCGCCTGGCCAGCGTTAGCTGGGCCGACCCCAGGCGAGGGTGGGCCGGGCGCGTGTGCGGGAGACACCGCACGGGGCGACGGGCTGTGCATGGCCGCGCCATGCACGTCGATCGACGGAGTGTCGTGTGCCTGGTCGATCAGCGACGCAGGTGCCGTAGTTACCTGAGGAAAAGAAACATCTGACACAGGAGTGTTAGTGGATAAAAATGTCAGGTCATAGTTTCGCATTGGTGTACTCGTAACCGGTTCATCGGATGGAAAAGTGATGGATTGTTCTAGAGTGGACACGTCGACAGAAACTCCGGGTGTGGCAAACGGAAACACCGTCTCATCAAAAACTACATCACGGGAAATATAAATACGCCCCGTGGATCTGTCCAAGCACTTATACCCCTTATGCGTCGGACTATACCCGAGAAAGACGCACATCTTAGAGCGGAAATCTAATTTGTGTGAGTTATATTTGCGAAGACTGGGCCAACATGCGCACCCAAAGATGCGTAGAGATGAATAGTTTGGCTGAACCTGGAGAAGACAAAAAATGGGGGTCTCATTTTTAAGAACAGGTGTAGGCATGCGGTTGATAAGATAACAGGCTGTAAGAAAGGCTTCATCCCAATAATGGAGAGGGAGAGACGAATGGGCGAGCAAGGCAAGACCTGTTTCAACCAGGTGACGGTGTTTACGCTCAGCGATACCGTTCTGTTGAGAGGTGTGGGGACAGGACACACGATGTGAGATCCCCGTGCGCTGAAAATACTGATGAAGACGATGATATTCGCCACCCCAGTCAGACTGGACAGCCTTTATTTTGGCATTGAGAAGTCGCTCGACATGTGCCTGGAAAGCATAAAAAATCTGCTCAACATCAGACTTGTTCTTGAGGAGATAAATCCAGCAAAAACGAGAGTGGTCATCAACAAAGCTAACATAGTATTTGTATCCCCCCGAAGAAGCACGTGCAGGACCCCAGACATCAGTATGTATTAACTCAAGAGGCGTAGTAGTAACATGAGATGACAAAGAATAGGGTAACTGATGACTTTTAGCACGCTGACATGCATCACACACGAGAGATGAAGTATCTGACGATGAACAAGAAAGCTCATTTGTTCGAACAATAGACTGCACTACATTATTTGATGGATGACCTAGACGCTGATGCCACTGCGATGGAGTGACCTTGATACTAGCTGAGGCGTGATGGACGGAGGTGGACGACTCTTTGCCGAACGGAATAGGGTAGAGCCCTCCACAACTTCTACCTTGAAGGACGATTCTCCCCGTGGCCTTGTCCTTAACAAAGAAAGCATGACGGTGAAATTCAACAAACACGTCATTATCGGAAACAAGACGGAAAACGGAAAGGAGATGTTTGCTAATATGGGGAACATGAAGAACATTGTTGAGATGAAGTGATGAACC
Source organism: Alopecurus myosuroides (assembly GCA_028641055.1). NCBI lineage: Eukaryota > Viridiplantae > Streptophyta > Magnoliopsida > Poales > Poaceae > Alopecurus > Alopecurus myosuroides. The sequence continues at coordinate 87,487,795 of CM054063.1, read as the reverse complement.
GGCTAGTTGCGAATAACCAATATGCGAAATCGACAAACCTGAGCCATTAGCCACTTGCACTTGATCCTTGCCACCATATCGCTCGTAGAACTGAAGGCGTTTGAGTTCACTCGTCAGGTGATCCGTGGCGCCGGTGTCCAGATGCCAGTGAGAGTTGTCGCCACCACTGGTCGAGGCGGAGTTGCCGGAGCGCTGATTGTTAGAACGGTTGTCCTCCGCTGCACGGCGACAATCGGCAACAAGATGTCCCCAATAGCCGCAATAGCCACAGCGTGGGCGCCAGCGTGCGCGTCCTCCTCCATTGCGACCACCACCGCCAGTACGACCGCCGCCACCACCGTTGCGGCCGCCGCCGCCGTTACGGTTGTCGCCACCGTAACCGTTGCCGCTACGGTTGTCGCCACCGTAGCTGTTGGTACGGTTATCGCCACCGTAGCCGTTGCCGCTACGGTTGTCGCTGCCGCCTCCGTAGATGCTGCCGCCTCCATAGACGGTACTGCCCCCGTAGGGGTTGCCGCCCCCTCCTGCGTAGGAGTTGCCGCTACCTGGGCCTCCGCCGCCGCCTTGACGATAGCCGTTGTTGCCGCCCGGAGCATGAGGAGCATGGCGCGAGACGACGTTGGCGGATGAAGACCACCCTTCGGCTTGAGCTTGCTGCGCCTGAAGGGCCTCGAAGGAGAGGATGTGTGCATAGAAGTCGGTGTAGGATACGGACTGGTTTCCAACAGTGAGCGATGCCGCGATGGAGTTGAACGCGGAGCCAAGTCCGGTGATGATGTAGTCGACGAGTTCGTCGTTGGAGATGGGTGATCCGGCGGCAGCCATGGTGTCGGCGAGGGACTTCATCATGTGCATATACTCCGCCGCGGGCTTGTCCTCCTTCCGCAGGGTCTGAAGTTGACGTCGGATGTGCCGAACGTTCGCGCGGCTGTGGGCGCCGAACATGGCATGAACAGATGTCCACGCCTCGGCTGCGGTCTTACAGCCGATGAGTTGACACGCGATGGTTGGCTCCATGGCGCCGAGAAGAAAGCCGAGGACCTTCTGGTCCTGGGTCCACCACTGGTGGTAGGCGGCGTTGGGAGTGGTCACCGCCTCGCTGCCTTGCCCGGAGGTGATCTCCTTCGCTGGTACAGCCGTGGTCGCGTCGAGGTGTCCGTGGAGACCGGCGCCAGAGAGGTTGGGCAGGAGCAGGCCCTTCCATAGCATGAAATTGCCGTGGTCGAGGCGTACGGGAGCGGAGAGGGCGATGGTCGCGGGAGATGCCGCGGGGATGGACGCTGCCGACGTAGAGACGAGGGCGCCGGCAGTCTGCGTCGTGAGGGCGGACGACGTCATCGCTCTGGCCGCGATGGGGCTGGCGGCGGAGCGGCGATTGGATCGCGCGGTCGCGGAGTAGGGCTCGCGGCGGCGCGTAGCTCTGATACCAAGTAAAACAGATTGTTTAGGGTTTGCGTGGGGTTAACAGCCCTCACGTCATTACTATTTATAAGGGATCAGAGTACATGTACAACACGTATGGACAGATATACAGGTATACGCTTAACACAGGGCACCTTATATACTGGTGCCCAGCCGGATACAGCCAAGATGTTGACATTGTGTTCACACTGTACCCTTCCGGGTTCCCGCTGACCACTTTGGCTTCCTAGCTTGTCTTCATGTGTAAAGTCGTTGTGCAAAACCAAGGAACCGATCTGTTATCACTGCCACGAACACAGAGTAGGTCCTCCCTATCCTGCGACGCCCTGCCGACACACTGTCGCGGTCAGGCACGCGCTCTGCAGATGAACAGTGACGTGAACAGTGCCAAAGTACGAACCCGGGATACGCGGGATCTATGTCAGAACGGCTCCTTTGACTTCTGGCCCGAGTAGGAAACCGCCATTTCTACTCGGGCCAATTCCTCTACCCGGCGGAGAATAACTTCCTTGATTCTTCCTCCTGGCCATCAGTGTGTACGGCCGAATAGCGGACGACCAGGTAGCGAGTACCGGGTAGCCGCTACTCTGCCAAGCATCTCTTCTGTTCCTGTCTTTAGCACTTGCCTTTACCCTACTCGGGGGTATCCCCCCGATATTAGTCCCCGAAGCTGGTAGAGTCCAGCGAACTTGTTCACTGGGCTCTGCCAGCTTAAAAACCAATCTTGCCATTGAGCCTTGGGTTGCTGAGTAGAACCTCCGAGTAGCTCTTTATTTTGTCTCAAGTTTCTTCTTTTCCGAATAGGGCCATTTCTCTTCCCTGTCGCCGAGTAAAATGACTTGGCGAGATTTCTAATCAGAATCTCTGCGTGGCAGAGCGAAATCCGGCTTTCGGCAGCGCAACTGAGCACGTGTCGCGTTCCCGTACCCCCGACGCCTCGGTGCCCGGGATCTGACAGGCCACGCGCCCAGTTTTCACGTCCCGGGCCCACTAGCCCGTTATGTCCCATCAAGCGCAGTTATTACCCACGATCGCGTCGTGGGATCAATTGTGGCCGTTACGCGCGCGTTCTGCGCTGTGTGCGTTTCTAACCGGCCCACACACCCCACGCCGCACGATCTCAGGGCGTAATTGATCCCATTACCTCTAATCGTAACGGCAACCCGAGGGGAGGTATAAATACCCCCTCGGTAACTCCCTTCTCCTCTTCCTGCCTTCAGTCTTTCTCCCTGCCTCTTCGTTCCTCCACCGCCACAGATCTCTTCACCGCCGTGCATCTCACTGCGCCGCAGCGAGCTTCACTGCGCCGAAAGGCCAGTTCTTTCCATCAAACTCCACCGAATCACCACCAGATTTCCCCTCCTGCCTGATGGCTCGCGACGACGACGCCCGCGCCGGGTGGGCTGGATCCAACGTCACGTCGGATGAGTGCCGGTGGTTGGTGAACACCCGGCGAGTTCCTCCCGGTGTCCGCTGCCGGCATCCCGACGGCGAGCTCGTCCCCGCCCCGGAAGCGGACGAGCACGTGGTGTTCCTCGCGCACTTCGCGCGGGGATTCGGGTTGCCCGTGTCGGATTTCTTCCGCGGCTTCCTCGACCACTTCGGGATCCAGCCGCACCACCTGCCGCCGAACGCGATGGTGATGCTCGCATACCACGCTGTGGTGTGCGAGGCGTTCCTGGGCGTCCGCCCCACGCCGATGACCTGGGCGCGCTACTTCTTCTTCAGGAAGCAGAGCAAGGCCAAGCCGGGTAGCGCGGACAGCAGCCGCGGGATGACCGAGACCGGCAGCGCCATGATGGTGCAGCGCAGCGGGACCAACCATCCGCGCGTCAAAGGCCTTGACTCCGTGCGGAAATGGCAGAAGACTTTCTTCTACGTGAAGAATATCCCCGTCAAGGAAGGTGAGCCTCTGGTGGACCAGATCAATCTCCCTCGGTGGACCAATACGCCTCCTACCGGGCAGAATTGGGGACTCAAGCCCCCGCTAGACGGCGACCTCAAGCAGATCAACACGCGCCTCGCCCAGCTGAAGGATAAGGGCCTCAAGGACGACGACCCCATCGCCTGCTGGATCTCCAGGCGGGTGCTCCTGTTGCAGCGCCGCGCACACCTCATGTGCTACATGGGCGGCAACCGAGATTGCACTCGGACGACCACGTTCGAGCTCAGCAACGCGGACGTGGCCACCTGGGCGCGCTCCATCATGAGCACCGGCCTCACCGACCACTGGCAGTACGACTTTGTGCCGTACAGCCGCATGAAGCCAATCAAACGGGTTAGTACTTCTCACCCTGTTTCCTGCATCTTGGTTCCGAGTAGATAGCCTTCTTAGCTTGGTATGCTTAGTATTCGCACTCTGTGCCGAGTAGGACACTTAGCAGTATCTCTGTAGGCTTCATGTGCTTTATGTTTGCACTACATCCCGAGTAGAACACTGGCTACTATCTGTTGGGCTTTATGTGCTTTGTGTTTGCACGCCTCGCTGAGTAGGACGCTTACTCTGTTATGCTTTGTGCCTGCATATCATCCCGGGTAGAACCCCTTACGCTGCTCAACTGATTCGTGTTGCTTGCTTGTATCCCCAGCGCCTTGCTCGCCAGCTTGCTGAGAGCGAGGAGCGCTTCGAGGCCAACTGGCACGCGGATCGAAAGGAGGATGACGAGGTCTCCTACGACACCGCGGACACTCTCTGCATCCCCCATGCCGTCCAGCCGGGTAAGCACCATGTCGACACGTCCATTCGTGACTGGTCCGAAGACGACGACGCAGGCGACCAAGTTCACCTTCTCGGTCGCGAGTAGCGCAACTTAATTTCTTTCTGTTTCTCAATTGTTTTCTTCTCCCCTACTCTGCAGAGGATGCTAATGCTGACGAGGGAGAGGATGAGGAGCCCTTGAGGTCGATCCGCTTGCGGTTGCTGCTCCCGCCACTCGGAAGAGGGCGGACAGTGGTGCCCAGGAGCCCACCGCCAAGAAGGCCAAGAAGGGCGAGAAGAAGACCAAGCAGGTTGCTGGGAGACAGCTACCCCCTTCACATGCAGGGTAAGTGACTTTCTTCCAAGCTGCATTCCGCTGTCATTGCTTTTTCTGAATTTCTTGTTCCACCGCTGCTTCTCGGTTTCTTCTTTCTCTCTTTCCTTCCTGAGCTTCCTTTTTCTCTTCAGCGCCCCCTTGGACGCTGATGCTGCTGCCGCTCCCTCCAAGTCCAAGAAGAGAGCCACCATTGATGTCGACAAACTCATCGACCTCTCCGAAGAGGACGAGCCCGCTGCAGGGGATGAGGCGCGTGCGCCCTCTCCCGTGAAGGGTGAGGATGAGGACGACACCAACGTCCAGGGCATGGACACTGACGCCCAGGACGCCGAGCAGGAGCAGCAGGCCCGCGCAGGACAACAGGCGCAGGATGCTGCTCGCGACGAGAGACTCCCTTCTCCCCCAGCTGCCACAGCTGGGGGGAACATAGAAACCGCCATCGAGCACCAAGATCATGCCGCCCTTGAGCGGCAGGAGGAGAGCCAGGAGCAGCAGGATACTGACGCTGCTGCCGATGACCCCGCGGCCCAGCCATGGGTAGATAACCAAGATGACGTACTGCAAGACTCCGCTGCCGAGCAGCGGGTTGAGACAACTGCGGCGGAGCCGAAGCTGTAGAGCCACGCGCAGCCGTACGCTGCGCCCGGTAGCCAGTCCTTGGCGCCGGGTGCCCAGCAAGCCACTCCACCAACTGCGCCAAACTCCCCGCCCATGAAGAAGACCAAGACCATAGCCAGCCCGCCAGCCAAGTAGATCACCAAGAAGACTGCCTCCGATGCTGCTGGCAAGAAAGATGCAGCCGAGAAGAAGGCTGCCGAGACTAAAACTGAGAATCCAGCAGCCGAGAAGAAGGCTGCCGAGAAGCCGGCTGCCGAGAAGAAGGCCGCCGAGAAGCAGGCTGCCCAGCCAGCCGCCGAGAAGAAGGCCGAGAAGAAAGCTTCCTAGCCAGACGCCCCCGTCCGCAGGAATCCTTCTCGGGGCGCTGCTCAAGATTCCGCCGTGATGCCGCCACCGAAACCAACTGCGACGCCTGCCGCGAAGAGTGGGCAACTTACCATTGGTGCTTCCGGCAGCGGTGCAGGCACAGCCGCGGGATCAAGCGTCAAAGACCCGCCTGCCTACCCGCCTTACATGCTGCAAGCGAGCAAACAATATAGCATTGGTCTGACCAAGGCCGAGAAACAACTCGCTCTTACGAGAGGCAAACAGGCCCAGGCTGTGGATTCCAAGCTGCCGGCCAAGGACAAGGCCCAATCGATCTTCTCGCGCGAGATCCAGGAGACCGAGGTGGAGTCCCAGGGTCTCGAGCAGATAATCGACCGGGTGGGCTTCATTGACGCTGAGTGGAACAGCGCGTTCCTTGGCAACGAGCCTTGGAATGGTCTGGCCTTGGGCAAGCTGGATCACTGGCGCACCGACTGGAATAAGGCGGACATGGGCTACAATCCCATGACCATCTCGTCCGCCACCAGTACGCTTGCTGCAAAGCTGTTCGTCCACCGCAAGGCTGCAGAGGATATTGAGCAAACTTATGCGGTAAGTTTTGCTTTGCCTGTTCCGAATTGCGCTTTTCTTCTCTTCTATTCTTATCCATCACCCAGTCCCCGAGATTCGGGCCGAGTAGGCGGTCACTCAACCGAGTTGGCGTCTTCTCGGGTCAAATCTTCAAAACATTGTCTAACTCCTTTTCTTTCTGCTTCTCAGAATAGCCTTTTGAAGAGAACATCCCTTTCTCGGACCCTGCTCTGGAATCACAGCATTGCCAAAAGGCGCCTTGAGGCCCTAGAAGCTGAACGCAAAAGCGATGCCGTGACCGAGAAGGAGGCCGTAGCTCGCACCCTACAGCTTTCCGAGATGGAAAGTAAGCTTTCAGCTATTCGGTTCATGCGTTTTGTGTTTACGCCCGTTTTTGCTTTCTGCTCTAACTCCTTGTACTTCGCAGGCAAGATCAAGACGCTGACAGAGGAGCACCAGCACTGTAACGTCTTTGTTGAAAACGCCGAGACCACCATCAAGAAGTTGGAAGGTGAGTTGTCGCCTTCTCGGTTTGTTCTCCTCCTCCTTCTGTGCTATCTGCTGACCATACCTTTCTCCTCCGCAGAAGATTACAAGAAGTTTCGTGAAGAGCATCTCGACTGCGTGCAGCCCGCCGAGTTGCAGCAGCAATTGGCAAACCAGGCCGTCGAGCTCAAGAGCCAACATACCACCGAGCTGGAGCCGCTGCAGGTCCAGTTAAGGACTGCCCTTCAGGACATCCTAGATTTAACCGCCGAGAAGAACAAGTTGGAGGCAGCCGCCAAGGCCAAGGAAAGGGCCCTTGAGCGGGAGTGCGATACGCAGAGGAAGAGCAACTCGGACCTCATGCTCCAATTGGCCCAGTTCCGGAGGGTCGAGGAGCGGCACGTTGCTGATGAGGAGTCATGGAAGCGCAAGCTGGAATCGCTACTCTGCAATCTGAACAGTAAGTTCTCGCATCTTAGTGCCTCTCTGTTTCCTTCCTCTCTCTTTTGTCCGATTTGCATCTCTTTGCTGCTTTCCTTTCTAATCTTTTTTGATAGCATTTTCAGAAATCTTCCCCGATCTCTGCTCAGCTTGCAAACCTGCCCTGTCAAAGGCTCAAGATGCTCGAGTAGAGAGGGGCTGCCCATGGATACCAAGGCTTCAATCGAGGACAGCTTCACGAATATCCAGGGACAACTTCAGCGCCTTAAGGGCTTGGGCACAGATTTGACTTCAACTGCCTTCAGGCTCCACACTTTGTTCTGGCCCAAAGAACCCATGCCCTCAACTATCCGCGCGCTAGCCGAGAAGCTGAATGGCGTCAAGGCCGAGCTGAAGAAGTGGCGAGCATCCGGAGCTCGGGCAGGCGCGGACATGCTGCTCCTCTTCATCTGCAGCTGGTATGAGAATCTTAATCTCAATACCATCCTCGAGATGCGCCGCGATTCCAAGTGGGAGAAGGATCCCGAGTGCGTGGCTCGCCGCTAGGCAGTCGCGTGGGAGATCGCCTCCTACGCGGATACCGCACGCTTCATCGACGGCCTCACCGAGCCCGACACGGATGTGGAAGGCGAGGGCGACGACGAGGATGAAGACGATGACGAGGAGGCCACTGTGTCAGACGGGCTGAGCTTCTTCACCAGCACCGATGAGAAGTCCGAGAAGGGCAAGGGCGCGGCCGTCGCGGATAGCGACGAAGAAGCCGAAAGAGGGGAGATGACCATTGAAACCACGGCCCTTGAGTTCGGCACTTCATCAGGCGCAGCCCTCGACGACACGGCGCTACTCCGCGCTCAGTCCACGGCTTCTACTTCGGCGACGGACCCCATCTCGGTGGCCACAGCCACTTCTGATCAGGCTGCCACCAACCCAGAAGCGGATCTCGCCAACCCGGAAGCTGACGCTGCCAAGGCCACCCCCGAAGCTGATGCCACCAAGACCAACACTGAAAATGCTGCTACCTCCAACTGATTATGTCCTGCAACACTTATGCTCGAAACTTTTATCAAATCCCCGGAATGCCGGGTGCAGATGTACTGAACAATTTATCTTCCCATTGCTACTCAGTTTTATTTTACTTGAAGTTTTTATACTTAGTAATTTGAGTAGCTTTGGCTTGATGCCGGGTTGCGTTATCATGCGAGTCCCCGAGTTGCATTTTTCATCCACCCTTCCTTTTTATCTCAGCTCTTACCTGCAACTTGTTGCTTTTTTGGTATTCGAGTCACAAGAGTTCAAAGTCGAGGTTTCAAATACTTAGCCACTAGGAAACAGTCATAGTAACGCTACCCACCACACAGCCGAAAAAGTTAACAACAGACAGTAAAAAGCACTCTACTCGGTTGCCACACGCGTCCTTCCCTTTGCAATTTTTCATGTGTTCATTGACTCTTTGGCTTGTTCTCTGGCTTGCCATGAAGCCGGTTTGCGGACAGCAGCAGAGTCGCAGAGTGTCCGGTGAGTATAAACACACTACTTTGTATGCTTTCGAAATTCTAAGCGTAACAACCGAGTAGACAAAGAGACAACAGAGTAGAAACACTTAGAGCAATTTTGGACGAGGGCAGTCCCCGAGTTCAATTTCAGATTGCAGGGTAGGAGTTTAACTCGGATAAGAGGGTACATACACACTTTTGCTCATGAATGAAAGCGACGAAGTAGAGCTACATTCCAGGGGCGTTTGGATTCCTCCCCAGCTTTATCCGGCCTGTTCTTCTGTGCTGGTTGTGCATCTACAAGGTAGTACGCATCATTGTGTAGAGCTTTGCTCACAATGAACGGCCCTTCCCACGGAGGGGATAGCTTGTGCATCCCGGTTGTGCGCTGCACGAGCCTAAGGACCATGTCTCCTTCTCGGAAAACCCTTGGGTTTACTTTTCGGCTGTGATAACGCCTCAGGTTTTGCTGGTAAACAGCTGAACGTGACAGAGTGAGCTCTCTTGCTACTTCTAGCAGGTCAACGTCATCTTCTCGAGTTTCTCTCGCCTCCGCCTCAGTGTAGAGGGTTACTCGGGGGGAGTCATGCTCTAGGTCGATTGGCAACACGGCTTCAGCCCCGTAAACCAAGAAGAATGGTGTGTAGCCGGTTGACCGGTTAGGGGTAGTCCTTAGACTCCACAACACCGCTGGTAACTCGTCTAGCCAACACCCTGGTGTTTTCAGCAGCGGCTCAATCAGCCTTGGCTTTATGCCTGCGAGCAGCATGCCATTTGCTCTTTCCACCTGTCCATTGGACGCGGGATGCGCGACAGACGCGACGTCTAGTCGGATATGCTTATCTCTGCAGAATCTCACCATGGCTTCCTCAGCAAAGTTAGTGCCGTTATCTGTGATGATGCTGTGTGGGTAGCCGTATCTCAGGATCACATCCTTCAGGAAACTCACAGCAGTGGCTCCATCACACTTCCGAATAGGCTTCACCTCGATCCACTTGGTGAATTTATCCACCATGACCAAAATGTGTGTCATGTTGCCTCTAGCCGGCTTGAAGGGACCAACCATATCCAGACACCAAACAGCAAATGGCCAAGTGATGAGAATTGTTTTCAACTCGGAAGCAGGCATGTGGATCTTACTCGCGAATCTCTGGCAGCCGTTGCACTTTCTTACGATATCTTCAGCTTGCTTCAAAGCAGTGAGCCAGAAAAAGCCATGCCGAAAAGCCTTCTTGACTAGAGCCCGAGAAGAGGCGTGATGCCCGCATTCTCCTTGGTGTATTTCCACCAGAATCTCTTCTCCTTCTTCCGGTTCCACACAGCGCTGCAGCACGCCTGTGGCACTTCTCTTGTGCAGCACTTCTCTGAAGATGGTGTAACCCTTGGATCTTCTCTGAATCTGCCTTGCGGTAACCTCATCGTATGGCAGGGTGCCGTCCCTTAGAAAGGATAATATGGGCATGGCCCAACTCGGCGTCTCCCGTGCAGGAAACACTGGTTCGTCCACTTCCATCGGGACAGGCACTGTTGCGTCATTTTCTGGATTGGGGTTGACTCTCTGCAGCCCCGAGCGATTGGCAAGGACTTCTTCAAGGAATGCGACAGTCCCCGAGCTGAGAGGGCCAGTCCCCGAGTAAGGAGGAGCAGTCCCCGAGTAAGGAGGAGCAGTCCCCGAGTAGGGAGTGGCAGTCCCCGGGTTGTAGGCGCCAGTCCCCGGGATGGCGACAGCAGTCCCCGGGTCTCCTTCTGCACCTTCCCAGTCAATCTCCATTGGGACAGCTTCTTCGTCAGGCAGGGAAGGAACGAAGATGGACTCCGAGTTGGGGGATGGCTTGATGGATGGCTTTCTCAAATGCTCCAAGGCAATCCCAGCCAGGATGTACTGCCGAGAAGATCCCAACTTGGACAGCTCATCAGCTGCTTCATTCTCTGCTCGGTGGATGTGTTGGAACTCGCAGCCTTCAAAGAATCCTGTCATGGTTTGAACCAGGAAGCGGTATGACGCCATGTTGGCATCCAGAGCATCCCAAGTGCCAGAAACCTGCTGCACGACCAGATCCGAGTCTCCATAGCATATGATGCGCTGCACTCCAACTTCCTTTGCTACCTTCAAGCCGTGTACCACGGCCTCGTACTCTGCAACATTGTTGGATGCCTTGAAGTGGATTTGCAGTACGTACTTGAGTTGATCTCGCTTGGGTGACGTAAGCACTACGCCAGCACCAAGGCCTTCTTTCATCTTGGAGCCATCAAAGTGCATCTTCCAGTAGTTGGATACCGAAGTGGGAGGCTCATATTGCACCTTAGCCCAATCCACCAGGAATTCTGCCAGGATCTGAGACTTGATGGCTTCTCTTCTCGCATACGCGGGAGCGTACGCGGCTAGCTCGATTGCCCACTTGGCTACTCTGCCACTTGCTTCCTTGTTACCCATGATATCCGAGATGGGAGCTGAGCTCACCACTGTGATGGGGTGCTCTTGGAAGTAGTGCTTCAGTTTCTTGGCGCCCAGGTACACGCCGTAAGTCATCTTCTGGTAGTGAGGGTAATTCTGTTTGGAGCTGGACAACACCTCACTGAGATAATACACCGGCCTCTGCACACTCTTGCCTTCTTCTTCTCGTTCCACCACAATCACCACACTCACTACCCGGTTAGTAGCAGCAATGTATAGCAGCATTGGCTCCTTGGGTAGCGGACTAGCCAAGATGGGAGCGCTACCCAGCATTGCCTTTAGCTCTTTGAATGCCACATCCGCCTGCGGTGTCCAGACGAACTTGTCACTTTTCTTCATCAACTGATACAAAGGCAGGGCCTTCTCGCCCATTCTGCCCAAGAAACGGCTCAGTGATGCCAAGCACACAATGAATTTTTGCACATCCTTCAGGGATCTCGGCAAAGACATGCTCTCAATAGCTTTTATCTTTGAAGGATTGGCCTCAATGCCCCGACTGGATACCAAGAAGCCGAGTAGCTTGCCAGCCGGGACGCCAAAGGTGCATTTACTCGGGTTCAGCTTCATCTTATACTTGCGCAAGTTAGCGAAAGTTTCCTCAAGGTCACTAAGCAGAGTATGTGTTTTATTCGTTTTGATGACAATGTCATCTACGTACACCTGCACATTTTTGCCGAGTTGATCATGCAAGCATTTCTGCATGCATCTCTGATAAGTGGCACCCGCATTCCGCAACCCGAAACACATGACACGATAGCAATAAGCCCCGTACGGGGTAATGAAAGCAGTCTTTATTTGATCAGCAGGATTGAGGGCTATCTGGTGAAAACCAGAGTAGGCATCTATGAAAGACAGCAGTTCACAACCAGCAGTGGAATCGATCACCTGATCGATGCGAGGTAGCGGAAAAGGATCCTTGGGGCATGCCTTGTTCAAGTCGGTGTAGTCGACGCACATACGCCATGCGGTAGCAGCCTTGGGATCCTCCTTCTTCTTCTCGACCATGACCGGGTTGGCTAGCCAATCCGGATGCAGCACCTCCATGATGAAATTGCTTATCAGCAGCTTGGTGATCAGGTCACCTATGGCCTTCCTCCTCTCATCTCCGAAACGGCGCATAGCCTGCTTCACTGGTTTGGCGTCAGGACGCACATGTAGCGAGTGCTCAACCAACTCCCTCGGGACACCTGATAAATCCTCATTGGACTAGGCGAACACGTCCCGATTCTCACGGAGGAAGTGGATGAGCTCGCTTTCCTATTTCTCCCCCAACCCGGAGCCAATGATGGCAACACGGTCGGGAAACTCGGGGTCAACCTGGATCTTCTTTGTCTCCTGAGATGCCTGGAACGCCGTCCCGTGCTGGGAACTCGGCACACCAGGCGCACCAGCTTGCGCGGATTGCGTCATAGCTACCACCTCGTACATCTTCTTCTTCTCGGCAGCGATCACCATGGATTCCGCCAACTGAGAACCAGCAGAGGCACACTCCATAGACTTCTTGTAATCACCAGAGATGGTAATCACGCCATTGGGACCAGGGATCTTCATCTTCAGATATGCAGTGTGGGTAGAGGCCATGAACTTGCTCAGAGCAGGCCTGCCGAGCAGGGCATGGTAGGGGCTCTGGTCATCAACCACTTCAAACTGCAGGCTCTCCGTGCGGCAGTTCTCCCTGGTGCCGAATAGCACATCTATCCATACTCGGCCAATCGGATTGCAAGAGACTCCTGGCACAATGCCATGGAAAGTGGTCTTGCTGGGTAGCAGCATGTTCTCGGCCATACCGAGCTTCTCGAGTGTGTCTCTGTACACAATGTTGATGCTGCTGCCGTTGTCGATCAGTACCTTGCTGAACCTCACATTCTTCTCGGGACCCAAGAAGGTAGGATCCAGCACCAAGGCGTAGCTACCCGGGTTGGGCATCACCTTGGGATGATCTACTCGGGACCACGTGATCTCTTGGTTGCACCAATGCATATAGTGAGGAACAGCAGGGATCACAGCATTGACCTCCATTGTCGAGACATCGTAGTAGTTTTCATAGACGGGGGTGCCATGAGACTACGGTAGAGACGTGGGGTAACGGGATAGCGTAGTAACACAGAACACAGGATTTTACCCAGGTTCGGTACGTCGCGACAGTACGACGTGCCTACTCCTGCACTTCTCACTAATTGGGACTAAAGCCCGTAAACAGGGTTACAATGTGAGGGTTTAGATCTAGGCTACTCGACGAGGATGAGCTTCTCGGCGAGTTGGCGTAGAGCTTCTCTGTTATTCCTCTCTTATCTATCTATCTCCCGTCCGGCTTTATATATAGCCGGATTAGGGTTTACAGAATAGGAAACCTAGAAGACTACGGTAACTTGTAACTTGGAAAGCAAGGAATCCGTCTTCTCCTCCAAGCCAGATCACATGGGCCGTGATCCGGGTTCTTCTAGAATCCGGCTTCTGTGCGTCGGATTACTGGGCCGCCTAATGGACCTAAGCCCACTACCTCTTAGGCCACCCTGGCAATCCGGCAATTTGTCTACCATCTTCTATACCCCTATTTGGTATATATCCGACAGTAGCCCCCAAGAAGGATCGAAACTCTGATTCTCCGCCGTTCGCCAAATATTCTTTGTCCGAGAAATATTGATTCAGCAGTCTTGATTCTTCTTATTCTTCTTTTGAAAAAGATGGTGACATGAAACTCGGAATCCTGAAAATCCAGCTTTTCTCTCACGATCCTTCGCGGAGATGGAACTTCTTACGTCAGCGCACTTAACCATGCGTTTGGGTTTTACTCGGAAACCCCAGAAACACATCTCTGACAGGTTCTCGCGGGAAACGAGGTGATAATCATCATTACCCTGTCGTTTCATTTCCCGGATTTTCCGGCGAGTGACACGCGGCAAACATCCAACGGTCAAAATAGCCGTTGGCACGTATCTTGACGGATTTTCAGCTATAAATAGCCATCCTCGTCCTCAACGAAAATCTTACGCACTCTCACCGCACTCGCCATTGACGCACACGAGCTCTCAAGCGAAGCACTGCCCCGAGCGCTCCTCACCTCCAAGCACACCCGAAACGAATCGCGCCGCCAGGAAATGGCAAGCTCACCGTCTTCGCCCAATCGCGCCGCCAGGAAATGGCAAGCTCACCATCTTCGCCGACTCGCCCCGAGCGCTCCTCACCTCCAAGCACACCCGAAGCGAAGCACTGCCACTGCCTCCGCCACCGGAGCAGATGAAGAGGCGGAATCTGCAGGCAACTGGATTGCCTGCAGCATTCCCCCGGCTCTTCTTCCAAACTTGGAGAAAGAGGGCCTGATCCTCCAAGGGAAATGGCGGCTCCCTGAAGACGAGAACGAGCCAGCGCCAAGAGACGGCGAAAGGGTTCTTCTTTCTTCCTACCTCCTGAGAGGTATGGGGCTCCCTCCTTCCGCTTTTTTCCTCCAAGTCCTTTCTCACTACAACATCCAACCCCACAACCTGCCACCCAACTCCATTCTTTATATGGCCGGGTTCCAGGCCCTATTCGAGGGTTACTTAGGTTTAGAGCCTAGGTTAGATTTCTGGATGTATTGTTTCGGGGTTAAGCGGAACTCCTCGGAGGGCGCACTCCCGACTTGCGGGACCATCTCCTTTACTCTTCGGAGGTTTAGGGAAGATTGGTTCCCCAAGATCAAGACATCAGAATCCGTCAAATTTTGGACGGGTTCTTTCTTCTATCATCCCGATGTGCCTTTTCCAAAAAGGCCATCGGGTTTCCACCTTTCGCCAACACCGCTGCTGTTCCCCAAGAGAATTGGGGAACAGAAGCCATCCAAGTCCTGCCGCCTGATCTACTAAGGATCAAGCGGCGCATCGTGTAACACCTGGGGTGTTACCCTAAACAGAAGTTGGTTGTTTTCTTTTTTGCATGCATCACATGCATCATAAGCATTGCATCATGTTTTCCAAACCACTCCAAAATTCAAACCAATTAAAACTTTAAAAACATGTCCAAAAATTTATAATTAAACATGGCAACCTAAACAACTCCAATTGTTTTTCAATAGTTGAAGTTGAATTGCTGTTAATAACTTTTCCCCCTCTTGTTAAAACCCTAATGGCTAACTCAAAAATTTAAATCACATCACTCATTAACTTGTTGGGTTTAATCAAACAACTATTTTCAATCAATTAATTAGATCACCTTCATTTTCAAATCAAATGCCTCAAACATAACCACTTTTGAATTTATAAACTTTAACAAGCCAATCAACTAATTTTTTTTTTAATCAAATTAATCATAGGGGTCACCCTATTTAAAAGTGTGGTTTTGTTAATGTTCAACTAATAAAGAAACTCATTTCAATTTGGCTTATTTCCAAACAACACCACAAATTCAAATATTTTGGAAATTCAAACTTGTTAATTGGTTGTAATTAACACCAGGAGCACACCCTATTTTTCTATGAATTTTTCCTAACCCTAAAAGCCTTCTTTTCTTCCATTTTTTTGGTTTCAGCAAAAAAAAATAAAAGAAACAGAAATAACAAAAAAAAAAGAAGCAAAGCGCGCAGCAGCTAACCTATCTAACCCTGGCCCAGCCCACCTAACACTCTACCGCGCGCGCAGCGGCCCACAACGGCCCTAAAACGTTTCGCAGCGCCGCCCCAGTCGTCGTCTCGCGGTACGGCGCCCGATCCGCCGTGCCACGTCGCCGTACGGCGAGCTCCGACGGTCGGGAGAGCACCGTAGCGCCTATATCTAGCCCTAGGTCCCTGGCGACAACCTAACCCTAGCCACCTGCCCCTCTTTTCCCTCTCTCCCCGCAGCGGCGCGTCTTTTCTCCCGTCTGAACCTCCCCACCTCTCTGTATCACCGAACCACCGTCTGAATCCCGCCGGCGATCGCCGTCTACGGTGCCTCGCGGTGTTCTCAGACCGCGGGAATCGCGCCGCCGTGCCTACCTCGAGCCGGTGGACACCTTCCTGGAGGTCAAGGTGGCCTGGATGCGCGCAGCCATCGCCGCTTCTGACGCCGGCGACGACCACCCCCACGTCGATCCTCTGCTCGACTCCACTCGGGAGGTGAGCATCCCCTGTCCACCTCTGTCCCTCCTTGTTTCCTCCCCGCGACGTGACGAGCACCAGCACCAACCTCTCGAGCACGTACACGGCGGCGATCACTGCAGCTCGTCGGCGGCTCCGCTCCGTTTCTGTCAACTTTCAGTTGTGCGCGCGTCGGGTTCAGTTAGCTGAGCTACACGTTAACCTCACTGCGCGTGTACCTATGACAAGCAACGATCACCCACCGTATTGGTTCAGTATTGCGCGTACGAACGAGAGGTCCCAGGATCGAGTCCTGGCCTCGCGAGGGAGAAAATCCCACCTTTTTTTTGCTCCCCTCGCTGACAGGGAGGGCCCCCTGTCAGCCTCTCCCGTTGCCACGCAAGCACAGCGAGCCCCTAGGCCCACTGGCAGTGCCTAGGGCTAGCTCCCTGTGCGGTGACACTTGTTTTTTCCAAAGTTTCTGAAATTAACTCTAGGTCCTTCTAATTAACAAATTGGTCCCCTGTTCTAAATTGCTAATAACTTTTAAAATATGACTCCAAATCACAAACTCTAAATATGTTTATTGCTTTAAATAAAATTGTCTATCTCATGGTACCATTTGTTCACTGTTTTGAAATTCCAAAATGCAATTTAAATTTGAATTCAAACAAATCAATTGCAAATTTCTAAAATCAATAACTAATTCATTATTAATCCAATAAATGCAAATAAGATATGTTTTCCATGCCATTTCAAATAACCTTTTTAAATATAACTTTTGTTTCCTGTTTTGAAATTTCAAAATTGCATTTAAAATTCAAATTTGAATAATTCAAATGTAATTTGCAATAATTCATAAATAATTCATACTAATTCCAAATAAGACAAATAAAATATGTTTTTCATACCAATTTGAATATTCTATTCAAATATAAAATTTGTTTCATTGTTTGAATAATTTAAATTGCCTAAATAATTTAATACTTGTTTATTTCATTTAAACTTGATAAAATCATAACTTGCTCAAAGTAAAATAATTTTCAACATGCAAAATATGTTTTCAAACCATCAAAGTGTGAACTTTTCAAATGTGAGTTTGAATTTATGTTTTGAATAAATAAAACTTCAATTAAATTCAAACTTGCTTTAAATCCAATTAAAACTTGTTTAATATTGTTTAATTCATAATTAAATTATCCTAATTCGAATTCCAATATTTGAAACATGTAATCCAACTAAAATTTGATGTTCTTTTCAAATACAAATTTTGTTATTTGTTTTGAACACTTTAACTTGATGAAAACAACAATTGTTTGTGTGACACCCTTAAGGAACCAAAATTCTCTAACTTAATAAATAAATTTATAAAATTGGTAAACCTTATTTCCAACTAGTTCTATTGTTGTTATTTTGTTGTTTTCCTCACCCATGCATCATACTAAACCACTTTCACCTGATGATTAGTTGGAAAACAATTGTTTCAACCATAATTCATGGGCTTTTCATATGCAACTCAAATTGCATATGGGTCCATTTAAATTTGTTTAACTTGTCAACTAGTTTATTTCTATGCATCCATACCTTGATCATGCTGGATCTTTTGCCGTAGTAGTAATTGTTGCATCCGGTGTTTGTTCGAGGTTCGTTGCTTCTTCCCGGATAGGACGTTGAGATGATGTGAGCAACGACAAGTTCTGCTACCTTGCGGGATCTCAGGCAAGTATACTCCCTTGCTGCCATATGGCTGCCTTTCATCACTTGTTACCGATTCTTTCCGTTGATTCTTTTCTGCTATCCTTAGTAGTAGTTGTTTCTGTTACGAACCCATCACATGAATCCCTTAACCTTGATATTGCCTCACCTCCATACCTATAACCTTTGCTTGTTGCCCGTGTCTTACTATCATGCTTAGGGTTGTTTTGCTCGAGTCTGTTACCCGTTACTTTCTGTTACTACTCTATTATGTTCTGGGGGCTCGATGTTTAATCAATCAATCATGCTACTGTTATTGCTTAATAATAAATTTGATGATAAGGCACCGGCAGGAGGCCCTTTGTGGTTTTGAGGCCTGCTAGTGTCGACCCTAATAGGAAAAGGGTCTTGTCTACTGATCCATGATGAGCGCACTACCCGCATGTGGGAAGCGAGTATGGGCGCCCCCCTCAACTTGACTCGATTCGCATCTCGTCCAAATCGCCACATTTAGTTCGGGCTTTCCATTTGCTGCACGCATATGCAGGTACGAACCCTTGGCGCTAGGGTGGAATTTTTGTAGTCGGCATTTAGGGCGGCGTGGTCTTCCAGTGCTATGAGGGTCCCCCTTTCTTCGGGGGCTCGATTAGCCGCGCACGCACAGCACGTGGTGCTTTGGGCTTGATGCGAAGAAGAGTTGAGTTGTGTAGAGTACCTCGCTTGGTGGGTTAGCTCCCCATCTGGCGGGTTATTCTTGCGTGTACGGCTAAATTGGTGCAACCCTGCAGGGATAATCTTCTCGAGAAGCCGTGTTTTCCGCGGTTATGGATTACTTGGTGAAAGTACTGGCTAACAAGTACTCAGGACAACTTAAACATAATGATCAAACATGTTACACCCAATGATTAACAACTTGACTAGTAATAGGTTTATTCATACAATAACTTGAATCACCTCTAATACAACTGTGTGAGTTATCCTCGGATTGCTTCTTCGGATAAGGGGCGAGATCCAGGATGGGTTTGTCTGGAGTTACTTTCAGTTGGTTACAATACTCGATCTTATCTCCTTTATGTTAGCCGGAAGTTGTAGTATCTTTCTGTAGTTGGTTAGTGCAGCCTGCTGTCGCTTATTTGCAATAACCCCTTCCTTTCCGTTGATCCTAAAGTATTTGTATCTTGTGATGACTGGCTACGCCGGTATCCTGTGAGTATGGGTTTTATCCCCCTTGCCAGTACTTAACCGTACTGACCCACGAATCTCTTTCGTGGCTGCAAATTCCAACTTGCAGTCAACAGGTATGAAGTCTGACGACGTTAGCTTGGGAATCCCTCCGGCTTGGCCTGGGCAGGGATTGGACGCTCTCGGTTATCTTCAGGACTCTTAGTCCAAGTTGTATCTTGTCCGTAGCCGGACGTTTGTTTCTTCCGCTGTTATTTGGATCTTTGTAATGTATCAGTTGTATCCCTGGCTCGTCTGAGTCATCTTGTATCTATCTGTTTCTGTTGTAATTGTGGATTATTCGTGAACTATTGTAATGTTATCACAAGTGGCAACCTGGAATCGGTTATTATGTGGATTTTGGCGGGAATGCTGAAAGCTGCATAGTGCCCGATCTCGGGGCGTCACAAATGGTATCAGAGCCTTGGTTCCGATTCCCGATATTGTTTCGATACGAATGGTTATCGAAGCAACGGGTCCGCAAAGCCTGTAGGATAACCTAGCTAACGATCGTTGTTTCTAGAGTGTCAAAAACTATTCCTGCTAAACTATTTTGGGAAAACATCTCGATAGGATTCTCGTTTTCTCCTTATCTCTATTCTATTTCCCCTCCCATCTCATTTGTTTTGGATTCTCCCCCTTGTCTATCTTTCAAAGTGTTAGGATCCCACGAGGGTGGACGTTTTCTGAGCCCTTAACCTAATAGGTTCGATCATCGGAAGATTCCTGGTGGAAGAACATCGTCGTCAGCCCGAGCAAGAATCTCTTGTTAGTGGTGTCGAGAAGGCCTTGTTAGTGGTGTCGAGGAGATTAACCGGAAGCACGAAGAATCGATAGTCGAACTTCTTTCCCCTCCCGGGTTAGCAGGTGGATTGCGAGGGCGCAATCCCTTGTTAGTGGTGTCGTCTGTAACACCTGGGGTGTTACCCTAAACAGAAGTTGGTTGTTTTCTTTTTTGCATGCATCACATGCATCATAAGCATTGCATCATGTTTTCCAAACCACTCCAAAATTCAAACCAATTAAAACTTTAAAAACATGTCCAAAAATTTATAATTAAACATGGCAACCTAAACAACTCCAATTGTTTTTCAATAGTTGAAGTTGAATTGCTGTTAATAACTTTTCCCCCTCTTGTTAAAACCCTAATGGCTAACTCAAAAATTTAAATCACATCACTCATTAACTTGTTGGGTTTAATCAAACAACTATTTTCAATCAATTAATTAGATCACCTTCATTTTCAAATCAAATGCCTCAAACATAACCACTTTTGAATTTATAAACTTTAACAAGCCAATCAACTAAATTTTTTTTTAATCAAATTAATCATAGGGGTCACCCTATTTAAAAGTGTGGTTTTGTTAATGTTCAACTAATAAAGAAACTCATTTCAATTTGGCTTATTTCCAAACAGCACCACAAATTCAAATATTTTGGAAATTCAAACTTGTTAATTGGTTGTAATTAACACCAGGAGCACACCCTATTTTTCTATGAATTTTTCCTAACCCTAAAAGCCTTCTTTTCTTCCATTTTTTTGGTTTCAGCAAAAAAAAATAAAAGAAACAGAAATAACAAAAAAAAAAAAGCAAAGCGCGCAGCAGCTAACCTATCTAACCCTGGCCGAGCCCACCTAACACTCTACCGCGCGCGCAGCGGCCCACAGCGGCCCGAAAACGTTTCGCAGCGCCGCCCCAGTCGTCGTCTCGCGGTACGGCGCCCGATCCGCCGTGCCACGTCGCCGTACGGCGAGCTCCGACGGTCGGGAGAGCACCGTAGCGCCTATATCTAGCCCTAGGTCCCTGGCGACAACCTAACCCTAGCCACCTGCCCCTCTTTTCCCTCTCTCCCCGCAGCGGCGCGTCTTTTCTCCCGTCTGAACCTCCCCACCTCTCTGTATCACCGAACCACCGTCTGAATCCCGCCAGCGATCGCCGTCTACGGTGCCTCGCGGTGTTCTCAGACCGCGGGAATCGCGCCGCCGTGCCTACCTCGAGCCGGTGGACACCTTCCTGGAGGTCAAGGTGGCCTGGATGCGCGTCGCCATCGCCGCTTCTGACGCCGGCGACGACCACCCCCACGTCGATCCTCTGCTCGACTCCACTCGGGAGGTGAGCATCCCCTGTCCACCTCTGTCCCTCCTTGTTTCCTCCCCGCGATGTGACGAGCACCAGCACCAACCTCTCGAGCACGTACACGGCGGCGATCACTGCAGCTCGCCGGCGGCTCCGCTCCGTTTCTGTCAACTTTCAGTTGTGCGCGCGTCGGGTTCAGTTAGCAGAGCTACACGTTAACCTCACTGCGCGTGTACCTATGACAAGCAACGATCACCCACCGTATTGGTTCAGTATTGCGCGTACGAACGAGAGGTCCCAGGATCGAGTCCTGGCCTCGCGAGGGAGAAAATCCCACCTTTTTTTTGCTCCCCTCGCTGACAGGGAGGGCCCCCTGTCAGCCTCTCCCGTTGCCACGCAAGCACAGCGAGCCCCTAGGCCCACTGGCAGTGCCTAGGGCTAGCTCCCTGTGCGGTGACACTTGTTTTTTCCAAAGTTTCTGAAATTAACTCTAGGTCCTTCTAATTAACAAATTGGTCCCCTGTTCTAAATTGCTAATAACTTTTAAAATATGACTCCAAATCACAAACTCTAAATATGTTTATTGCTTTAAATAAAATTTTCTATCTCATGGTACCATTTGTTCACTGTTTTGAAATTCCAAAATGCAATTTAAATTTGAATTCAAACAAATCAATTGCAAATTTCTAAAATCAATAACTAATTCATTATTAATCCAATAAATGCAAATAAGATATGTTTTCCATGCCATTTCAAATAACCTTTTTAAATATAACTTTTGTTTCCTGTTTTGAAATTTCAAAATTGCATTTAAAATTCAAATTTGAATAATTCAAATGTAATTTGCAATAATTCATAAATAATTCATACTAATTCCAAATAAGACAAATAAAATATGTTTTTCATACCAATTTGAATATTCTATTCAAATATAAAATTTGTTTCATTGTTTGAATAATTTAAATTGCCTAAATAATTTAATACTTGTTTATTTCATTTAAACTTGATAAAATCATAACTTGCTCAAAGTAAAATAATTTTGAACATGCAAAATATGTTTTCAAACCATCAAAGTGTGAACTTTTCAAATGTGAGTTTGAATTTATGTTTTGAATAAATAAAACTTCAATTAAATTCAAACTTGTTTTAAATCCAATTAAAACTTGTTTAATATTGTTTAATTCATAATTAAATTATCCTAATTCCAATTCCAATATTTGAAACATGTAATCCAACTAAAATTTGATGTTCTTTTCAAATACAAATTTTGTTATTTGTTTTGAACACTTTAACTTGATGAAAACAACAATTGTTTGTGTGACACCCTTAAGGAACCAAAATTCTCTAACTTAATAAATAAATTTATAAAATTGGTAAACCTTATTTCCAACTGGTTCTATTGTTGTTATTTTGTTGTTTTCCTCACCCATGCATCATACTAAACCACTTTCACCTGATGATTAGTTGGAAAACAATTGTTTCAACCATAATTCATGGGCTTTTCATATGCAACTCAAATTGCATATGGGTCCATTTAAATTTGTTTAACTTGTCAACTAGTTTATTTCTATGCATCAATTAAATTGTCATGCATCCATACCTTGATCATGCTGGATCTTTTGCCGTAGTAGTAATTGTTGCATCCGGTGTTTGTTCGAGGTTCGTTGCTTCTTCCCGGATAGGACGTTGAGATGATGTGAGCAACGACAAGTTCTGCTACCTTGCGGGATCTCAGGCAAGTGTACTCCCTTGCTGCCATATGGCTGCCTTTCATCACTTGTTACCGATTCTTTCCGTTGATTCTTTTCTGCTATCCTTAGTAGTAGTTGTTTCTGTTACGAACCCATCACATGAATCCCTTAACCTTGATATTGCCTCACCTCCATACGTATAACCTTTGCTTGTTGCCCGTGTCTTACTATCATGCTTAGGGTTGTTTTGCTCGAGTCTGTTACCCGTTACTTTCTGTTACTACTCTATTATGTTCTGGGGGCTCGATGTTTAATCAATCAATCATGCTACTGTTATTGCTTAATAATAAATTTGATGATAAGGCACCGGCAGGAGGCCCTTTGTGGTTTTGAGGCCTGCTAGTGTCGACCCTAATAGGAAAAAGGTCTTGTCTACTGATCCATGATGAGCGCACTACCCGCATGTGGGAAGCGAGTATGGGCGCCCCGCTCAACTTGACTCGATTCGCATCTCGTCCAAATCGCCACATTTAGTTCGGGCTTTCCATTTGCTGCACGCATATGCAGGTACGAACCCTTGGCGCCAGGGTGGAATTTTTGTAGTCGGCATTTAGGGCGGCGTGGTCTTCCAGTGCTATGAGGGTCCCCCTTTCTTCGGGGGCTCGATTAGCCGCGCACGCACAGCACGTGGTGCTTTGGGCTTGATGCGAAGAAGAGTTGAGTTGTGTAGAGTACCTCGCTTGGTGGGTTAGCTCCCCATCTGGCGGGTTATTCTTGCGTGTACGGCTAAATTGGTGCAACCCTGCAGGGATAATCTTCTCGAGAAGCCGTGTTTTCCGCGGTTATGGATTACTTGGTGAAAGTACTGGCTAACAAGTACTCAGGACAACTTAAACATAATGATCAAACATGTTACACCCAATGATTAACAACTTGACTAGTAATAGGTTTATTCATACAATAACTTGAATCACCTCTAATACAACTGTGTGAGTTATCCTCGGATTGCTTCTTCGGATAAGGGGCGAGATCCAGGATGGGTTTGTCTGGAGTTACTTTCAGTTGGTTACAATACTCGATCTTATCTCCTTTATGTTAGCCGGAAGTTGTAGTATCTTTCTGTAGTTGGTTAGTGCAGCCTGCTATCGCTTATTTGCAATAACCCCTTCCTTTCCGTTGATCCTAAAGTATTTGTATCTTGTGATGACTGGCTACGCCGGTATCCTGTGAGTATGGGTTTTATCCCCCTTGCCAGTACTTAACCGTACTGACCCACGAATCTCTTTCGTGGCTGCAAATTCCAACTTGCAGTCAACAGGTATGAAGTCTGACGACGTTAGCTTGGGAATCCCTCCGGCTTGGCCTGGGCAGGGATTGGACGCTCTCGGTTATCTTCAGGACTCTTAGTCCAAGTTGTATCTTGTCCATAGCCGGACGTTTGTTTCTTCCGCTGTTATTTGGATCTTTGTAATGTATCAGTTGTATCCCTGGCTCGTCTGAGTCATCTTGTATCTATCTGTTTCTGTTGTAATTGTGGATTATTCGTGAACTATTGTAATGTTATCACAAGTGGCAACCTGGAATCGGTTATTATGTGGATTTTGGCGGGAATGCTGAAAGCTGCATAGTGCCCGATCTCGGGGCGTCACACATCGCCAAGCTCACCTCCTTGGATCCGCCTCTAACCGGCATGGACACGGTCCTATGCTGGCTGAATAGGCGAATTCAGCCATTGGCCAACCACAGTGGTCGTCTCCTGTGCGAATACATGGGAGTCAAGGATCCAATGCGGACAACCACCAAAGATTGGCCCGCAAAGGAGCTTCGACGGCGCATCAACCAGTTGGTCGCATCACGCGACCAATACGAAGCGAGTCGGCCAATGTATACGGCCGACAACCCGGTTCCCAAGGTAATTTTTTAGTCATTTTGGTATAGTTTCATTCTTTCTCGGATTTTCTAGCTTCTGATTCTGATTTGTTTGTCCGACAGTTCGCGGATCTTCCAGATTCGGAATTGGCCTCCGAGGCTGAGCTGGACGCGCTGCGCACCGCTGCTACAGGTGGACGCAAGCGCAAGAAGATTACTTCCTCTGAGGAAATTATCGACCTTGACGGAATCCCCGTCGCCACTTCCAGGTATATTTCTTCTGGGTTCCTTTTCCTTCATGGGAACTTTTCATCCATCTTCCGTGTTTTAACTTTTCCGGGTTTTTTGTTTTTTAGCCTGCCTCCCTCCAACCTAAAGCCGAAGAAGCTCAAGAAACACAAAGTTGTTTCCAGCCGAGGCGGTCAACCTTCTCCCGCTGTCGCTCCAGATACACCGTCCACGATGGCGGAAGAGCACGCTGCAGCCCCCACGACCAAGCCATTAGAGCCTAGCCAGCCTGTTGTGTCGGACACCGACACGAGGGAAAGGGCGGATCTAGAGGTGGAAAAATTTTCTCGGACTTTCGACGAAGAAATTCCCACCTTTGACAAGGACTTCAAGATTATCAATGACGGCCTAAGCGCGGCCGGAACTGCTTTTGCGGAATACGCAAAGGAGTTCACAGAAAACTTGGCGGGTTTGCAACGAATGAGCCAGGTATGTAACTCTAGCCCCCAAGCATTAAACAAAACTGCATGCCTGTTTTGCTTTGATGCTTTTTGTAACCATTCTTTTCCTTGCTATGTTCCAGCAAACCGCCGAAACCATTAACATGGAAGTTTTCAACAAACTCTCCATCAAGAATAAAGAGGTTAGAAATCTTCTTTCTATTCTTGAGGAGAGAGACGGAACTGGCATCGTCTCAGCTCGCTTTGTCGGAAACATCAGGTAAACATTTTTCCTCTGAGGTTTGCGATTCAATTTTTTGTCTAAGTACTTATTCCGGAAATTTTCTAAACTCGTAATTTTATTTGCTTTCCAGCTGCTTTGGCTAAGGCCAAGCAAATAGCTGAAGATGCCGGCAATGCCGAGAATCTCCGAAAGGAGAATTTGGAGCTTCACAAGCATCTTGTGAAGGCTCAAAAGGATCTGGAGGCCAGCAACTTGGCCCTTGGAGTTTCCAACTCCAAGGCTTCTGAGCAGGCGGAGAAGGATAAATCCACCATTCAGGATTTAGAAAATGCTCTGAATCTTCGCCTGGAGGAAATCTCCGAGATCGACAAGCTTATCGATAATTTTCTGTTACCTTTTTTATTTTTCCATATCTTGTTTTCTTCTCTGTTTTTCCCCTAACACTTTTGATTGTTTTGTCGGAAAAAACAGGAGATACCCCAGATGGTACCCGGCTTGAAGGGATCCAGGCCTTTGGGAAGATGTGGACTTCTATCCGTGCTGCTGGAATGCAGCTGGTGAACAAGTTCCTTCCCGCAAGGACTGGGGAGTTCTCGGAGGTTGAAAAACTTCCGGGAGCTATCATGGAGGTGGCGGAATCCAGGGATTCTATCTTGCGTTCCGCTGCATGGGGTGGTGCGCGCATGGCACTCGGCCTTATGCGCATGCACTACCCCGGTGCTAAATCTTGGCGCGTGGCGTCCGGTGTCCCTCAAGGATACACGGACACTCAGCGAAATACCATCTTTGATGAAATCAAAGGCCACGCCACCCAGACTGCCTCCATGGTAAATATTTCCGTCAATTATCCAGAAGAGGAGATCCCTCCAATCCCCGAGGACGACAGCATCGAGGAGGAATCAGATGCTTGAAGGGCCACCTTTGACCTGGATAGTAAAAATAGACAATAGGAGCATTACTGTTCTTTCAATGTAACCCAAAATGTAATGCTTCTGTTTGTATGAATGAAAAATTCCGCCTTTTGCAATTTTTAGTTATGAAATTTTTTGCAAGGTTTTTCGGATGTTACTATTCCTTTATCTTCTAAGTTATCTGGCATATATGTTTTAACTGTCCTTAGTGTTTGAAATGGATCAAATAGCAATATGAATCGTCATGCCGAGTAACTGGGTGTAACCAATCAGTTTCAACTCGGAAACATGGACCATGCTAAAGGCATTTTTACTAACTAGATCCAGTAACCCAACACATACGCAATCATATAATGCTTAGAGAAGTAAGGAATTTTTTGACCGAAAATTGGGCACGCAGGCAATTCAAGTTTCCTTTAGCCGTTAGCAGACTGAAAAAACATTCAGTTTCTTAACGCCGAGTACGCAGGCACAATTCGGGTTAAAATTGAGTATTTTGTAAGATCATTGGGAAATAGAGAAGGTGGGAACATGCTTTTACTATAATACACTTGTAAAAAACATGAATACCAGAAATCCAACAACTTTATTTCATGATCTCAAAAGATGTTTACATAGATATTGAACTAAGTATAGAAGAGACATAACTGCTATGTATTCCAAAGCTTTGCTATCCACTTGACTTTGTCGGATTTCTTCAACAACTTGTATAGTGTTAGGGTTTTAGCCCCCAGCCGACTAATAAATCTGCTAACGGCAGCTGCGGAACCCGTCAACCTTTGGACATCTTTGACGCAGGTAGGTTTTGTGATGTTCAAGATTGCCTTGATCTTTTCCGGGTTAACTTCTATTCCTCTGTGAGAAACGATGAAACCCAGAAGTTTTCCTGAGGGAACCCCGAATACGCACTTAGATGGATTCAACTTCATCTTGTAGGTGCGTAAGTTTTCGAAAGTTTCTCGCAAATCCTCAAGGAGTGTATCTTTTTCCTTGGTTACGACAGCAATATCGTCCACATAAACATGGACATTTTTTCCAATCTGACTATGCAAACAACGTTGCATGCAACGCTGGTAGGTTGCACCTGCGTTCTTCAGGCCAAACGGCATGGTTACGTAATAATACGTCCCGTATGGGGTTATAAAAGAAGTCTTAATTTGATCTTCCTTTTTCATGCGTATTTGGTGGTACCCGGAGTATGCATCCAAAAAGCACAAAAGCTCAGAGCCTGCGGTGGCATCTATTATTTGATCGATTCGCGGTAATGCAAACCTATCTTTCGGACACAATTTGTTCAAGCCTGTGTAATCTATACACATTCTAAGAGCAGTAGTGTCTTTCTTCGGTACTAATACCGGATTTGCGGACCAGTCAGTATGGATTACTTCCTTGATGAAATCCGCTGCTAAAAGCCGGATAATTTCCTTGCCAATAGCCTTCCGTATTCTTCCGTCAAATCGACGGAGACCTTGTTTGACGGGTTTTGATCCAGGAATAACCTTAAGTTGGTGCTCAGCAAGTTCCCTGGGTACACCTGGCATGTCAGCTGGACACCAGGCAAAAATATCCCAGTTCTCACGGAGGAACTTGATGAGCTCGCCTTCCTATTTGTCAGTCATCCTAGTCCCTACGACGACAAATTTTGTCGGATCTATGGGATATAGGATTACCTGTCTTGTATTCTCGGACGCCTTGAAGTTGTCTGTTGGCTTCCGAGTTTCTTTTCCTGCCGGCATTTCTGACGGCGATACCTCCTTGGCTAATTCCTTCAGTTCTTCCTTTGCTATGACTCTCTGAGCGCAAATGGCGTTTTCTTTCTCCAACTCGTTTGCCAGCTTGAAATCACCAGCTATAGTGATTACTCCTCCTTTGGGTCCTGGCATCTTCAGCTTGTTATAAATATAACAGGATCTTGCCATGAATTTGGCGAAAGCTGGACGTCCGAGTATTGCGTGATACACGCTTTCGAACGGCACTACTTTAAAGGATACTTTTTCCTGCCGGAAGTGATCTTTATCTCCGAAGGTGACATCTAGGGAAATTTCTCCTAGGGATCGTGCTTGCCTGCCAGGGACAATACCATGGAAGCGTATGTTGCTGTAGTTGAGCTGAGACTCGGAAATCTTCAGATGCTTCAGTGTATCCAGGTACATTATATTAATGCTGGATCCTCCATCCATCAGCACTCTTCTTAGCCTAGTATTTTTAACAATAGGGCTTACAACAAGAGCTTGTGTGCCGGGTTCAGGGATATTTCCGGGATGATCAGACTGATCCCAGATTATCGGTGTGTTGGAGTACTTCAAGAATTTCGGGGTTGCCGGAACAACCGCGTTTATTTCTCGAAGTGTTCTTTTGGCCACCTTTGCTGACGGGGTTGCTAAGAAAGTTAGCATTGCTTCTCCATCAACTCTCGGAAACTTGGGTTCGCCTTTACGCTGTTGTTCCTGGATTTTTTCGTCAGTGTCCGATTCACTGTCTTCTTTGTCAGCTTCTGGCTTTTGTTTGGCGGGTTTCCTTTTGGAACCCTTCCCTTTATTTCCGGATCCTGCACTGCCTTTCATGTGCTTATTCAGCTGGCATTGTGCGTTTGTATGGGTGGGTTTCCCAAATTGCGAGTGGTGGACACAAGGTTCCGACTTAATCCTCTCCCACTCTTCTGGAGTGTAGTTGATTGGATCTGGGTTGCGTCCTTTCCACTTATTCCCCTTTTCTCCTCCAAAGGCTATGTTGACCTCTTTGGGTTTCCTCGTTGTTTCTGGAGTGGCTTTTTTGTCAGAACGAGGGGTTTTCTTGGCAAGTATCAGTGATTCAATGTTGCCTCCTCTTGCTCTGATGTCATCCTCGGCTGCAGCATGCTCATTGGCGGTTGTAAGCATAGATCCGAGATCCTTGTGCTTTTTGGAACCAACCATGAACGGTACGAGTCCGGGTTTTAGGCCATTGACGAAAGCATGCATTGCTTGTACGTCAGTTACTCCAGAGCAACTATTCTTCATTGCTGTCCATCTGGAGATGAAATCCACGTATGGTTCATCCTCAAATTGCGTGCAACGGTTTAGCTGGTTGATGTTGTTCGGGCGTTTGTACGTTCCCTGGAAATGCTGAGTGAATACTCTAGCCATATCATCCCAGCTGTCGACTGTTCTTGATGGTAATCCATTGATCCAATCTCTGGCTCCGTCCAGCAGCATTAGGGGAAGAAACTTGACAGCTTCCAAGTCTGTCCCATTGTTGATCTGGACGGCTGTATAGTAATCCGAGAGCCTGGTATCCGGGTTTGTGCTGCCGGTGTATTTCTGGTATGTTGGACCGACCTTGGCAAAGCCAGAATGCAGCGTTATTCTTTGGATCCTGTCAGTAAAACACTTAGGACCAAAGTATAGATCATCTTTTTCTACTCTGTCAATGTGTGCAGAATATCTTCCGGCTGAATGAACAGAAGGGGATCTGCTCCTTTCTCTTCCATTGTTGCGCGAACGCGCTTTTCCGGGATTGTTTCTATCTCTTCCGTGATCACGCCCTTTTGGATTAGGCGGAGTTCTACTCCTGTGCCTTTCTTTGTCCTTAGGCGGTGTCCGGGATCTCTCACGCCTGTGAGGTATATCGTATCTTCCAGCTTTCTCAGCTGGGTTTCTCGGAGGTGGCATTATTTTGCCGTCCTTCCGGTGTTTGTCTTCCCGATCATGGGGTTTATGTCCATCTTTCGGGAGATGGGATCCGGTCCTAGACGCTGCATCCCGGTTGTCGGGGTTTTTCTTGTCTTTTCTCGGATCCTCTTTTTTATCTTTTGAGTTGTCTGAATCCCCGGGTTCTTCCGGTCCAGGTGCTCCAGCAGCGCAAGTAGCTGTCTTGCATAGGGCGGAGTTATCATGAAGCCTCCCTGATCGCTCTTGGGCGCGCTGTTGTTGTTGCAATGCTTTTCCTAGGAAAGCATACACCCCTTGGAGTTTTTCCCCGTTGGAATACAGATCGTTGTTAAGAATCGTGAACGCTACTTCCGCGTTTTCTGCTGCGGTCTTGTATATTGGTTCGCCCTTGGCATCTTTGCCGTTTACCAGCTTTTGCCAAGATGGGTTATGGAACCTTTCTTTTGGCGGTAGTTCTTCCGGTCTTGCAATTCCGGGTAACCTAGTAGGCTTTAACGCGGATCTATTCTTTCTCTCGTACTCCTCTATTTCTTCCTTCATGACCTTGATGTCATTATGGGTTTGTTGGAGATGTTGCCGAGATCTGAGTAGATGTTGTTGTTGCCGTTGGAAAGCTTGTCTCCTGGCTTCCAGCATCTCAGGGGGTTCGTCTGGTCCCACTGGTGTTTGCAATAGCTCTTGCTCTTCCTGTTCCGTCATTGGCGGAGCAGTGATTTCTTTGGATTTCTTCTCCGTAGTCTTTGTTCCCCTAACATCTCCAACTTCCAGGTTTTCATCAGCGAGATCAGCTGATTTTTTCTTCCGGATTTTGTATTGGAGTTTTTTAGCAGCACGGTGCTTTTTCTTGGAAGAGGGAGGTTTTTTGACAGGTTCATCTTCTGTCATCTCCTTGACACTGGGGAATACCGGAGAAGTTTCTCCGTCTTCTCTCTCTTCCTCTGGCGGAGGGGTTTTAGGGCTTTCCTGGCTGCCGGCGTCCGTGGTATCAGCCGGTTTCGCCATTAGAACCTCATGGAATCCCTCTTGAAAGGACTTAACCTTTCTTACGAAGGCGTCCTCATCTTCGTCTTCGGAGTCGAAGTTATCCGATCCGGTTTCCGACTCCAACCTCGCCTCAATGGCGGCAAGCACGGATTCTGCTTCCGAGTTCATCGTCTTGTTGACGGATGTCGGATCTTCCGCCTCTGTGACGGGTATTTGATCTTCCGTCTCCATGACGGGTGCGTTGTTGTCTGCCTCTTGCACGGGATTTCCGTCATCCGTGTTTTCGGCGATTTCGGATTGCACCATGCCGATAAAGTGTGTATCACTTTTTTGTCGGCGATCTGAGCAGAATCCGACATCATAGTCATCTTCGACTGGGTATAGGGCGGGTGGGATAAATTTGCTTCCACCGCAAAACCCCATTGCTTCTGCAGTCAGCCCGATAAAGATGTTAGCAGATCCTATCGGTAGCACGCAGGCACTTACCAGGTGGTTTTGCGCCGGTATGTAGGATCCGTTGTCGAGGAAGCGCCCGACGTCGTTGTCGAACTCCAAGCTTCCGACAGTGATT
Organism: Alopecurus myosuroides; assembly: GCA_028641055.1. Classification (NCBI taxonomy): domain Eukaryota; kingdom Viridiplantae; phylum Streptophyta; class Magnoliopsida; order Poales; family Poaceae; genus Alopecurus; species Alopecurus myosuroides. The sequence goes on along the minus strand of CM054063.1, from coordinate 87,456,337 downwards.
GATCTTCCGATTCCGCCAAGTATCCCAGATCGGAATCTCACGCCTGACGTCGTTTGCCCCACGGTGGGCGCCAACTGTCGAGACATCGTAGTAGTTTTCATAGACGGGGGTGCCATGAGACTAAGGTAGAGACGTGGGGTAACGGGATAGCGTAGTAACACAGAACACAGGATTTTACCCAGGTTCGGTACGTCGCGACAGTACGACGTGCCTACTCTTGCACTTCTCACTAATTGGGACTAAAGCCCGTAAACAGGGTTACAATGTGAGGGTTTAGATCTAGGCTACTCGACGAGGATGAGCTTCTCGGCGAGTTGGCGTAGAGCTTCTCTGTTATTCCTCTCTTATCTATCTATCTCCCGTCTGGCTTTATATATAGCCGGATTAGGGCTTACAGAATAGGAAACCTAGAAGACTACGGTAACTTGTAACTTGGAAAGCAAGGAATCCGTCTTCTCCTCCAAGCCAGATCACATGGGCCATGATCCGGGTTCTTCTAGAATCCGGCTTCTGTGCGTCGGATTACTGGGCCGCCTAATGGACCTAAGCCCACTACCTCTTAGGCCACCCTGGCAATCCGGCAATTTGTCTACCATCTTCTATACCCCTATTTGGTATATATCCGACATCCATGGCACGCCTGTGCTGGGATTTCTTGTCGACAGGCTCAGAGGTGAAGATCATGTAGCTCTCGTGGTGCTCCTGGTACCGATTGCGGTCTCCGCCACCATTGTTGCCGTTGTTGTTGTTACCTTGGTTGTTGTTGTTGTTGTTGTTGCCTCTGTTGTTGTTGCGGGTGTAGTAGTAGTAGTAGTTGTTGTTGTTGTTGTTGTTGCGGTAGCCATCATTGTTGAAGTAGCGGTTGGCTCCTAAAGCCACCTGGTTCACATTTTCTCTTCTCGGGAAGGCTGGAGGCCGAGCGGCAGGCGCGCGAGCAGGCTGTACCGCGGCATTCGCAGCTGGCAGAGGAGGAGGAGGAGGCAGGCCCTCATTCTTGATTTCTTCCCACCAACTGCACTGCCGAGTAGTGTGGTTGGCAGGTCTTGCAGGATGCCGAGTGTGGAAACTGCATGGGCCATCCTTCATGTCCTTGAAGACAAAGTTCGGTGCCGGGCCCGAGTTGCCGCTACCTTGCTGGGAAGCGCTGTATGGTTTCTTGCTGCCCTGGCCCTGATTCTGGTTTTGCCCGTACTGGGCTCCAGCAGTTTTGGCCTCTGGTTACTCCCAGCTCTGGTTGCCACAACATTCACCTCCTCAGGATCGTACCGGGTATCAACCCGGTCACCTCTGCGCTTGTTGCGGAACTCGTTGCGCTTGCTGGTGTTGATGTTGTAGTTCCTTCTCGGCTCAGCAGCATCAAGAAGAGGCTGCGTCGGGTCCTCGAGTGCGTACTGATCCGCAATTCGGATAGTCTCAGCAAGAGTACTCGGCATCTCCCTCTGGAGCCTTTGCCACAGCATGCTGCCATGTCTGCAACCCTGCGCAAACCAAGTGATGGCCTGGGCCTCATTCACACCCTCGCAGGTGTTCCTCAGAGTACTCCACCGAGTAAGATACTCGCGGTCCGTATCCTCTTCCCGCTGCCTGCAAGCGGATAGCTGCTGCGGCCTATTCGGCCTCCGGTAGGTGCTGGTGAAGTTGCTGACGAATGCCTCCGCGAAGTCAAGCCAGCAGTTGATTCTGTGCTTGGGCAGGTTGTTGAGCCAAGTTCTTGCCGGTCCCTCGAGCATCTGCGGGATGTACCGCACAGCCCACCTCCGGTTGCCGCCTGCAATGTGCACGGCTGTGACATAGTCATTGAGCCAATCTTCCGGCTTGGTGTTGCCATCATAGCACTTGGTCCCCCTGGCGAGCTGGAACTACTTCACGGATGGCTCCGTCATGATGCGGGGACCGAAGCACTCTGGACCAGGCGGCCCCTTGCTCTCGAGTTGCGCGGACAGAGAAATCCGGTCCAGCTTGTGCCTGGCATCGCTGGGCTCCAGCACGCGCTCACCCACGCGATCCAGGATGTCATAGCCAGCCAACCCCATGGCCGAATAGCCATCATCATATCTGTCCACCTGCACGACTGCAGGTTGCTCCACCGGGTTGACGACTGGCGCGACTGCGCGCGGCTGCTGCCTCTGCCGAGTAGGCTGAGCAACTGGATGCTGAGAAGGGCCTGGGCGCTCTCCATGTCGGTCCTGGCTTTGAGCTTTATGGGCTTGATAGCCTGCTCCTGCAGCGTTGTGTTTTTGACCGGACTGACGCGCTACAGCGTGCTGTTTTGCAGCGACAGCCGGGTCGTACACCTGCATCTGCCTATCTCGGCTGGAATGCCCACTCCGCTCCTTCTCGCGACTCGGATGCGGCGATGAGGCCTGATCGTTAGATCTATCCGCATGCGAGTGCACTACCTGAGAAGCTCCAGCACCCGGGTTGGCTTTCCGGAACTCCTCGTTCTGCCTAGCAGCCTCTAGCACTACCTCGTTGAGCCTCTCCTGCTGCCTAACGCGCGCGTCGCCAGCGAGATGCGGCAACTCAGCAGCTACAGCCTCAGCAGCTCTAAGGGTTTTGGCGGGGGTGTTGTATCTGGGTCTGGTGGTGGCGGTGTTTTGGCTAGCGGCTTGGCCAGCAGTTTCTCCAACTGCTGCCATCTCGGTGCCTAGGTTGCGGCACGTAGCGCCTGCCTTGGAAGGCCTCCTCACCACGGGCGTGAAGCCGTGAGCCCGGTTGTACTCGTTCTGGTCTAGGTTCAGCTCTAGCCTAACCTTATCCAGCTCCGCCTGCTCGGCGAGCAGCGCCTGACGTTGCTGCTCGAGCTGCGCCCGCATGGTCATGAGCTCGAGCTCGGTGGGAGGTGGCATGCCCATCCGTACGGCGGACGCAGGTATCGTCGGAGTAGTGGAGGGAGGCAGGTTGCAGTCCTTCTCGTAGGGCTTGTGGGTCTTCCCGCCAGCACTCGGGCCAGCGAGATCCTCGATGACGCCCGCGGTAGCAGCAGCCGCACCCTTCCCGGCGTCAGCAGCAGGGCCGGTCATCATCACCTCCGTGACGTCCGCAGAGCGGCCCAACGGCCTCCCGCGTGCCGCGATGACGGCAGGGGGATCCTCCACGACATGCACCTCCCCAGGGTACGCGCGGTCGATGACGGTGGCGACGTAGACGAGGTGCGCGCCGAAGGAGATCACCGAGCCGCCCTCCGGCATGGCCCTGCCGCCGAAATCGCCGGCGTTGTCGGTGACGAAGTCGAAGGAGCCGAATCTGTGGACGAGGCCACAGACCACGCGCTCTCCGGTAGCAGAAATCGATCCCGTCCGAACGGAAACTCCAGCCAGCGCCGCTGGTTGCCCCACGGTGGGCGCCAACTGTCGTGGTGGTGTCACGGCAGATGCCATAGGATGGCTAAAGTTGTGGGGACGATGGACGCTGGAGGCGCTCGGGGAGGGATCACTCAGCGAGTAGCCGCGTGAGGGTGAAGCTAGCACTGCAAACAACAAGATCTACCCAGGTTCAGGGCCCTCGTGTGGAGGTAAAACCCCTACTCCTGCCTTTCTCTCTTTGTATTCCAGTCTCACCGAGTAGCCACAGTACAAGTGTTGCCTATGTCGAGTAGCCACTCTTCTCTCTACGCTACTGTAGTACTTAGTCGTGTCGTCCCTCGCGCAGGAGGAGGCAGGGCACCTTATATACTGGTGCCCAGCCGGATACAGCCAAGATGTCGACATTGTGTGCACACTGTATCCTTCCGGGTTCCCGCTGACCACTTTGGCTTCCTAGCTTGTCTTCATGTGTAAAGTCGTTGTGCAAAACCAAAGAACCTATCTGTTATCACTGCCACGAACACAGAGTAGGTCCCCCCTATCCTACGACGCCCTGCTGACACACTGTCGCGGTCAGGCACGCGCTCTGCAGATGAACAGTGCCGTGAACAGTGCCAAAGGTCAGAACGGCTCCTTTGACTTCTGGACCGAGTAGGAAACCGCCATTTCTACTCGGGCCAATTCCTCTACCCGGCGGAGAATAACTTCCTTGATTCTTCCTCCTGGCCATCAGTGTGTACGGCCGAATAGCGGACGACCAGGTAGCGAGTACCGGGTAGCCGCTACTCTGCCAAGCGTCTCTTCTGTTCCTGTCTTTAGCACTTGCCTTTACCCTACTCGGGGGTATCCCCCCGACAGCTTGAGAGGCTCCATCCATCTTGTGGAGTGACCTCGAGCCCTTGTAAAGGTTTGGTCAACGCCTTCAAGTCGACCTCATAGTGGAAACGAGAATCTCCCTCACCGGAGAAGCTCAAGGAGAACAAGGTGTGCACAACCGTGCTATTGAGGAGTGCCTAGGTGGCTCCCCACCTCTCCAACGTAGACGTACTTCTCTTTGAGAAGGAACTACGGGAATCATATCCCTGTCTCCTTGTTTACACTTGTTGTTTATCTTGTTACCTTACGCTTTACTTCCGTTGCGCATATTATATTGTACACATAGGTTGCTCACTTAGATCCACATCTAGAGAACCTTATATTATCTTGTCTAGCCCCACTAAAAGGAAAATTGGTAATCAACCTATTCACCCCCCCTCTAGTTGACCATAGTGAACTTTCAGTGTGCACATGGTCCTTGCCGTGATATGGTTCCTTGACGCCGAGCTTGTCCATCTCGCCAGCAAGGTGGTCGGTGGCGCCGGTGTCCATGTACCAGGTTGGGTCAACCGAGTAGGATGGAGTCGTGTTGTTGCTGCCGTGCGTCACCATAGAGACCTGGGGCTCCATGTTAGCGTTGTCATTACCGACCCCAAGGAAGTCTCTATCGAAGCGCTTCCAGCAGCGCGCTGCGACGTGGCCAACCTGATTGCATAGCTGGCACAAGGGTCGGTTACCGTCGGAGGTGTGCCAGCGGCGCCCGCCACCACCCCCGCCCCCTCCGTTGTTGGAACTAGAGGAAACGGGGGAGTTGTTGGAGTGCGGCAGGGCACCTCGGCCAGCACCAGCAGGAGACGGTGGCGGGGCAGTGGGGTAGCCGGGCTTGGAGTAGCCCCCACTGCCACCACGAGGAGCACCACGACCACCGCGGTGCGCGGCGTTCGCCGAGGCACCATGCACTATGGCTGCTGCACGGCGATTCTCGAGGCGCTGCTCCGTAGACACGAGCCGTGAGTAGAGTTCACGCGTGGAGATGGGCGTCTCGCGCCCGTTGACATTCTCGGCGAGATTGTCGTATTCCTCGTCAAGTCCATTAAGGACATAGGTGATGAAATCCTCCTGACGAAGAGGCTGGCCCATGGCGGTGAGAGAATCCGACAGAGCCTTGATCTTGTTGAAGTACGTCGTCACTAACGAGTTCAGCTTCTCCATCTTCTGCAGCTGGCCGCGGATGTGGACGGACTGAGCGCATGAGTGGGTGTTGAAGGAGTCGCGAAGGGTGACCCACGCCTCCTCAGCGGTGTTGGCAAACATGACCAGACCACCAACGGCGGGCGTTAGGGAGGAGTTGATCCCCGACAACACCGCTTGATCCTGCATGACCCATGCCCGATACTCGGGGTTGGGGATCGCGGCGAGGCGCCCCTCAGACTGAACAAGGAGACGCTCAGGAGGGCACAGATAGCTGTCGTCGACGTAGCCCATCATAAAATGGGAGCGCAGGAGCGGGAGGATGGCGGAGCGCACAGCAGGTAGTTGTTGCTGTCGAGCTTGATCGTCAGCTGATTGCCGAAGTGGAACGGTGCAGCGACGGCGGCAGTCGATGACGAAAAGGGAGCGCCGATCTGCGCCGAGGAGTACATGCTCCCGGCGGGGATGGTGCCCATGGCGCCAGTGGACGAGGACAAGAGGGCCCCAGTGGTGGATTGCGATGAGTTCGCGCCGTTGGTGGACGGCAGCAACAACGCCCCCTCTAAGGAGGCGGACATGGTGGACGACGTGGAGACCGCGAAGGTGCTCTGGAGGGCACCCGCAGTGGCGTCGGAGAACTCAGCGGAAGACATGAGCGGTGCAGCGGCGGCGGCCGTATGAGTTTCGGCGGCGGCGGCAGCGACTATTGCTCTGATGCCATATTATGACCTAACCCTAGATAAGAGCATGTCTAACAGACCCCTTATGTTTTCGCCCCCTAAAACGCGTGTAGAGGGCCCTGTATGCACTTTTCGCCGGCCGAAAACTAGTGCGAGCTAGCAGACCCCGTACCCCCACCCCGTAAAACAGAATATTCTGTTTTACGGGGTGGGGGTACGGGGTCTGCTAGCTCGCACTAGTTTTCGGCCCCCCAAAAACAGGGTTTTGCAGGGTTTTGCACAACTACACAAGCATATCAAACATGGCAGATTCAAGATATGTGATGCATAATCCATAGTTCTACATCACAAATAGATCAACAAGTTCATAGGTCATGTTCTAGGCATGGAGGTTCCCAAAAGTACTGCCACCACCAACGCGATGCACATCAATCTCGGAGCCCACCGTCGGCACCAAGGTTGGTTGCCTCGCGAGCTTGACGCGCCTGCAACTTCCTCGCCATGATCTCGGCCTTGCTCTCTTTCCACCACAGCAGCTGATCGTCGTCCATGTCCTTGGTGTTCATCATCATGATCTACTTCTCCTCGGCCAAGAGCTCCTTCATGGCTTTGGTTTGTTTGAGAGCCAACATCTGGGCATCCAACTCGGCCTTGCGCATTGCCTCCTCCCTTTTTGCTGCCACCTGTCGCACCCGGACTTCTAGGGGATACTCACAGTCCATCAAACAGTAGATAAATGGCTTACGGGGCATACCGGCACCCGCATCTCAATATGAGCAGGCCAACACGTAAACGTGTGACAACCATTATCTTACTATTCATCGTCTGCGCAAACCATCCCGTAGAAATCCAGATACTTCCGTTGACGTACTTCAAAACATACACACATGGTACGTCAACGGCATTGGAACAAGTGATATCACAACAGATCTCTACGACACAAATGATTGAAATAAGTTGCAAAGGGCTCTCATTAGAGCAGAGAATAGCAACTACAATCATTCAAAGGGCACATTGTTTCATTTAAATAGGGTTACCCCTATGAATTAATGTGTTTAAGGATTATAATTTTGAGGTGAATTGCATTGTTTCATTTAGGTACTGATTTGAAATACATTTGATTTGAAATTGGATTGAAATAGAATTAATTGATTGAAATAAAAGCACCATTTTATTAGTTGATCAACATGGAATAAAATGGAACAATTTGGTTGTTTTCACTTGTTATTTTTATTCCAAAAATTGTAACAGAACAAGTATGAAAACATTGTTTGAGTAAGGTTTGAATTTGAGTTGTGAAAACAGTGGAAAACAAATGCAACAAATAAAATGCAAACAACATGGAAACAAATAATTGTTTTATTTTGAAATATCATTTTAGAAATTGTAACATCACAAGGATGAAACAAAGGGTTTGAATTTTGGTTTGGAATTCAAATAGAAAACAAAGGAAAACAACTGAAAACAGTTGGAAAACAAATGAAAACAGAGAAAAACAAATGGAAAACAAACAAAACAAATGCAATCAACATGATGCCATGATGCAAAACATAAAATAACAGGGAGCAAACATTCTAATGGCTGTTTTTCAGACTTGGGATGTTACAAAACGCCCCCCCTTGAAGGAATCGCGCCCCGAGATTCCTACTGAGAAAAGAAAAGGTCCGGATACTTGTTGGGAAGATCCTCTTGAGCTTTGACACGTGAAACACATCGTGCACATTGGATAGACGTCAGGGAATTTGCAAACCACCGGAACATTTTCAAGTAAAGGGAAGAGATTTTGCACCAAGGGTGTATAGCTGAATGGAACTTGATTCATTTGGAGAATAGATTATCTGGCTAGAATGGTGGAACAGAATTATTGACATCAATGCAACACCAAGAATAACATCAATGTCAGAATCGTCAACATGAGAGTAACGAGGAATATGTGGCCTCCCATTAGAATTGGATTGTTCTTACTTATCTTGGAAGTCAACATTTGAGATCCCGGGGAGTGAACAGAGTTTTGATTGCTCAGTGGAACCAGAATTGGGTTGTATGTTGTGGAAAAGATTGTTGACACAAAGGAATGTGATGCTCCGGTATCAAATAACACTTTAACTGGATAAGAGTTTACGAGGAAGTTTTTGATTAGACGCCGGTAGAAGAATTGAATTGGAAAACAACAACAAGGTTTCAACGGACGAAAAGGACGTTGAGAAGAACAGGATATCAACATCGGGGAAAACGAGAACAAGATTCCTGAGGTACTACGGAAAACCCATCCGGGTTTCTAAAGGATCAATATCTACTGCTTAAGGAATAGAGGATCTGCTTCCCGGGCCTATTTGCCACCGTTCTCAATCGTGAGTAGGCAACATGATAAATCATGTCACAACCACCTCCATTCCTATGGACTAGTAGATATAACTATCCCAGAGAAACCAGGATTCGTGAAATCCTAACTTGAAAGTTTAGATGAGAAGGGAGAAATCAACGTTGCACTTCCTTACCAGAAAAGGGAGGGTGGGTGGGGAAAGAAGAAAAAGAACAGAATTCCTACTCTCACGTTTCATTTTTCCTACATAGCTACAAAATAGTTTCTAGACTCAACTGCGACCAGTAAAAAGGGATCCTACAGGCAGACAGGCTCTGATACCATTTGTCGCACCCGGACTTCTAGGGGATACTCACAGTCCATCAAACAGTAGATAAATGGCTTACGGGGCATACCGGCACCCGCATCTCAATATGAGCAGGCCAACACGTAAACGTGTGACAACCATTATCTTACTATTCATCGTCTGCGCAAACCATCCCGTAGAAATCCAGATACTTCCGTTGACGTACTTCAAAACATACACACATGGTACGTCAACGGCATTGGAACAAGTGATATCACAACAGATCTCTACGACACAAAAGATTGAAATAAGTTGCAAAGGGCTCTCATTAGAGCAGAGAATAGCAACTACAATCATTCAGAGGGCACATGCCCCAACAATTCATCATTACATCACAGCGGAAGCATTCAGAATGTCTGAGTACAGACAAGAACCAAATAGGCCTAAGAGGCCGGAAACGAAAAGACGGAGCCCATCCACGAAGTCTCGGATCCTGCCCGGGTCCGCTATCTACTCGTCAGCAGTCTCGTCATACTCCACGTAGTAGCCACCATGTAGATCCTCGGAAACGTCGTCTGCGTAAACCACAGCCCCAAAGGGGTCAGTACACCAACGTACTGGCAAGCAAGACTCACAGTTCACCAAAGTGTAACCCGTCAACACCAAGCACAGATGCTTTGGGTTCAACGGAAGGAAAGGGATGTAAAAGATGCGGCAACTGGCTGCGCTAACCCACTACAGAGATTCTACCACATCCGGCTAACAGAAAGGAGATAAGATCGGGGATTGTAACCAACTGAAAGATAACTTCAAACAAACCCATCCTGGATCTCGCCCCTTATCCAAAGAAGCAACCCGAGGATAACTCACACAGTTGGATTAAAGATGAATCAAGTTATTGTGTTGATAATCCTATTACTAGTCAAATTGTTAATCATTGGGTGTGAGATTGTGAATCATTAGGTTTAAGTTGTCCTGAGTACTTGTTAGCCAGTACTTTCACCAAGTAATCCATAACCGCGGAAAACACGGCTTCTCGAGAAGATTTACCCTGCAGGGGTGCACCATAGTAACCGTACACGCATGAATAACCCGCCAGATGGGAAATCACCCCACCAAGCGGGGTACTCAACACAACCAACCCTTCTTCGCATCAAGCCCAAAGCACCGCGTGCTGTGCGTGCGCGGCTAATCGAGCCCCACGAAGAAAAGGGGACCCTCATAGCACTGGAAGACCACGCCGCCCTAAATGCCGACTACAAAAGTTCCACCCTGGCGCCAAGGGTTCGTACCTGCATATGATGCAGCAAATGGAACACCCGAACTAGTACGGCGATTTGGACGAGATGCGAATCGAGTCAGTTGAGGGGGGCGCCCATACTCGCTTCCCACATGCGGGTAGTGCGCTCATCATGGATCAGTAGACAAGACCCTTTTCCTAATTAGGGGGTCGACACTAGCAGGCCTCAAAACCACAAAGGGCCTCCTGACGGTGCCTTATCATCAAATTTATTATTTAACATTAACATTAGCATGATTGATTGATTAAACATCGAGCCCCCAGAACGTAATAGAAATAGTAACAGAAAGTAACGGGTAACAGACTCGAGCAAAACAACCTAAGCCTGCTGGTAAGACACGGGCTCAAACAAAAGGTTATAGGTATGGAGGTGAGGCAATATCAGGGTTAAAGGATACATGTGATAGGTTCGTAACAGAAACAACTACTACTAAGGCTAGCAGAAAAGAACAACGGAAAGTATCGGTAATCAATGTTGAAAGGAACACGATGGTTCATGTGAGTGATAACTTGCCTGCAAAACCCAGTAGCCTGGTACTGAGCTAACTCCTTAGACGGGGTGTCGAAAGGATCGTCGGTCTCAACGTCGTCGTGTATCCGAAAAGAAGCAAACAAACAAGGCAGAAATATAAACAATCATTATCATGGCATAGTGCACAAACATGGGATGATGCATGACCATTTAATTGATGCATAGAAATAAACTAGTTGACAAGATAACAACAGGATTAAATGGACCCATATGCAATTGGATTGCATATGGAAAGCCCATGAATTATGGTTGAATTAATTGTTTTACAACTAATCAACTTGTGTAAGTGAATTAGCATGATGCATGGATGAGGAAAACAGAAAAATAACAACAATAGAACCAAATGGAAATAGGGTTTAACAAGTTTAGAAATTCAGTTATTAAGTTATGGAATTTTGGTTTCTTAAAGGTGTCACACAAGCATTTGTTGTTTTCATCAAGTTAAATTGTGCAAAATAGATAACAAAGTTTATATTTGAAAAGAAAACAAGATTTTAGTTGGAATACATGTTTCACTTGTTGAAAAAGGATTTCAAATAAATTATTTAGGAATTAAACAAGTTTAAGCAAGAATTAAATGAATTTGATTCAAACATGAACTTATTTGAATTTTTATTTGTCCAAAACATTAAACCAAATTCATATTTCAAAATTTTATACTTTTAGGGTTTGGAAACATATTTTATATGTCCCAAAAGAATTTGTTTTCATCAAGTTATAAATTTAACAATATTAAATGAATTAAATAAGATTTAAGTTATTTAACCACTTTTAATTATTCAAAACATGAAACAAAATTTATATTTGGAAAGGTGGTTTAATTTGGCATGGAAAACAGATTTCATTTGTGGAAATTGGATTTAAAATGAGCAAGTTATTATTTTGGCAATTTTAAATGCAATAAACAAGAAACAGTTGTATTCAGCAATTTAAATTATTCAAAACAGCAAACAAAGTTTATATTTGGAAAGTACATGAAAAGTTGATTGGAAAACATATTTAGTTTGTGGAATTTGGAATTGTTATGAGCAAGTTATGAATTTTGCAAATTTAAGTGAATTTGACAAGTTTTCAAATATTGCACCAATTTAAAATATTCAAAACAGGAAATAAATTTTATATTTGGATAGAACATTTAATTTGGTATTGAAAACATATAAAAAATGTTGGATTTGGAGTTAGGATGATTTATTTATGCAATTTACAAAATATAGGGCAAATCTGCCATTTTTTATGATCTAGGGACTTAGGAAATATTTTTCAGGGATCTAGATTAAATACCAGGGGCCTAGGTGTGAAATCTGTGAAGGTTCTGTGGCAAAACAAATAGAAATAAAAGTTTTGGTTTTATGGTTGGGAGGGGGACTCGAACCCCAGTCCTCTGCTTCGGTGGGCAAAGGGGCTAACCAGTGGGCTGGTGATGTGTTTGTGTTAGGAAGGGGATACGGTGGGGGCTTAAGGTTCAGATACTGCACAGAATTTAATTGGAAAAAAATAGAACAGCGAAAAGGGAAGAGATGGGGAGTCGAACCCACGACCTGAGGGCTCCCTGCGCGCGCTGCTGCCAGTGGGCTGTGCGTGCACTTGTTGATAGGAAGGGAAACATGGGGGGTAAGTGGTTCTGCAGCGAGATCTATTTTTCTGAAACTGTAACCGAACACGTACAGCAGATCGACAGGAACTCGTCCAGCGCTGGAAGGGTGCTCGCCGGGGGAAAACTAGGGGCGCCGGCTGGGGTGGTGTGGGGTGCGGCCTAGGGAGATGGAGGAGGCGAGAGGAGGGGAGAGCCTCACCTCGACTTGGTTCGGTTGATGGAGGAGTACGCTCGGGGCAGAACAGGGCGATGCAGCAGTAGTTCGCCGGCGGGAAAGGAGGCGACGGCGGCGGGGACTCGGGCCCTCCCGGCCCGAGGCGATGGGACGGCGCGGAAGAGGGGACGTCAACGTTTCCATTCCCGCCATGGGGAGCTCCCGACAACCACTCCTGCGACCACACCAACCTTCTCAAAATTCGGCCATGGTGGGGTTCAGTCAAGTTCAGAGGAACAGAAAGAGTTGGATGAGGAGGGAGAGAGGGTGGCGGCTAGAGGAGGAAGGAGAGGGAAAAGGTGCGGGTTAGGGTTAGGGTTAGGGTTTAGATGCTGGAGGGGGAGAGGAGGATATAAAGGAGGGGGAAATTCCATCGGATGGTCTAGAGGGAAGGGCAGGTCGCTGTCCTCCATGGTTACGTCAGTACCTGTACGGAGGTAGGGGGAGACCGAGCGGCCTGCTGGTGGGCTGGGCCTTCTCCCCCACTGATGAAACGTTTCTTTTTTTTATTATTAGATGTTCTGTTTTTTTTTGTAGCAGTTGCTTTTGGGAAGAAATTGTTAAGGTTTTATTTAGTAAAAAATTTCAGAAAAAATAGGTTAGGATAGTTATGTAATTAGAAACCATATTCCAACTTTGGATTTCAGAAATTTGATATTTTAAAAAGAGGTTTGTATTTGACTCCAAATAGAAACAATTTTCATTATTAAAAACACAATATTGAGACAACAATTTAAATAGGGTTACCCCTATGAATTAATGTGTTTAAGGATTATAATTTTGAGGTGAATTGCATTGTTTCATTTAGGTACTGATTTGAAATACATTTGATTTGAAATTGGATTGAAATAGAATTAATTGATTTAAATAAAAGCACCATTTTATTAGTTGATCAACATGGAATAAAATGGAACAATTTGGTTGTTTTCACTTGTTATTTTTATTCCAAAAATTGTAACAGAACAAGTATGAAAACATTGTTTGAGTAAGGTTTGAATTTGAGTTGTGAAAACAGTGGAAAACAAATGCAACAAATAAAATGCAAACAACATGGAAACAAATAATTGTTTTATTTTGAAATATCATTTTAGAAATTGTAACATCACAAGGATGAAACAAAGGGTTTGAATTTTGGTTTGGAATTCAAATAGAAAACAAAGGAAAACAACTGAAAACAGTTGGAAAACAAATGAAAACAGAGAAAAACAAATGGAAAACAAACAAAACAAATGCAATCAACATGATGCCATGATGCAAAACATAAAATAACAGGGAGCAAACATTCTAATGGCTGTTTTTCAGACTAGGGATGTTACACCACCTTGGCAAGCTTGACCTCCTTTTTCTTCTCGGTGATGAGGACCTTGGTCTCCAATGTCTTGAATGCTATTTCCTCCTTTGCCATAATGTGAGGATCCATCTTGTCCTTGAAGCTAGCTGCCTCGGCTTCTAGCCTCTGCCTCTCCTTCGCCTTCTTGGTGCCCTCGGGCTTGCCTACGTTGCGACCACTCATGTCTTCCTCTTCATCATCCATGTTGAGCATTGCCTCCTTCTTGCACTTTGGTTCTTCGTCCCTCAACTTCCACTTGGGAAGGTGTTGGAGCAAGTTGAAGCAATGTTCAAACTGAAATTCCTTGTTCTTGGAGGCGGCCATGTCTTTGTACCGCAATTGAGCATACTTAGCCTGCACATCAACAATGTAGTGTGATGTTTACACAAGAACACATAGTTTGCACAAGAAACATGTTCACAAAACTTACGTAGTCCGATGTCACACATCCACTTGGTGGATTATCCGCCACTTGGTCCATGGCAGCGCTCCAACGAGAACAAGCTGGCTTGATCGTGTTCCACCGGCCTTCAAGGGAGCGGTAGGATCGATCCGCCAAACTCTTCGTGTGAGGCTTGAGCTTGTGGTAAAGATCCTCAATGCGTTGCCAATAGCGCTTGCCGGTTTGATCAGTGCCGGTGGCAGCATCCATGGACACTTTGCCCCACGCACGGACCAATGTCACATCTTCAATCTCGGTGTAGTAGGACTGTTTCCCCGGTTTGCTCCGCCGCGCAGCAGCCGCGTCGATCTCAACCACGTCGTCGTCCACCTCTTCGTCGGCCTCTTCATCCTCGGCATAGTCAGCGTAGTCGTCGTCGAACGCACCAATGCCCGCATCCAAATCCACCGCAGAATCATTGAGCATGGCCATGTAGGTTGTCGCAACGGGCGGCGCGGGCACTTCGTCGAGCACCTCGCGGGCGTCAGCAGAGGAAGGCGTGGGCGCAGGCGGAACGGGCGGCGCGGTACCTTCGTCGAGCACCTGCGTGGGCGGAACGTCCGCTGCAGGCGTCGCGGCCTTCTTCACCTTTGGCGGCCGCCCCCTCATCGCGGATGACTTCACCCGGCCCCCTTTGGCGGGAGCAGTAGTGGTCGCCGCCGCCGCCGCGGGAGCAGTAGTGGCCGCAGCCGGTGTGTCGAAGAAGAGCTTCGGGATCCTTTTCCTCTTCATCGGCATGGTGGCGGAGATGATGGCCACGACTTCGGCGGAGGTCGTCTGACCACCCACGACGTCGACGGTGGCAGTATTCACCATCTCAGACATGGGTGGCGCGTCGTCGGTGGTCGGAGGGGCTTGTGAGACGTCCATGGCGGCGAGATCTGGCCATGCGGTGGCCGGGGAGGGCGAGGAGGCGGAGATCCGGCGGCGGCGGCGGTTGGGAGGTTCACGCGCAGTTGGGGAAAAGGTGAGGGGTTGGCCCTCTACATCTCCTCCCGACCCGCACATGTAGGGGTCGACGGGCCGCCCCCTACCGAAGCTTGTAAAATTTCGTCCGGGGTGGTCCATTTAAGGGGTCTGCTAGATGGCCGGGTAGAGCCCAAACCCGTATATCAGCGGTTATTATACGAGTTTGGGCTATTTAGGGGGTCTGTTAGACATGCTCTAAGAGAGGTGTGGAGATCAGCTCAACGATAATGCACGTGGCTGTGGTCTTTGTTTATATAGATCAAAAGTTACAATTAGGGTTTACAAGTACAGGGACATATTAGTAAATATACAACTAATTATATCTAACACTCTTAGGCCCTAACGAACTAAATTTGTGTTAACTATTTTGTCTCGTCTAGCCGCGGAAGCGCGTACGTGGTCATCGACCAATGGACCACCGGACCATGATGTCGGCAACCAACTATTAAGTAGAATATCACAACGTATGTATCTACTTGTCTGCGTACGTGTGGCAAATGCAGGTGCAGATAGACACGGTTGGTGGTTATCATTGTTGATTGCAATATATTAGACCTTCACGATTGTTCCGTTTCTATATCAGCCGTTTAATACGGAATTGCTCTGCGTACGACCCTTGTTGTCCGATTTGCGTACGACGCTTCAATCCATCGGTTCTTGTCCAGCCCGTGAAACCAACGAACGGCCCATCGTTTGCGTCGTACAACCGTCGTACGTAAATCGTCGTACGCCTAGCAGCGTTCCGTTTAATATCATACGTGGCACTATACCTTCTTTTTCGAACCGAGCGTTTAAAAGTTAGTAGAATCCATCGTGTCAAAATAATTGTCATAAAAATGGATTAGAACAGATCACAGATGTACTACCTAGAGTTAAATATGTTTAAATACATCCATATCAATGCCAATTATTTTAAGACGAATGGAGTATATGGAACACAAATTTCCTTTTTTCTTTCTTTCAGATGGGAAGTTCCTGGTTGAATTAAGACAAACAATTCTTGCACATGTTTTCAGTGGAAAGGGACTTTCTTATTCATGATCGAGAGTCCTAGTCGCCGCCATGCGACTTTTTAACCGTCCATAGCTTTGGTCGTATCGCCCCTAAACCCTCCCAACCTTCTCGTCTCCCTCTAGAACGCGCGCAAGAACACGAGAAGGAAGCGTCGGAGTCGTCCCGTCCCATCCCAACTCCCCAACTTCAATTGCGGCTGATAATTACTGTTGGAGCCCTGGTGCTCTTTTAATTGTCGCCATCGCTGTCATGGAAGTTGCCACCGGCAGCCCCAGCTCGGCCTCGGCGGGCAGCGGGAGAGGCAGAGGCGATCGAGAAGAGGCTGCGAGGGGAAGCGGCGGCGGCGCCATGAGGGACCGCGTGTGCGCGCGCGTCCGCACGCCGCACGGCGTCGGGGTGCTGCTCCTCGTCGGCGGCGCGATCGTCGGAGCCGCCGTCGTCGCGTGGCGGCGCCGCGGCGACCGCAAGAGCGCCAAGAACCTAGACCTCCGCGAGTAGGCCCCTCTTTCTCGGACTTAGTTATCTCTGTTCGTTAGCACACGATTCGTGCTGTTTTGCTGGGCCAACCGGGATGATAAGATCGAGTTTCATTTGGTGGATTTTGCAGCAAAGGGGAGGGGAAGGTTCTAGACGGTGGAGTTGTGGAGAACGAGCAGGTGAGGAGGGGCCGATGGGCTTCGCTAGTTACAAGTTGCTTTCATGATACCTTTCCCTTTCCGGTGAAATTTGGATGATTCTGTTTCACGATTTTGTTGAAATTTGGGGATTCAGGGCAAGTTCGATAAATCTGATGCGAGTTTGAGCAGGGAGAATACAGAGGTTGAAGCCAATGGATTGGTTAGTCTCCGTAATCTGCGTGCAATGTTGCTGAAATGCCTACTATTTTTGTTAATTCGAGTATGCAACCAAGTAGGTTTGTCGTTGAAGTGGCATATTCATCTGAATTATGGTTTCAGGATGGGGAGAAAACAGAGGAGCTTCACGTGATTCAGGCGAAGGTGGATGAGATCGTTGCTGATGAATTGGTTTGTCTCTTTTGTGCAAACCTCTGGATAAATTTACATAAATCACGATACATCATGCCTGTATTGCTTGGTATCTTGTAGTTGGTGCCTTATTTTTGTGCATAATTGTCGAGACATCGTAGTAGTTTTCATAGACTGGGTGCCATGAGACTACGGTAGAGACGTGGGGTAACGGGATAGCGTAGTAAACACAGAACACGGGATTTACCCAGGTTCGGTACGTCGCGACAGTACGGCGTACCTACTCCTGCACTTCTCACTATGAGGGACTAAAGCCCGTATAATAAGGTTACAATGTAAGGGAATAGATCTAGCTATTCGACGAGGATGAACTTCCCGGCGAGTTGCGCAAGGCTTAAGCTAGAACCTAGAACCTTGGACTAAAGGAACTTATTGAACTTATGAAATCTATCTCCCGTCCGGCTTTATATAATAGCCGGATTAGGGCTTACAGAACCAGAAACCTAGAAGACTACGTTTAACTTGTAACTTGGAAAGTAAGGAATCCGTCTTCTCCTCCAAGCCAGATCACGCGGGCCGTGATCCGGGTTCTTCTAGAATCCGGCTTCTACGCGTCGGACTACTGGGCCGCCCAATGGACCTAAGTCCATTACCTTGCAGGCCACCCTGGTAGTCCAGCTCTTTTGTCTACCATCTTCTATACCCCTATTCGGTATATATCCGACAGTAGCCCCCAGGAAGGATCAAAACTCTGAAACTCCGCCTTTCGTCAAATACATTTTGTCCGGGAAACTTGATTCAGCAGTCTTGATTCTTTCTTCTTTCCTTTCAAAGGAGATGGTAACATAAAACTCGGAACTATGAAAATCCGGCTTTTCTTCTCGCGATCCTTCGCGGAAAAGGAACACGTGACATCAGCGCTTTAATCATGCTGACGCAAGCGTCGCTTGGTTTCACGCGGGAAACCCTGCAACGTATCTCTGACAGATTCTCACGAGAAACGAGGAGATAGCCATCATTCCTCTGTCGTTCCGTTTCCCGGATTTTCCGGCGAGCGACACGCGTCAAACATCCAACGGTCAAAAAAGCCGTTGGCGCGTATCTAGAGGGTTTTCAGGCTATAAATAGCCGTCTCCTTCCTCCTCATCAACCTTCTTCACTCCCTCACTGCCTTCACCATTGGTGCGAACACGAGCTCGAGAGCGAGAACAATTCCCTGCCCCGACGAGCCCTTCCCACGCCGGAACGCACCAACGCCACCGAGAAAGATGGCGTCTCCGCAATCATCGCCCGTTCGCGCCTCCGTCGACGAGCTCCTGAACGATCTAGACCCCCAACTTGGGTCGCCCAAGCGCGCCGGCGGCGAGCCGGAAAAAACTTCGGCGTCCACAGCGGGCGGAGGGAACATCTCCGCCAACACGGATGCTGCGGGACCAAGGACCGCATCAACCCCGCCGTTCGCTCCCGAAACGGCGGAGGAAAAGGTGGAGCTCCTCGACGAGCAGCTCGCCGCCGCGAAGGCCGCCACCACCGCCGCCGCTGGAGGAGATGAAGAAGAGGAGACTGCAGGCAACTGGATTGCCTGCAGTCTTCCCCCGGCTCTTCTTCCCAACTTGGAGAAGGAAGGCCTGGTTTTGAAGAAGAAATGGCGGCTCCCGGAAGAGGAGACCGAGCCCGCGCCACAAGAAGGCGAAAGGGTGCTTCTCGCCTCCCACCTTCTGCGAGGTATGGGGCTTCCCCCTTCTTCTTTCTTCCTCCAAGTTCTAGCTCACTACAGCATCCAACCTCATAATCTCCCTCCTAATTCCATTCTGTATATGGCCGGCTTCCAGGCCTTATTCGAGGGTTACCTGGGAATAGAGCCTAGGTTAGATTTTTGGTTGTACTGCTTTGGGGTTAAGCGTAACTCTTCGGAGGGCGCACTCCCAAATTGCGGAACCATTTCCTTTACTCTTCGGAGATTCCGAGAGGATTGGTTCCCCAAAATAAAAACCTCGGAATCCGTCAAATTCTGGACGGGTTCCTTCTTTTATCACCCCGACGTGCCTTTTCCTAAAAAAGCCGTCGGGGTTCCACCTTTTGTGAACTCCGCCGCTGTTCCCCAGGATAACTGGGTTACAGAGGCCGTCCAGGTTCTGCCTCCAGATCTACTAAGGATCAAGAGGCGCATCGCCAAACTCACTTCCTCCAAACCCCCTTTGACCGGGATGGACACGGTCTTTTGCTGGCTGAATAGGCGGATTCAGCCACTGGCAAATCACGGAGGCCGTCTCCTGTGTGAATACACAGGAGCCAAGGATCCAATGCGGACATCCGACAAGGATTGGCCCGCAAAGGAGCTCAGGCGGCGCATCAACCAGTTGGTCGCTTCACGCGATCAATACACGGAGAGTCGGCCAATGTACACGGCCGACAATCCCGCGCCTAAGGTAAATTTCCCGTTATTTAGGTATAATATCACTTCCTGGAAAATCTACCTTTCGATTCTGATTGGTTTTTTCCAACAGCTTGTGGATCTTCCAGACTCGGAGTTAGCCTCCGAGGCCGAGCTGGATGCGCTGCGTACCGCCACCACTGGTGGGCGCAAACGCAAGAAGATAATTTCTTCGGATGAAATTATCGACCTTGACGGAATCCCCGTCGCCACGTCCAGGTTATTTTCTTCCGGGTTTTTTCTTTTATGGGATCCTTTTCGTCCATCTTCGGTATTTTAACATTTTCCGGGTTTTCGGTTTTTAGCTTGCCCCCCTCCACCTTGAAGCCGAGGAAGTTGAAAAAGCTCAAAGCTGCTTCCAACCGAGGCAGCCAACCATCTCCCGCCGTCGCCCCGGATACGCCGCAGTCAATGGCGGAAGAACTTACTGCCACCACCACCACCAAGCCCCCAGAGCCCAGCCAGCCCGTTGTGCCCGAGTCGGACACGAGGGAAAGGGCGGCTCCAGAGGTGGGGAAATCTTCTCGGACATTCGACGAGGAAATCCCCACCTTTGACAAGGATTTTAAAGCTATAAATGATGGCTTGAACGCGGCCGAAAGTCATTTCGCGGAATACGCGAAGGAATTCCGGGAAAACTTAGCAGGTTTGCAACGCATGAGCCAGGTATGTAACTCTAGCCCCCAAGCATTAAACAAAATGCATGCTTTTTTTTGCTTTGATGTTTTTTATTAATCATACTTTTCCTTGCTGTGTTTCAGCAAACCTCCGAGGCCATAAACCTGGAAGTTTTCAGGAAGCTCACTATCAAGAATAAAGAAGTTCGAAGTCTTCTTTCTATTCTTGAGGAGAGAGAGACGGAGCTGGAATCGTCTCAGCTTGCTTTGACGGAAACGAAAGGTAGGCTTTTTCGTTTTGAAATTTCCGACTTAAAACTTTGTTGTGGTTTTCTTCTCGAGGAAATTGATCAACTCGGATTTGCCCTTTGCTTTTTCAGCTGCTTTAGCTGAAGCTAAACAAGCAGCGGAAGATTCCGGCAACGCCGAGATTCTCCGCAATGAGAATATTGAGCTTCACAAGAATCTTGTGAAGGCTCAAAAAGACCTGGAAGCCAGCAATCTGGCCCTTGGAGTGGCTAACTCCAAGGCTTCCGAGCAGGCGGAGAAAGACAAATCCGCTATCCAGGATTTGACTGAAGCTCTGAACCTTCGCCTGGAGGAAGTTTCGGAAATCGATAAACTCATCGGTAAATTTTTACCCTTGTCTTCATCTTTCCATGTTTTGCTTTCTCTGTTTGTCTCCTTAACCTTTTGTATGCTTTATCGGATCAAACAGGAGACACCCCAGATGGCGCTCGGGCTGCAGGCATCCGAGCTTTCGGGGAAACATGGAACTTGATGAAGGCTGCTGCAACGCAGTTGGTAGGCAAGTTTCTTCCCGAAAAATCTGGGGAGTGCTCGGAAGTTGAAAAACTTCCGGGTATCATCATGGAGGTGGCGGAGTCCAAGGAGTCCGTTCTCCGCTCCGCTGCACGGGGTGGTGCGCGTATGGCCTTAGGCCTTATGCGCATGCACTACCCTAGTGCCAAATCCTGGCGTGTGGCCACCGGTGTCCCTCAGGGATACACGGATGCACAACGATCCACCATCTTTGGTGAAGTTAAGGGCCACGCCACCCAGATTGCCGCCATGGTAAATGTCGGCGTCCACTATCCAGAAGAAGAAGCTCCTCCGATTCCCGATGAAGAAAGCAGCGAGGAGGAGTCTGATTCTTGAAGGGTTACCTGGAACCTGGATAGAAGATTGAGACAATAGGAGCATTACTGTTCTTTCATTTGTAATCCAAAATGTAATGCTTCTTATGTATTAATGAAAATTCCGCCTTTTGCAGTTTAAACTATGAAATTACTTTGCAAGTTGTTTGAATTTTACCATTCCTTTATCTTCTAAGTTCTCTGGTGTATATGCTTTAACTGTCCTTAGTGTTTGAAATGGCTCAAATAGCATTATGAATCGTTATGCCGAGTAACTGGGGACGAACCAAGCAGTTTTGAAACTCGAAAACATGAATCATGCTAAAGGCATTTTTACTAACTAGTTCCAGTAACCCAGCATACGCACGATCAGATAAGACTTAGAGAAACAAGGAAAGTTTTAAGTGAAACTTGGGCACGCAGGCAATTCAAGTTTCCTTTAGCCGTTAAAAGGCTGAAAAATCATTCAGTTATGTAACGCCGAGTACGCAAGCACAATTCGGGTTAACATTGAGAAATTTGTAAGATCATTGGGAAATAGATGAGGCGGAAACACTTTGCACTTATAAGAAACATGGATGACAGCATTCCGACAACTTTATTTCATGATCTCAAAAGATGTTTACATAGATTTGAACTGAGTACAGAAGGGGACATAACTTGCTAGGTGTTCCCAGGCTTCCGCAATCCACTTGACCTTGTCAGACTTCTCCAGCATTTTGCGAAATGGTAAGGTTTTAGCCCCCAGCCAACTGAGAAATCTTTTTATGGCTGTGGCGGAACCCGGCAATTCTGGGACATCTTTTTCACACGTAAGTTCTGAGATGCTCGAGATTGCCTTTATCTTTTCCGGGTTAATTTCTATTCCTCTGTGAGAAACGATGAAACCTAGAAGTTTTCCTGAGGGGACCCCGAATACGCACTTAGATGGATTCAACTTCATCTTGTAAGTGCGCAAGTTTTCGAAGGTTTCTCGCAAGTCCTCAAGGAGTGTATCTTTTTCCTTGGTTACGACAGCAATATCGTCCACGTAAACATGGACGTTTTTTCCAATCTGACTATGCAAACAACGTTGCATGCAACGCTGGTATGTTGCACCTGCGTTCTTCAGGCCAAAAGGCATGGTTACGTAGTAATACGTCCCGTACGGGGTTATAAAAGAAGTCTTGATTTGATCTTCCTTTTTCATGCGTATTTGGTGGTACCCGGAGTATGCATCCAAAAAGCATAAAAGCTCAGAGCCTGCAGTGGCATCTATTATTTGATCGATTCGCGGCAGCGCAAACCTATCTTTCGGACATAACTTGTTCAATCCTGTGTAATCTATACACATTCTGAGTGCAGTTGTGTCTTTCTTCGGTACTAATACCGGATTTGCGGACCAGTCAGTATGGATTACCTCCTTGATGAAATCCGCTGCTAAAAGCCGGATAATTTCCTTGCCAATAGCCTTCCATCTTCTTCCGTCAAATCGACGCAGACCTTGTTTGACGGGTTTTGATCCGGGAATAACCTTGAGTTGGTGCTCAGCAAGTTCCCTGGGTACGCCTGGCATGTCAGCTGGACACCAAGCAAAAATGTCCCAGTTCTCACGGAGGAACTTGATGAGCTCGCCTTCCTATTTGTCGGTCATCCCAGTCCCTACAACGACGAATTTTGTCGGATCTTTGGGGTCTAGGATTACCTGTCTTGTATTCTCGGATGCCTTGAAGCTATCTGTTGGCTTTCGAGTTTCTTTTCCTGTCGGCATTTCTTTCGGCGATACCTCCTTGGCTAACTCCTTTAATTCTTCCTGAGCTATAACTCTTTGAGCGCAAAGGGCGTTTTGCTTCTCCAACTCGTTTGCCAGCTTGAAATCACCGGCAATGGTGATTACTCCTCCTTTGGGTCCTGGCATCTTCAGCTTGTTGTAGATATAGCAAGATCTTGCCATAAACTTGGCGAAAGCCGGACGTCCGAGTATTGCGTGATACACGCTCTCGAACGGCACAACTTCGAAGGATACTTTTTCCTGCCGGAAGTGATCTTTATCTCCGAAGGTGACATCTAGGGAAATTTCTCCTAGGGACCGTGCTTGCCTGCCAGGGACAATGCCATGGAAGCGTATATTGCTGTAATTGAGCTGGGACTCGGATATCTTCAAGTGCTTCAGTGTATCCAGGTACATTATATTGATGCTGGATCCTCCGTCCATCAGCACTCTTCTTAGCCTAGTGTTTTGAACAATAGGGCTTACAACAAGAGCTTGTGTGCCAGGTTCAGGGATATTTCCGGGATGATCAGACTGATCCCAGATTATCGGTGTGTTGGAATACTTCAAGAATTTTGGGGTTGCAGGAACAACCGCGTTTATTTCTCGAAGTGTCCTTTTGGCCACCTTTGCTGACGGGGTTGCTAGGAAAGTTAGCATTGCTTCTCCGTCAACTCTCGGAAATTTGGGTTCGCCTTTTCGCTGTTGTTCCTGGATTTTATCATCAGTGTCCGATTCACTGTCTTCTTTTTCAGCTTCTGGCTTTTGTTTGGCAGGTTTCCTCTTGGAGCCCTTCCCTTTATTTCCGGATCCTGCATTGCCTTTCATATGCTTGTTTAGCCGGCATTGCGCGTTCGTGTGGGTTGGCTTCCCAAATTGAGAGTGGTGGACGCAGGGTTCCGACTTAATTCTCTCCCATTCCTCAGGAGTGTAATTGATGGGATCCGGACTGCGGCCTTTCCACTTGTTCCCTTTTTCTCCTCCAAAGGCTAAGTTAACCTCCTTGGGCTTTGTTGTTGACTCCGGGGTTCCTTTTTTATCAGAACGAGGTGTTTTCTTGGCCAGTATCAGTGACTCAATATTGCCTCCTCTTGCTCTGATATCGTCTTCGGCTGCAGCATGCTCATTAGCGGTTGTAAGCATAGATCCGAGATCTTTGTGCTTTTTGGAGCCAACCATGAACGGTACAAGTCCGGGTTTTAGGCCATTGACGAAAGCATGCATTGCTTGTACGTCAGTTACCCCAGAGCAACTATTCTTCATTGCAGTCCATCTGGAGATGAAATCCACGTATGGTTCGTCTTCAAATTGGGTGCAACGGTTTAGCTGATTGATGCTATTTGGGCGTTTGTACGTTCCTCGAAAATGCTGAGTAAATACTCTCGCCATATCATCCCAACTGTCGACAGTTCTTGATGGTAAACCATTAATCCAATCTCTGGCTCCGTCTAGCAACATTAGGGGAAGAAACTTGACAGCTTCCAGGTCTGTCCCGTTGTTGATCTGGACGGCTGTGTAATAATCTGAAAGCCAGGTATCTGGGTTTGTACTGCCGGTATATTTTTGGTAGGTTGGACCAACTTTGGCAAAGCCAGAATGCAGGGTTATCCTTCGGATCCTGTCAGTGAAACACTTAGGACCAAAGTATAGATCATCCTTTTCTGCTCTGTCAATATGCGCAGAATATCTCCCGGCTGAATGGACAGAAGGGGATCTACTCCTTTCTTTCCCATTGTTACGCGGACGCGTTTTTCCGAGGTTATCTCTATCTCTTCCGTTGTCACGCCCTCTGGGATTAGGTGGAGTCCTGCTCCTGTATCTTTCCTTATCTTTGGGCGGTGTCCGAGATCTTTCACGCCTGTGAGGTGTATCGTATCTTCCAGCTTTTTCAGCTGGGTTTCTCGGAGGTGGCATTATCTTGCCGTCGTTCCGGTGTTTGTCTTCCCGATCGTGTGGTTTATATCCATCTTTCGGGAGATGAGGTCCGGTTCTAGACGCTGCGTCCCGGTTGTCGGGGTTTTTCTTGTCTTTTCTCGGATCCTCTTTTTTATCCGAATCTCCGGGTTCTTCCGGCCCAGGTGCTCCAGCAGCGCAAGTAACAGTTTTGCAGAGGGCGGAATTATCATGCAGCCTCCCAGATCGCTCTTGTCCTCGCTGTTGCTGCTGTAATGCTTTTCCTAGGAAGGCATACACCCCTTGGAGTTTTTCCCCGTTGGAGTACAGATCATTGTTCAAGATGGCGAACGCTGCTTCCGCATTTTCAGCTGCGGTTTTGTATATTGGTTCGCCCTTAGCATCTTTGCCGTTTAACTGCTTTTGCCAAGATGGGTTATAGAACCTTTCTTTCGGCGGCAGTTCTTCCGGTTTTGTAATTCCGGGTAACCTTGTAGGTTTTAAGACAGATCTGTGCTTTCTCTCGTACTCCTCAATTTCCTCCTTCATAATTTTGATGTCATTATGGGTTTGTTGGAGGTGTTGCCGAGATCTAAGCAGTTGTTGCTGTTGCCGTTGGAAAGCTTGTCTCCTGGCTTCCAGCATCTCAGGGGGTTCATTGGGTCCCACTGGAGTTTGTAATAGTTCCTGCTCTTCCAGTTCTGTCATTGGCGGAGCAGTGATTTCCTTAGATTTCTTTTCCGTAGGCTTTGTGCCACTAACATCTCCAACTTCCAGGTTTTCATCAGCGAGATCAGCTGACTTTTTCTTCCGGAGTTTGTACTGGAGTTTTTTAGAAGCACGGTGCTTTTTCTTGGAAGAGGGAGGTTTTTTGACAGGTTCATCCTCTGTCATCTCCTTGACATTAGGAAATATCGGAGAAGTTTCTCCGTCTTCCCTCTCCTCTGCTGGCGGAGGGGTTTTAGGGCTTTCCTGGCTATCGGCACCCGTTGTATCGGCTGGTTTTGCCATTAGCACTTCATGGAATCCCTCTTGAAAGGATTTAACTTTTCGTACGAAGGCATCGTCATCTTCGTCTTCGGAAAAGTTATCCGATCCGGTTTCCGACTCCAGTCTCGCCTCAATGGCGGCAAGCACGGACTCTGTTTCCGAGTTCATCGTCTGGTTGACAGATGTCGGATCTTCCGTCTCTGTGACGGGTATTGGTTCTTCCGTCTCTGGGACGGGTGTATTGTTGTCTGCCTCTTGCACGGGATTTCCGTCATCCGTGTTTTCGGCGATCTCGGATTGCACCATGCCGATAAAGTGGGTATCACTGTTTTGTCGGCGATCTGAGCAAAATCCGGCATCATAGTCGTCTTCGACTGGGTATAGGGCGGGTGGGAGATAATTGCTTTCACCGCAAAACCCCATTGCTTCCGCGGTTAATCCGATAAAGATATTTGCAGATCCAATCGGTAAAACGCAGGCACTTACCAGATGGTTTTGCGCCGGGATGTAGGATCCGTTGTCGAGGAAGCGCCCGACGTCGTTGTCGAATTCCAAGCTTCCGACAGTGATCGATCTTCCGATTCCGCCTAATATCCCAGATCGGAACTTCACGCCTGACGTCGTTTGCCCCACGGTGGGCGCCAACTGTCGAGACATCGTAGTAGTTTTCATAGACTGGGGTGCCATGAGACTACGGTAGAGACGTGGGGTAACGGGATAGCGTAGTAAACACAGAACACGGGATTTACCCAGGTTCGGTACGTCGCGACAGTACGGCGTACCTACTCCTGCACTTCTCACTATGAGGGACTAAAGCCCGTATAATAAGGTTACAATGTAAGGGAATAGATCTAGCTATTCGACGAGGATGAACTTCCCGGCGAGTTGCGCAAGGCTTAAGCTAGAACCTAGAACCTTGGACTAAAGGAACTTATTGAACTTATGAAATCTATCTCCCGTCCGGCTTTATATAATAGCCGGATTAGGGCTTACAGAACCAGAAACCTAGAAGACTACGTTTAACTTGTAACTTGGAAAGTAAGGAATCCGTCTTCTCCTCCAAGCCAGATCACGCGGGCCGTGATCCGGGTTCTTCTAGAATCCGGCTTCTACGCGTCGGACTACTGGGCCGCCCAATGGACCTAAGTCCATTACCTTGCAGGCCACCCTGGTAGTCCAGCTCTTTTGTCTACCATCTTCTATACCCCTATTCGGTATATATCCGACAATAATGTTCTTATCTTCGGTTTTCAGGACAGCGAACCTGCAGATAAATTTGTCCCAAACTCAAGCAGGGAATGCACCGAGATCATCGATGATACGGTCAGCTCTATTGCCTGTGCACAACTGTGATAACTGAAAACCTCTTGTGCAGCACGGTCTTTGATTTTTACTGCAATTTCAACTAAATTTTGTCTTCAGGGCCGTGGTGATATTAGGAAGGCTGGACAGAATTCAATGAAGGACAGCGTCGAGAATGAGATCACGCCAAATGTACTGGTTTCCTCTTGCTCTCATTTAAATTTGTTCACAGCTGCTTTGTGTAATCATCCATCCATGTATTACATGTTGTAGGAGCCTCATTTATTTTGCCTGTTTATTCTGAATTTTCATGTTTAGGCCAGCGAAGATGTGGAGAACTCTGATGAAAGCACTCTTACTACCATCAGCAGCCCTGAAATTGCCCACGAGGAACATAAGAGGCACGTCGATGGCACTGATCAAGAGACCACATCAACACAGATCACTCTGATAACCCAGATGGCGCATCAACCGCACATCTCAGATGAATTGAAGGCGGATAAGATTACCGAAACAGCCACGCTGAGTAATGTGTCTGAGCATGAGGAGCAGAAACCGCCGGCACAAGATCCTGCCACGCCAGTCGACTCACCTCCATGTTCTTCACTACCAAGTCTGCTCAAGACAGCACAGAAGAGACCCGTGAGCCCGGGGCGGAACAAGACGGGGATGAAGCTTGGAAAAGATTGCGGCAAGGGTGAGCTGAGCAAAGGGGAAGTAGCACAAGGTGTAGCCATGGTGACCATGAATCGTCGAACTGCTTCAATGGCCATTCTTGCCATCATCTTCGCATTGACCATCGGAGTAAACTTCGTCGTACACTTGTATTCCACTTTGCGAGCGACATGAACTTCCAGTATGTTCGCTACACCCATTGCAGTTTGCTCTTTGCGTTTAAAAAGGAAAAAAAAAATTACAGTTCGGTTCTTTGGCCAGTGCAGATGCTGAAGTTGCCAGACTCAGGTGGAGTTGCATTGCTTGAAGAAAAATCCCACCGTAGTTGGACATACAGAACGAAGAATAAGTTTTGATGCTACATTGCTACCATGGCATTTTAGTTAGCCATTGGGTGGTAGCCTGATGTACGAGCCAGTAACATGTCGAATTGTCATTTGAAAATCCTCGGTCAAGCGCATGTGCATTGTTTCTGCCAATCACCTAAAGATTCGCAAGATTTATATGGAAGTTTATGGTTCACTTTGACTAAGTATACAATTTCATGTTCAGAGATCCTATGCTGAAAGAAACAAACAGGATAGTTTTTTATACTACTCCTATTTGATTGTTGATTCTTAGAGAATTATGGGATGAAGCCAATGGTGATCGTTTTTTTCCAGGAATGCGGAGTTTCAGGAGCGGTTTCATGTAAAATGTACTAGCAAGTGAGCACTACTCCATTCGATTTACTCTGGACGCTCGGTACAACATCAGACGGTCCAGATTCCTTAGTTCACTTGTACACCTGTTGGAGCTAGTTCTAGTATATTCACCCCTTACATATCTATTAGTAATTTCTTAGAATTGAGTTAAAATAATTTCCAATTTAACGACACTGAAATAACTTGCTAACTAGCCAGATTCAGTAATACATCAAACTGCTTATCACTACCGAATGTGAATTTCCCTGCAGAAATGTGGCTCTTTTGAGTTTCCAGTAGAAAACTGACAAAAATTCAGAGACTGGTCCATTTCAGGTGCGGTTGAGTGTACCGTGTCAACTTTTAAAGTCCTATTGCTAGTCTGTCTCACATACTGTCATACTATGAAATTGGATTAAATATTTTCATCGAAATATACTATGACCCCCTACTCTTGTGGGCATCACCGATTAGATACATATGAAGATCAAGCATACATACCTCAGCTACAGGATATAGAATGATGCAGTTGGTCAAAGAATGCAAATAGTGGCAGGGGGTAAATTATAGGGGAGCTAGTAAGTGTGAAAGTGCAAATTCGCAGCACATTGCATGAATTGAGATACTTACATTGCTAAGAAATAAGGGATACACAATGCAACAAACAATAACTACTTTCAAAACTCTTGCAATGTCCAGTCAACCAAGGGACCGACTGCCTAACATCCTGAACTGAAATTCAAGTATAACAAGTCATCACCAAGTCACTAACAAAGTTAGGTGGGAAACATATCCAGCAAAAGTAGTTAAGCACTTAAAAGCCAATTTATATTATTAGTTGCACACGCAACAACAAACAGCAAGGATTGAAAAAAAAATCCTCAAAAATAAGAGATTGTGTAGTAAAAATGGAAAGAAAAATTGTATCCTAAAATGAATAGATCGTGTAGTAAAAATAGAAATCAATTTTTTTTTTTTTTTTTTGCTATAAACGTTGACAATTCAAAGTTCTTCCTAGTCAAAGGGTAATATGTATAAGGGGATTCTTGTTCGAATCATAGATGCATGTTAGAAAGCTCATTATATTCAAAAGTTACTATGATTCCTTTCTGAGGACTAGCAGTCCTGGTTTGTCTCTCAATATATGACGAACAGAAACGCAAACAGTAGGCACAAATTGGTTAATGGGGGTCTAGCAGCTAATGCAACATAGTAGCATTCCGTAGAAAGTACACAGTAGTTGAAAATCCATTCTGCCACAAAATTCATTAGCTCCAGCATTGTAATAACAGTTTCACAGCAACGAACAGTTACCATGGGAATAAGCAGTAACACAGTAGTTGAAGATACAATGAATGATCTTCCAGTTTTCAATGGCCAGCCAGATATTCTTTTGCATCAACAAAGTATTTGATAATGGATAAATCATAGTACTGACAAATTTCCATTCATTTCCTCGAATGTAAATGAAAAACAACTTCAGGCTTATTTCAGCGAGAACCTTCAGGTCAGTCAGCATCATGTCCGATGCTTCCATCACCAGCAACCAAAGAAGGAGGCCAGGCCATTATATACGGAAAGAAATCGTCATCAAATATCCCGTCCAGCAGTAACTCAAGCATCAAGGTATCCAAGGGAAGGGAGAAGAACGAGTAAAGCAGTGTGCCAACAGGGGTCATGCGCTTCATCGACAAGTACACGGATCCAGACCTAACTTGCACGATGTTGATGAAGCCATGCAATTCCTGGGTGATCCGATCAATTTCCGCACTGAAAGAGACTGTGTTTTGCGGCACCCATTTCTCAGTTCCATCACTGTCCATACCACGGATCCAAACATGAAGGAGTAATCCAGATTGGTAGACGATGCAAAGCTCACCATCCTTGGTATCCCCAGCCTTGAAATTGCACCCATCCACCTCCACTTTCCCGGGTAGATCTACAGCGGTGATGTCCAAGGTGTCGATGTTGATCCTAATCATGCGTGCTTCGCCGTGGCATGGCCAGTAAATGGAGCCGTTTACCAGTGAACCAACCCTGAACTTGAGGCTGTAGTTTCCGCCGATGTACACCCACGGCTGGATGACCCAATCCCGCGTCTCCGACGAGAAGATGGCGGCGCGAACCCTACGCTGATCGGTGCCGACACAGATCACCCGGAACAACCAGGGTTTCTCATCGGAGGACTGCAGGTGGAAACCAATGAGACAGAAATGGCGGCGCCGGCGACTCCCAGCGGCGATACCGACAGGCAACGGGAGGATGTCGACGGCCCAGGTCATGGGGTTCAGGGTAGCCAGGGACAGATCATTGCCATCGAGCTTGTTCCATAGGAGGATGCAACCGTCGCGGCAGTCGGTGATAGCCCAAGCCGAGAAGGACCGTGGGAGGGAAGTGAGGAAGAAGTCGCCGCGGCGAAGGGCGGCGGTGACATCGGAATCGGAATCGGAATCGGAATCAGAGAGGCGCAGGGGTATGAACACGGGGTTGGTGTCGCCGTTTGAATTGAGGAAGAGGCCGATGAGGGGCGCCGGGTGGAGAGCCCGGAAGAGGCGGCGGAAGGCAGGGGAGGAGCGGACGGCGCCGAGCCATGAGCGGCAGGTGAGCGCGGCGCGGACGAGGGCCGGTAGGTCCGGCAGGCGGAGGAAGATCTCGCTGAGGTCGTTTTCGCGGAGGGAGGATATGGTGGTATCGGCGGAGGTAGTGGCTGGTTCGAGAGTTTCTGGATCCTAGGCAGGGCCCAACGTAGTTGCATAGAGTGTACGCAGTCCCAAGTCCATATACGCTGCTTACTTTGAGCCCAACTGAGTTCGTGCAGTGCACGCCCGAGACGTGACGTGAACCAGGTCTTCGGGCCCGTGTCTGACTCCGACCGAGACAATCGAGCGGCTCCGCGCATTCTATTTTCCTTGAGGAATACGTGCAACCTCGCGTGAGATTCGTCAAACACCTCCTTCCCTCGCCCCCGCCGCCGCCGCCGCGCCCCGCGAGCGCCATGGCGCCGTCCGCCAGCTCCTCCTCCTCCTCTGACAGCACGGACTCCACCGGATCCTCCTCCTCCTCCTCGGGCAGCGACCGCCGCGTCCGCCGCCGCCACAGCCGCAAGAAGGACGCCGCGCCGTCCACGTCCTCCTCCTCCGCGCTCAAGGTGCGCAAGGACCGCAAGTCCCGCCACAAGCGCCGCCGCCGGGAGAGGCGGAGGTCCCGTTCGGACGACGACAGCTACAGGCGAGCATCCCCCCCCCCCCCCCCCAGTGGCGGATCCACCCTTGAGCTGTGGGGTCGGCCGACCCCACAGCTTTTTGGCAAATCCTTTGTATTTGTGTATATTTCATATAGAAAATAATTTAAAACTAGAGAAATTTAGTGATGATTTTGGTATTTGACCCCACAGGTTTAGCTTCCTGGCTCCGCCGCTGCCCCCCCCCCCCCCCCCCCCTCCTCCGCACCCTCTCTATCTGCGTATAGGTTTCCTATGCTAGGGTTAGGCTGCCTGAAACAGCTCGTGATCTGATGGTATGCTGTATCCAATTGGAATCAAGTGAATTGGACTTGTTGGTATGTTGCGCCGAGATACGATAATCTAGGTTGTTAATAAGAACCAGTGAGGGCGGTAATACATGCGCAAGACTGAGAAAATTTAGTGTTTCACTTCAGACTGCTATTAAGGGTGACAGATTTGTAGTGCTGATCAAAGGATGTAATCGTGTAAGCTGACTGGGGATGAGAGGTGCTCGTGATATAAAGTCTATAGCTCTTAACAATGGGCGTTTTGTTCTTTCAGTTAACAGGAATCTCTCGGCTTCTTAGATACGAGTTGAGCATGCTGACTACTGAGAGTGAGCGCCCACTTTGCCATTTGGTTGTGGCCAGTGAAATATATGTTTTAAGAATGGGAGGTGGAGGTTGCCTGCTCATTGATGATCGAAATTTGGTCTGTGGTGCTATTTGCTGTGTGATTTGAGCTATTATGATGTCAAGCTTTCCTTAGGTAGTTAGGTTATAGGTAGCATTTTAATTAGGAAAAGCCACTTTCCTAAACAATGTTTTGCAAACTTGACTGAAGAACGTATTAAAATTGATTTGTTTGTTCAAGGGAGAGTAAATTTAAGTTTGGTATTTTTGGGTTTCGGGTATTGGGGTCTCCTCCCTTGTTGCCAGGAACAAGTTTAGGTGAATCTGAACCGAGTGATTCCGAAGAAGCGTGGGATAAGAATTTTCTAAACTGCAGTGATAAAAGATTTGGTTACTGGAATATAAAATTCTTATTTAGTGTCTTGGTGTATATGACCTTGCATCCCTCGGTGCTAGTGGACTCTTTAGTCATGGCCTATGATGGGTTAGTACTTTAGTGTATTGGTTGGAGAAAGCCAGGTTTTGAGGAGATGCAGATTGTAGTTAATAGTGGTTAAAGTAATTTGGTGAGCAATTTATTTTTAAACTTTCAGCCATGAATTCTATGTCTGAGCTTCATGGATGAGATATGGATCTGTCTTTGTGTGTTAGGCTACATCCAGGAAGAATATCTTCCGCTTACGAAAATATATAGCTTTCTCAGGTTGGTCCCATCACTTGCATAACTGAAGTATCCGATTCTTTTTGTAGTAGCGCAAGCTCTTATGATAGTGACCGCGAGGCATCTGGCAGATCACGGAAGCATAAGAAGAGCAGTAGGTCAAGGAAGGTACATGGCCCCTCGTGCTTGTTTGGTGTCTTATGTTTTTTTTCCAGCATGTACCTAGTATGTATTTGGCCTCTCACTGACCTGGGCTCCTCATTCTGACAGTCAAGGGATAGGGAGCGAAGCAAGGATAGGCATCATAAACGAGACAAGAGTAAACATAGAGAGGTAATTTTTCTACTTACTTGAAAAAATCTGCCTTTTACATGGCTTAAATTTTAACATGTAATAATCGTTATCTGGGAATCAGCAACTGTTTTGGTTAGAGTAGATGAATCACTGGTGCACTATATTATATGAATGGAAATCTTTATTCTCATGTCCTGGCTCAGCAGTAGAAACATGTCTTGTTTTTTTTATTTCCACATATGAGGTCCTTATATTTCTATCTACCTGTTTCTGGTTGGCTCTTTGACATTGGAGCTGGGATTCGTGAACGGGTGACAACATGGTGTATTGGCTTGCTGGTTTTCTTGATTGGTATGTTTTGTTCTCTTCAATGTGGGAGCTTTATACAGAAGAAAGAGAGTGAGCGTTCTAGCGGCCCGGTGCAGCTTTCCAAGGTATAAATATTTCTCAGTATCCTTTTTTATTGTTTGCTCCCTTAATCATTTTCAAACATCATTTATTTTGTCACTAGTTCCTTGGTCGCGAGAAGGAAGAAAGTGGTAAAAGGAGTGTTATCTCTGGTAAAAAGGTAAGAACAATATCTCTACCATCTTATGCGTACCTTTTGAGTTATAATTATAGTTGCACACCAATTGGATGTTATACCTGCTGGAATCAAAATTATTCCAAAGTGGACTACGAAGTTGAACTGTTTGACTGGTCTGTAGATAATGATGAAGCTTGAGAAATCCAAGGAAGATAAGGCAGCCGAGAACAAGCGCAATGAATTATTGAAGTTTCTGAATGCCAGCTATGATTGACAATTTCTCGAAAGTGGTGATGCTGGCTGGATGACTTGGATTTGGCTTGATGCTACTGCTTAGTCATGTGCGTGTTTGGTGATACTAAGAAGCTTTCTGTTATATGTCTTCTTTATAAGTTACGACATGGCCATCGATTTTCTTTATCAGTATCTAGCTAGTGTTGGACAAAGATCACAGGAGTCACAGATCTTTCTATTTTTGAGCTTGGGGTGTTTGTGTTCTTAAATTCTATCTTGTTACAACATGCATTCGACAGTTACCAAGTTTGTACCTCCTTTTTGTAAGCGTTTTTGTATGGCTGGATATACTTTAACAGTTCTTGGCAATATTTGATGTATTATCACCTTGTTTCCTTGTTAAATATGCAATTATAGGGTGCTCGTCAACTTTACAAGTTACTATCATAATTGGTGTTTCATGTTGAAAATAATATTCTTTAACTGCACTGACATACAAGTGGTACACTGTTAATGATGAGAAAGAATGTTCTTGAACTGTACTGCTGGTTGTGGTTTTTACATGAAAAGAATTCCCGTGATCTGTACTGTCATACATAGTGTTAGCATGATGAAAAGAAGCACCTACTCAGCTGATCATAAATTAAGATGACAAAAGCTTCCGATTACAAGCTAAACTCAGTATTGGCCTCTTTGCATGTCCTGGCTGCAGCGAACTGCCTACAGTTGAGCAGCCAGGATCTCATTCCAAGTGTCTGGAACGCCAGGAAGGCACCAATGCAGGCAATCTTGGACCCCTGGTGTACCTCTGATGCTGTACCTTGATAAATGTCCCTCGTCCCTTAGACGGGAAAGGGCGGTGATGTCCAAGAGCTTGATCCTGGTTCCTTTAACCGCTTCTTCGGCATCGGCATCTTCAGACTGATTCTGAGACACTTTGTGACCCTTGGACAAAGGATTTGTGTTGTCACAAGTGCCTCCGGTGTTCCACTCCCCATTGAAGAAATGCCTTGGTGACAGTGACCTGTAGAACACCTTCAGATGCGGGTAGCTAAGAAGCTGTGTATCCAGCCACTTCATAACGCTATGTATGGTGAAGTTTTTCGCCTTCCAGATAGCGGCAATCTTTCGGTCGTTATTTGGTACTCCGGAGGCATACATTTCCCACTTGTTCGCCTTCAGCTTACCCCGGTTCCAGTGATGGCCTGTGTTCAGAACCAGGACATGGAACCTGTGAAGGTTCTTCTTGAGGAACGAAGGCGGGCGATCAAGGTGCATAGCGTAACCCGCAGCTGGATTTGATTTCTTGAGAGGCTCCAGATCACAGAGCGTGGATGACCAGTAATACAGGATGGTCGTGTTCGTGCTTCGGAATCGATATGCCCAGCCATCTGGTCGTTTTGCATGACGTGCGAGGGCTAATCCGTACTCCGAACCAACGTCTTCCACATCCGAATGATCTTTCCCAGATGCTGCGACCATGCACATCATCGATTGGAACATCTGTCTCCCTAAAGAGTCGCCTACATAAGCAATGGTTTTATCCTGCATTCTGAAACATGTCCAAGTTAGTATGACCCTGAAACCATCAAGAAAAGAATGTAGCTGGTGACACCTGCAAAATCATATCGAAGGAGCAGCAACAAATACCTTCTCAGGAATTGAGCTGATACAAACACTGGCAGCTCGCAACCTTTGGGCTGCCATCTAAATTTCTCGTAAGCAAAATCTTTGCGCTGTGTCAATCTACAGTTCCAGCTCTCCGAGAGCCATCTCTTACATCTGAGACCAGAATATAATGGTCTGTGTTCATCAGGAACCCATCCTCCATTCCTGTAGTCACATTCTGCAGGACAGATTAAGCACGCGTTCAGCAGAAACCTTAACAAAATACATCCTTAAAAACATCTAATTTGTCACAACCTAACAGAATATTAGTAGGTGTGAGATGGGGAATTACCTTTCTTCTCAGGAAGTGATGTTTCCCTTTTATTGGTGCCATCTTGGGCGTTATGAACTATGGTCAGAGGTGGAGGTGCTGCTGCAGTAACTTCCTTTGCTACTTTGGCGACTCTAGAGGAAACCTCGTCTGTGGAGATATTCCGATCTACAAACATTGAGTTAGCTAACAGAAAGTTTCAGGGAAAACGAGCCTTAAAAGAATGTCAGTTCTCGAGCTTGTAAGTTGAGAACCTGGATAACTCACTCAAGGCCAATGGCTCCGGTCGGGGGAGATCGGGACTGTACAGTGACCCCTTCTCCCATTTCCAAAGAAGAAATACAGCGCAGACGGCGAGGATCGCAAGCCTGGGGTGCCTGAATCTCAAGCCATTTACACACACCAGCCTCATTCTCCTCTACTGAACTTGAAGCACAGATTCCTACAAATGGTGGACATGCGGCGATGACAGGTAGCTGGTTCACACAAGAAGA
Organism: Alopecurus myosuroides; assembly: GCA_028641055.1. Classification (NCBI taxonomy): domain Eukaryota; kingdom Viridiplantae; phylum Streptophyta; class Magnoliopsida; order Poales; family Poaceae; genus Alopecurus; species Alopecurus myosuroides. Next base: position 87,419,872 of record CM054063.1, on the reverse strand, counting down.
GAAGACGGAAGTTAGAGTAGAAGAACATGGCGAAGGCTGATGGATGCTGTGCTAACATAATAATACGTATCTTCTTTTTCGCAAGCACAAAGCATGTAGTAAGTTGGGTATAAAGGTGGGTTGGTAGGCTTATAAACATTTGCCTGGCCTTGCAGGCAGGTGAAGTTTGAGGTTGGAAGCATGACAAGGCGCATAATGATGGTGAGGCAACCGTGGAGAGCAGCGGCGTGACAGTTGACCTGATATGGTTCTAGTCACAGAGGACTGCAGTTCCATGGCGATGGAATTGCTGTGGTCATACCGTCATACTAGACTGCAATTGGACGGCGGTGAAATTCTGTAACTATATATGATCCATGGATGGAACACCAAAGTGGTCTACCGCGGCCGAAATAACAACACTGACCAAAGTACGCAGTATGGTTGGAACATCATCTCTGGAGCACAAGGTCGGGAAGTTCTTGAAACAAAAATCTCATGAATCTTTCTTATCGACAAGCACCTTAAGGCCTTAGTACTAGCCCAGAAGGCGAAGGTGAATTTAAGAAAAATGGTGGCGCGTTGTTATCGTACATTGCTTTGCAAGCAGAATGCGAATATCAAGCTGTAGCTACAAGAAGGCTTTGGCTGAACGTGAGCCGCTTCAGAGCTGGCCCAATCAGCAACCAAACCGTGGAAGCAAAATCCCGTTGCGCTGATAATCCGTCACCGGGGGAAAATCTGGTTTCGATCAGGGGGGATTACTGATTGTCTAGCTGCCCTCTTTCCCAGCAAAAGAAATGGCTCGATCTTTGGAGCCAGAATCGGAACTCTGCCAAAGAAAGGGAAAGAAAATCTTGGAAGCAAGCAGGAGCCAGGAGGTAAGGGGAAGGCTGAGGCAGTTGAATTACTGACCTGGAAGCTTGAGCTCGCCGGGGCCGGCCGAGCAGGACTATGGGCTCGTTTCTCTCCGCGCCGGCCGGCGAGGTGGAGGGCCCTTCCTGTCCTGGCCAGGTGTTGCGAGTGGTAGCGGTTGCTGGTTCGGCAGCTGGTCCAGTGAGGCTGCGGCACGGAGAAACCGATGGAAGGCAGGTGGTTGCCCAGACTAGAAAAAAAGGATGCGTGACGTACGTGCACGGCAAAGCGTTGCGGTGGTGGTGCGTACCAGGATTTTCTATTCTCTTGGACTCGCGTAGAATCTCAACCAGTGATGTTGGACTTGGACACGACGGACGTCACGAGTATGTCATTTCGGACGCAGCTAGCTTGCGGTCACGCCCGTGCGCAAGGGCTGTCATTTAACTTATAAAGGATGAGGGCAACATCCGGCCTCACAGCAAACGCTTCTTGCCCAAGTAACCATTCGAATCAGAATGAACCCGTATGCATCCGCGTCGTCCGCCTCTTCGCGGAGTGAAGGGCCGGAGCGAAGGGCCCACGGTGCAAACAGGTCAAAGTACATGCCCGTGTTCTTACCATCACTCTTCTTCTCCCGTAATTTGTGGATCGAGAAGGAGGCGAGAGGAAGGGCCCTCGTCGACCTGGACCCCGCCCTCCCACCCGGGCCCTCGTCGACCTCGACCTCGTCCGAGACTCCCTCCACCGCGCGCGGCCGTGCATCCAGCTCCAAGTCCACCGGGGCGCTCTTCTTCTCCCGTAATTTGTGGATCGAGAAGGAGGCGAGAGGAAGGGCCCTCGTCGACCTGGACCCCGCCCTCCCACCCGGGCCCTCGTCGACCTCGACCTCGTCCGAGACTCCCTCCACCGCGCGCGGCCGTGCATCCAGCTCCAAGTCCACCGGGGCGCTCTTCTTCTCCCGTAATTTGTGGATCGAGAAGGAGGCGAGAGGAAGGGCCCTCGTCGACCTGGACCCCGCCCTCCCACCCGGGCCCTCGTCGACCTCGACCTCGTCCGAGACTCCCTCCACCGCGCGCGGCCGTGCATCCAGCTCCAAGTCCACCGGGGCGCTCTTCTTCTCCCGTAATTTGTGGATCGAGAAGGAGGCGAGAGGAAGGGCCCTCGTCGACCTGGACCCCGCCCTCCCACCCGGGCCCTCGTCGACCTCGACCTCGTCCGAGACTCCCTCCACCGCGCGCGGCCGTGCATCCAGCTCCAAGTCCACCGGGGCGCTCTTCTTCTCCCGTAATTTGTGGATCGAGAAGGAGGCGAGAGGAAGGGCCCTCGTCGACCTGGACCCCGCCCTCCCACCCGGGCCCTCGTCGACCTCGACCTCGTCCGAGACTCCCTCCACCGCGCGCGGCCGTGCATCCAGCTCCAAGTCCACCGGGGCGCTCTTCTTCTCCCGTAATTTGTGGATCGAGAAGGAGGCGAGAGGAAGGGCCCTCGTCGACCTGGACCCCGCCCTCCCACCCGGGCCCTCGTCGACCTCGACCTCGTCCGAGACTCCCTCCACCGCGCGCGGCCGTGCATCCAGCTCCAAGTCCACCGGGGCGCCACCACCAACACCTCGACGGGCGCGCTCACCAACACCGCCATGCCCACTGTTCTCGCTTCCACTTCTCCTCCTAGAGCTCCTCGCCGTCTCCTACAACCGCCAGCTCGCGCCCTCGCCTGACGGCGATGACCTGTCGGCAGGCAACGACAGGAGCGACGCGGGCGATGCCAACCGCAAGACCTTGCCGGCGACCTCCATCGAGCGGTCGTCGTGTCTCGCAGCGCACCCGTCGACCTGTGGGCCAAGTGGGGTGGACGAGCGGCAGACGTTCACGGCGGCCTCCTCTGCCCTAACCTCGACCGCTGCAGTCGAGGAGGAGGATGGATGCGCATCGGATCCAGGGAGGAGGACAACGGTGTGGCTGAATCCCGCGGGGAAGGGAACACGGCGAGGTCAAGGAGCGGATGGGGCAACAACGACCGCTTCCTCGACCTCCCTGTCACGCAGCTCCACCATCCAAGGTTCATCTCTCTCCATCTCCAATGTCAAGGTCGATTTCCCCTCTAATTTAATTCTGATTCTTCTAGGTGCCGTATCCTCTTCTCCCTCTATTCATCTCAGTGCTGAAACCTTTGTTCTTTCTTGCAGATTTGCGTAGAGCTGACCATATGCACGCGCCATGTGCAACTCATGTTCTGCAGATCTGCTTGCAGTGTATCCATGCAATATGTATCCAAAAAATATTGCTTCTTTCTTTTATACCATTACTATTAGCTTACGTGAAAGTAAAAGTAGTACATGGTTTAATCGGAGTGATCATACTAGAAAATGTTGTCAGTAGTTTTTCCCGCAATATGATTCAGTACACTAAAAAACCCAGTTCTCTATTGTTTAATTGATGCATAGAATTTGTATGCTAGATGTAAATTTCCCTTACAAGGAGGTGTCAAATGAGCAGCAACAACAAAGAAGCATATCTCTTACTATTGCTGCAAACTCTGAGACATCATGGTGGCCTGTTTAGATGCCGAGTTCTTCGTGACCATATTATCTATGCACGCCCCCTGTTGGTACACAATTGGGTTTAATATTTTTCTTTCTTAATTCTGTAGTTACCACCGACAGTGACTACGTCTTCTCTGATAATTATCTATTTATGCACAAGAACATTGAGCTCATTGCTCATTGGGTGTCAAGACACCGAGGTGAGCTTCTCCCAATCCCTATCTGATTACGGAGAGCATATTCTTAAGGTTGCTCTTGCACTATCTACACAGCTTGAAGTATATAATTTTTTTGCATACGCCCATGAAGTGCATGATTAATTGGGCATATAGATAAAGATGTGAAACTTTGATTTTCTGCTGTTTACATTGTAGCAGTGATGGATGGGTGACCTAGAGCACCAAATTTGCGTCTAGATTTGTTGAATTCTTATGTATTTCTGACTTTTTTTTTGGCTGCAACTATTGTTGAATTTTTGTGCATCCATCAGTTTATCCATGATTTTTATTTGCTTTTGTTGAAGATATATGTGTGCCTAAAGATTTCTATGAGTAATAAATAGCTACGTATGGCATGAGTTTGTCGCCATTTTGAAATCTAAGCGTGATGCAATTTGTTTTGTGTTGATTCAGGTAAAACAAAATTATAAGTAAACAAATAACTCTCTGTTCGGAACAGATAGTCGGCTTGCAGGTTATTTATCCGGATGCAACTGAGTGTGGTGTGATGATGGATTCAGTGATGAAGGGAAGCAGGGTCTGATGCACATGCACAGTGTTGCTCAACCATGAAATGAGCGGAGGTTCTAGACCTAATGTGATTCTGAAATAGCGTACCTTTTATTTTCTAATGTTGTGGTTATGGAAGATATTTTTCTTCTATATTTTTCCCAACTATTTGTCTTTATCTCTACTTCATATGGTGCATGCAGTTTATTCTAGATGATCCTGTTATAGCTTTGTTTTACTGGACATAAAATCCCCATCTTTCTGAATTCTTTGGTCCGTTGAGTCTTCCTGACTACTTCACTTAGAGGGATGCAAGTTGTACGTAATCTGCATTCCATCTTATCATGGTTTACTTACTATCCAACTGTCATTGTTCTGAACTATTGATAACCATCATGCCGTTTACTATTGTATCTTGTTGCATTTGGTCAGTATTGCTGATTGTTCATGCAGGAGTGGTTCTTGTTGACAATTTCTGTGTGGAATTACTTCTCATTCTAAATGCATGTAGTCACCATATGAGCTAATTAGCATTGAATTGGACAAAATTTCATCAGCTAGACATCTTTTGTGAATGCAAATTGTTCTCTTCCATTGGTTAAAACACAAAGCCAGATGTCAAAACACATACATATTCTTGATCTATTTAGATGAATGGAACTGATTTTTAGCTGAGTTTTTACTGGAGCTTACTTAGAGGTCGTTACCATAATTGCACTCTATCCTGCCTATCTTAGTCACGTTTTGTTGGTTTTTTCTACTTGTTTTCAGAAAAAAGTATTTTGTTTATTCTAGGTTTATTTGAGCATGTTAGATTGATAGATAACTCAGGGAAACATGGTTTTTGTACTGCATTCTGCTTGGTATTTATGCAGATATTTATGCGGGTTGTTGTATAACTTTCTACTAAATCAATGACAATTCATATGGACTGGAGGGAGTACTTCATTTCTTCCCTGAGAATCTGATGATATTTGATCCTTATGTCGATCGAGATGTGCTGGCAGACTATTGTTTCGAAGGTCTTGCTCTTTTCTCCCCTCCTTTCTGCATCTTCCCTCTCTTGCCCGGTCCAAGCTAAGAAAGTGATCAAAACAATTGCGAACAATGAGTGCTTTTCTTCTTTTGATGGCAACTTGCAGCGGTGGGAGTGATCTGCGTGCAATGAGTCCGTGAGTTCAGGCCCAGCATGAGCATAGTCGCCAAGGACCTCTATCCTCTTCTTCAACATAAACCTCAACCTCCACCAGCAGCTGCTCCCGACATGGCGACTTCAGAGGCCTGACCTCCCAGTTCAACATGGGTGTAAAATGAGTTCTAAGACCCATGTCCTTGTCTGTCTGGGCGCGCAAGTTGTTTTACCGCACTGGGAGTAATACCCATGCTGTAACGAGTTCAACAAGAAGATTTTCCCTGATGTTTGGCTAAGCGACGTGCTATTGTTGTATTCGTTGTTGTCCTGGACATGTGAGATGTGTTTTGTTGGTGAATATTGTAACATGGGAATTTAGGAAAACTGTAATTGGTAAATGGCTTATGTTCCTGATTGACATTGTGATTTTGTGATCACACCATTGCTTGATTGTATAATGTGTTGACTCGAAGCTTCTTGTGCGAGATATGAGAAGCGGCCACATTCTTTTCCACCTTTTGTTAACTGCTTGCATGCTCCATATTATGTCCTGACTCCGGACACTGGGTACTAGCTTAAGAATATGATGCTTTCATTATGCCAACAAATTTGCCATGGCTCCAATACTTGCGCCAATTGCCTATCAGCATGTCTGTAGATATCTGACAAAAAAAAATTAGTCCAGAGTCACAATGTTCGGTCTCATTGTGACGTGTGTACAATTAAATTTATCATATTTTTCGTATGCCAATAAATTTGCAGTAACTCGGACATTTGCGCCAATCGGCGCAACGGGTCATCTAGTGTACAGTAGTACTTGATCACTTTGGCTTGTTCGGATCAAAACGTGGATCGAAAATGAGCTAGTACAGTACCTTTTTCGTGAAAATCATAAAAATAACCTTAGAAACAAACTTCAGCAAAAAATAGACTGGAAAGTAAACAAATTTCTTTTCTAACCCATTCGAGTAGCGGCCGCTGCGACGGCGCGGTTCTCAGGAGGACAACGCCGCTGCGCCCGGCGCGGTGGTTCCACCAGTTTGGCAAGCTGGCCCATGCGCGTTTCTTCAGCGCGGAAGGAGCGGGCGTGGTGCATGAGAGGGCAACGTCTGAGCACTCGGCGCGGTGCTACTCTACGTGTAAAAATGGGCGAGTGTCCGACCCCCTTCTCTCGGCGCGGTTTGGAGAAGCCGCCGTGGGTGCTGCTAGCTGTCGGAGGCGGTGAGCGTCTTGCAGAAGGCATCTGCGCGACCCGCTGCTTGATAGTCTCCTCGCCGTCCTCTCCGCGGCTCCCGTCCTCCGTGGCCTCGCGCATTCGCCGGACGACTTCCTCTCGTCCGTGGGTGCGTCCGCCTGCAAAGCGACCAACGATAAAGATCAGCACCAGTTTGCACCACAAACCAGCCAAACGAAGAAAAAACACATTGAAGCGAGGCACGCACGTGGAGCTAGACGTCGACGACCACCCGACAGAAGACATGGGGCGAGACGGCGGCGGCGGACGCGGCAGCCGCGGCGTCCTCGAGGTGCTCGAGTCTCGAGGTGGCCCTGTGGAAGGTAGACGACGATGCTCCCCTTGTGCGGCGTGGGCGCCACAGGCCCGCTCATGCGTGCCACAGCTCGAGGCAGGCCCCGCCGCCGGGCCTCGCCTGGTCGGAAGCGTGGCCGTGGCCGCGGAGGCGAAGCTTGCCTGGCTGTGGTGGAAGAGGGAGAGGGGGCCGACATCATGCTACAGATTACTAGAACCTCTTGGCCGTTCCTGCACACACTCGTGTGGCCGTGCGGTCACTGACATAACACAAAGCTCGCGGCGATGCTGTTACAGCCGGATCATGGGGAAGAGCTTCTTCCATGACTTCCTGCTAGCTCCTGTACGCGGTGAACGCTCGCAGGTAGTGCTTCGTGGCATCCCCAGCCTGGCGTCCTCGCCCAACCGAGCCGCTCGCCGCTTCCGTCGGACGGCCGCCAGCATGTCGTCCCGGTTGTATATCCCCCGACAGTCACCTTCGGGTCATTGCCCTTTTTACACGTAGAGGAGCACCGCGCCGAGTGCTGGGGCACTGCCCTCTCATGCACCGCGCCGGGCGCGTCGGCGCTGCCCTGCAGAGGACAACGACGCCATGATGGGCGCTACTCGGATGGGTTAGAAACGAAATTTGTTTACTTTCCAGTCTATTTTTTGCTGAAGTTTGTTTCTAAGGTTATTTTTATGATTTTTCACACCTTTTTCTGAATTGTGTCACTTAGAGCATCTCCACTCGTCAAGGCCCGCCAGGAGGTGTTTTTGCGTCCGCCGGCGGAAATCTTGGCCTACGGAGGCAAATTCTTCCACTCGTTGCGTCCATCCTCACGTCCATCCGTACCGCGGCGCACCGCGCCCGTCCACGTCCTCCTGATCATCGATGTCCCCGACGTGTCGGCCTCCGCCTTCCTCGTCGCGCCCGAGCGCCTACAGGCCACCGTCACCACCCTCTTGTGTCGTGCCATGCGAGCATCATGGGCGCCATTACACAGGACGTCGGTCGTGAACTGCTCGTCGGCCAAGCGAGGATGACGTCGGTGGCGGGGGTGGTGAAAGGATACGGATGTCGCCTAGATGGGGGATGAATAGTCGTTTAAAAATAATTGCGGTTAAGGTTTGAATAAATGCAGAATAAAATTAGTGTTTAATTTATCAAGTCAAAACCTAAATAAACTAGATTCACCTATGTGCACCAAAAAGTTATGCTAAACAATTCAAACAACTATATGATAGCAAGATATGTTACTTCAAACTCGATGACTATCAGAAAGTAAAATGCATAAACAAAGAAATAACCGAGACACGTGGAGACGATGATTTATCCCCAAGTTCACTTCCCAATTGAAACTAATTTCTATTGGAGACATATGGAGTCACAATGACTCCAAGCGTCCAATGGCTCATCTTATTCTCCTCGTGTCTCCACCAATGCGGAGTACCATTAGGGGACCTTTGAGGACAGTCACTGATCCGTACAAGGTTGGGGCAAACTCCACAACTAAATTGGAGACTTCCAACAATATCCCTCGGGCTACAAAAGCTATGAGATAGCAACAAAGTCCCGAAATCTTCCAAAGCTCCGAGACAACAACAACCGTCTAGGGAACCAAGTAAACAAGAGGACAAGCTCAAGAGCACTCCAAAAACCCAGGATTAACAAGTTTCTCAAACTTTCATTCGAATGAATCCTCGCAAATTACTCAAATCGATGCAACCTATGCAATGACAATAACACAAGAAGTGGTCAAATCCTTCACTCTCAAATCCCACCAAAGCAAAAAATGATATGAGGGAGAAGAGAAGAAGAATAAGGAAGAACTCAACAAATAAATCCACAATATCTAGATCCAAAGACTTCCCCTCACTTAAAGGAGAGATGGATTGGTGGAATAATAGATCTAGATCTCCTCTCTCATTTCCCTTTAGTTGAGACAAGAATCATGGCGGAATGGAGAGAAAGAAAGCTCCAATAGGTCAACACTGGTGGGGGAAATTTGCTAGAGAAGTGGGGAACCAATAGGGAAGAAGACCCCTTAAATAGGTGATGGCGGGTAAACACACGCTCGTTGGGAGACCCCAAGTGTAAGGTATGAAGAGTGCAGCGGCAAGTTTTTCCTCAGAAAGAAACCAAGCTTGAATCGACCAGTAGGAGAAAGAAATCACTTCTGAAGGTTGATGACAGCTGATGTTGACGGGGCGCACTACCAGGCTCAGCAGCAACGTGGAACCTACACAACAGAATCAAGATACTTTGCCCCAACGAAACAGTGAGTTTGTCAATATCACCGGTTTTGCTAACACAAAGGATTGGATGTATAGTGTAGAAAATAGTACTTGTTTGCAGTAAATGAAAAGAGAATAGTGATGGCAATGAATGAGAGGAAAACAATGATTGCAGTAAAGAAAATAGTGTTAGCAGTGGTTGTATTATCAGTGTGAAAGAATGGACCGGGGTCAACAGTTCACTAGTGGTGTCTCTCCCTAAAAGATAGATAGCATGTTGGGTAAACAAATTACAGCTGGGCAATTGACAGATATAAAGGCTGCACCGTAGTGCATAAGCATGACATGATGATTACTATGTGATTAGCGCGGGCATTACACCATAATTCATAGACCGTTATCCAACTACATATATGACTAATAATCCACCCTTGGAACGTCATCCAATCAAACCTCGGGTATTAAGTTGCAAGCAACATATTATTGCCTTAAGTAAAGTGTGTAATGTAAACAATGAAAACATTGCTGTTTTCCCCCTAATGGCAACAACACATCCCCCATCTGTTACGTTTCTTTCACTCGGTCGTGAATGAAAGGGAGGCATGAATCCACTATCGAGCATAAATACTCCCCCTTGGAGTTAAAAGTATCAACTTGGCTAGAGCATATACTAGTAATGGAGAGCATGCAAGATCATAAATAACATAAACATGATAGATTGATGATCACTGGACATAGCATTCAATATTCATCAGATCTCAGCAAACACAACATGTAGCATTACAATAAGATGATCTTGATCATGTTAGGCAGCTCACAAGATCTAAACATGAGGCATAAAGAGGAGAAGAAAACCGTCTAGCAACTGCTATGGACCCGTAGTCCAAGGATGAACTACTCACGCATCACTCCGGAGGCAGGCATGGCGATGATTCCCCCTCCCGGCAGGGTGCCGGGGAGAGCTTCAGAACCCTCCCAAACTCGGTTTGACATTGACGGCGGGTACGGAACTTTCGTGGATGGAGGCTTGGATATTTTGGGTTAACCCGAGGAGGAGCTTAAATAGGCGAAAGGGCAACGTCGGTGGGCAGTCAGGGGGGCCACACCACCCTATGGTGTGGTGGCTCCAGGGCCCCTCTCCGGGTCCCCCCGGACTCCGTGTATGTGACAGATTTCTAAGACCCTGTGATTTTGTTTCGTCCAATTCCGAGAATATTTCCACAACAACTTTTTTGAAACCAAAAACAGCAGAAAACAGGAACTGGCTCTGTGCCATCTTGTTAATAGGTTAGTCCCAGGAAATCCATAAAAAGGACATTAAGTGTATAGAAAACATGTAGCATATAGCATGAAAACAACATGAAACATCAAAAATTATAGATACGTTTGAGACATATCAAGCATCCCCAAGTTTAGTTCTACTCGTCCTCGAGTAGGTAAAACGATAAAAACAAAATAATTTCTGAGGTGACATGCTACCAACATGAACTTGATCATCAAAATTGTAAAAGCATTTGTAAGATGAGATCTTAGTACTCTAAGAACATGTGTGATAGATATAATTCTAACAATGAAACTTAGCAGTCATTTTGAATCATGAAAAGTAACACGAATAAAACATCATGCATAATAATACACTTGAAGTAATATGTTTGTTTCGAGTATAAAGAAAACATAGCAAAGTAGTATTTTGCTTGTCCTTAAAAGTGGGGCAAAAAATAAATGCAAGGACACCTTCAAAGTTCAAGTGGATGACTAGAAACAAATAATTTGAGAGCAAGTAATAACACATCATGAATCAATCAATAATAATCTTTGGGACTGATGCACATTAAACTCAGAATGACAACTACACTCTCTTAATTGTGCATAAAGTTAGAAGATGGAGACTCAAAATAAAAGTAAAACAAAGGCCCTTCGCAGAGGGAAGCAGGGATTAATTCATGTGGTAGAGCTTTTTATTTTACAAACAGAGGTATTGAAAACATTTTTTTTAGAGAGGTGTATGCTTATGTCAACGAATGGTAAATAGAAAATACAGTACATCACAAGCCAACTAGACTTCATAAGAGCGGATCCCATTGAAGTACGCAGCTGGGGTCAGAAGGTCATCCCTCTTCTCTTTTGTTTACACAATTATGCTTTGACTGATAAATCAGGGGCAAAAATAGTGAAGAGAATTTATAGTAACCAATTTTGGGGCTGGGCACTCTGCTACCAGCTCTTCTATAAGTTGGGATAAGAGGATTTGCCACTAGTCCAGGTGTGTAAAGTCCAATCAACAAGTGAGATAAAGATTCTCTATTTACGTCCTCGTGAGCTAAAACAGGGGCATAAAACAGGTATAATTTTGAAGGTTTCAAAGGTAGCACATGAGAAATTTACTTCGAGTGGCGGTTAAATACCACATGTAGGTAGGTATGGTGGACAAATTTGGCAAACTTTGGTTTTGGGGAGTTGGATGCACGAGTAGAGCTCATACTCAGTACAGGTGGAGGCTAGCAAAAGACTGGGAGCGACAAATTAAGAGAGCAGTAATGGCCATAATCATGCATAGCGACAGAAACATTATTAATCAAAGCATAAATAGTATTACAAGTCAAAAACTAAATGATCATAGAGGCTATAAGTGAATGGTTTGTAGTCATAACATGGTGTAAGCATGCGCCAAGTCAACCAAATAAAGCATTCAAAGGAGAATACCACACTATTATGCTTCAATGTGATAAAAGCAACTCATGATTCTTTCAATGACACATTAAGCACTTTCAGATATTTGAGACAAGTCGTGCTAGAATAATAACTACTAATCATATAATTAAAATAACATCGAACATGACATGATAGAGTCTAGCCACAGTCTAAATAAGCTTCTTTTTGCACCGTTATAAGCATGCAATATTTTACTGCTTTCCAACACCAATCATTTCAATCTAAACAAAAATTCTCCAAAATATATAACAATGAAAAAAAGTACTAATACTACTAATCTACTAGAACTAACAGCTCTGAATAAGAGATGCATGAAAAACAGGAGCTAAAAGGATTTGCAGCAACTAGAAGAAAAACGAAGAAAACGAGTATGATAGAAAACGAGTATTCATATGGAAAAGCGGAGCGTGTCTATCTCCCACACAAGAATGCTGGGTTCCAACTAAGTTTATTGTATCAAGGAAAACAAAAACAAACAGATGCTCCAAGTAAAGTGCATATGATGTGACTGAATAAAAATATAGTTTCACTAGAAGTGACCTGATAAGTTGTTGATGAAGAAGGGGATGCCTTGGGCATCCCCAAGCTTAGACGCTTGAGTCTTCTTGGAATTTTCTGGGGTGAACCATGGGGGCATCCCCAAGCTTAGGCTTTTCACTCTTCTTGATCACATTATATCACCCTCTTCTCTCGACTCTTGAAAACTTCCTTCACACCAAACTCGAAGTAATTCTCATTAGAGGGTTAGTGCACAATCAAAAAATCACATGTTCTCCATGGACACAAGCATCATTAATACTTTTTAAACATTAGCTATAGCCACTGATGTTTTGTGGAGCAAAGAAATTCACTCAACACAGTAAAAGAGAGAATGCAAGTAAAAAGGCGGAATTTGTCAAAACGAGAACAATTTGTAAAGACGATTTTTTCGGGGCACGCGTTGCTCAAATCGAAAAACTCAGAACTAGAAAAAGTTTCATACATAGCTGAGGATTAGGCACAAAAAATTTCAATTAATTTTGATCTTTCTGTGAATTTATACGAATTTAAAGTGGACAACAGAAATCCGTTTCCTGCGCAGAAATCCAAATCTAACTTCAACTTTTCACTAGAGACTTTACTTGGCACAAAAAATACGAGAAAATAAAGATACAAAGGAGTTGCTACAGAAATAAACAACACATTGACTCAAAGAGAACAGAATAAAACATTGCAAAAATAAAAAACATGGGTATCTCCCAAGAAGTGCTTTTCTTTAATGCCTTTTAGCTAGGCACAGAAAGCAAGAAGATGCTCACATAAGAAATATGAATTAAGAAAAAGAGAGCATCAAGAAGCAAGTATGAAACAAATTTAAGTCTAACACACTTCCTATGCATAGGAATCTTGTAAAAAATGAATTAAAGCAGCTCAAACTAGAAATCATGGGAAGGTAGAACAAGAGCAATTTCAAAACTTTCAACAAAAAGAGGGGTGTTTTAGTGACATGAAAATTCCTACAACCATATTTTCCTCTCTCATAATAATTTCAGTAGCATCATGAACAAACTCAACAACATAATTATCACATAAAGCATGTTTGTCAAGGTCTAAAAGCATACAATTCATATCAAGCTCAAAAATAGTGGGATCAAAATTAAAAATAAAGACCTCTTTCTCACTTTTAGCAATAGTAAAACAAGATGATTGGTCACTCTTATAAGGTATGGGACACATTATAGAAATCCTATTTTCAGTAGCATTATAATTTATAACATCAAGTAACATAGGACTATCATCTAGAGCATTATCATATAAATTTTCTAAACAAACTTCGTCATATCATGCATATCAATAGTTGGAATAAATAGAGGATTATCATAGGATTTATCAAAGTAGCATGGATTATCATAAATAACAGTAGCAATATCATGCTCACAAGTTTCATTCATAGTAATATCAAGGTCACAAGTACAACAAGTATCAATTTCATAAAAAAGGGATATTTCAAAAGAATCAATAGGATCATCACAATTATCAATATAACACTCATCCTCCTCTGGGGGATAGCATCTATCAAGATATTTAGTTATGTAGCAATTACAATCCTTGTAATTATCAAAGCATTATTCAATTATAGCCTAAATCTCGTATTTATAAGGTGCATCATCAATACTTTCAAGCAAATAGGCAATTTCGAATGCACCCTTCCAAGAAATAAATTTCTCAATTTGTTCCACATCATAAAAGTCATAATTTCCCTTAACATAATAAGATATGGTAACATTGTCAGTATAGTCACATTGAAAAGGGAGGTGTTTATACCTCCTACAGCAGCAAGATTTATCAAAGCAACAAGTAACATTATAAGTAGAGCACGAGTTTTTAGCATAGTTATTCAATTTATTAATTTGCTCCCATAAGTGTATCCCTTTTTGTGACAAACGGTGTTCCTTATAATAATTTCTTGTTCTTCCTTGAACCCACCTTGCCAATAAGATCTAGTTTCAAAGAAATCAACCATTGGCATGATAAAGCAAGTAAAAAGCCAAAACAATAACAAAGTAAAGAGATTGGAGGTGAGAGACTCCCCTTGTAGAAATCCTCTTTCTCCCTAGCAAAGGCGCTAGAAAACTTGCTGGTGTGTAGTTGATGGGAGGCTGCTTGCTCTTGAAGACTTCGAAATCTCCGGCAACGGCGCCAGAAAACTTGCTTGATGGCGGGTAAACACACACTCGTTGGGAGACCCCAAGTGTAAGGTATGAAGAGTGCAGCGACAAGTTTTCCCTCAGAAAGAAACCAAGGTTGAATCGACCAGTACGGGAAAGAAATCTCTTCTGTAGGTTGATGAAAGTTGATGTTGATAGAGCGCACTACCAGGCTCAGCAGCAACGTGGAACCTACACAACAGAATCAAGATACTTTGCCCCAACGAAACAGTGAGGTTGTCAATCTCACCGGTTTTGCTAACACAAAGGATTAGATGTATAGTGTGGAAAATAGTACTTGTTTGCAGTAAATGAAAAGAGAACAGTGATGGCAGTGAATGAGAGGAAAACAATGATTGCATTAAAGAAAATAGTGTTTGCAGTGGTTGTATTATCAGTGTCAAAGAATGGACTAGGGTCCACAGTTCACTAGTGGTGTCTCTCCATAAAAGATAGATAACATGCTAGGTAAACAATTTACAACTCGGCAATTGACAGATATAAAGGTTGCACCATAGTGCATAAGCATGACATGATGATTACTATGTGATTCATGCGGGCATTACAACATAATTCATAGACCGTTATGCAACTGCATCTATGACTAATAATCAACCCTTGGAGCATCATCCAATCAAAACTCGGTATCAAGTTGCAAGCAACATATTATTGCCTTAAGCAAAGTGTGTAATGTAAACAATGAAAACATTGTTGTTTTCTCCCTAATGGCAACAACACACCCCCCATCCGTTACGTTTCTGTCACTCGAGCGTGAATGAAAGGGAGGAATGAACCCACTATCGAGCATAAATACTCCCTCTTGGAGTTAAAAGTATCAACTTGGCCTAAGCATCTACTAGTAACGGAGAGCATGCAAGATCATAAATAACATAAACATGATCGATTGATGATCACTGGACATAGCATTCAATATTCATCAGATCCCAGCAAACACAACATGTATCATTACAATAAGATGATCTTGATCATGTTAGGAAGCTCACAAGATCTAAACATGAGGCATAAAGAGGAGAAGACAACCATCTAGCTACTGCTATGGACCCATAGTCCAAGAATGAACTACTCACGCATCACTCCGGAGGCAGGCATGGTGATGAACAGCCCTCCGGTGACGATTCCCCCTCCCGGCAGGGTGCCGGGAGAGCTTCAGAACCCTCCCAAACTAGGGTTAACGATGACGGCGAATACGAAATTTTTTGTGGATGGAGGCTCGGGTATTTAGGGTTCACCCGAGGAGGAGCTTAAATAGGCGGAAGGGCAACATCGGTGGGCAGCTAGGGGGCCACACCACCTGGTAGCGCGGCCAAGGGGGGCGTGCCACCCTATGGTGTGGTGGATCCAGGGTCCCCCTCCGGGTCCCCTCCGGACTCCGTATACGTGACAGATTTCTAAGACCCTGGGATTTTGTTTCGTCCAATTCCGAGAATATTTCCAGAACAACTTTTCTGAAACCAAAAACAGCAGAAAACATGAACTGGCTCCGTGACATCTTGTTAATAGGTTAGTCCCAGGAAATCCATAAAAATGGCATAAAGTGTATAGAAAACATGTAACATATGGCATGAAAACAACATGGAACATCAGAAATTATAGATACATTTGATAAGTATCATTAGGTCCCCCCAAAATCTGCCTGTTGGGCAATTCTGCGCGACACGGCCTCACGGATTGGCTTCTCTATGCATCCCAGCCTGAGAGCCCGGCCTAGGATGGCCTCTCTATGTGTAGGACGGCCACCTATGAGAGCTGCCCAGCCCGGGAGCAAGGTCAGGCTGGCTTCCCTACGCGTCCCAGCCTACACTAAAAACGTGATATATTTTGCCTTCAGACTCTGTTTTCGATGATCTTGGACTCGTTAAAATCGCGACAACGAGCACTACAAGATTATGAAAGCAAAAAATCATAGTCAATAATTGGAGGATAAAACCAAATGATGAAAGGTTTGATCTCTCTATAAAGGAACAACCGGTAAAACCTCCAATATAAAAAACACAATAAGTTTTTCATGCAAAATCCGTTTTTGATGAATTTGAGCTTGTCTTGAATAACATGACAAGCTCTAAAATCACACATGGAGTAAACATAAATAAGAGCCAATAAATATGATGCCCAGAACGCTCTCTGATTGATACGATCAAGTTGTTAGTATGAGAGCCCCTCTTGATAGTACGGTTAACTATCCTATAACATGGTCTCCCAATTAATTCTATGAGACCGGTAAAATTGAAAACCTATCAAGACCATACCTTTTCCTTGATAATTCCACTTTATCTAGATGATGAAGATCTTAAACTCCTCAAGATGGAACATCTTTCTTGATTTTTCTTTGCATGGTGAAGACACGTAGATTGTTCTCCCATATGCCACTATGGGAGATGCTCTCTTAATTAAATATTAACTTGGCCATTATCTCCAAATGGGTAGCAATCTTGAAGCATATGATCTCTTCAAGATGATCCTCTTGGACTTGCATTTCACAAACTTGATGACGACCACAATTTGACGTCATCCACCAAGGGCTATATGAAATATTCTTTTTGATGCAAGCCCGTGGAAAGATACCTAATCCCACATAGATATACACCCACACACATATAATGGGTTATTTCACAAATAAAATTGCACAATTACTTACCATACCATGAACCCACATGGTACATCTTCTATATTTGTGAGTTGATCAACTTTAATCATGTCTTAACACTTTGCCTTGATCAACCTTGTATCTTTTCTTCTCTCTTCATTACAATGATGTCTCGAAGATATATTGTTAAATACATACTTGTAATATTCTCAAGTATCTTATGACCATTATTCGGATATTCCCATGATTAGAACCTTGGTTATCACTTGATCTTCTTGAATCCAACACATGGACATCAATAATTACCTATGGAACCTTGGTTATCACTTGATCTTCTTGAATCCAACACATGGACATCAAGAATTACCTATGGACAAACTCTACAAGTATAACTCGGTTCAACCATTAGTGCATAGAGATGGACATTAATTACCAAAAACACATATGGGGGAACCATGCTCTTTCAATATTTCCCATTTTGGTAATTGATGACAATCTCTTTTACGAGAGTTTATACAATGAATTTGAGCAACCATGCAAAGAACCAAGCAAGGATGCGTTAGCTTGAAAGGCAAATGCTTAAGAGCAAAACCAAAGAATAAAACCAAATTCCCTTAACCCCTCTAAGCTTTCTCCCCCATTGGCATTCATTGCAAAATTGGGATCATAGAAAATTTAGAGTGGCCAATATAGTAAGGGTCCTCCATAGGATGTGAATTTTTCATAATATGAGTGGAATCAACTACACTTATCCAATGATGAATAATTGGAGGAAATCAAACTATATCGAGGATCCAAAGATTGGAAATAAGATATTATAAAAATCTCTAGTCTTCTCTGAAAGGGAAGCAAGTAATCAAAAAGATCAAAAAAAAAAACAAATGAACAAATGATATTATGGTTTGAGAAAATGAGTGTTTTTCTAAAAAAAAAAAAATAGAAGAGCTCCCCAGTATTTGTGCATGATTTAGAAATATTGCATTTTGAATGCAAACTGCACAAAAATGGAATCGTAACTCCCGCACTGTTGTTCAAAACACAAAACAAGTGCAAGTGAGCATAAAGTAAAACGAGGCATATCACTTGGGATAAAATGGTGGTTGAGCAACAAAAGAAGGTACCGATAAAGGATGTGACTTAAGACGAGGTTGAACCAAACATATATTTGTGTGAGACAAGGCAGGTCATGAGAAAAGACTAATAACATGATGAATATGTATGCATTATAATAGTCTTAATATAGTGATAGGTATAGATTGAAGAGTGTATTTTCCACACAAAAGAAGAGGTTTTCAAACCAAATGAAAATAGCTAGGGTCACAAGCTTAATAAGGTGTAAAATAAATAAACAAAGCTTATGACACCATCATGGCAAGTATAAACCAACATGCTCACCAACGCAAGAATGAGGGTAAAAAAACTTCAATAAATAGGAGTGCAAAAGATGTGATAAAATAAAACAAGCACTCATAGGGAAAATTGTTTACGGAGCCACCAAGATAAATAAGGATGGACACCAAAGCATTAGGATATCAATAAGACATGTAAGTATTCTCATGTGTATAAGTTTCTAAATATATCACAATCATGATGACATACACCCATAAACAAACATGTACACACAAAATAGTTACAAAGAGAAAAGGCGAGATATCCAATTTGAAGACATAAATACAACAATCTTTGCTTGAAAGCATAGCACATAGTTTAAATTTATCTTAAAGGGTATAAATGAACTTCCAACACAAACACATCAAATACATCACAAACATCAATAAGGGAAGAAGAGATAGTTGGGACATTTTTATAAAAGTAACACATATCACAAAGGGTAAATATGTTTCATGCCATGATACAACCTACAAAAAGTTGAAATGTTAGAGTATATGAATGAGGTAGATACTTGTTACCGAGATAGCATTGGTGATGTTGTAGTAGATAAGAATTCATCCATCATCATAGCTTGTCTCCAATAAGCATGTGGCGATAACACCTTCTTTGAGAACGAGGGAATCACCCAATGCATCTCAAATGTATCTAAAACATATTTAAGTACAAAATGCTCCTCAAACTCATTGGGTCTGATGTAGTTAGATAAGACTACAATACATAGTAAAAACTCTACATGAATATGTGCATATATATATGAAATTAAATTTCATGCACATCTTAGCCGATTTAGAATTTGATGGAGATTATCCTATATATATTTGATCAAGGAAGATAAACATGCAATAACATATACTTTAGTAAATATGCATGCAAACAGTTTTAAGAACCACCAAGACATTCACACAAAGGTCAACATAAAGGTTGACCAAATTATATCAAAGACCCAAATCAACACATGAAAGGAGATACCAATTGGAACCAAACCAAATCAACTCATGATCGATACGATGCCAATTGGAAAATATATCAAGTGAAAATAAAATAACGAAGAAATCATTATCACTTGAGGGATACCAAATAAAAGATTCATCAAAGAGTTAAATATTGAAATCCCAATAGACATCAAATGAAACATGTCAAATTCCAAGAGATGTCTGTTTGACGCGAGAAAAAACATTCGTATCTCTAAGGACCGCTTCGCCGCGTAGTAATGCGGAAGGCGTGGTTTCTCTCTTGTTCGCACCGGGAAAAGGTAAAAGGAAAGAATTTGGGCGTGCCAGTGTATGATAATACACAAAAGAAACAACAACAAAAGTGCGGGAAAAGTATTTCATTAATCTTTGAGATAACAAATACAATTCCCAGTGATTGCGCTCCGTGGCCTACTAGCGCGGCCAGCCTGACTATGGCGATTGCGATCTCCTGGTTCCCGGGGCCTCGGAAGGCTCCCAGTTAATTACGCCCGCGGGTTACGCCGCGAGACACCTCCGATTAAGCTGTGTAGTCGTCTTGGTCGTCTTCGCTTCACGTCCTGCATGCATAAAGGTATGGTGTGTGTGGGCAGGGGCAGAGCCCGTGTCCTCGTCGGTACACGCGCCGCTAAAAGCGGGGCCTTAGCTTCGGCCTCGCTCGCCCTCGCCGTCGCGCCTCGTCGGTCTTGAACGGCGAAGATGATTGTTGTTGAAGAGGGATGATGCAGTCCATTTCGCAAGGACTTCGAGACGACTACTAGCTTCGTCGGGGTGTGCAAGGGGTAATGCCTCACGGGAGTATCTTGTCAGGAGACCGGCGTTGATGTAAAAACAACTGTCACTCAAGTTGGCATAGCCGGTATGGTCGGCAACCTTGTCCTGGCCGACGCCGAATTTACGGCAGCCGACGTAGCCTGAGGCGTCGTCTCATAGACCTGTGGAGAAAAAAAATGGTGCTGAAGGCAAAGTTGGGTGATGGATCCGACGATGACGCGCCGTAGCTGGGCGCGGTCATGTCGGGCTGCTCCTCTAAAGAGAGATGCACTTTGGATGCCAGAAGCCAATCTTATTGGGGCGTCTGAACCTGTACGCCGTTGCTATGAGCGCCGAGTGCCGAGCGGCGTCTCTAAGACGGGGAGTGTGTCGGGTCACGACGATCATCGAACGCCGTGTCAGAAACCTGTAGTCTTGCATGCCTCGGCTACTTGTGATGGCCACATTGGCATACTCCATGGGGCATGCATGCTGGCTACTAGATCTTACTAGTTGGCTCATGCGACCATGCACTCCTAAGCCTTGCTTCTTTCTCTTATCCTGTACGCCTACGGTCGGCTGAATTGGCTGCTCCCATCCGGCCAGCCGATGATGGTATGCCGACGGCTGCGACGATGTTCGGGAACCTGCACACCAAGTGGAGTTGTTGCTATGCTGGCACGCCAAGCTCCAAGCCACGCGGGTCTGCACATGTACGATATTGGCGAGCTATTCTTTGGTGCCGGTGCCGTGACCGTCGAGGCTGCACCGGCACGCCTAGACCTGTCAGACTGCACCATGGAACGGGGATCCTTGTCCACGACACCCGGAACGCCGGCGCCTCCGGCTGGCGACACCTGTACGCCGTTGTCGAGCTGCTCCCTTACGCGCGCCGTCACTGTGAGTGTCGGGCTGCATGGAGAGCACCTGGACTGCATCTGTAGAGCATCAAACGAAAAATGCCTATACATGAGGCTGCACGTCGGTCCGGCCAGGCGCACGCTGACACCTCCAAGGCACCATCTTCGGTAGCTCCGGCCTTAGGCGGGCATGACATGGGCCATGCCGTTTCCCTCCTTGCCTCTAGCCGCCGACAGGGCATCGGCGAGCTTGCATGACGGCCGTGCCGACCGACGGGCTGACGTTGACGAGCTCCGGCGGGTTGGTGTTGTTCTCCATACGACCCTCCATCCACCAAGCTTTGCTGTGAGGGAGAGAGAAGAACGGATGGATTAAAAATGGTTCTCTCTGTTGGAGCTAGTGGGGTTCATGGCCTCCAGGTTGACGTTCTTGAGTGGTTGATGGCTTGACACGTATGTGTTGTTTCTCAGCTGGGCATGTTGGCGAGATGTGCCGACTTCAGCCCTTGTCTCCTTCTCTTTGCGTTTCTACGTGAGTCCTCTTGGCGCCCGATGCCGGAAACCATGCAGATGGCCGGCGAGCTGAGCGCCCAGCCACCCCTCTTCAATATGCTTGTTTAGTTTCTTTCCTACGTGTCTTCTCTACCGTCTCCATGTTGGGCTTTCTCCCGGCTCCAATAGAAACGGCGGTGGTTTCTCCATCATACCTGAAACATGAGAAAGACAGAGAGAGGACGGTATAGCCTCTGGCTTGGCATGTCGCCGCAGAGCTCCATCGTCATCGCCGGTGCATCCGCCGAGCCCGACCTGACCATGGGTTGTGTGCGTGAGAGCACCACCATGACACTGGTTCTGGGCTCCTCTCCTCGGCGCCAGTGCAGCGCTGGCTGCCCACGCTTGTACGCGTGTGCTTGGTGGCCGCCGCCGGGTGCATCATGTCTTGCACCACTCCTCGAGGCTCCGATCTTCACCTCTATTATGCCTGGTACATGACATCAGAAAGATAGAGAGGAAGACACGACGCCGTCTTTGCACGTCGGCTAAGTGAATCGTGGTTGCCACCGGTGCATCCGACGAGCCCGGCGTGTCGCCGTTGATTGGTCTCCGCGTTTCCGGCCAGATGCGATTGGCCTCCTGCCAATGTGATCCGACGAGAGCCCGACGTCAGTTATGTATGCAGGCGCGTCCATGTGCTCCTCGCTGCCGTGCTCTGATCTGCCGTCCTCATCTCCATCTGGGGCGCCCTAGGCACGCTCCCACTGCCTTTCTCCTCCAGCTCCGTCACACCTGGTACATGGAGAACACAGAGAGAGGTATAGACTCAGCTTTTCATGTGGGCACCGCCGCCGGGGCGGCACAACCGGCCAGATGTGCACCGGCCTCCTGCCGACCCAATCTCAGGTGGTGCGATGGGAGGGTCTCCGCTTTCAGGCTCCTCGCACCTCCGTGCCAGAGCTGGACGTCCTCTCCTGTTCGTTCCTCCGTCCTCCCTCTACCTGCCAGGGTCTCTGTGCCTTTTATAGGCAGCAGGGCTATAGGTAGATAACCACGAAGTCTTCTGATCTTCCGCGTCCATTGTGCGCATATATAGATGTATGGACTTCGTACATATCTTTTCTTCCGTATCAGATTGCATTAGTACGACGCGGCCACGCGTATACGGCCGGTACATGGTACACGTACGAGTGGACCTAGCAGGCCTAGTATATGCACGTACAGCTCTAGCTAGCAACTCTGATCAGACCTGGCCCAAGTCACGCCGGCAGCATGCCCCGAGGGTGAAGCCACGCATGCACTCACGTTCAGCTGATCAGTTAAATTGTTGCCCAGCTTCATGCATGCAGATCGTATATACTAGCACTTGTGAGTCAACAGCTCATGCACAAGGCAGAACTAGTGTATGTATATATACCAAGAAAAGGTTAATCAGAGGCTGGTGAATAAATATACACATGAGCCCTCTTTTTATATTTTCTTTTTTCTTATGCCAAACAAAGAACACTCTCCCGCCTTGCACAAAATTACGTCGAACAATGTCGATTGAAGCACATATCTATAAATGAGATATCAAACTTCAATTAATACCAATTGAGGGTATCAAAGCAAAACAAATTAGCATAGAAGGTGAAAATATAAAATATGCTCAGGGACTTATCTCATGCAAAACGATAGACCGCAAATCAAGGAATGAGATAACCAACTCCTAAAAGAGAGCAAAGTTTGAACAAATAAACCAAACCATCTACACTTTTTATGATGGCACAAAGTACTAAAAAAGTTTTGTCTTCCACAAACACACAAGATAGTAATTAGAATACCATTTGAAAAGGATCTAATATCAATTGAAGACAACTAGTGTTCAAAATAATATAGGAAAGCTCCCCCATGATTTGTGCATCATCTAGATGTTTGATTTTGAATACAAGATGCACTATAAGAGGATCCTCTCTTTTCTTACAACCATTAAACTAGAATTTTATTTGAATATAACACATAGATCTTCAAGAGGCAAGTGATACTTCATAAATGTATCCTTAATTTCTGATGTTCCATGTTGTTTTCATGTTGTTTCCCACATGTTTTCTATACACTTTATGTTATTTTTATCGATTTTCTGGACTAACCTATTGACAAGATGCCATAGAGCCAGTTCCATGTTTTCTGCTATTTTTAGTTTCAGAAAAGTTGTTCTGGAAATATTCTTGGAATTGGAAAATTCAAAGTCCGGAGGTCCTAGAATTCCCGAAGGTTCCACGGAGTCCCGAAGAAACCCGAAGGGGGGCCACAGGGGGGCACACCATAGGGCGGCGCCCCCTGGTCGCGCCATGGGTTTTGTGGGGCCCTCATGCCTCCATCGCCTTTGCTCTTTCGCCTATTTATACCCCCCCTGACGTATTAACCCTAAAAATATACCACTTCGTCCCGAGAAACATCCGAGGCCGCCGTCATCGTCATCCCGAGATTGAGAGGGTTCTGGAGCTCTCCCCGGCACCGTGCCGGGAGGGGAATTCATCACCAGAGGGGTCTACACCACCATGCCATCCTCCGAAGTGATGCTTTAGTAGTTCATCCTTGGACTACTGGTCCATAGCAGTAGCTAGATGGTTGTTCTCTCCACTTTGTACCTCATGTTTAGATCTCGTGAGCTGCCTTACATGATCGAGATCATCTTTATGTAATGCTACATGGTGTGTTTGCTGGGATCTGATGAATGTTGAATGCTATGTCTTCTGATTATCAATCTGTCATGTTATCTTCATGCTTATGTTATGTATGATCTTGCATGCTATCCGTTATTAGTAGATGCTCTGGTCAAGTAGCTGCTAGTAACTCCAAGAGGGAGTATTTATGCTCGATAGTGGGTTTATGCCTCCTTTGCATCTATGCTCGAGTGACAGAAACGTGACGGATGGAGGATGTGTTGTTGCCATTAGGGAGAAAACAACGGTGTTTACCTGGTTTGCATTGTTTACATTACACACTTTGCTTACTGCGATAATCTGTTGCTAGCAACTTAATACCCAACGTTTGTTCGGATGATATTCGGAGGGTGGATTATTAGACATAGATGAAGTTGGATGACGGTCTATGTATTTTGTTGTAATGCCCGCATGAATAACATAGTAAAATTTATGTCTTGCATATGCACTACGGTGCAACCTTCATTTCTTTCAATTGCCTAGAAGTAATTTGTTCACCTCACATGTTATTTATCTTTCACGGAGAGACACCACTAGTGAACTGTGGACCCCGGTCCATTCTCATTCTGATAATACACACACTACTTCCACTGCTTTCATACTGCCGCTACTACTTTCATGCAATTTTCCTACTATTTTCCACACCATACGTTTAACCTCTTTCTGTTCAGCAAAACTGGTGAGATTGACAACCTCAGTGCTTCGTTGGGGCAAAGTGAATTGTTTGTGTTGTGTAGGTTCCATGTTGCTGCTGAACCGGTAGTGCGCCCTGCCATCTCAGCTGCATCAACCTTCTGAAGTTACTCCTTCCTCCTACTGGTCAATTAAACCTTGGTTTCTTTCTGAGGGGAAAATGATGTTGTGCTCATCATACCTTCCTCTTGGGGTTTCCCAACGAGTGCAAGACCTGCACCATCAGCAAGGAAGACAATGGGAGTTCATACAAAACAATTTCTTGGTGATTATACAAATGGAAGCGAAGGGAAATGTGCATATGATCAATAACGTCTACCAAAAATATGGTTGTCACTTTTCCAAGGAAAAGGAGGGTATGGTGTTACTTCTCGGTGGTATATTGCAAAAATATTCATGATCATGTTCACAACACAAAAGCATATGGAAAAGGATATGAGTTAATTACCATGCTTACATAGAGATTCTTGGTGGATTAAACTAGTCAAATTGTCATGCAAAGCAATGATTAATATCTTGAAGCAGTCAGTTTCCCAAATAATACTTACTAGTGCACTTTGGGAAAACCGCACCAAGAAACTCTCTCGCAACAAAGAAAATATGAGATACAAAACCCATTTAAGAAAATATGGAACTTGTTCGAGCTAATCATGCCATAGAGTAAAACATAATTTAGGATATCAATTATAAGTGGCTTTAACTCACATGTTCATATTTTCTAGGATAGTAATATGCACATAGCTTATTAATCCCCCATAATGTGATAATCTGTTTCTTTTCAACGGAGGCAAGTGAAATCCAGTAAGAGATAATTAATGAACATTGTAGAATTTGAATTTCTCATAAGAATGACATACCATATGGAGACTATATAATATTGTCATATTAATAATAAGTGGTATTCCTCATGTACACACATTTAGGATTTTGAGGTGCCAAAGCATATTAATCCACCAAAATGGGATAGTCTATTAATTTCTCAAAAGAGCCAACTAAAATAAACAAAAAATTGCAAACAAACAAGTACATGGAGTGCAAACCAACAAAACATACTATATTACTCAAGATATGTAATTAGTAAGCACACCATATACAAACACATGCTATATACAAAACTAACACATGCAAGGGGCAAGCAACTTTCAATGTATATAATGTAAATACAAGTTACCGCAAGGAGACACATTGGATACGAGATAGATATATGATGATACAAATGACTTGGCTCGAGTAAATATAATTTATGAAGATCTCTTAATTCTTTGTGAGATATCCAAGTCTCCATTGCCCTCCAACACCACCTATCGATCAAGTTTTAGCTTGTTGGTCTCCAACCAAGTTGGGTCCTAAGATGTTAGTCACAATAGGGTTGGCAACCCAAATGTTTCTTTTCTTGGCACCACTTTGAGTGCCAACATATTGGCAAACACATTGTCAACCTTATACTTCCGAAGGGAATAAACATCATTAACGATGATAGGGTTGAAGGTACCATTAGTGCATGAAGAAGCAAAGTGACAATTTTCAAGGCATAAGTAGCAACATTGGATTCCTACTTTCTTAGTTGATTTCTCAACTTGAGGTTGAGCATGAGATTGAACTTGTGGTCGTTTCCCTTGTTGCTTCTCCCAGATATGCTTCTTCTTCAAAGGGCAAGATCTAACATGGTGCCCTTCAATCGTGCACTTAAAGCAAACAGTCTTGGTTGAATTCTTGACTCATTCTTGGCACTTGTTCTTGTTGATCTTGTACTTCTTCTTATTGGACTTCTTGTTATTGTTGGAGTTGAATTCAAGTCCACTCTTTTCATTGGTAGTCTTTGCACACTCAACATATTGTCAAGTCCAGACTTCTCATGACGCTTTTCCAAGTCTTTCTTCAAGGAAGTGACTTGGGCCTTGATCTATTTTATTTCCTATACATGGTTAGTGACAACAAAAGTACTAGAGGACGTAGATGTTTCATTGTTAGAGCAACAAGGCATGGAAAGTAATTCATCACATGATGTAGCAATATTATGAATGGATGAATTACTAGGACTAGCACAAGGCAAAATAGAATTTTGAGTAGAGTTTGTGCTAATGTCCACATGAGGCTAACAATATATCACCTTGGTAATAATAGCCTCATGAGCTAACTTTAACTTATCATGTGAGACTAAAACATCCTCATGAGAGCTTGAGAGCTTTTCATGACTTTCTTCCAATTTCCCATAATTGCTAGTTAGCAACTCAAGTTGAGACCTTAACTCAACATTCTAATTCAATGTAGATGTGTCACAAGAAATAGAGTTAGTAGCAAAAGCATCATTATTAATAGCAATAGGATAAGGCAACTTGGCAAGCTTTTTTGAATACAAAGCTTTAAGTTGAGCATGTGCAACTTTTGGCTCATCATTTTTAGTTTTAAGACAATTAACCACCTCAAGATTTCTATCATGGGATTTCTTTACTTTTGATAACTCTAGAGTAAAATTCTTTTCAAGAGATTTATTGAGTGTTTGTTCTTCTACAAGGGCTTCTTCTAGTTTTGCAATCTCATTGGTATAATCACGCTCGCGACTATAACACTCATCGATGCATGCGTCCAAATCCTTAATGGTGATATTGCGCCTATCAAATGCACTAATGATTTTTAGGAAATTGGAACAAGCATCTTCATCCTCATAAAGGATATTGTGAATCATTTTAACTTTCTCCATTAACGAGTCACCATCATTGCCATTATCATCATCGTCGTCGTCATCATCATAACAATAATCATTACTAGATACATTGGTGTTCAAAGTAGGAGCTACCTTTGAACCTTTAGCCATAAGGCATAAGTGAGATATGGTAGATGAAAATGAAGTATTACTTGAAGCACCACTTAAATCCACATCTTGTTTCATGGAATGTTGAGTTTCTTCTACATGGTTAGTAACACATTGACTAGAGGAAATACAACCATTTTTATTATGGAAACAAGATGTATCAAGCATATCATCATAAGATTTAGTCAAGGAATTTATACATTATATTCATGAACTATCAACACAAGCATGTAAATCATTTTGGGTGCTAGATGTGTTTAAGTCCATAGACGAAGTATTGCAACAAGATAGAGATGAAAAATCAACAACAATAAGCTCACTAGCAAGATTGCAATATTTGTCACTACTCACCATATCATTATGTTGTGGCTTGCCACATGTTGGTGAACTAGAATAATTTGAGAACTCCTCACGCCCAGAGGTGGAGGTAGAATAATAATTCCCACAATTTTTGTACACATCATACTTATCTTGAAACTTGGTCCATATCTCATGAGCTTTCCAAAATGGCATGATTGACTCAAGAACTACAATGCTCACATATTTGAAAAATGCATTAGTAGTTTGAGAATTGAGATATATGTTTTTCTCATCCTCTAAAGAGCACTCTAGGCCCTTTGGAGAAGAAAAAACCCATATCTACAATTTGCTCTATATTTGGACCCATGTCCTTAAAAATATTTAGCATCCTAATTTTCCAAGCACCATAATTTGTGTCGTTGAATATAAAAGTGTCATTATGCACTAATCCCCTAAGCAGCATTGTTACTCTCTAGGTGGTGATTCCCTATTAATAGAGAACCAACTCTGATACCAATTGAAAGGATACATAAGTCGCCCAGAGGGTGGGGTGAATAGGCATTTAAAAATAATCATGGTTAAGGATTGAATAAATGTGGAATAAAACTAGTGTTTAATTTATCAAGCCAAAACCTAAATAAACTAGGTTCACCTATGTGCACCAAAAACTTATGCTAACAAATTCACACAACTATGTAATAGCAAGATATGTTACTTCAAACTCAATGGATATCACAAAGTAAATTGCATAAGTAAAGAGATCAGGTATAGAAATAACCGAGACATGTGGAGACGATGATTTATCTCGAAGTTCACTTCCAATTGGAAGCTAATTTCCATTGGAGAGATGTGGAGTCACAATGACTCCAAGCCCCCAATGGCTCACCTTATTCTCCTCGTGCCTCCAACAATGCAAAGTGCCACGATCCACTAGGAGACCTTTGAGGGCGGTCACCGATTCCGTACAAGGTTGGGGAAAACTCCACAACTCAATTGGAGACTCCCAACCATATCCCACGGGCTACCAAAGCTCCGAGATAGCAACAAGGTCCCAAAATCTTCCAAAGCTCCAAGACAACAACAACAACAACAACTGTCTAGGGCACTCCAAGTACCCAAGAGGACAAGCTCAAGGGAACTCCAAGAACCCAAGAGTAACATGCTTCTCAACTTTTCACTCGAACGAATCCTCGTAGAGAACTCAAACGATGCAACTATGCAATTGCAAGAACATAAGAAGTGCTCGAATCGTTCACTCTCAAATCCCACCAAAACAACAAATTCTATGGGGGAGAAGAGAGGAAGAATAAGGAAGAACTCAACAAATGAATCCCCAATATCTAGATCCAAAGGCTTCCCCTCAATAAGTGGAGAGATGGATTGCTGGAATAATAGATCTAGATCTCTTCTCTCATTTCCCTTTCGTTGAGGCAAGAATCATGGAAGAATAGAGCGGAAGAAAGCTCAAAAAGTTCAACAATGGTGGGGGAAAACTTGCTAGAGAAGTGGGGAACGAATGGGGACGAAGACCCCTTAAATAGCCCCCCCCCCCAAAAAAAAAAATCTGCCCATTGGGCAGTTCTGCGTGACCCGGTCTGGCCGGTCTCACGGTCTGGCTTCTCTGCGCATCCCGGCCTGAGAACTCGTCCTAGGCTGGCCTATCTGCATGCAGGTCGGGCACCTAACAGAGCTGCCCGGCCAGGCTGGCCTCACAGGCTCGCTTCTCTACACTTCTCGGCCTACACTAAAAATGGGATATATTTTGCCTCCGGACTCCGTTTTCGATGATCTTAGACTCGTTCAAATTGCGACAAGAAAAAATACAATATTATGCAAATCATAGTACATCATTGGAGGATAAAACCAAATGATGAAAAGTTTTACCTCTCTATAAAGGAACAACCGGTAAAACCTTCAATATCAAAAACACAATAAGTTTTTCATGCAAAATCCATTTTTTATGAACCTGAGCTTGTATTGAATACATGACAAGCTATAAAACCACGCATGGAGAAAACACAAATAAGAATCAATAAATATGATGCCAATTATGCAAAGGTTTTAGCGCTCTCTGATTGATACAATCAAGTTGCTAGTATGAGAGCCCCTCTTAATAGTATGGCTAACTATCCTATAACCTGGTCTCCCAACTAATGCTATGATACCGGTAAAATAGAAAACCTATCAAGACCATACTTTTGCCTCGAGCATTCCCCTTGATCTAGATGATGAAGATCTTGCACTCCTCAAGATGGAACATCTTTCTTGATTTTGCTTTGCTTGGTGAAGACACGTAGATTGCTCTCCCATATGACACTATGGGAGAGGATCTCTTGATTCCATCTTCACTTGGACATGATCTCCAAATGGGTAGAAAGCTTCAAGCATATGATCTCTTCAAGACGGTCCTCTTGGACTTGCATTTCACAAACTTGATGACGACCACAATTTTACGTCATCCACCATGGGCTATATGAAATATTATTTTTGATGCAAACCTGATACGTCCAAAACGTATCTCCTTTTCCAAATACTTTTGCTATTGTTTTCCTCTAAACTTGTGAGTTTTAGATACAACTAACACGGACTAACATTGTTTTCAGCAGAATTACCTTGGTGTCTTGTTTTTGTGCAGAAAAATCAACTTTTGGAAAATGCCCAGAAAAGATCCCAATGACCTTAAAACACCCGAAGACCCCCGGAGCCAGAAGGAGGCCAGGAGGGGGCCACACCACCCCTGGGCGCCCCCTAGGCCGCGCCACCTGGTGGTGTGGGAGCCCCGGGCACCCCCTCGGGATCCCCTTTCGAATACTTATTGCTCGTAACCCTAAAACAACAGGGGGTTAGTCATATTCCACAAAAACACAATAGAGCGTTGCCGCCATCTCGAAACTCAATTCAGGGATCAGAAGTTCCTATTCTGGCGCGGATTCGAAGGAGATCATCTCCGTTGTCACCGCCACCACTTCTCCATCAACCATCCACGATTCCCCGTCCATGTGTGAGTAAACACCGTTGTAGATCGATAGGGATGGAAGGGATTGGATGAGATCGATCATGTAATAATGCCAAATTGTTAGGGCATAGTGCCTAGTATCCATTGTTAGTGTTTTCTACCATTGTTGCAACTTGTTATTCTTAATGCTTGTCACTTTGGGAACAAGTGTCATGATCTCAGATCTGAACATGTTATTGTTTCATGAGTATAATTATGTTTGTTGATCATATCTGCAAGTTGTTTACACATGTCATTGTCCGGAACCCGAGGCTCCAAAGTGACATAAATTGGGACAACCGGAGGGGATGGTTGTGATGTGAAGATCACATGTGTTCACGGAGTATTACTGCTTTGCTCTGGTGCTTTATTAAAAGGAGCACCTTAATTATCGGTAGTTTCCCTTGAGGCCCGGCTGCAAACGGGCTGGTAGGACAAAAGATGGTGTGCAAGTTTCTCATTGCGAGCACGTATGACTATATTGGAACACATGCCTATGGGTTTCCTAGAACTTGGATGCTTTATTATTATTACCTGCAATGCCCATGTTTATATTATTACATGAACTATCTTATCCATGCAACGCCCGTTCATCCATCCCTATGCCTATAGTATTTTAATTATGTTGTTTTCCTCAATAGCTATTGATGTTACTATTTCACTCCTATTGTTATTTCACTACTGCTGTTGTTATAAAACTGTTACCACTGATAAATTGTTGCGAGCAAGTCTACTTTCAGGTGTAGCTGAACTGAAAACTCATTTGTTAAGGATGATAAATATTCTTTGGCTCCCCTTGTGTCGAATCAATAAATTTGGGTTTTACTTCCCTCGAAGACTGTTGCTATCCCCTATACTTGTGGGTCATCAAGACTATTTTCTGGCACCGTTGCCGGGGAGTATAGCTTTATTTATTTGCTCACTTGAACGTGATATTGTTCGTTGGAAGCCTTTTATCATGGGCAAGACTCGTGATGGAAAAGTTACTATATTACCATCCACTACAAGGAGCGGTACAACTCTAAACACCTCTGTTGCTCTTGATTCATCATCTGTTATGAGTAAGCTTCTTACACCACCACATGCTACACACACTGTTACTTCTGTTGAGTCTGAAAATGTGTCTGATACTTTTGATGATGCTTCTACTGTGCTCGATGATACTGGTTCACTAGGTCGTTTCCTAGATGCTACAATTGCTAAATCCAAACAAATTGAAAGTGCTGAAATTCCTGTTGAAAATGTTGGTACACATGTTAATTCACCTCAGCTTAGTGATGATCTTGATGAAACCTATATTGAACTTAATGATGACTTTATTAAGGAAGCTCTAGCTACTACTGGTGCGAGTGCTCTTAAGAGTCTTCTTGCAAGACATGTTGTTAAATATAAATCTTCTCACATCTCCCATGCACATTAGAGGTAAGGATTATGATTTCTCTCTTGATTTATCTTACATATCTATTGTTGAGAAGGAACCTTTTTGTGGAACTGAAAGTAAAAGTGCTATGGAACATATGAATGAGCTTTCATCTTTGAGTAGTTTATTTTCTGATGATACTAAGTTGCGTACTTATTTTGTTACCAAGATCTTCCCTTTCTCATTGAAAGGTGAAGCTAAAACTTGGTTTAACAATCTGTCATTGGAGCTATTACTAGTTCTATGGGTTTATTTAATGATTTCTTTCAAAAATATTTTCCTGCTAGTGCTCAACATGCTGTTGTGCAGGATATCTTTAACTTTGAGCAAATCAAAGGAGAGAAATTGCCCGAATCTTGGTCAAGGTTTTGTTCTTTAATAAGAGTTAGCCCTGGCAATCCATTACCTAAAAATTAGCTCCTAGATATATTTTATAACGGACTAACTGTTGAATCTAGGACATACCTGTATAGTTGTGCTGGTTGTGTTTTCACGAAAAGAACTCCAGAAGAAGCTGAGGAATTATTGGCTAAAATAGCCAAAAATAATGATGATTGGACTGTACCTGAGCCTACACCTACACCGGAACCAACACCAATACCAACATCCAAGAGGAGAGGGATGATTGAATTAAATGATGAAGTGATGAAGGAAATCAAGAAATCTCTTAAAGAGAGGGGTACTAAATCTGAAGGTGTGAATTTTTTACCTCCCATAGAACAATTATGTAAGACAATTCCTCATCCATGAGCAGTTGAGGTACACTCTCTCCAATACTTTGATGATAGAGATATTCCCTATTCTAAACCACCTGATCAATGCTTAGATGAATTTAATAATTATGTTGTTAAGCAAGACAGATTTAATATGAGAGTGCAAAATTGATGTCTACGCACGCTTCTATTCTTGTAGATAGTGTTGGGCCTCCAAGTGTAGAGGTTTGTAGAATAGTAGCAAGTTTCCCTTAAGTGGATCACCCAGGGTTTATCGAACTCAGTGAGGTAGAGGTCAAAGATATCCCTCTCAAGCAACCCTGCAATTAAGATACAAGAAGTCTCTTGTGTCCCCAACACACCCAATATACTTGTCAGGTATATAGGTGCACTAGTTAGGCGAAGAGATAGTGAAATGCGATTAATATGGATGGTTATAAGTAATAATAGCAATCTGAAATAAATATGGAAGCAAGCAAACATGTAGCAGAACAGGCGGAAAATGGTGTTTCAATGCTTGGAAACAAGGCCTAGGGGTCCTACTTTCACTAGTGGACACTCTCAACAATGATCACATAATTGAATAACTAAATATCTTCTCTTCACTATGCTACTCTTAACCCTCTTCGGTTGGATAACGAACACTAATCATTGCATAGGGCTGCAAAACGCATTCCTTAAAGTAAGCATTCCCATGGCTAGTTAACCCCACGCTATCACTATGAGCGCCCCAGAAGGTACTAGACAAACACGACAATTCATAGAGGAGACACACACGATGTGCACACTGTCACCTTCACACCGCGGGACAAGGTGACTCCAAAGTTCATATTAATAAAAATACTTGAGTAGCACAAGATGAAGAGTAACATCTACTTATTCAACTAGATTACAAAGATCACGATCACATATAGATCACACCATGGGAGAGAGAGATGAACCACATAGCTACCGGTAGAGCCCTCAGCCTCGGGGGAGAACTACTCCCTCCTAATCATAGGAGATAGCAACGACAATGGAGATGGTGGTGGAGTCAATGGAGATGGTTCTGGGGGCACTTCCCCGTCCCGGCAGGGTGCCAGAACAGAGGTGTGTCCACCGAAACTTGTCGGCGGCGGCGGCGGAGCTACGGATGTATTTTGTGGAAAAGGTCGATTATTTTAGGGTTTCCCCTAGGGGGGTATAAATAGGCAAAAGAGCGATGCCGGGGGGGCCCACACCACCAGGTGGCGCGGCCAGGAGGACCCGCGCCACCCTATGGTGTGGCCACCCTGTGGCCCCCCTCTGGGGCTCTTCGGCACTTCTGGATCCTTCCGGGGAAAATAAATACTTCGGGATTCATGGGGTCCAATTCCGAGAATATTTCCAGAACAACTTTTCTGAAATAAAAAACAGCAGAAAACAGGGAACTGGCACTTGGCATATTGTTAATAGGCTAGTCCCGGAAAACGTAAGAAAACGTAGGAAAACATATGGAAAACATGTAGCAATTGGCATAATATAAACATGGAACATCAGAAATTATAGATACGTTGGAGACGTATCAAGCATCCCCAAGCTTAGTTCCTACTCGTCCTCAAGTAGGTAAACGATAAAATAAAATAATTTCTGAGGTGACATGCTACCACATAATCTTGATCATAATATGTAAAGTAGAGCATGTAAACTAGGATCAAATGAACTAAAGTTGTGATCTATATTTGAAATCAACAAGTAATGCATAAACAAATAAGAAGAAAGAAGCAAAACTTTTAATGAATCAATACTAAAATACTATCGACCGTGCAAAGTTTATTAGAGATGATTTAAGCTTTCAAAAACAACAATATCATGCACGTCAAACGATCTTCACAACCCCTGTTAGGATCAAGTCCAGCTTTCTACACGATGCAATGCTTGAATCTTAAACTATTTGCGCACTAAAAACAAGGAAGTGTTCTGCGTTGGTTCCTGGCACCGGGATGTTATGGCAAAGAGAACATTATGGGGGGTTCGGAAGGTCAATGGAAGAAAGGCTCACAAAGATGAAAGTTGTCATTAGACAAGAGAAAGTCTTACAACCAAAGCTATGGAAGGAGTAGGGATTGCCACACAACGGATGCACATAGAGCTATAAGTGTATGAAAGCTCTCCAATGGAACTAGTGGGGGTGCATCCAACTTGCTTGCTCACAAAGACCTAGAGATCAGTTAAGGAGGCTCATCAAGCCAAGTTCTATAATGTAAAGTTCTCCACATAGTTATGAATGAATGATAATACGAAAACTTTCTCCAAACTGAAGTATTGGTGCTAAACATGAAGCACAAGTGTGTATAAAGGATAGTGATGCGCCCCCTCTCTCTTTATTCTCTCTTTGGCCCTTTTTTCTTTTTGGGCTTTTTCATTTTTTATATATATCCTCGCCGGTAGGGGAAACATCTTATATTACAATGAATCATTACATTTTTAGTACGCATAACTTATAATGGAATATCTCTGATGTATCCAACTGCATGCTCCTGCCAGTGTAGCAGTATGCATAAATAACCATGAAGACCATCATCAAGTAACATAATGGAGGTGGATGGTGTGCAACAATATATCTCGGAATGGCTATGGAAATGCCATGACAGGTAGTTATGGTGGTTGTTTTAAGGAAGAATAAATGGGCTTATGTGTAGGAGAACAAAGTCCTCCCACGGGATTTGGATGCACTGGCGAAGTATGCACCAACTCTCAATGTGAGAAATGGCAATGCACAGTACCGAAGAGGCTAGCAAATATGGATGGTGGAAGTGCCAGGAACCGCAACATAGACTCACAAGTTAAAAGGTTGCAGCAAGAAAATCATCTTACAAGGCAAAGTGCAAATCACTCCAAGAGGGTCCATGGCAGCGACAAGTCACTGTTAGCTACCCCGATCGTAGCGCGTGACAAAAGGCCGGTCGGAAATATATCACTCGTAGCAATCATATACCATTGTTTCTATCAGCTGGCAATTTTAAGTATGGCACAACTTCAAGTTTCTTAGACCAACCATTAAAATTTTCTACTTACTATTCCTTCTCGTTTATCCATTAAGCAAATTAATATCTCAAAACAACAACAACAATGATTCAAATGAAGCAGTTTAGTGATCTACAAGACCATGCGAATTTTTCCACTATACCAACTACCACATAAGAATTTCTATTCTCAACCAAGCACATATATATGAGAACCACCTAACTACAAAAGCTAACAGCTCTGAATAAGAGATGCATGAAAACAAAGGCTAAAATCACTACTAGCAAAAAGTGAACATTCACAGAACAATAAGAATGAAAACTAGAGTGTTCTAAAAAATGGAAACGGAGAGTGTATCTCTCCCACACAAGTATGATAATATCCAACCATAAAATACAACAAAGAAAACTAAACAAACTGAAAGCAAAAATAAAATACGCTCCAAGTAAAGCACATAAGATGTGACCGGATAAAAATATAGTTTCACTAGAAGTGACCTGATAATTTGTCGATGAAGAAGGGGATGCCTTGGGAATCCTCAAGCTTAGACGTTTGAGTCTTCTTGGAATTTTCTGGGATGTACCACCGGGGTATCCCCAAGCTTAGGCTTTTCACTCTTCTTGATCACGTCATATCATCCTCTTCTCTTGACCCTTGAAAACTTCTTTCACACCAAACTTCTCACAATCTTCATTAGCAACGTTAGTGCAAATTGAAATAATAAATTCACATGGTTTAGTTTAAACACAATCCTAACACTCATAAACACATTATCTACTGTCACAACTTCTTTTAAAACTCTTTTTCTCAAAATAACACCAAAAGAAAGAGATTAAGATGCAAATGCAATTATTAGCAGAAATCTGTCAATACAGGACAGCAGGTAAAGATGATTTTTTTCGAAGTTCTTCTGTTGCTCAAATAAAAAAAAGTGTCATACTAAGAAAAGTTGCGTATATAGCCCAGGATTACGCAAAAAAAAACTCAGGTCATTTTGAATTTTCTGTGATTTTATACGAATTTAACAGTGGACAGCAGAAATCTGTTTCCTGCGCAGAAATCCGAAATGTAGTCTCAACTTTCCACTAGAGGCTTTACTTGGCTCAACAAAGACACAAAAGAAAATATACAACGAGGTTTCTAAGGAAATAGAAAAAACCCAGGTGCAAAGAAAACAAAAATAAACGACGAAAAACGGGTTGAAAACGGAGAAATAAAACGGGTTGTCCCCGGTAGCGCTTTTCTTTAACGCCTTTCAGCTAGGCACAATGATTTTTAAAAGATGCTCACATAAGAATAAGAGTTGAAGCATAATAAGAGAGCATCAAGAAGAAAATATAAAACACATTTAAGTCTAACCCACTTTCTATGAAAAAGGATCTTGTAGAAAAACAAGTCAACGAAGCACAAAATGACTAGCATAGGAAGACAAAATAAGTGCAACTTCAAAAATTTCAACATAAAGAGGGGAAATTTAATATTGTTGAGATGCATAAAACCATGTTTCCCTCTCTCATAATAACTTTCAGTAGCATCATGAATAAAATTAACAATATAACTATCACGTAAAACATTCTTATCATGAGCCACATGCATAAAAGAATTAATATTGTCCACATAAGCATAGT
Source organism: Alopecurus myosuroides (assembly GCA_028641055.1). Taxonomy (NCBI): domain Eukaryota; kingdom Viridiplantae; phylum Streptophyta; class Magnoliopsida; order Poales; family Poaceae; genus Alopecurus; species Alopecurus myosuroides. The sequence continues at coordinate 87,382,162 of CM054063.1, read as the reverse complement.
CATTCTTATTAATAGCAGTGGAACAAATTCAACAAAATAGCTATCATTATAATTCTCATCACCATAATCATAAAAATATAGGAGGCATAGTGTCATCAAAATAAATTTTCTCCTCAATTGTAGGTGGACTGAAAATATCGTATTCATCATTGTAATCATCATATATAGGAAGAATAATATCATCGCAAGCAATAGAATAGTTATCCTCCAAAATGTGTTTGTTTGTAAACATATCATCATTTTTACTAGGAGGAGATGTATCAAGCATATAATCATCAGTAGCAAAAGGATTTTAAAACACATCATCCACAAGTTTAGAGCTTTCTATACCATCATTTTCAATATCAAAAGTAGTATGCTTTTCCCAATCATGATCACTACTATATGTAACAGGCATAGGCTCATCATCAAAGCAAATTTTCTCCTCCGTGCTTGGGGAACTAAAAAGATCATTTTCATATAAAATAGCTTCCCCAAGCTTAGACTTTTCCATAGTATTAGCAATAATGGTGTTCAAAGAATTCATATTAATAACATTGCTATTAGCATGCAAATAAAGCTCCATAGGTTTTTAATTTTCTCTTCAAACACTTCATATCCTAACTCAAGATAAATATTATAAAGCTCTCTCATTTTTTTGTTGTTTTCCTTTAAGACTACTACTAAAAAATAAAAACAAGAAGCGAGTAAAAATAAGCCTAACTAGTGAAAACAAAAAACAAAAAGATAAAATTGCAGAATCTAAAGGAAATAACTCCAAGCACTCACACCCGAGGATGTGAGAACCTTTTACCTTACCTCCCCGGCAACGGCGCCAGAAAAGAGCTTGATGTCTACGCACGCTTCTATTCTTGTATATAGTGTTGGGCCTCCAAGTGCAGAGGTTTGTAGAACAGCAGCAAGTTTCCCTTAAGTGGATCACCCAAGGTTTATCGAACTCAGGGAGGTAGAGGTCAAAGATATCCCTCTCAAGCAACCCTGCAATTAAGATACAAGAGATATACTTGTCAAGTATATAGGTGCACTAGTTAGGCGAAGAGATAGTGAAATGCGAGTAATATGGATGGTTATAAGTAATAATAGCAATCTGAAATAAATATGGCAGCAAGCAAACATGTAGCAGAACAGGCGGAAAACGGTGTTTCAATGCTTGGAAACAAGGCCTAGGGATCGTACTTTCACTAGTGGACACTCTCAACAATGATCACATAACTGAATAACTAAATATCTTCTCTTCACTATGCTACTCTTAACCCTCTCCGGTTGGATAATGAGCACTAATCATTGCGTAGGGCTGCAAAAAGCATTCCTTAAAGTAAGCATTCCCATGTCTAGTTAACCCCACGTTGTCACTATGAGCGCCCCAGAAGGTACTAGACAAACACAACAATTCATAGAGGAGACACACACGATGTGCACACTATCACCTTCACACCGCGGGACAAGGTGACTCCAAAGTTCATATTAATAAAATACTTGAGGAGCACAAGATGAAGAGTAACATCTACTTATTCAACTAGATTAGAAAGCTCGCGATCACATATAGATCACACCATGGGAGAGAGAGATGAACCACATAGCTACCGGTAGAGCCCTCATCCTCGGGGGAGAACTACTCCCTCCTCATCGTAGGAGACAGCAACGGCGATGGAGATGGTGTTGGAGTCGATGGAGATGGTTCTGGCGGCACTTCCCCATCCCGGCAGGGTGCCAGAATAGAGATCTGTCCCCCGAAACTTGTCGGCGGCGGCGGCGGACCTACAGATATATTTTGTGGAAAAGGTCGATTCTTTTAAGGTTTTCCCTAGGGGGAGTATAAATAGGCGAAAGGGCGATGCCGGGGGGTGGCCAGGGGGCCCACACCACGAGGTGGCGCGGCCAGGGGGACCCGCGCCACCCTATGGTGTGGCCACCCTATGCCCCCCCTCCGGGGCTCTTCGGGACTTCAGGATGCTTCCGGGGAAAATAGGAACTTCGGGATTCGTGGGGTCCAATTCCGAGAATATTTTCAGAACAACTTTTCTGAAATAAAAAACAGCAGAAAACAGGGAACTGACACTTGGCATCTTGTTAATAGGTTAGTCCCGGAAAACATAAGAAAACGTAGGAAAACATACGGAAAACATGTAGCAATTTGCATAATATCAACATGGAACATCATAAATCTATACTTCTTATAAAGCAAAACCCCACTACATGCATTAATTACTTTTCTATCTTAACATGCAAGCTATCCACATCATCCATTCTTCTAACCAATCAATTGTCCATGTCATCTCCACGTATATTTATTAATCATTACATGCAAGATACACAACATCCATTTATTGAACTATCCAATTATCCATATTAATAATCTAAAATATATATACTATGATCAATTAAACTTTGTATATTCACTTAGAAAACATAATGTATCACATTTCTTGTAAATTTTGTTTACAATGTAGTGTAGATTTTAAAGGGATCCCTGCAGCAACGCGCGGGGTATCCTTCTAGTTATAGATACGTTGGAGACGTATCAAAAATCATCTTATGGAAAACTCTAGAGATATTGATAATTTGCATGGTATTATTGTGAGAACTTATAATGATGTTAAAATGCTTGTTAAACATTTTCATATGGTTAAAACTCAAATTGATCAACTCACTAAAGTGCAAAAGGATATGCTAGCTAATGCTTCTAGACAAAAACATGTTTGTGAAATAATTACTAGAAGAGGTGTTTCTACTCAGAACCCCTTGTATCCTGAAGGACATCCTAAACAAACTGAACAAGATTATCAACAACCTAAAAATAATAGTTATCCTTCTAATAAAAAGAATAAGAGATATAAACTTGTTGTAGAATCTCCTAAACCTGCTAAAGATCCTGATAGTATATCTATTTCTTATGCTGAAACTGAAAGTGGTAATGATAAAAGTGATGCTTATGATAAAGAAGAAACTATAGCTGAACCTGAAAAGCAAACTAAAATTGTGAAGTATACTAAGGAGGATTTCGTTGCTAATAAACATGCTAATGAAAGAGAACCTTGGGTACAAAATGCAATGCCTTTTCCAAATAAGAAACACAAATCAAAGGAAGAAGAACATTATATCAAGTTTTTTGAGTGGATGAAACCTTTGTTTTTGCAAATTCCTTTGACTGATGCTATTAAACTGCCTCCTAATTCTAAATATATGAAAGATATTCTATCTAACAAATGGAAAATTCCTAATGAGAAAATTCCCACTATGCTTGCTAATTACTCTTTCAATGGCAAGGTTCCAAAGAAGCTTGGAGATCCTGGTATTCCTATTATCCCTTGTTCTATTAAAAACAATTATGTTAGAACTGCTTTATGTGACTTGGTAGTAGGAGTTAGTGTTATGCCTTTTTCTCTCTATAAGAGGCCCTCTCTGCAAAATTTGATACACACTGATATATCTTTGCAAATGGTTGATAAATCAGATGCTATTCCTGTTGGTATATGTGAGAATTTTCCTGTTCAAGTGACTACTAATTGTTTGATATTAACTGGCTTTGTTGTGTTGGAAATGCCTAAAGATGATAATATGTCTATTATTCTTGTGAGAACTTTTCTTAACACTACAGGGGCTGTTATTGATTGCAATCAAGGAAAGATAACTTTTAATGTTAATGATAAAGAGCATATTGTTTATTTTCCCAAGAAGATTGATAGAAGATATGGTTTGAATTCAATTGAAAATATTGAGACCATCAAGATTGGAGAATTCTATTGTCCCATTCCAATGCCACAAAAAAAATGAAATTATTACGATTGGGACTATGTCTATCAAGGTTGAGGTAACATAATTATTTAGTGATAAGCAAAGTTTATGCCTCATATAAAAATTGTTCTGGTAACAAGACTTGATCAACCTTGTTAACAAACTGATTTTGGATGAAGAGGACAATGTTTTCACTATGTTTCACCTTCCCCATTATATTTTCACCATGTTATAACCTTGCTACTTTAGTATAATTATGTTTTCCACCATCCATAGTCATGTTTTCATCTTGATTACTGTGGTTATGAATGTTTTCACCACCCAAAATTTTGTTTTCACCACTTCCACCTTTGTTTTGTTTGGTTATTTTCCTTTTGGAGTGTCATAGAACCTCTATAGTTCTGGTTTTGGTTTTGTTTTCCACCTTTCCACATTTGTATTTCTGGTTTTTGATTAATTATTACATTCTAAAAATACCTCGAAAATCAAGTTTCTCGAAAAAATCCAGAAAAAATATAATAAGTTTTTACGTAAAAATGAGGCAGAGAGGTACCTGGGCACCCCAGGGGGGCCACCAGTCAGGCACACCACAGGGTGGTGCAGCCAGCCCCCTGGTGGTGCCAGGACATGGTGTGGGTCCCCTGGCCCTCCACTTACTCTCTCCCTGCCAAAGATTCCCTTCTCTCACCCCAAACTCAAAACATTTCCTGCAACACGAGTTCTTGTTGTTCTTCCTCGAGATTTTTTTATCTCTTTGCTCAGCCCACCTTTGTTGCTGAAATTTGGTGCATTTGCTCTCCGGTATGTGACTCCTCCGATTATCCAAGTAGAATTTTATTTGGTGGAGTATTTCTTGAGTATTTTGGTATTGTAGGTGATAGATTATGTGAGTTTGCATGCTTGATTTAAGTTAAAATAACATATTTTTTATGCATGTTTAGATCTCCTATAAGTCTCTATAGTAGTTTCCGCCATATGGTTGCTTGAAACCAATTTTTTGTGATGATTGTTAAAAATTTCAGAAATGGACAACTTCAACTTTGGAGAGATTTTTAGAAGTGATGCCCCTAGGAGGACGAGGCCCTCACGTTCATCTACTCTATTGAGACCATCCTAAAATTAAGACCTTATTGCACCAAGCATCAATGATGCAAGAGACGATGGAATTGCTAATCCATCTAGTTTCCCTTGCTATAAATTTTCGAGAGGTGCAGGTATACTTGGTGACTTCTTGATGCTGATTGAAAGGGTTGGATTAACCAACTACATGTATGATAAAGGTCCCCAATATGCTATTCTGACAAAAACTTTTGTTGAGAGTTTTAGATTCCATACCTCACAATATGCCCCAACTAATGCTTTTAAGACATATGGTAGTCCTTTTCCCCTGTCCTTGGAGAGTTTTGGCAGCATTATAGGTATCAACGCCTCCGGGATAGCATGCAAGATTCAGGAGATACTCGTTGATTTGATGGAGCTCTATCGAGGAGTTACCAATGATGATTGCCGCTCAGCTCAGCGCGGGAAGATAAGGAATATTCAACTTCCTTCTATCAGATATTTTACTTACTATCTTGCTACTAGTATCCTTGGTAGGGAGAACACTAGGAACATTTCAAACTATCATCTTGCTTTTCTTGTTGCTGCACTTAACCGTAGCGACAAGTATAACCTTGGTTCTCTCATAGCTCGGCGCCTAGCTGCTAAGGGACCCATTTATGGGGGCATTATTGCTACACAGTAACTGCTCCTATTGCTTCCCATGATGAATTGATAGCTCCTTATAGACTTGATCTTGCTGCCATGAAGGCTCATCATTTTATTACTACCAACTCTACTACTGAACATTTAGTATATAGAGTTTTATTTGTTGACGAAGATGAGAGGGAAGTTACTTTGCCGCAACCTAGTTTGTTCAAAGTTGACAGGATGCCATGGTCGCGCCTGAAGGGAGAGCTAGATGACCAGTTGCGCTTGATGGAGTTCCATAGGCAGCAAATGAGGTGGAATGCGCCTTCCGAGGACTACACCACGCAGTACACCGGGGCGTCCTCGAGCACATATCAGAAGGATGGCTCATCCTCGGCAAACTATGGGGCGCCACCTCATGGCCCGCTTGGGATTGATCTCCACTTAGGCCAAAAGCCTAAGCTAGGGGGAGGTACACTGACATCACACTCATTTATACGTCATATTTTTGTCGGTTCTTTGTATATCCATGTTTTCGTTTCTTTCGCTTCTCTTTGTTTTTATTGTTCTGTTCTTGCTTTCCAAACACACAAAAAGACCAAAAATATTTCTGTTGTTTCTCTTTATTTGCTTCTCTAGTTTCTTTTGTTGGTTTGCTTGACTTTCTCATTTCGGATTAATATTCAAAAATCCAAAAATATTTTTCTTTGTTTGCTTGTTTCTTTCTGTTCTTGTTTTAAATTCGAAAACCCAAAAATATTTGTTGTTCTTCTTTGGTTTTGTAAAGTTGTTGCAGGGTTCATCGGTCTTCCGTGTCTCCATTGGAGCTTGGTTATCATTCTATATTATTCAACCCACACGAGTGAAGAGCAATAATGACGATTTACGACGATTCAAGTTGTGGTGAGAGGCTGGTATGAACTCTATTTGTTTTATTTTTGTACATATACTCATCCATGTGGACATGCTTAGTTTGTTCGTGTAAGGTGTATGTTATTTAATTGATGCTTAGTAGTTCGTGATCTCTCGTGTTTAGTTCCAACTTATTAATATAAGATAGCATGTCGTATAAATGTTTGATTGCATTGTTTTATTCATAGAATTGTATGACATTGTGGTATATCTCTCTGACTGTTTCGCTTGAATAGACTTGGCACATGCTCACGCATGCATATGACTGAAAACAAAAATTCAATTAAGCTTCGATGATTTATTTTGCCTTAGAGTATTTGTATCACTTTTATGCCCCTATTAATTTTGTTTTGTCACAAGCATGATTATGACAGTTGTTGCTCTCTTGATTGTCGCTCCCCGTCTATTTCTAGCCTTCACCTCCACTGAGTATGAGCTATACTCATGCATCTGATGCGCGTGTAACACACGTTCGTTGGGAGACCCCAAGAGGTAGGTACGAAGAGCAAAGTAGCAAGTTTCCCTCGGTAAGAAATCAAGGTTGAATCGACCAGTAGGAGGAAGGAGTAACTTTAGAAGGTTGATGCAGCTGATATGGCAGGACGCACTACCGGTTCAGCAACAACGTGGAACCTACACAACATAAACAATTCACTTTCCCCAACGAAGCAGTGAGGTTGTTAATCTCACCGGTTTTGCTGATAACAAAGAGTTTAAATGTATGGTGTCGAGACATCATAATAGAGATCATAGACGGGGGTGCCATGAGCCTACTGGTAGAACCGCAGGGGGACGTGATAACACAAGAAACGAGAGCACCGAGTTTACCCAGGTTCGGTACGACGCAACTAGGCGGCGTTCCTACTCCTGTAGTCTCACTAAATCAGTGTTGAAGCCTAAAGTATACAAAGTACAATGTGAGTATGGTTTCGCTAACTCGACAAGGATCAACTTCTCGACGAGTTGGCTTATAGCTAATTGTCTATGTATGTGATGGCTCCCGTCCGGCTTTATATAGATAGCCGGATTAGGGCTTACAAAAACGAAACCTAGAAGACTACGGAAAGTATCTAACTTGGAAAGTAAGGAATCTGTCTTCTCCTCCAAGCCGCACTACTTCGGGCCATGGTCCGGATTCTTCTAGAATCCGGCTTCCTACGCGTCAGCTAACTGGGCCGCCCAATGGACTATGTTCCATTGCCTGTGGGCCACCCTGGTAATCCGGCCTTTAGTCCAATGCCGGACATACCCCTAATTGGCATATATCCGAAAGTAGCCCCCAAGAAGGAATAAGACTTCATTTTGCCGCTCTCCTTGTACTGGTATTTTTTCTTAGAAATGTTGGCGTTTTGTCTTGATTCTTCTTTCATCAAAGTTTCTTAATCCAAAACTCATATTTTGCCGAAATCCGGCTTTTCTTCCATGAACCTTCGCGGAGAAGGAACCTCGTGATGCCAGCGATGAAATCCTGCTGATGTCACAGACGTTTGGGTTCAGTCAAAGCCTGAAACCGTATCCTCTAATAGATTCTCTCGCGGGAAACGAGGAGATAGAAATAATCACTTGTCCCCTCATTTCCTTGATTTTCGGGAGTAACATGCGTCAATCATCCAACGGCTAAAAGAGCCGTTGGAGCTAATCTCCGTGCAGCCTGGCTATAAATAGCCGTCTCGGGGTCTCCGGTCGCTCTTCCGCTCTCATCTTCCACCTCAAGCCCCCTGAGCTCCAAAGCACTTAGCGCCCAGAGAGCCTATGTCCCAGAGAACGTACGATCGAGCTCCCCGAGCCTTCACCGGAAAACATCGATGGTTCAATTTCTCGGTCGCGCCGCCCAAAGATTGTCGTGGTGGTATCACGGCAGATGCCATAGGATGGCTAACTGTTTGGGGTCGATGGACGCTGGAGGTGATCGGGGAGGGATCACACGGCGAGTAGCCGCGTGTAGGATGAATCTAACACTGCAAACAACAAGATCTTACCCAGGTTCAGGGCCCTCGTGTGGAGGTAACACCCCTACTCCTGCCTCTCTCTTTATATGTATGTTACCGAGTAGCCACAGTACAAATCAGGCCTTCAGCCGAGTAGCCACTCTTCTCTCTAGTTCTCTCTACGTGGAGCAAATGCTAAGTGTTACGATGATGCGACCCAAGTGAACCGAACCTCTCACAGGAGGAGGCAGGGCACCTTATATACTGGTGCCCAGCCGAATAGAAAACGACTATAAGGTACGACTTAACGTGACAGGCGCACTGCGGAACAGAGCACACCTCCGGCTTCTCGCTGAGGCGGGTGCGGGAAGTCGTCGCGCGCCGTTCGGCGATGGGACCTGTCCACCTTGTCAGTGAGATAGGGTAGGCCCCTAGCCCTGTCCTGTCCCCTCTGTCAGTGATAGGACTTGACAGACGCCTACCGCACTGTAGCCACGCCGTAGCGCGGATAATCACGCGCTCCGTAAGTTAAACCGCACGCCGTACGGACGCAGGATACGCGGGATCCTTTGTCAGAACGGCTCCATTGACTTCTGGCCCGAGTAGGAATCCACTCATTGATTCTGGCCCATTGACTCGGACCACTTCCTCTACTCTGAAGAACATAACTTCCTTGATTCTTCCTTCTGGCCATTGGTGTGTACGGCCGGATAGCAGTCGACCGGGTAGCCAGCTACTCAGTCAAACCTCTCCTTTGGCCTTGCCTTTAGCACTTGCCTTACCCCTACTCGGGGGTAACCCCCCGACATTAGTCACTTGTCTTACCCCTACTCGGGGGGTAACCCCGAAGCTGGTACAGTCCTTCGAACTTGTTCACTGGGCCCTGCCAGCTTAAAAACAAATGTTGTCTTCGTACTGTAAGATGCCGAGTTGCATCTCCGAGTAGCCTTTAACTCTTGCGTGAATCTCTTCTCCTCTGAGTAGCACTGCCTTTCTTCTCTGATGCCGAGTAAAAAGACTTAGGGAAATTTCGAACTCACTCCCGCTGAATCAGACCGAATCCATCTCTACGTGTCGCTACAGGGCACGTGTCGCACCCCCGTACCCCCGACGCCTCGGTGCCTGGGATACAGCAGGCCACGCGCCCATAACTGCGACCAGGGCCCACTAGCCCGTTTAGTCACTTCAACTGCACTCAAGAGCCCACGATCTCGACGTGGGATTAATTGCGCCTGTTACGCGCGCGATATGCGCTATGTGCGTTTCTAACGGTTGCGCAACCCACGCCGCACAATCTACGCGCACGATCAATCCGCGAATAACTCACCGGTAACTGCAATTTGAGGGAGCGGGATAAATACCCCCTCGCCGCTCCCTTCTTCTCTTTCCTGCTCCTTCCCATCTCTTGCCCCGTCGTCTCTACGCCGCCGTCGAGCTCACCGCCACCGCAACCGCTTGCCGCGCCGCTACTCCACACGCCGCCGAAGAGACAGAGAGAGATCCAGACTCCGGTTCGCATCTCCCACCAGCGCCTCCGCTTCCCAGATTTGCATCTCTGCCGCCATGGCTGCGCGCGGAGACGACGACGCCGCCGCCCGTGCCGGCTGGGAAGGCTCCAAAGTCACGGCAGAGGATTGCCAGTGGCTGGTCAACACACGTCGCGTGCCTCCCGGCGTGGTGTGTCGTCATCCAGGTAACGAGGTCATCCCTAAGCCCGAAAAGGATGAATACGTCGTTTTTCTTGCGCACTTCAAGCGCGGCTCCGGCCTTCCGATTTCCGAGTTCTTTTCCAAGTTCCTTGAGCATTTTGGCCTCCAGCCACATCACCTCCCACCAAATTCTCTTATCATGCTCTCCACCTACGCCGTGGTGTGTGAAGCATTTCTTGGCGTGTACCCAACAATCCACACATGGGCACGCTACTTCTTCCTCCGCAAACAAAGCATCCCCAATCCGGGTAAAACAGACAGCGCCCGCACCATGACCCAGACAGGTTGTGCCATGGTGCTGCAGCGCACCACTGGTAGCCACCCAAGAGCCAAAAGCCTGGAATCTGTGCGCAAGTGGCAGCGTAGCTTCCTCTACGTGAAGAACGTGGCCACGGAAGACGGGAAGCCAATAGAGGACGGGATAGGCCTTCCCAAGTTCAAGAACGCTCTGCCCACTCAGCAGAACTGGGGTTACCATACGAAGAACTCCATCGAGGATGTCATTCAGGTTGAGCAGCGCTTGGGCGAGTTGCGGGAGGAGGGATTCCACCGAGATGATCCAATCGCGTGCTGGATCTCGCGCCGAATACTCCCCCTCCAGCGCCGCTCGCACAAGATGTGCTACATGGGAGGTTCACGTGACTACACAAGGACCACCACCTTCGAGCTCTCCAAGGCGGATGTGGCTATCTGGGCGAGCTCCATCATGCAGACCATGCTCTCTGATGAGTGGATGTATGGCTTCGAGCCGTATAGCCGCACCAAGCGCATTGGATAGGTTATCCTTCTACACTTTGCCTTTGCACTCCGACACCGAGTAGAACATTATGAATATATCCTGTTGGCTTTATATGCTTTGTGTTTGCATGCCGTGTCGAGTAGAAATCCTTAGCCGAATATGCTTTGTGTTTGCATGTTATCCCGAGTAGAACTCCTTAGGTTCATATGCTTTATGTTTGCATGCTGTTTTGAGTAGAATCATTCAGACAAATATGCTTTGTGTTTGCATGTCTTTCCGAGTAGAATCACTTAGACAAATATGCTTTGTGTTTGCATGTATTTCCGAGTAGATCTCAACTCACTATGCTATCTTGCTTGTCTTCTCAGCATATTGATCGGCAGAGAAAAGAAGATGCTGAGGTATTCGAGGACAACTGGCACGCTGACCGAGAAGAGGACGACGAGAAGGCTTATGACACCCAGGACACCCTCTGCATCCCGCATGCCTCTCAGCCTGGTAAGCACCGAGTAGACGCGTCTATCCGGGACTGGTCCGAGGATGACGAAGGTGACCAAGTTCATCTCTCTGCTTGCCCGCAACATGTTTTGATTTCCTTCTCTGCATTTGAATCTCTTTCTTCTACTCCGCAGAGGATCCCGAGCATGAGGACAACGAGGAGGCCTTGGAGGTCAACCCTCTGTCCGTGGCTGCTCCCAGCACTCGGAAGAGGGCTGAGGGCTGGCAGCGGTGCCCAAGAGCCTGCTCCCAAGAAGCCGAAGAAGGCGAAGAAGCTCACTACTGCTAGAAGACAACCTCCTACCATCAAAGGGTAAACTACTTCATCCGAGTACCAATTTTCTGCTGCTTCTCGCTTCACTTTCCTCTGTTTCTTTCTTTCTGACTTGTTTCCTTCTTCCAGCGCCCCTCTGGACGCTGACGCTGACGCGGCCCCCACTCGCACCAAGAGGAAATCCATGGTGGACCTCGAGAAGCTCGTCGATCTCTCCGACGAGGATGAGGAACCAGCACCGTACGATAGGGCGCATGCACCCTCTCCCATGAAGCTAGAAGAAGAAGACACCGGCGCCGAGAACATGGGCGCTGGTGACCAAGATGATGAGAACCTGGAGCAGCAGACCTACGCATACCAGAGAGCGCAGGATGTTGCTCACGACGAGACGCCTCCCTCTCTCCCTGCTACCTCAGCTGGGGAGAATGTTGAACAAGGAGCCGAGAACCAAGACCGTGCCGCCCTTGAGCGGCCGGAAGACAACACCGAGCAGCAGGAAGAACAAGCTGCAACTCAAGACGACCCCGCGGTCAGGACGCGGGTAGAAGAACAAGTTGACGCAAGACCTGATCCCGCTGCTGAGCAGCGGGTTGAGAAGACCGTGGTGGAGCCTGTCCTACAGAGCCAAGCGCAGCCAGACGCTGCATAGGGTAGCCGGCCCCTTGTGCCGCCTACCCAGCAGGCTACTCCACCAACTGCACCAATCCCTCCCCCAACACAGAAAACAACCAAGACTGCATCTCAGCTGATGCCTCCGCCCGCTTCTCGGGCGGACACCACCAAGAAGACCGCCAAGCCTGAAGCCACAACTCTCCGCAAGAATCCATCGCGCCAGGTTGCGCAGTACGCAGATCTGATGCCACCACCCAAGGCACCTACTGCGTCAACCGGGAAACCAGCAGCGAAGAGCACGCAACTCACCATCGGCGCTGCTGGTGGATTTGCTGGTCCAGGCGAAGGGTCAAGTGCTGAAGGTGCTGCTCGGGCACAAGGAAGCTGGCCATCATACCTGTTGTCAGTGTCCAAGCAACACATCATCTCTCTGACCAAGGGCGAGAAGCGGCTTTCCGCGTTGAAGGAGGGCCAAGCCAAGGCAGTGGACGCCAAGCTCAAAGCCAAGAAAACCCATGAGTTCCACTCGCGCGAAGCCGGTGAGGATGAGATCGAATCAGAAGGGCTATCCGCGGTCCTGGACCGGGTAGGCTTTATTGATAAAGTCTGGGAAAGCGACGCTCACGACATCGAGAAGTGGAACGGCAGCACCCTGGGCGCAGTTGACCACTACCGCGTCGACTGGAACAAGGCCGACATCGGCTCTATTCCAATGACCGTCGCCTCCAATACGTGCACACTAGCCGGGAAGCTGTTCTGCCTCCGCAAAGCCGCCAAGGACATCGAGCAAACATACGCTGTAAGTTTTTCTTGCTTTATCGAGTTGCCGTTTATCTTCTCTTCTTCTCTTCTATTCTTCTTTTCCTCCTTAGCCACTCCCCAGTCCCCGAGATTCGGGCCGAGTAGGCGGGTACTCAACCGAGTTGCCGTCTTCTCGGTCCAAATCTTCCAAAATTCTTCTAACTCCTTTTCTTATTTTCCACAGAATAGCCTCCTGAAGAGGACCAACTTGTTCCGCCGACTGCTCTGGAACCACAGCATAGCCAAGAATCGCATCGCGGCTCTTGAAGCCGAACGCAAGGATGATGCTGCGATGGAGCAGGCGGCACTGGACCGCGCTCTCCAAATTTCTGAGATAGAAAGTAAGCTTGTAGCTATTCGGTTTGTGCGTTTTGTGTTTACGCCCGCATTTGCTTTTTGCTGTAACTCTGTCTACTCTGCAGGCAAATTTAATGAACTGAAAGAGCAGCATGAGCACTACCATGTCTTTTCCTCCTCTGCCGAAAGCAAGATCAAGCATTTGGAAGGTGAGTTGCTGACTACTCTGTGCTTGTGCTTCTTCTTTACTTGATTACTCTGCTGACAGCGCTGTTCTTTTCGCAAAAGAATACAAGAAATTCTGGGAGCAGGACCTCAACTGTCTGATGCCTGCCGAGGTGCAGCAGCAGCTGGCAACCCGAGAAGCAGAGCTCAAGAAGCAGCGCGTCGCCGAGTTGGCGGAGTTTGAAGAGATGCAGGTTAAGCTGAAGTCTGCTCTCCAGGATGCCTTGGACCAAGCTGCCGAGAAGGAGGAAATCAAGAAGACAGCTGCTGCCAGAGAAAAGACACTCGAGCTGGAGCTCAAGGTGGTGAAGCAGCACAACGAGCAGCTCATGCTCCAGATCGCCAGCGCGCGCAGCATCGAAGACCGGCACATTGCCGATGAAGAGGACTGGAAGATCAAGCTGGACGCGCTGCTGGTGGATCTTACACGTAAGTTTGCTCTTCTCCGCTACCTGGCTTGCTTTTCATCTCACCCTTTCTTCTTGGTTTTATCTCTTCTCTGCCTCCATTTCTGATTCTCATTTGGTTTCTTCCTTAGATATCTTCCCTGATCTTCGTGCCGCTAGCACACCTGCTCTGGCAAAAGCACAAGAAATCCGAGCTGCCTCCGGACTGCCTACTGACACCAAGTCCACTATCAGCGACAACCTTGTAAACATCAAGTCGCAGCTTCGTCAACTCGCAGGCTTGGGCACCACTATGGTTGGTACAGCCTACAAGCTCCACGACTTGTTCTGGCCAGACGATTCTGCGCCAAGCACCTTTCGCGAGATTGCTGCGAAGCTAGACGGCGTGAAGGCCGATTTGAAGAAGTGGCATGCTTCCGCAGCTCGGGCAGGCGCTGATGAGTTGCTTCACTTCATTTGCAGCTGGTATGAGAACCTCGACCTTGACAGGATCCTCGAGATGCGTCAAGACTCCAAGTGGACCAAGGATCCCGACTGCGTTGCTCGCCGGAAGGCAGTAGCATACGAGGTAGCCTCCTACGCGGACACCGCCAACTACATCGAAGGCCTCCCCGAGCCAGACACCAAAGTGGAAAGCGAGGACGACGATGAAGATGAGGACACCGAGTCGGAGGACTTGAGTGTGTTTGAAGAGGATGTCGCGAAGGGAGCTGCCGGGAAAGGGAAGGGCAATGTTGATGCAGGAACCGAGACGCCGGAAGCCAGCGCCCAGGAGGCCACCATCACCATCGAGATGGTGATCCAGCAGGCGGCTCCCGAGTTGGGCTCGACTTCTGGTGCGGTTCCTGACGCCACGGCGCTACTCAGGACCCAGTCCACTGCATCCACCTCAGCCACCGACCCCATCTCGGTTGCCACTGCAACTTTAGAAGCTACCAACGCCAACTCTGAGGCCGATGCAGCCGATGCCAACGCGGACAACACTGCTACCTCCAACTAGTGAAATCCTGAAAAACTTATTCTCTGAAACTTTTATTAGATCCCCGGGATGCCGGGTGCAAATGTATCGAAACTATTAAGTCTTTGTTGCTACTCAGTTTTTATTCCAGTTGAAGTTTGATACTTGATATTTGAGCAACTCTGGCTCGATGCCGGGTTGCGTTATTATGCAAGTCCCCGAGTTGCATTTTTTATCCACTTTCTCTTTTCGTCTCAGCTCTTACCTGCCACTTGTGGCTTTTTTGGTAGTCGAGTCACAATATGTCAAAGATTGAGTTTCAAATACTCAGCCACTTAGAAAAATTCATAGTAACACTGCCCGCCACTTAGCCGAAAAAAAGATAGCGAAAAACAGTAAAGAACACTCTACTCGGTTCCTGCACTCCTCTTCTCCTTAGTCATTTTTCGTGTGCTCATTGACCTTTGGCTTGTTCTCTTGCTTGCCATGAAGCCGGGTTTCGGACAGCAGGAGAGTCGAAGAGTTGGCCCTTAGGTTTAAACACATTACTAAATGCACTTATGAAATTCTAAGCAGAGCAACCGAGTAGACAAGACAATAACAAGAATAGACATAAGGAGCAATTTGGACAAGGGCAGTCCCCGAGTTTAATTTCAGATTGTCGAATAGAAGTTTTTAACTCGGATAAGAGAGTACATACATAGTTTTTGCTCACGAATGAAAACGTCGGAGTAGAGCTACATTCCAGGGGTGCTTAGATTCCTCTCCGGCTCTATCCGGCCTGTTCTTCTGGGGTGGATGTACGTCAACAAGATAGTATGCATCATTGTGCAATGCCTTGCTCACGATGAATGGCCCTTCCCACGGAGGAGATATCTTGTGCATCCCGGTTGTGCGCTGCACAAGCCTAAGGACCATGTCTCCTTCTCTGAAAACCCTTCGGTTCACTTTTCGGCTGTGATAACGCCTCAAGTTGGTGCTGGTAAACAGCTGAACGTGACAGAGTAAGCTCTTTTGCTTCTTCTAGCAGGTCAACGTCATTTTCTCGAGCTTCTCTCGCCTCCGCCTCAGTGTAGAGGGTTACTCGGGGCGAGTCATGCTCTAGGTCAGTGGGCAACACGTCCTCAGCTCCATATACCAGGAAGAATGGTGTGTAGCCGGTTGACCGGTTAGGGGTAGTCCTTAGACTCCACAACACCGCTGGCAACTCGTCTAGCCAACACCCAGGTGTTTTCAGCAGTGGCTCAATTAGCCTTGGCTTTATACCGGATAGCACCATGCCATTTGCTCTTTCAACTTGCCCATTGGAGGCGGGATGCGCAACAGATGCAACATCTAGCCTGATCCGCTTCTCTCTGCAGAATCTCACAAAAGCACCCTCAGCAAAGTTTGTGCCATTGTCTGTGATGATGTTGTGCGGGTAGCCGTATCTTAGGATTATATCCTTTAGGAAACTCACAGCTGTGGCTCCGTCACACTTCCGAATAGGATTCACCTCAATCCATTTGGTGAACTTGTCCACCATGACTAGAATGTGAGTCATGTTGCCCCTAGCCGGCTTGAAAGGACCCACCATATCCAAACACCAAACAGCAAATGGTCAAGTAATGGGAATGGTCTTCAACTCGGAAGCAGGCATATGAATCTTACTTGCAAATCTTTGGCAGCCGTTGCACTTTCTCACAATATCTTCAGCTTGCTTCAAGGCAGTGAGCCAAAAGAAGCCATGCCGAAAAGCCTTGTTGACCAAAGCCCGAGAAGAGGCGTGATGTCCGCATTCTCCTTGATGTATTTCCACCAGAATTTCTTCTCCTTCTTCTGGTTCCACACAGCGTTGCAGCACGCCAGTCGGACTTCTTCTATGCAGCATTTCTTTGAAGATCGTATAGCCCTTTGATCTTCTCTGAATTTGCCTCGTGGTAACTTCATCACTTGGCAAGGTGCCGTCCTTTAGAAAGGATAATATGGGCATAGCCCATCTCGGTGTCTCCCGTGCGGGAAACACTGGTTCGTCCACTTCCATTGGAACAGCCACCACTGCATCTTCAGAGTTGAGGGAGAGGTCACGAGTCCCCGAGCGTCCATCAAGGACCCCCTCGATGAACGCGACAGTCCTCGAGTTAGGAGGGACAGTCCCCGAGTAAGGAGGTACAGTCCCCGGGTAGCAGGCGCCAGTCCCCGGAATGGAGACGGCAGTCCCCGGGTTCTCTTTTGCAGCCTCCCAGTCAATCTCCATGGGAGCAGCTTCTTCGCCTGGCAGAGAAGGAATGAATATAGACTCCGAGTTGGGGGATGGCTTGATAGATGGCTTTCTCAAATGCTCCAAAGCAATCCCAGCTTGGATGTATTGCCGAGAAGACCCCAACTTGGACAGCTCATCAGCTGCATCATTCTCTGCTTTGTGTATGTGTTGGAACTCGCATCCTTCAAAAAATCCAGTCATTGTTTGCACCAGGAAACGATATGAGGACCTGTTGGCATCCAGAGCATCCCAAGTGCCAGAAACTTGCTGCACCACCAGATCCGAGTCGCCATAACAGATGATGCGCTGCACGCCAACCTCCTTGGCTACTCGCAGGCCGTGTACCACAGCCTCATACTCTGCTACATTGTTGGATGCCTTGAAATGAATCTGCAGCACATATTTGAGTTGATCCCGCTTGGGTGACGTGAGCACTACGCCAGCACCCAGGCCTTCCTTCACTTTGGAGCCATCAAAATGCATCTTCCAGTAAGTGGCTACTGGCGAAGGAGGCTCATACTGCACCTCAGCCCAATCCACCAGAAACTCCGCCAGAATTTGTGACTTGATGGCTTCTCTTCTCGCGTACGCGGGAGCGTATGCGGCCAGCTCAATTGCCCACTTGGCTACTCTGCCACTTGCTTCCTTGTTGCCCATGATATCCGAGATGGGAGCAGAACTCACCACGGTGATGGGATGCTTTTGAAAATAGTGCTTCAGCTTCTTGGCGCCCAGGTACACGCCGTAAGTCATCTTCTGGTAATGCGGGTAGTTCTTCTTTGAACTGAATAGCACCTTGCTGAGATAGTATACTGGCCGCTGCACAGTCTTGCCTTCCTCTTCTCGCTCCACCACAATCACCACGCTGACCACTCGGTTAGTAGCCGTAATATATAACAGCATTGGCTCTTTGGGTAGCGGACTAGCCAAAATGGGAGCGCTACCCAGCATCGCCTTCAGCTCCTTGAATGCCACATCAGCTTGCGGTGTCCAGACAAACTTGTCACTCTTCTTCATCAATTGATACAAAGGCAAGGCCTTCTCGCCCATTCTGCCCAGGAAGCGGCACAGAGATGCCAAGCAACCAGTGAACTTCTGCACATCCTTCAGGGATCTCGGCAAAGACATGCTCTTTATAGCTTTTATCTTTGAAGGATTGACCTCAATGCCCCGACTGGATACCAAGAAGCCGAGTAGCTTGCCAACGCCAAAGGTGCTTTTAGTCGATTCAACTTCATCTTGTACTTGCGCAAGTTGGCAAATGTTTCTTCAATGTCACTAAGCAGAGTATGTGTTTTATTCGTTTTGATGACAATGTCATCTACGTACAACTGCACATTGTTGCCAATTTGATCATGCAAGCATTTCTGCATGCACCTCTGATAAGTAGCCCCAGCATTCCGCAACCCAAAACACATGACACGATAGCAATAAGCCCCGTACGGGGTAATGAAAGCAGTCTTTATTTGATCAACAGGGTTGAGAGTTATTTGATGGAATCCATAGTAGGCATCTATGAAAGACAAAAGCTCACAACCAGCAGTGGAATCGATCACCTGATCTATGCGGGGTAGCGGAAAGGGATCCTTGGGTCAGGCCTTGTTCAAGTCGGTGTAGTCGACGCACATGCGCCATGCGGTGTCGGCCTTGGGGTCCTCCTTCTTCTTCTCCACCATAACCGGGTTGGCTAGCCAGTCTGGATGCAAAACCTCCATGATGAAGTTGCTTATCAGCAACTTGGTGATCTTGTCACCGATAGCTTTCCTCCTCTCATCTCCAAATCGGCGCATAGCCTGCTTCACTGGTTTGGCATCATGCCGCACATGTAGCGAGTGCTCAACAAACTCCCTCTGGACACCCGGCAGATCCTCATTGGACCATGCAAAGACATCCCGATTCTCATGGAGGAAGTGGATGAGCTCGCTTTCCTATTTCTCTCCCAACCCAGCGCCAATGATGGCAACACGGTCTGGGAACTCGGGGTCGACCTGGACCTTCTTCGTCTCCTGGGATGCCTGGAACGCAGTCCCGTACTGGGAACTCGGCATCCCAGGCGCACCACCTTGCGCTGCTTGCACCATAGCCACCACCTCATGTATCTTCTTCTTCTCGGCGGCAATAACCATGGACTCCGCCAACTCAGAACCAGCAGAGGCGCACTCCAAAGATCTCTTGTAATCACCAGAGATGGTGATGACTCCATTAGGACCAGGGATCTTCATCTTCAGGTAGGCAACATGGGTAGAGGCCATGAACTTGCTGAGGGCGGGCCTACCGAGTAAAGCATGGTAGGGGCTCTGATGATAAACTACTTCAAACTGCAGGCTCTCTGTGCGGCAGTTCTCCCCGGTACCGAATAGAACATCTATCCAGACACGGCCAATCGGAGAGCAAGATACTCCTGGCACGATGCCGTGGAAAGTGGTCCTGCTGGGTAGCAACATGTTCTCGTCCATACCGAGCTTCTCTAGCGTGTCCCTGTACACGATGTTGATGCTGCTGCCGCTGTCAATCAGCACCTTGCTGAACCTGACATTCTTCTGAGTACCCAAGAAGGTGGGATCCACCACCAAAGCATAGCTACCCGGGTTGGGCATCACCCTAGGATGATCAGCTCTGGACCACGTGATCTCTTGGTTGCACCAGTGCAGGTAGTGAGGAACAGCAGGGATCACAGCATTGACCTCCATCGCGCGCCTCTGTAGTGACTGCTTGTCGGCGGGCTCAGAGGTGAAGATCATGTAGCTCTCGTGGTGCTCCTGGTACTGGTTGCGGCCTTCCGCGCCATTTTTGCCGTTGTTGCCGTTGTTGTTCCTGTTGTTGTTGTTGTTGTTGTTGTTGTTGTTGTTATGGTTGTTGTTGTTGACGAAGTTGCGGTTGTTGTTGTTGACGAAGTTGCGGTTGTTGTTGTTGTTGAAGTTGCGGTTGCCGTTGTTGTTGAAGTTGCGGTTGGCTCCTAAAGCCACCTGGTTCACATTCTATCTTCTCGGAAACGCTGGAGGCCTGGCAGCAGCTGCTCGGATAGGTTGCACATTGGCATTCGCAGCTGGCAGAGGAGGAGGAGGAGGCAGGCCCTCATTCTTGATCTCGTCCCACCAGCTGCATTGCTGAGTAGTATGGTTGGCAGGTCTACCCGGATGCCGAGTATGGAAACTGCATGGCCAGCCTTCATGTCCTCAAAGACAAAATTCTGAAATGGACCCGAGTTGCCGCTACCCTGCTGGGGAGCATTGTATGGCTTCTTGATGCCTTGGCCCTGATTCTGGTTCTTCCCGTACTGGGCTCCAGCAGTTTTTTGCCTCTGGCTACCTCCAGCAGCCGTAGTTACAGCATTCACCTCCTCGGGATCATACCGAGTATCAATCCGGTCATTTCTGCGCTTGTTGTGGAAATCATTGCGCTTGTTGTTGTTGTAGTTCCTTCTCGGCTCAGCAGAGTCGACCAGAGGCTGAGTTGGGTCGCCAAGTGCGTACATATCCGCAATCTTGATGGTCTCGGCGAGAGTACTCGGCATCTCTCTCTGCAGCTTCTGCCACAACATGCTGCCATGCTTGCAACCTTGAGCAAACCAAGTAATGGAATGGGCCTCATTCACACCCTCACAGGTGTTCCTCAGAGTGCTCCACCGAGTAAGATACTCGCGGTCAGTCTCCTCTTCCCGCTGCCTGCAAGCGGACAGTTGCTGTAGCCTATTCGGCCTCTGGTAAGTGCTGGTGAAGTTGCTGACGAAGGCTTCCGAGAAGTCTAGCCAGCAGTTGATGTTGTGCTTGAGCAAGTTGTTGAGCCAAGTTCTTGCTGGACCTTCTAGCATCTGCGGTACATACTGCACAGCCCATCTCCGGTTGCCGCCTGCAATGTGCACGGCTGTGACATAATCATTCAGCCAGTCTTCTGGCTTGGTTCTCCCATTGTAACATTTGGTTCCCCTGGCCAGCTGAAAGTGGCTCACAGATGGCTCATCCATGATGCGATGACCAAAGCACTCGGGGCCGGGCGGCCCCTTGCTCTCGAGCTGCGCGGACATGTTGATCTGGTCCAACTTGTATCTTGCATCACTGGGCTCCAGCACGCGCTCACCCACGCGATCAGCAATGTTTCTTGGGTCAGCATAGCCGGCTAGCCCCATCGCCGAGTAGCCATCATCATACCTGTTCTCCTGCACAACTGCGGGTTGCAGCACCGGGTTGGTTGCTGGCGCAGCTGCACGCGGCTGCACAGCAGCTGGCTGCTGCGTCCTCTGCCGAGTAGGCTGAGCGACTTGATGCCGAGAAGTGCCTGCATGATTTCCATCCCGTGTCTTTGTGTGAGCTTTATGGGCTTGATAGCCTGCTCCTGCAGTAGTGTGTTTCTGACCGGACTGTCGCGGCACAGCGTGCTGTTTCGCGGCGACAGCCCGGTCGTACACCTGCATCTGTCTATCTTTCCCAGAGTACACACTCTGGTCCCTCTCACGACTGGGATGCGGCGAGGAGGCCTGATCATTAGATCTGACCGCACGCGAGTGCACAACCTGAGAGGCACCAGCACCCGGATTGGCTTTCCGGAACTCCTCATTCTGCCTAGCAGCTTCTAGCACTAACTCATTGAGCCTGTCATCCTGCCTAATGCGCGCGTCGCCAGCGAGATGCGGTAACTCAGAAGCTACAGCCTCTGCGGCTCTAAGGGTTTTGGCGGGGGTGATGTACTTGGGCCTAGTAGCAGCGGTGTTCTCGCTAGCAGTCTGGCTAGCGGTTTGACCAACTACTGCCATCTCGGCGCTTAAGTTACGACGAGTAGCACCTATCTTGACAGGACTCCTAACCACAGGAGTAAAGCCATGGGCCCTGTTGTACTCGTTCTGGTCTAGGTTAAGCTCGAGCCTAACCTTGGTCGAGTTGCGCCTTCATGGTCATGAGCTCGAGCTCGGTGGGAGGCGGCATGCCCATCCACACAGCAGATGCCGGTATCGTCGATGTTGTGGAAGGAGGGATGTAACCCGGGATGTTCTGGGGCAGCTCATAGGGCTTGTGGGTCCTCTGGGCACCACTTCGGCCAGCAGGTTCCTCGATGACTCCCGCGGTAGCGGCTGCGCCCTTCCCGGCATCGATAGCCGGGCCGGTCATCATCACCTCCATGCTGTCCGCGGAACAGCCGGCTGGTTTCCCGCGGGCAGCAAGGACAGCAGGAGGATCTTCCGTGATGAGCACCTCCTCTGGGTACTCGCGGACGATGGTGGTGGCGACGTAAACGAGGTGCGAGCCGAAGGAGAGCACCGAGCCGCCTACCGGCATGGGCCTCCCGCCGAAATCTCCGGCGTTGTCGGTGACAAAGTCAAAGGAGCCGAATCTGTGGACAAGGCCACAGACCACGCGCTCCCCAGTAGCAGAAATGAGTCCCGTCCGAACATGGACTCTAGCCAGCGCCGCTGGTTGCCCCACGGTGGGCGCCAACTGTCGTGGTGGTATCACGGCAGATGCCATAGGATGGCTAACTGTTTGGGGTCGATGGACGCTGGAGGTGATCGGGGAGGGATCACATGGCGAGTAGCCGCGTGTAGGATGAATCTAACACTGCAAACAACAAGATCTTACCCAGGTTCAGGTCCCTCGTTTGGAGGTAACGCCCCTACTCCTGCCTCTCTCTTTATATGTATGTTACCGAGTAGCCACAGTACAAATCAGGCCTTCAGCCGAGTAGCCACTCTTCTCTCTAGTTCTCTCTACGTGGAGCAAATGCTAAGTGTTACGATGATGCGACCCAAGTGAACCGAACCTCTCACAGGAGGAGGCAGGGCACCTTATATACTGGTGCCCAGCCGAATAGAAAACGACTATAAGGTACGACTTGACGTGACAGGCACACTGCAGAACAGAGCACGCCGCCGGCTTCTCGCTGAGGCGAGTGCGGGAAGTCGTCGCGCGCCGTTCGGCGATGGGACCTGTACACCTTGTCAGTGAGATAGGGTAGGTCCCTAGCCATGTCATGTCCCCTCTGTCAGTGACAGGACTTGACAGGCGCCTACCGCACTGTAGCCACGCCGTAGCACGGATAATCACGCGCTTCGTAAGTTGAACCGCACGTCGTACGGACAAAGGATACGCGGGATCCTTTGTCAGAACGGCTCCATTGACTTCTGGCCCGAGTAGGAATCCACTCCCTCTACTCGGACCACTTCCTCTACTCTGAAGAACATAACTTCCTTGATTCTTCCTTCTGGCCATTGGTGTGTACGGCCGGATAGCAGTCGACCGGGTAGCAAGTACCGAGTAGCCAGCTACTCAGTCAAACCTTTCCTTTGGCCTTGCCTTTAGCACTTGCCTTACCCCTACTCGGGGGTAACCCCCCGACAAAGATGGTCACCGGAGACTCTCCACGCGCCACTGATTCTGCAAGCGCCGCCATCGAAATCAAGGACATCATCAACGACTTGGATCCCCTCCTTGATTTTCCCCCGCGCACTCCCGCGAGCGCGCCGGAGGGAACTACCAGTGAACCGGCGGGAAGGGATCCTCCTCCCACAGCCGGAAACATGCCACCGCCATCGACCACTCCTCCTCCTCCTCCTCCATTCCTGAGACTACGGAGGAGGAAAATACTTCTCGTGGCGGCGAGGACGTCGCCGCTTCCGCCACTACTGGAGGCGAAGAAGAAGGAGAGGAGAATGTGGCAATTGGAGCCACTACAATATGGCTCCGTCCCTTCTCCCGGCAATGGAGAACGACGACTTTGTGTTGAAGGACAAATGGGGGGTGGGCGAAGACGACGTCGAGCCGTCTCCACAACCCGACGAACGCGTGCTTCTGGCGTCCCAGATCAACAGAGGTATGGGATTTCCGTCTTCGACTTTTTTCTGCCATGTCTTAGACCATTACAAAATCCAACCACATAATCTTACGCCAAATTCCATTATGTATTTAGCCGGATTCCTGACCCTCTTTGAGGGTTACTTAGGGATAGAAACCCGCCTGGATTTCTTCCAGTATTGTTTTAATGTAAAACGCAACACCTCTGAGGGTATACTTCCGACTTGCGGAACCATCTCGTTCAACCTCCGTAGGCATAGGGAGGATTGGTTCCCCAAGATCAAAACCTCCGAGTCCGTCAAATTCTGCACGGGCTCATTTTTCTATCATGCGGATGTTCCATTTCCTGGAAAGGAAATGGGCATTCCGCCTTTCGTCAATTCCGCGGCCACGCCCCAAGACAATTGGGCGCTGGACGTGGTCCAGGTTCTGCCTCCAAGCCTGATAAGAATCAAGAGGCGAATAGCGAAACTCGTCTCTTCCACTCCCCCATTAACCTGCATGGACACAATCATATGCTGGTTCGGAAGGCGGATTCATCTCCTTGCTTATCGCGGAAAACGGCTCATGTGTGAATACACGGACCTGGATGACGCGATGAGGTCAACGAAGATCGATTTGAACAAGAATGAGTTCAAAAGGCGCATGAACCAACTCGTCTCTACCTGTGACCAATACGAGGAGAGCCGAGAACTGTATCACGTGAAGAACCCTGCTCTGAAGGTATGTTTCATTTGGGGAATTTCTGAGTTCCATTTTTTCTCGGATGTTTCTACTAATCCAGAATTTGGTTTATTTCTTTTTCAGCTCCTCGAACTTGCTGAAAGCGAGCTTGCCAATGATGACGAGTTGGCTACGCTACGAGCCAACTTTTAGTCTGGTGGGCGGAAGCGCAAGAAGGCATCCGCCAGCCATGAAGTCATCGACCTTGAGGGTGTGCCCGTCGCCACTTCGAGGTAAAAACCTGGAGTTTTTATATTTGCATGCTTTTTTCTGCATGTTTTTCTTTCTTGGAATCTCAATCTTGGATTTTCTTCCTTTTTTCTTTTCTAGCCTTGCCCCTACCACCTTGAAGGGAAAAGGCCGGAAGAAATTGAAAGCTGCTGCCCATAGAGGAGCAAATCCGTCTCCCGCCGTTGCCCCACATACTCCAATGGCGGATGGAGAAGATAACTCGGCTGCTCGGGAGGAGCCTCTGCAGTCCAGCCAACCCGTTGCATCCGACTCGGATGCGCGGGAAAGGGCGGCGCCTGATGAAGCTGGGCCTTCTAATCTTCCCAAGGAAGAGCCCATCCCCACCTTTGAAAAAAAGTTCAAGATAAAGCAAGAAGATTGTTTTGACGAACACGGGTATATTCATCCATGGGCGAAAAAACTTTTTGCACGCGCTCCCTTAATTCATCCTTGGCCAAAAGGCGGACTTATTGTTAGGAATAATTACGTATTCTCGCCTCGCCAGGTCATGCAAGACAGCCTCCATCATATGGGAATTACCTTCGCAGAATACACTAAGGAATTCTCCGAGAATCTCGCGGGCTTGCAAAGGATGAGCTAGGTAAATACCTCTAGCCCCCAAGTATTAAGACAAATCTATTCTTTCTGTTTTGCCTTAATGATTTTCTCTTTTTCCTGCTTATTTTTTTACTAAGCAACTTTTCCTTTGTCTATTTCTCAGCAAACCGCGGAGAACATAAATGTGGAAGTTTTTTACAAGCTTACCATTAAGAACCAATATGTTAGATCTCTTCTTGGTATTCTTAATGACAAAGACTCGAAATTGGCCGCAGTTCAGCAGCAGCTGAAGGATACAACAGGTAAATGTCCTTCTCCATTCTTATTGCTGTTTTCTGAAATTTTTCTAAGTCTTTTTCCGAGTCTTGAAACCTTCAATTTTTATTCCTTTTCAGCTTCTTTGGCTAAATCCAAACAAATTGCTGAAGATTCTGGCAACGCTAAAACCCTCAGCAAGGAAAATTAGGAACTCTACAAGATGATTGTAAAGCTCCAAAAAGACCTAGAGGCGAGCCAACTGGCCGTTAGTCTGACCGAGTCCCGAGCTTCTTCTCAAGCTGAGAAGGATAAGGCGACTATCTAGGATTTGGAGAATGCCCTCAACCAACGCCTTGAAGAAGGCGTTGAGATGGATAAAATTCTCGGTAAGTTTTTGTTTATTTACCGATTTTTTACTTGTACTTTTGTAGTACACCTCCCTTTTCCTCCTTCTATGTTTTCTAACCTTCCTTTGTTTTTTTGAACATAAGGGAATCCATTTCTCACCCGGATTGACAAAATCTAGGCTTTCAGGAAAATCGTCACCGACCTCAAGACTGTTGGGATGCTACATATTACAAAGTGCATTCCCGACAAAGCTAGAGATTACTCGGAAGTGAGAAAAATTCTGGAATCCATTGAAGAGGTGGCAAACCAGAGGGAGTCCTAGATCCAATCTGTCGCCCGAGGTGGTGCGCGCATGGTCCTTGGACTTATGCGTATGCATTGCACCACCTCGAAGTCCTGGCGCGTTGCTACCGGTATCCCGCAAGGATATACGAAAGCTCAGAGGGCGGAAATCTTCGAGTCATTCAAGAGGCACGCCTCCAAGATTGCTCAGATGGTTTCTACCTCCACGTTCTACACGGAGGAAGAGATTCCGAAGACTCCGGAGAACCCGAGCGACCGCGGCGAGGAGGACGATGAGGAGTATGAGGACGCGTCTAGTTCCTGCGTAGCCAGTCGAGAAAATAGAAGCATTACTATTCTTATAATGTAATATCAATTGTAATGCATTCTATCTTTTGTATAAACAAGAACTTATCCTTTTGCAGTAAAATTTTAAGTCTTTGCAAAGTTTTTCAGAGTTTTAATTCCTTTCCTTCTAAGTTCTCTGGTTTGTATGCTTTAACTTTCCTTAGCGTTGAAGTGGCTCGAAAGTATGTAATCTTCATGCCAAGTGACTGGGTTCAGACCTATCAGCCAAAACTCGGAGTCATGGATTGTACTTAGGCACTTTTACTTACTAATTCCAGTGACCCAACACACAAACAATGAGATAATACTTATGAAAAATAAGGAATTTGAAAAATATGAACCGCAGGCACACAGGCACAATCTGGGGTTCTTAAGCCTCCTTAGGCTAAAAAGCATTCAGGTTTTATAACTCCGAGCACGCATGCACAATTCGGTTTAACATTGAAGCTAAATTGGAAGATCATTGGGAAATAGATAAGACGGAAATATGCTTAACACAGTAAAACAAACAAAAACAATAATGCATGAATTTCCGACAACTTTATTTCATGATCTCAATGATGTTTACATAGAATTTGAACTAAGTGTAAAAGGGACGTAACTGTTGGATGGTCCAGGGCCTCTTTATCTCTCCTAGTTCTACATCTATCTTTCTTTTTCTCTTGCGATTCGGATTTTTTGGATCATCTTCCGTATCTCGAATATCTACAAGGTAATATGATCCATTTTTCATAGATTTGCTGATGACAAAATGGTCCCTCCCATATTGGGGCTAGTTTGTGCTTCCTATCCTGTACCAATCTTAGCACCAAATCACCTTCTTTGAAAGAACGATGTTTGATTTTCCGACTACGATAATGTCGCAGTCCTTGCCGATAAATGGCGGATCTTTGTAGCACAAGCTCTCGTTCTTCTTCTAAGAGATCGATGGCGTCCTGTCATGCGTTTTCGGCGTCCGAGTCATCGTACGCCTGCAGTCTTGGGCTATCATGGATCATGTCCGTAGGAAGCACTGTCCGAGTCATCGTAGCACTGTTGATCTATTCGGCGTCATTCGAATACTCCAAAGCACAGAAGGTAATTATTCTACCCATGCTCCAGCTGCTCTATGAAGAGGAGATTCGAGTCTTGGGAGGATTCCTTGCAGTATCGAACTATTCATTCGTTCGACCTATCCATTGGATTGTGGGTGTGCCCCGTATCGCATGACTACGTCAATGAAAAAATTTCTGGCAGTCACACCGTCAAGTTTTTTGATGGGTTTCGCTTCCACCCACTTGGTATACTTATCTACTGCAACAAGTAGATGTGTGAGTCTGCCTCTGGCAGTTTTGAACGGTCCCATCATTTCTAGCCCCAGGCTGCAAATGGCCATGTTATGGGGATACTTTTGAGTGCTTGGGCTGGCATATTTGTTTGCTTGGTGTAATACTGGCATCTGACACACGTATTCACTATGTGCTTCGCGTCTGTCTTGGTTGTGAGCCAGAAAAACTCTGCATGGAATGCCTTTTTAACTATGCTTTTTGATTGAGCATGATGTCTTCAATCCCCTGCATGGATTTCCTGCAAAATTTTCCGTCCTTCTTCTGGCGAAATACATCGCTGAAAAATTCCGATAGTACTGTGCTTATACAGGCAACCATTGATTACCATGTATCCTTTGCATCGGTGTTGTATCTGCCTTTGAAAGACTTCGTCTGCTTCATCCGAGAACTTTTGATTAACTAAGAAGTTTAAGTATGGAATTTTCCAATCCGGGTTAACAAGCAAGACTTCTATTGACTCGGAAACTAGAGGATAATCAACATCTCCGCCTTTTATTGATGGTTCATGCAAATGTTGGACGAACACACCACATGGTAGGGTTTTCACTCTTTCCGAGCCCATGCGGGCTAGAGATCCATGTTCCAATTTTCTTTCCTTTTGATGTGAAGTACTTCAAATCCTAAGAAGCAAATGGCGAACTCGTCGACTGTTCTCCGATATTCGGCCATAATGGGGCTTTTAGCATCCCATGTTTGGTTTAGTTGATGTTGTACCAAGTCCGATTCACCACAGAAAAGTATACGCTTGACGCCTATCTCCTTTGCAATATGCAAGCCATGAAGCAAAGCTTCATATTCTGCCACATTATTGCTGGCGTTGAAGTGTATTTGTAATACACATTCCATTATGTCGCCGTTTGGAGATTTAAGCACTACACCAGCTCCAGCGCCTTCTTTCATTTTGGATCCAGCGAAATGCAAGATTCAATATTCCTACTCTGGCATTGGTGTGTTTTCCGTTGCTTCTGTCCAATCAGCCACGAAATCTGCCAACACCTGGGATTTAATTGCCGTCCGGGGTTGGTACTTAATGTCGAATGCAGCTAGCTCAATGCCCCATTTGGCTACTCTGCTTGTTGCGTCCGCATTGTTTATAATATCCCCTAGTGGTGCTTTTCTTACCACTGTTATGGAATGTCCTTGGAAATAATGACGAAGTTTTCGAGATGCAGAAAATACGCCATATGCCAGCTTTTGATAATGTGGATACCTTTGCTTTGAATCAGAGAATACCTCGCTGACGTAATACACCAGATGTTGATATGGAATACTTTGCTTGTCTTTCCGTATTTCCACGATTATCACTGCGCTAATAACCATGTTAGTTGTTGTAAGATACAGTAACATGGTTCTTCGTCTTTTAGTGATGCCAAAATCGGAACTTCCACCTCTTCTGTCCATTCAAATTTGTCGGATTTCTTCAATAATTTATATAATGGCAGAGCCTTGTCACCAAGCCGGCTTATAAACCTGCTAACGGTAGTTGTAGAACCCGGCAGTCTTTGGACATCTTTTAGGCATGTACGCCTTGTGATGTTCAAGATTGCCTTGATCTTTTCCGGGTTTACCTCTATTCCTCTATGAGAAACGATAAAACCCAGAAGTTTTTCTGAGGGAACCCCGAATACACACTTTAATGGATTCAACTTCATTTTATAAGGGCACAAGTTTTCGAAGGTTTCTCTTAGATCTTCAAGGAGTTTATCCTTTTCCTTGGAAACAACGGCAATATCATCCACGTAAACATGGACATTTTTGCCAATTTGACTATGCAAACATCTTTGCATGCAACGATGATATGTTGCACCGGTGTTCTTCAAGCCAAAAGGCATGGCTATATAATAGTATGTTCTATATGGGGTTATGAAAGAAGTTTTTATTTGGTCTTCTTCCTTCATACGTATTTGATGGTACCCAGAATAAGCGTCCAAAAAGCATAAGAGCTCAGAGCCAGCAGTGGCATATTATTTGATCGATTCGCGGTAACGCGAACCTATCCCTTGGACACAATTTGTTCAAACCGGTGTAATCTATAAACATCCTAAGAACAATACTATCCTTCTTCGGGACTAATACTGGTTCGCATACCAATCAGTATGTATAACTTCACGGATAAAATCAGCTGCTAAAAGTCGGATAATCTCCTTGCCTATAGCCTTCCGTCTTCTTCCATCAAAACGACGGAAACCTTCTTTGACGGGTTTTGATCCTGGAATTACTTTGAGTTGGTGCTCAGCAAGTTCTCTGGGAACACCTGGCATATCAGCAGGACACCAGGAAAAAATGTCCCAGTTCTCACGTAGGAACTTGATGAGCGCGCTTTCCTATTTCTCAGTCATTCTTGTTCCCACTACGACAAATTTTGTCGGATCCTTGGGATCTAAGATGATCTGTCTTCCATTCTCTGAGGCTTTGAAACTATCTTCTGGCTTCCAGCTTTCTTTTCCTGCCGGCATTTCTATCGGTGATACTTCTTTATCTAGTTCCTTTAATTCTTCCTTCTGAATCACATGTTCGACACAAAGTGCATTTCCTTTATCCAGCTCGTTCGCCAATTTGAAGTCACCGGATATAGTGATTACTCCTCCTTTTGGCCCTGGCATCTTCAGCTTGTTATAAATATAACATGATTTTTCCATGAATTTGGCGAAAGCCG
Organism: Alopecurus myosuroides; assembly: GCA_028641055.1. NCBI lineage: Eukaryota > Viridiplantae > Streptophyta > Magnoliopsida > Poales > Poaceae > Alopecurus > Alopecurus myosuroides. Next base: position 87,351,622 of record CM054063.1, on the reverse strand, counting down.
GACGTCCGAGTATTGCGTGATAAACGCTTTCGAACGACACCACCTCGAATGAGATACTTTCCTGGCGGAAGTGTTCTTTCTTTCCAAAGGTTACATCTAGGGAAATTTCTCCTAGGGATTGTGCTTGTCTGCCAGGAACAATACCATGAAAACGTATGTTATTGTGATTGAGCTGGGTCTCGGAGAAGTGTATATGCTTCAATGTACTTAAGTACATGATATTGATACTAGATCCTCCATCCATCAACACTCTTTTGAGCCTAGTGTTTTGAACAATAGGACTTACGACCAAAGCATGTGTGCTGGGTTCTGGGATGTTTCCGAGATGATCAGACTGATCCCAGGTGATTAGCGTCTTTGAATACTTCAAGTACTTTGGGTTGGAGGTACAACCGCGTTGATTTCTCGAAGTGTTCTTTTCGCCTGTTTTGCTGAGAGGGTTGCTAGGAAAGTTAGGTTACATTCTCCTTCAACTCTCGGGAATTTTGGTTTGCCTTTCCATTGTTGTTCCTGGATTTTATCATCAGTGTCCGACTCACTTTCTTCTTTTTCAGCTTCTGACTTTTGTTTGTTGAACTTCCATGTGGAATTCTTTCCTTTGTTCCCGGATCCTGCAGTGCCTTTCATGTGCTTGTTTAGGAGGCACTACGCATTGGTATGGGTAGGATTCCCAAATTGTGAATGGTGGACACAGTTTTCCGACTTAATCTTTTCCCATTCTTCTTTAGAATAGGAGGTGGGTTCTATGTTTTTTCCTTTCCACCTGGTGCCATTACCCTTTCTAAAGGTTAAGTTTACTTCCTTGGGTTTTGGTTGTGCTTCTGGAGTAGCCTTCTTTTTAGAACGAGACGCCTCTTTGGCCTGGACCAAAGCATCAATATTTCCACCTCTCGCTCTGATATCATCTTCAGCCGTTGCGTGCTCATTGGCGGTGGTAAGCATAGATCTCATATCTTTATGCTCTTTTGAACCAACCATGAATGGAATGAGGCCGGGTTTCGGGCCGTTGATAAAAGCATGCATTGCTTGTACATCACTTACTCCAGAGCAACTATTCTTCATTGCAGTCCATCTTGAGATAAAGTCGACATACGACGCATCCTCATATTGCACACAACGGTTCAGCTGGATAATACTCTTAGAGAGTTTGTACATGCCCCGGAAGTGCTGAGAGAATACTCTAGCCATATCTTCCCAGCTGTCCACTGCTCTTGACGGTAGCCCATTGATGCAATCTCTGGCTCCATCCAATAACATTAGGGGAAGAAACTTTACAACCTCTACATCTATCCCTTTGTTGATCTGGACGGCAGTATAGTAATCTGAAAGCCATGTATCTGGGTTGGTACGTCCAGTATACTTTTGATAAGTTGGACCAACTTTGGCGAAGCCAAAGTGTAGACTAATTCTTCGGATCTTGTCAGTGAAACACTTAGTTCCAAAGTATAGATCATCTCTTTCCGCCTTATCGACGTGTGCGGAATACCTTCCGGCTGAATGGACAGAAGGGGATCTGCTCCATTCTGGTCCATTGTTGCGCGAGTGCGCTCTTCTGGGATTACCCCTATTTCTTCCGTTATCGTGTCCTTTGGAATAAGGTGGAGTTCTACTCCTTGGCCTTTCTTTGTTCCTAGGAGGAGTACGGGATCTCTCACGCCTAGGAGGATTGGCATATCTTCCGTCTTTATCAGTTGGGCGTCTCGGAGGCGGCATTACTTTTCCATCTTTCCGGTTTTGCTCCTCCCATTCTTTGTAGTCACATGGATTATTTCCGCCTTTCCGCTGATGGGATCCTGTTCTGGACGTTGCATCCTTGTTATCCGGTATTATCTTGTCCTTCTTAGGATCTCCTTTCTTTTCCTTACAATCGCCTGAATCTACAGGTTCACCATGTTCAGGTGCTCCAGCGGTGCATGTGGCAGTTTTACATAGGGCTGAGTCATCATGTAACTTCCCTGGTTGTGCATGTCCTTGTTGTTGTTGCTGTAATGCTTTTCCTAGGAAAACATACACTCCCTGAAGTTTTTCTTCATTGGAATAAAGATCTTCATTAAGGATGGAGAACGCGGCTTCCGCGTATTCGACTAAGGTTTTGTATATGCGATCACCCTTGGCATTAGCGTCGTTAACCTGCCTTTGCCAAGAAGGGTTTTCAAACTTCTTTCTTGTTGGCAGTTCATCCGGTTTTGAAATTACGGGTAACCGCGTAGGTTTAATTCCACATCTATTCCTTCTCTCGTATTCCTCTATTTCTTCCTGCTACAATTTAATGTCAGCCTGGGTTTTGATGAGGTTTTCCCAAGCTCGGAATAGATGTTGCTGTTGGCGTTGTAGAGCTTGTCTCCTGGCTTCCAGCACTTCCGGAGGCTCGTCTCGTGCCACCGGGGTTTGAATCAAATCAATTTCATCATGTTCCGACATTTGGGGAACGGGGATTTCGTTCTTTTTCTTCTTCGCAGGTTTGACTCTGTTGCTTCCTCCTACTTACAAGTTTTCGTTGGCAATGTCTGCCAAATTTTTCATCTTTTTCTTCTGGAATTTGTATTGGAGTTTCTTAGCAAATTTATTTTTCTTCTTGGAAGAAGGTGGTTTTTTGCTAGGTTCTTCCTCCATTAGTTCTCTGACATTAGGGTAAGTTGGACTATCTTCGCCATCCTCTTTTTCCTCATCTGGCGGAGGTGCTTTGGGATCTTCATCTTCCTCAGCATCCAAATTTTCAGTCGGTTTTTCCATAAGTACTTCATGAAAACCCCCTTGCATCGATTTGACTTTTCTTTTGAAAGTGTCTTCGTCTTCATCTTCGGAATCTATGTCTTCAGATCCGGTTTCCGACTCCAACCTTGCTTCTATAGCGGCTAATACAGGGTCGGCTTCCGAGTTCGTCGTCTCGTTGGCGGATGTCGGATCTTCCACTTTTTCTGTGGGATCATGGTTTTCTGCCTTTTCCACGGGATTTTTGTCCTTCGTGTTTTCAGAGATCTTAGGCTGCACCATACCAATGAAGTGGGATCTGATTGCAGGCATTTCCGAGGAGGCGGCAAATCCAGATGTATTTCAGCGGTGTGAAAGTATGGAAGTTTAATCTGCTCCTCTGTACGAATAGGGAAAATCTGAGCAGAATCCGGCATTAAAGCCTTCATCTATTGGGCATAGGGAGGGTGGGATAAAATTACTTCCACCATGGAATCTCATAGCTTCTGTTGTTAAACCGATAAAAATATTAGTAGATCCAATCGGTAAAACGCAGGCCCTTACCAGATGATTCCGTGCCGGCATATACGATCCATTGTCGAGGAAGTGTCCAACGTTTCTGTCAAATTGCAGGCTTCCGAAAGTAATCGTGCTACCGATTCTTCCGAATATTCCCCATCGAAACGTGACTCCTGACGCCGCTAGCCCCACGGTGGGCACCAACTGTCGAGACATCGTAGTAGAGATCATAGACGGGGGTGCCATGAGCCTACTGGTAGAACCGCAGGGGGGCGTGATAACACAAAAACCGAGAGCGCCGAGTTTACCCAGGTTCGGTACGACGCAACTAGACGGCGTTTCTACTCCTGCAATCTCACTAAATCAGGGCTGAAGCCTGGAGTATACAAAGTACAATGTGAGTATGGTTTCGCTAACTCGGCGAGGACCAACTTCTCGCGAGTTGGCTTATAGCTTATTGTCTATATCTGTGCTGGCTCCCGTACGGCTTATATATAGATAGCCGTATTAGGGCTTACAGAAAGGAAACCTAGAAGACTACAGAAAATATCTAACTTGTAAACTAAGGAATCCGTCTTCTCCTCCAAGCCGCACCACTTTGGGTCGTGGTCCGAGTTCTTCTAGAATCCGGCTTCCTGCGCGTCAGCTTACTGGGCCGCCCAATGGACTATGTTCCATTGCCTGTGGGCCACCCTGGTAATCCGGCCTTTAGGCCAATGCCGGGCATACCCCTGATTGGCATATATCCGACATATGGTGCGGAAAACAGTATGCGAACACTATGAAAAAAGCAGCAGCCGTGGGAAAACAGTGGAAGCGGTGTGTGAACAATGGAAGCAGTGTGTGTATTATCAGAATGAGAAAATGGATTGGGGTCCACAATTCACTAGAGGTGTCTCTCCATAAAATATAGCTAACATGCGTGGTAAACAAATTACAGATGGAAATTGAAAGATAGAAAACATGCATGACATAAAGATTACTATGAGATACATGCGGGCATTACAACAAAATACATAGATCGTCATCCAACTGCATCTATGACTAAGAATCCACCCTTCGAATATCATCCGAACAAACGTTGGGTATTAAGTTGCAAGCAACGGATAATCGCAGTAAGCAAAGTGTGTAATGTAAACAATTTAACAAAGTAATCATTGTTGTTTTCTCCCTAATGGCAACAACACATCCTCCATCCGTTACATTTCTGTCACTCGAGCACAAATGCAAAGGAGGCATGAACCCACTATCGAGCATATATACTCCCTCTTGGAGTCACTAGAATCTACTTGGCCAGAGCATCTACTAACAACAGAGATCATGCAAGATCATAAATAACATACACATGAAGATAACATGATAGATTGATAATCAACATACATAGCATTCAATAATCATCGGATCCCAGCAAACACAACATCTAGCATTACAAATAGATGACTCGATCATGTGAGGCAGCTCACGAGATCTAAACATGAGGCATAAGGTGGAGAGTACAACCATCTAGCTATTTCTATGGACCCGTAGTCAAAGGATGAACTACTCACACATCACTCCGGAGGCGGGCGTGGTGGTGTAGACCCCTCCGGTGATTAATTCCCCTCCCGCCAGGGTGCCCGGGAGAGCTCCAGAACCCTCCCGATCTCGGGTTGACGATGACGGTGGCCTCGGGTGTTTCTCTGGAAAAAGTGCTATATATTTAGGGTAGATGTATGAGGGGGAATAAATAGGCGAAATGGAGATGGCGGTGGATGCCCGAGGGGCCCACACCACTGATACGTCTCCAACGTATCTATAATTTCTGATGTTCCATGTTGATATTATGCCAATTGCTACATGTTTTCCGTATGTTTTCCTACGTTTTCTTACCTTTTCCGGGACTAACCTATTAACAAGATGCCAAGTGCCAGTTCCATGTTTTCTGCTGTTTTTTATTTCATAAAATTTGTTCTGGAAATATTATCGGAATTGGACCCCACGATTCCCAAAGTTCCTATTTTGCCCAGAAGCATCCAAAAGTCCCGATGAGCCCCGGAGGGGGGGGCACAGGGTGGACACACCATAGGGTGGCGCGGCTCCCCCTGGTCGCGCCACCAGGTGGTGTGGCCCCCCAGGCCAACCCCCGGCATCGCCCTTCCGCCTATAAATGCTACCCCGAGGGAAAACCTTAAAAGAATCAAACTTTTCCACAAAATACATCCGTAGCTCCGCCGCCGCCACCGACAAGTTTCGGGTGACAGATCTCTGTTCTGGCACCCTGTCGGGACGGGGAAGTTCCCCCGGATACCATCTCCATCGACTCCACCGCCATCTCCATCGCTGTTGATGTCTCCTATGATGAGGAGGGAGTAGTTCTCCCCCGAGGCTGAGGGATCTACCGGTAGCTATGTGGTTCATCTCTCTCTCGCATGGTGTGATCTATATGTGATCGTGAGCTTTGTAATCTAGTTGAATAAGTAGATGTTACTCTTCATCTTGTGCTACTCAAGCGTTTTATTAATATGAACTTTGGAGTCACCTTGTCCCGCGGTGTGAAGGTGACAGTGTGCACATCGTGTGTGTCTCCTCTATGAATTATGGTGTTTGTCTAGTACCTTCTAGGGCGCTCATAGTGACAGGGTGGGGTTAACTAGACATGGGAATGCTTACTTTAAGGAATGCCTTTTGCATTCCTACGCAATGATTAGTGTTTGTTATCCAACCGGAGAGGGTTAACAGTAGCATAGTGATGAGAAGATATTTAGTTATTCAATTATGTGATCATTGTTGAGAGTGTCCAGTAGTGAAAGTAGGATCCCTAGGCCTTGTTTCCAAGCATTGAAACAATGTTTTCCGCATGTTCTGCTACATGTTTGCTTGATGCCATATTTATTTCAGATTGCTATTATTACTTATAACCATCCATATTACTCGCATTTCACTATCTCTTCGCCGAACTAGTGCACCTATATACCTGACAAGTATATTGGGTGTGTTGGGGACACAAGAGACTTCTTGTATCTTAATTGCAGGGTTGCTTGAGAGGGATATCTTTGACCTCTACGTCCCTGAGTTCGATAAACCTTGTGTGATCCACTTAAGGGAAACTTGTTGTTGTTCTACAAACCTCTGCACTTGGAGGCCCAACACTGTCTACAAGAATAGAAGCGTGCGTAGACATCAACCACCCCGAGGCGCGGCCAGGGGAGCGCCGCCCTATGGTGTGGACCCTCTATGGCCCCCCTCCGGGCCTCTTTGGGACTCTGTGGAACCTTCGGGAATTCTAAGATTTTCGGGCTTTGAATTTTTCAATTCCGATAATATTTCCAGACCAACTTTTCTGAAACTAAAAACAACAGAAAACAGGGAACTGGCTCTGTGGCATGTTGTCAATAGGTTAGTCCGCGAAATTGATAAAAATGACATAAAGTGGAAGGAAAACATGGAGCATATGGCATGAAAACAACATGGAACATTAGAAATTAAGGATACGTTTATGACGTATCAACATCCCCACGATTAGTTCCTACTTGTCCTCGAGTAGGTAAACGAAAAAAAAAAACACGTAATTTCTGAGGTGACATGCTACCAACATGAACTTGATCATCTAAATTGTAAAAGCATAAGCATAGCTAAGATCATAGAACTTTAACACAAGCATGATAAATATAATTCTAACAATAAAGCATAGCAATCACCTTTCATCATGAGAAGTAACACAAGTAAAAGATCATGAATAATAATGCACTCGAAAGCTATACGTTTATTTCAAGCATAGAGATAACATGGCAAAGTGATATTTCGCTTGTCCTTAAGAGTGGGGCAAAACACAAATGCCAGGACACCTTCAAAGTTCATGAGGAAGACTAGAACAAATAATTTGAGAACAAACAATAACACATCATGAATCAATTACTAATGTTTCTGGGACAAACGCACATTAAACTCACAATGGCAACCATGCTCTCTCAACTGTGTGTAAAGTTAGAAGATGGAGACTCAACATAAAAGTAAAAGAAAGGCCCTTTGCAGAGGGAAGCAGGGATCACTCATGTGCTAGTGATTTTTATTTTGTTAAACAGAGGTATTCAAAACATTTTTAAGAGAGGTGTATGCTTATGTCAATGAATGGTAAACAGAAAATACAATACGTCACAAGACAACTAGACTTCACAAGAGAGCCTCCCATAGAAGGACGCATCTGCGTAGAAGGTCATCCCTATTTCTCTTTTGTTTACGCAATTATGCTTTGACTGATAAATCAGGGGCAAAATAGTGAAGAGAATTTGTTGTATTACTTTGGGGCTGGGCACCCCGCTGCCAGTTGTTCTATCAATTGGATAAGCGGATGAAGCCACTAGTCCAGGGTGTGACAGTCCAATCAACAAGTGAGATAAAGATTCTCTATTTACATCCTCATGAGCTAAAACAGGAGCACAAAACATGAGTAATTTTGAAGATTTTAAAGGTAACACATGAGAAATTTACTTTGGAGTGGGAGTTAAATACCACATGTAGGTAGGTATGGTGGACACATTTGCAAACTTTGGTTTTTGGGAGTTGGATGCACGAGTAGAGCTCATACTCAATACAAGTGGAGGCTAGCAAAAGACTAGGAGCGACAAATCAAGAGAGCAATAATGGCCATAATCATGCATGGCGACAAAAAAATTATTAATCAAAGCATAAGTGGTACTACAAGTTAAAAACTAAATGATCATAGAGGCTATAAGCTACTGGTTTGTAGTCATCAACATGGTGTAAGCATGTGTCAAGTCAACCAAATAAAACGTTCAAAGGAGAACACCACAAATTTATGCTTCAAAACGACAAGAACAACTCATGATTCTTTCTAAGGCACATTAAATACACTCAGCTATTTGAGACAAATCATGCTACAAAAATAACCATTAGGCTTTAGAATTAAAATAACATCTAGCATGACATGAAAAATTCTGGCCACAGTCTATACAAGCTTCTATTTGCACCATTATAGGCACGAAAACTGTACTACTGCTTTCCAACACTAAGCATTTGATAATAAACAAAAACTCTCCAAGAGATGCAGCAATGAAACAAGAGAGTACTAACACAACTCTACTAAAACTAACAGCTGTAAATAAGAGATGCAAGAAAAACAGGAGCTAAACAGGAAATTTGCCGCCGCTAGAAGAAAAACTAAGAATACGAGCATAACAAGTATTCAAACGAAAAAGCACAGCGTGTCTCTCTCCAAAACAAAGAATGCTAGGGTCCAACTATATTATTTCAGCAAGGAAAACAAAAGAAAACAAAAGAAAAACAAACAGACACTCGAAGTAAACTTCATATGATGTGACCGAATAAAAATATAGTTTCACTAGAAGTGACCTGATAAATTGTTGTTGAAGAAGGGGATGCCTTGGGCATCCCCAAGCTTAGATGCTTGTATCTTCTTAAATTTTGCTGGGATGAACCACGGGGGCATCCCCAAGCTTTTCCTTTGCACTCTTCTTGGTCACATTATATCACCCTCTTCTCTTGACCCTTAAAAACTTCCTTCACACCACACTCAAAGAGTAATTCGCATTAGAGGGTTAGTGCAACAAACAAAAAATCAGGTTCTGTATGGGCACAGTTTCTATTGATACTTTTAAACATTAGATACTGGCATTGATGTTTCGTGAAGCAAAGAAACCACTTGACATCGTAAAAGAGCAAATGCAAGAAAATTGGAAGAATCTGCCAAAACCAGAACAGTCTGCAAAGATGAATTTTTTCAGGGCAATTACGTTGCTCAGCTCGAAAAACTTAAAGAACAAAAAAGTTTCGGAATTAGCTGGGTAATAGGAACAAAAAAAATCAGATCATTCTGAATCAAAAACCAACTCCAACTTTCATCATAAACTTTACTTGGCACAACTAAAACATGAAAATAAAGATACAAAGGGGTTGCTACAGAAGTATACAACCCCTTGACTGAAAGAAAACAGAGAAAAACAAAACAAAACAAAAACCATGGGTTATCTCCCAAGAAGTGCTTTTCTTTAACGCCTTTTAGCTAGGCCCAGAAAAGTGGAATCAAGTGTTTTCAAGTGAAGAATCATCCAAATCAATAATTTCCTCCAAAATACCAATTGTAGCAATGGGTACCTTAGACACCCCTAAAGATGATTCAACATGCAAATCACTTTTAGTTTCACTATTTTTTTTATTAATTTTAAGCACATTAGGGGATTTTGGTTTAGGCACCTTGGGACATACATAATTTTTTTCTCTTTTCCCATAGAAGGTTTATCCCTATTAAACTCAAGATAAGAAAACGTTGAGATTAAAGTTTCCATAGCCTCCTCTAATTTACCAATCCTCATATTTTAACTATCACGGATATTGCTAGCTTCTAAAACAGTAATTCTCTTGTTGATACTTACTATTGATTCATTAACTTTGCTAGCATTATCAAGGAAATTTGGAAAAAAATTCTCCATAGAGTTTAGCTTTTTAATAACATCATCTAAAGTGATCTCAGTTTTAACAACCTTAGTAGGTGGTGTTCCAACTAAACTTTCAATTAAATTACAGTCTTCCAAAGCAGGTGTTCCTAGAAAATTACCGCATGTAAGAGTGTCTAGAACATACCTATACCAGCTAGTAATGCCAACATAAAAATTCCTAAGAAGGGTTAAATTAGAATATTTCTTAGTGCATCTATGATGATCATCACTTATCCTATACCAAGCATCTTTCAAACTTTCTCCACCTTGTTGCTTAAAAGAACAAATCTCAACTTTAGGAACACTCATTTTAGCAAGACTAAAAACAGGATAAAAACTACAGCTCGAATAGGAACTATTATTTTGGGTTTTTGATAAAGAGAAGCAAACAAGAAAAAATAAAATAAACTAAGCAAAACAAAAACAAAGTAAAGATACTGGAAGTGAGAGACTCCCCTTGCAGAAATTATCTTCCTCCCCGGCAACAGCTGATGACCCACAAGTATAGGGGACCGCAACAGTCTTCGAGGGAAGTAAAACCCAAATTTATTGATTCGACACAAGGGGAGCCAAAGAATAGTTATTAGCCTTAACAACTGAGTTGTCAATTCAGCTGCACATGAAAGTAGACTTGCTTGCAACAATTTATCAGTGGTAACAGTTTTATAGCAGCAGTAGAAATAAAATAGAAACAGTAGTAAAATAGTAACATCAGTAGCAATCGCGGAAAACAACAGTATGAGAAGTACCGTAGGCATAAAGGGAATGGATGGATGGCGTTGCATGGATAACATAGGTCATGTAATAATAATAACAAGGTCATTGCAGATAATAATATAAAGCATCAAACATGTAGGCAAACCAAAGGCATGTGTTCCAATATAGTCATACATGATCGCAATGAGAAACTTGCACAACATCTTTTGTCCTACTAGCCCATGGCTGCGGGGCCTCTAGGGAAACTATTGGTAATTATGGTGCTCCTTTTAATAAAGCATAGGAGAAAAGCATTAACACTCCATGAACACACGTGATCCTCACATCACAACCATTCCCTCCGGTTGTCCCAATTTCGGTCACTTTGGGGCCTCGGGTTCCGGACAATGACATGTGTAAAACAACTTGCAGATATGATCAAGAAACAACATTATATTCATGAAACAATAACATGTTCAGATCTGAGATCATGGCACTCGGGCCCTAGTGACAAGCATTAAGCATAACAAGTTGCAACAATGGTAGAAAACACTAAAAATGGATACTAGGCACTATGCCCTAAAAATCTGGCATTATTACATGATCGATCTCATCCAATCCCTTCCATCCCTCTCAGCCTACAACAGTGTTTACTCACACATGGGGGGAACATGGATGGTTGAGGGAGAATAGGTGGCGGTGTCGATGGTGATGATCTCCTTCGAATCCCCTTCCCGGCAGGGCGCCAGAACAGGAACTTCTAATCCTCGAATCGAGGTTCGGGTGGCGGCGGTGCTCTGTTGTGTTTTTGTGGAATATGACGAACCCCCTCGCGTTTTAGGTTTACAGGGCATTTGTAGTCGAAAGGGGAGCCCGAGGGGGTCCAGGGGTGGCCCACACCACTAGGCGGCGGCCAAGGGGGGCGCGCCGGGGGGTGGTGTGGCCCCCTCCTGGCTCCTCTCCTGGCCCCCTTCTGGATCCCGGGGTCTTCTAGTGTTTTAAGACCAGTGGGGTCTTTTCTGTGCATTTTCCCGAACGTTGATTTTTCTGCACAAAAACGAGACACCAAGGTAATTCTGCTAAAAACAGCGTTAGTCCGTGTTAGTGGTATCCAAAAATCACAATTTTAGAGGAAAACAATCAAAAAGGTGTTCGGAAAAGGAGATACGTTTTGGACGTATCAACTCCCCCCAAGCTTAGCTTATTGCTTGTCCTCAAGCAATTCAGTGAAAACTGAGTGTGATAAAAGACTTTTACGAACACAATTGTTTCATATGATGTAAATATACTCACTACATAATCAAGTGCTGAGGCAATTCATAATAAGATGTATGGAAAATAAAAGTCACCCAGCAGTTATGCAAACCATGAAGAGATGCCAACAAACTAATAATAGACAACATGAAGTATTTCAATCTACATGATGGAAATGCTCATAATAGGGTATGATAAAGTGTACTCGCTTGCCCTTAATAGTGGAGCAAAACATAAATGTTAGGGCACCTCTCAAGTTCAAATGAAGACTAGAAATAAAGATATCAAATATACAAGCATCAAAGTTATACCACTATCAACCGTGTTTTGGGACAAGCACATTACACTAAGAATAGTAGCCATGCTCAAGAAGGTGCATAAAGTTAGAAGGTGAGGACTCAGCATAAAAATAAAAGAAAGGCCCTTCACAGAGGGAAGCAGGGATTAACTCGTGTGCTAGAGCTTTTTATTTTATTAAAGAGAGGTATTGAAAACATTTTTGAGAGAGGTGTATGCTTATGTCAACGAATGGTAAACAGACAATACAGTATGTCACAAGCCAACTAGACTTCACAAGAGCGGCACCCATAGAAGGACGCATCTGGGTAGAAGGTCATCCTTCTTTCTCTTTTGTTTACACAATTATGCTTTGACTGATAAATCAGGGGCAAAAATAGTGAAGAGAATTTGTTGCATTAATTTGGGGCTGGGCACCCCGATGCCGGCTCTTCTATCATTGGATAAGCGGATGAAGCCACTAGTCCAGGGTGTGAAATCCAATCAACAAGTGAGATAAAGCTTCTCTATTTACGTCCTCATGAGCTAAAACAGGGGCACAAAACAGGAAGAGTTTTTAGCAGGTTTTAAAGGTAGCACACGAGAAATTTACTTGGAGTGGCAGTTAAATACCACATATATAGGTAGGTATGGTGGAAACATTTGGCAAACTTTGGGTTTTGGGAGTTGGATGCACAAGTAGAGCTCATACCTAGTACAGGTGAAGGCTAGCAATAGACGGGGAGCGACAATCAAGAGAGCAACAACTGTCATAATCATGCTTGCGACAAAACAATATTAACAGGGGCATAAAAATGATACAAATACTCTGAGGCATAATAAATCATTGAGGCTTAAGTGACTTTTGTTTTCAGTCATGGCATGTGTGAGCATTTGCCAAGTCAATTCAAGCGAAACAATCAAAGGGAGATACCACAATGTCATACCCTTCTATGAATAAAACAATGCAAGCAAACATTCATACGCCATGCTATCTTATATTAATAAGTTGAAACTTGTCGCACCCGGACTTCTAGAGGATACTCACCGTACGAACTGAACAGTAGTTGATTGGATTACGGGGCTTACCGGCACCCGCATCTCTTACGAGTAGGCCAACACTTATGTGTGACAACCAATCTCTACCATTCACCGTCGATGTAAACTATCCCATAGAAATCAGGATACTACCATTGACGTACTTCATACCATACACACATGGTACGTCAACGGCGTTGAACAAGATGATAACACAACAAATCTCTAGGACACAAAAGATGGAAATAAGTTGCAAATAGCTCTCACTAGAGCAGAGATAGCAAATACAATCATACAGAGGACACATGTCCCAACATAACATCATTACATCTCAGCGGAAGCATTCAAAGGGTCTGAGTACAGACAAATCCAAATAGGCTTAAGAAGCCGGGGATGAAAAGAAAACGGAGCCCATCCACGATGTCTCGGATCCTGCCCGGGTCAGCTACCTACTCGTCAGCAGCCTCGTCAAACTCCACGTAGTAGCCGTCACGGGGATCCTCGTAAGCGTAGTCTGCGGAAACCACAGCCCCAAAGGGGTCAGTACATAAACGTACTGGCAAGCAAGACTCACAGTTCACCAAAGTGTAGCCCGTCAACACCAAGCACAGATGCCTTGGGTTCAACGGAGAAAAGGGATATAAAAGAGGCTGCAACTGGCTGCACTAACCAACTACAGAACATACTACAACTTCCGGCTATCAGAAAGGGAAATAAGATAGCGTATCGTAACCAACTACAACTACCCACCACACAAACCCATCCTGGATCTCGCCCCTTATCCAAAGAAGCAATCCGAGGATAACTCACACAGTTGGATTAATGATGGGTCAAATTGTTGTGTCAATAAGCCTATTACTAGACAAGTTATCATTAGTTAGGTGTAAGTTGTTCTGAGTACTTGTTAGCCAGTACTTTCACCAAGTCAACCATAACCACGGAAAACACGGCTTCTCGAGAAGATTTATCCCTGCAGGGGTGCACCAATTTGGCCGTACACGTAAGAATATCCCGCCAGGATGGAAATGCACTTCCACCAAGCGAGGTACTCTACACAACTCAACTCTTCTTCGCATCAAGCCCAAAGCACCACGTGCTGTGCGTGCGCGGCTAATCGAGCCCCACGAAGAAAAGGGGACCCTCATAGCACTGGAAGACCACGCCGGCCTAAATGTCGACTACAAAAGGTCCACCCTGGCCTCGGGTTCGTTCCTGCATATGCGTGCATCAAATGGAAAGCCCGAACTAAGTGTGGTGATTTGGACGAGATGCGAATCGAATCAAATTGAGGGGGCGCCCATACACGCTTCCCACATGCGGATAGTGCGCTCATCATGGATCAGTAGACAAGACCCTTTTCCTAATTAGGGTCGACACTAGCAGGCCTCAAAACCACGTCGGGCCTCCTGCCGGTGCCTTATCAGCAATTTATTATTACCTCAAATTAACAGGTTGTTGTTTAACATCGAGCCCCAGAATATAAATGAAATATGATAACAGGAAGTAACTGATAACAGACTCGAGCAAAAACAACCCTAAGCATGCTAGTAAGACACGGGCCCAAGCAACGGGGTTATAGGATTGGAGGGGAGGCAATATCAGGTTCAGGGTATCATGTGATAGGTTCGTAACAGAAGCAACGATACATATGGCTAGCAGAAATAGACAACGGAAAGTATCGGTAACCAATGTTGAAAGGAACACAATGGTTCATGTGAGTGATAACTTGCCTGCAAACTCAGTAGCCTGGTACTGGGCTAGATCCTCAGAAGGGGTGTCGTAAGGATCGTCTGTCTCAACGTCGTCGTCTATCCGAGAAGAAGCAAACAAACAATACAGGAAGATAAACAATCAATATCATGGCATAGTGCACAATCATGGGATGATGCATGTCAAGTTAATGGATGCATCAAAATAAACTAGTTGACATGGTAACACAATTTAAATGGACACATATGCAATTTTGAGTTGCATATGAAAAGCCCATGCATTTTGGTTGAAACATTTGTTTTCCAATTAACCAATAGGTGAAAGTGGATTAGTATGATGCATGGATGAGGAAAACAACAAAATAACAACAATAGAACCAATTTAAAATAGGGTTTACCAATTTAGAAATTTATTTATTAATTTAGGGAATTTTTGGTTCCTTAAAGGGATTACACAAATAGTTGTTGTTTTCACCAATTTAAATTGTGCAAAATAAATAACAAAATTCATATTTGAAAGGATCATAAAATTTTGGGTGGATTACATGTTTCAAATGTTGAAAAAGGAATTAGGATGAATTTATTATGACTTAAACAAAATTAAACAAGTTTTAAATGAATTTAATACAAGTATGAATATTATTTGAATTTTATTTGTTCAAAACATAAATTCAAGCTCACATTTGAAAAGTTTATATTTTTCTAGTTTGAAAACATCTTTTGCATGTTCAAAAATAATTTAATTTGAGCAAGTTATGATTTTACCAAATTTAAATGATTTAAACAAGGTTTAAATTATGTAAGCAATTTTAATTATTCAAACCATGAAACAAAATTTATATTTGAAAAGGTTATTTGAAATAGCATGGAAAACATATTTTATTTGCATTA
Source organism: Alopecurus myosuroides (assembly GCA_028641055.1). Taxonomy (NCBI): domain Eukaryota; kingdom Viridiplantae; phylum Streptophyta; class Magnoliopsida; order Poales; family Poaceae; genus Alopecurus; species Alopecurus myosuroides. Next base: position 87,336,096 of record CM054063.1, on the reverse strand, counting down.
ATTGGATTAAGTATGAATTAGTTGTGGATTTTAGCAAATTGCAATTGAATTATTTGAATTCAAATTTGAAATGCATTTGGAAAATTCAAAACAGAAAACAAATGCTATAGATAGATAGAAAATTTAATTTAGAGCAGTGCACATATTTTATTTTTGTTATTTGGAGTTATAAAATAAAAGTTATTATCAAATTAGTTTCAGGGACCAATCTGTTAATTTGGAGGGACTGGTTTTAAAAAGAAAACGTGCTGGAATCCTATCTACACCGCACAGAAACCTACCCAGGGCACTGCCAGTGGGCCCTGGGCCACTGGGTGCTTGCGTGGCATCACGGGTGGCTGACAGGGGGGCCACCCTGTCAGCGCTGCGGTGCAAAAATGTGGTGTTTTAATCGCGGAGCCAGGGTTCGAACCCATGCCCTCTCGCACGCGCACACTGCCTGTTACAGCTGCGCTACGAATCGATGTTTGACAGTATACGACGCGCAGACAGGATAAGGTTCCAAAACGTTAACTGAATTTTTGACTGAATCGCGCCCGACTGAAACTCGACAGAGCTAGCGGCGGCGATCACCGTGGCGTCGTGCTCGTTCTGCTGCTGGTGGGTGTGCTGTGTTGCGTGCTTGTGTTCGTTCACGTTACGGAGAGGAACCAGGAGGGAGGAGGTGGACACGGTGGCGCTCACCGGCGATTGTCGTCGAGCAGAGGCTCGGGGCAGAACCGGTGGCGGCAGGTCGAGGACGGCGGCGACGGTGTGGTGGATCTCCGGGGTGGCCGCGGTGTCCAAACGGAAGAGGGTGACGCGGTGGCTCGATTCCAGTAGCTAGGTGGGGTGGTGGAGCAACGAGGTGGAGGGGAGCATGGCGGATTCAGGCGGTGTTTCTTTGGCGAGGTGACAGAGAGAGGGGAAAGCGACGGGGAGAGGGAAAACGGCGGCGCCCTCGAGGGAGAAGGGGAACCTAGGGCTTAGGGCAGTGGCGCAGAGCCCTAGGGGGGGTTTTATAGGGGGCTGCAGGCGCGGATGGCCGTCGGCGGGCGACAGTGCCGCCGTGGCACGCTTGGATGTGCTGCCGTACACGATGACGAAGGCGAAAAAAAGATCGAACCGGTACGCGGGTAAGGAGTTGGGCTGGGCTGCGCGCGGGGGAAAAGAAAGGTGGGCTGGGCGCAGCACACTACCCCCTGGCGCCATTTTTATTTTTTAAAATTTCTCCTCCTGTTTTTTTTTTGCAGAAAAAGGAAATGGAAGAAAAGGTAGGGTTTTAAGTTAGTAAAATTTTTAGAAAAATTAGGGTAAGTTATTTAGGTCAAATCAAACCAATGCCAAGTTTTGTTTTCAAAAAGTTTGAAATTAACTTGCTGTTTGTGAATTGGTTCAAATTGACTTAATTTGAGTATTGATTTAATTATGGAAAACAAAGGTTTAATTATTTGGAACCCTATTGTTTAATTAGAAACAATTGATTAGAAATGTTGTATAATTTGCATGGATTCAAATTGGTTGTTGTTTGATGCTTTGATTTGAATTTTGAATGGGATTTGGGATTTAATTGATTGATTAAAACCATCATTTTAATAAGTGAGCATTATGGAATAAAATGGAAACAAATAAGGGTTTGATTTGACATTATTATTTGAAAAAGATTGTAACAGAGCAAGTATGAAATAAATGTTTGAATAAAGTTTGAATTTGAATTGTGAAAACAGAGAAAAACATATGCAAATAAATAAGAAACAAATGCAAACAAATAAGTGAGCATGATGACATGATGCAAAACTTTAAGTAAACAAGAAACAAACATGCTAGGGGTGGTTTTTCATACTTGGGATGTTACAAAACGCCCCCCCTTGAAGGAATCGCGCCCCGAGATTCCTACTGAGAAAGGGAAAGGTCCGGATACTTCTTGCGAAGATCCTCTTCGGTCTCCCACGTTGCCTCTTTATCGGAATGATGCGACCACTACACTTTCAAGAACTTGGTGCTCTTGTTGCGAGTCTTACGCTCGGTCTCATCGAGAATACGAACAGGGTGCTCCTCATAAGATAGATCATCTTGCAGTTCAATGGAATCATGATCAACTGCACGATCTGGATCTTTGAAACACCTCTTGAGCTGTGACACATGGAACACATCGTGCACCTTCGATAGTTTTTCTGGAAGTTCAAGACGATAAGCATTTTCTGCCCGCCTTGAGAGAATGTTGAAAGGACCAATGTATCTTGGTGCAAGCTTTCCTTTCACACCGAAACGATGAGTGCCTCTGAGGGGAGTTACACGGAGATATGCCTTGTCACCAGGTGCATAGATCATATCCCTGTGCTTGCTGTCATAGTAGCTTTTCTGACGAGACTGAGCAATCTTGAGATTGTCACGAATGATACGAACTTTCTCCTCGGCTTCCTTAACAATGTCAGGGCCTAAGAGTGAACGTTCAACAGCTCCAGACCAATTGATTGGACTACTGCATCTGCGGCCATAGAGTGCTTCAAATGGTTCCATGCCTAGGCTTGCCTGGTAGCTGTTGTTGTAGGAGAATTCAGCATATGGAAGGCAATCCTCCCATTTCATGCCAAAGGAGATACCACATGCTCTGAGCATATCCTCGAGAATCTGATTGACTCTTTCGACTTGCCCTTGAGACTGAGGGTGATAAGCTGTGCTGAACAGAAGTTTGGTGACCAATGCTTCTTGAAAGCTTTTCCATAAATGAGAAGTGAATATGCTTCCACGGTCTGAGCTTATTTCCAATGGAACACCATGAAGGGGAACAATCTTTGCTGTGTAGAGTTCTGCTAACTGGCTAGCTGAGATTGTTTCTTTGACAGCAAAGAAGTGAGCTACCTTAGTGAGACGATCAATAACAACGAAGATTGCATCGTTGCCCTTTTTGGACTTTGGAAAACCAGTGACGAAGTCCATTTCAATCATGTCCCACTTCCACTCAGGAATTTTCAGAGGTTGGAGTAGACCGGCTGTTTTCTGATGGACTGCCTTAACACGTTGACAAAGGTCGCATTCAGAAACGTATTGAGCGATTTCACGTTTCATGCCAGGCACCAATACAGTGTCTTAAGATCCTGGTACATCTTTGTACTTCCAGGGTGGATGGAGAGAGGAGTTTCATGAGCCTCCTTGAGAATGACATCTTTGAGACTTTGAACTTGAGGAACTGCAATGCGTCCTTCAAAGAACACAGTTCCTTTGTCATCAATTGAGAAGGACTTAAATTTCGCCTTGCCTTCTTTGATGTGCTCAACCATCTTCTTGATTTCAGCATCACGAAGTTGTTCAGAACGAATCTTGTCCTCGAGAGTTGGACTGGCTGTCAAGCTAGCAAGATATCCTTGAGGAACAAGACCAAGGTTCAGCTTCTGGAATTCTTCATGAAGTGGAGGTTGGCTTTCCATGATCATGAGATTATTGCAATAGGACTTGCGACTGAGAGCATCGTCCATAACATTAGCCTTGCCTGGAGTGTAAGAAATGGTGAGATCAAAGTCTTTAATCTTTTCAATCCATCTCCTTTGCCTGAGGTTTAGATCTGGTTGAGTGAAGATGTATTTCAGACTCTTATGATCGGAAAAGATTTCAGTGCGATTACCCAACAAGTATTGCCTCCATTTCTTGAGGGCAAACACAACTGCTGCAAGTTCTAGGTCATGTGTGGGATAGTTTTGCTCATGTGCATTCAACTGACGTGAAGCATAAGCCACAACTTGACGTTCTTGCATAAGAACTGCACCTAGACCTTGGAGGGATGCATCGCAGAATATCTGGAAAGGTTTGGTAGTATCTGGGCCAACCAGAACTGGTGTAGAAGTGAGTTTAGTCTTCAGGAGATTGAAACTTTCATCACACTGTGGAGACCAAACGAACTTCTTGTCCTTCTTTGTGAGATCAGTGAGAGGTTTGGCAATCTTGGAAAAGTTTTGGACGAAACGACGGCAATAGCTAGCCAAGCCAAGAAAGCTTCTAACTTGTTTTACCGTCTTAGGAGGTTTCCAATCAACAATTGCTTTAACCTTTTCTGGATCAATGGCTATGCCCTTGGCAGAGATGACATGACCAAGGTAAGAAACTTCTGGAATCCAGAACTCACATTTGGAGAACTTGGCATATAGACGATGCTCGCGAAGTTTCATGAGAGTGAGACGAAGATGTTCTCCATGCTCTTCCTCCAATTTTGAGTAGACCAGAATGTCATCGAGATATACCACAACGAACTTGTCGAGGTATTCATGGAAGACAGAATTCATGAGTCTTGAGAACGTCGCCGGTGCATTGGTGAGACCAAAGGACATGACAGTGTATTCATATAGACCGTAACGAGTGGTGAAAGCTGTTTTTTGGAATATCTTCCATTCTGATCTTTATTTGATGGTAACCCATCCTCAAGTCCAACTTTGAGAATATTGAGGCCCCAGCAAGTTGATCAAAAAGATCATCGATACGAGGAATTGGATACTTGTTTTTGATGGTTTTCTCGTTGAGAGGACGATAGTCAACCACGAGTCTTTTTGTTTGATCCTTGTTGGCAACGAACAGAGTTGGGCAACCCCATGCCGAGGAACTAGGTTGAATGTAACCTTTCTCCATGTACATATCGATTTTCTCCTTCAACAATTTCAGTTCAGGAGGAGCTATCTTGTATGGATGCTTAGAGATTGGAGCAGTACCTGGTTCAAGCTCGATCACGAACTCAACTGCTCTGTCCGGAGGCATCCCTGGCAACTCTTCTGGAAAGACGTCAAGGAATTCACAAACCACCGGAACATTTTCGAGTAGAGGTAGAGGTTTAGCATCGAGGGTGTACAGCTGAACAGAACTTGATTCATTTGGAGAATAGACTATCTGGCCAGAAGGGTGGAACAGAGTTATCGACTTCTGAGCACAATCAATCGTAGCTTTGTTGGCCTTCAACCAATCCATGCCAAGAATGACATCAATGTTAGAATTTCCAAGCAGAATGAGGGAAGCAAGGAATATGTGACCTCCAATTAGAATCTGATTCTCATGACTGATCTTGGAAGTTTGCATAGTTGCTCCAGGGGAGTTTACTACTAGCGGGGAACCCAAACCGACAAAAGGTAGTTTAACTTCTGTCGCAAAGATCTTTGACACGAAAGAATGCGATGCTCCGGTATCGAACAACACTTTAGCTGGGTTAGAGTTTACGGGGAATGTACCGAGAACGACGTCAGCAGCTTCCTCAGCTTTGTCAACCTTGACATGATTCACCCTCGCGGTCCTCCCGACAGGCCTGTTGTTGGAGTTGAAGGCTTTAGCCGGGGGAGCACGCACCATTGCCTGGTTGGTGTTGGGGCGAGGAGGTGGAGGTAGCTGCCTCTGAGTGCACTTGTCAGCATAGTGCCCTGTCTGCTTGCATTTGTAGCAAGTGACGACACGAGGTGCATCTGGCCTTGGCTGCCCCATTGAGAACCTCTGAGCCTGCATCTGAGCTGGGTTGGGTGGGCGGGAAGCGAAGCCTGGAGAAGCTTGGGCATATGGAGCCCGAGTGACAGCACTATTTGGCACCCAGATGCGGCGCTTCTGCGGAGGGGTGGTCATGTTGGAGGAGGAACCACCCTCACGCGAGTGCTTCCGAGACTCCTCGAACGCCTTGCGCCCATTTTCTTCATTGAGCGCGGTGTTCACGAGCTCCTCGAAGTCTTTGCACTTGATGTTGGTGAGGGCGTACTTGAGTTCCGGGTTAAAACCTCGGCGGAACCTTGCCATCTTCTTAGCCTCAGTGGACACCTCATCACCAGCGTAACGAGCGAGGCGATTGAACTCATTCTGATAGCCAATGACGTCCAGCTTGCCCTGCTTGAGAGAGCAAAACTCCTCACGCATCCTTTCCATGAGACCATCTGGGATGTGATGCTTCAGGAAGGCATCCTTGAAACAACCCCAGGTGATTGGGTATCCAGCTCTCATGGTCTGGTAGTTCTCCCACCAAGTAGCTGCCTGACCCTTCAGTAGGTAGGTGGCATACTTGACTTTGTCTTCCTCAGCAACGTGAGAAATGTTCAGAGCCCTGGCCATCTCCCTGATCCAGTCATCAGCATCCAGAGGCTCCCGTGTAGCCACGAAAGCTCTCGGCCCCAGACTCAGAAACTCCTTGATGCTGACTCGCGGAGCATTCTGGTTGTTGTGCTGGTTAGCCTGGATCTAGGCCATCTGCGTCACGACCTGAGTCATCTGAGTCAACAGCTCCGTGATTGGCGGTGGCTCAGGCGGGTTGTTCCTTGTTGGCGGCATCCTGAATAGACATGCATTTTAGCACAACAACAGAAACAGATAGACTTGGAAACCGAAAGAGAGATTATTCCGACGCATGAATAGATAACCAACAGGTACATCATCACATGTTCAAATACATCAGAATATCCAACACACCAATACATGGTTCGAAAGCCAAAGGATAACTAAATATAGCTAAGAATGGATACATCGGTACTCTCATGCTCATCACGCAGGACGGCGGTGAGTAGTACGACGAGGGGTACGGTGAGGAGCACGCCCACGAAAGTAGGTAGAACGACGATCCACATAGATCTGACGTGGTCTGAGAGCGACTCTAGGTGTGGTGAAGTACATAGCGTCAGCTCCCTGTGCTCCAAAGCGTGGAATCCCAGTGTAACCAGCACCGAGGTTGAGGAGTGGACCTCTGATCGGCTCGTAACCTCCAGCATCTGGCAGACGACGACCAACTGGCTGATCGAAACGTGCAAAGCGCTCATCTCCAACAAAGTCTGTGGTGTACGTCGCCAGACGAGTCAAAGCAAGGTAGAGCTGCTCTCTGACTGAGGCCAACTCCTGAGATAGTGTGGTGGCAACTGTGTCACTGTGCCTCACAAACTGAGCGGTGGTGTGCAGCCTAGTGTTATCATGCTCGTAGACATCCAGGTTATTGTAGAGAGTGAAGTGAGCTCCCTCCGAAGTGATGTAACCACGGGGGATGTGGCGATAGATAGAATCGTCAAATCCCCAGTAGTCAGCACGAAGGACGGTGAGACTCACATAAGCTGCCTGCTGCACAGCCATATCCACTGTGGAACCTACTGCCTCGTAGCGGTGGACGACGCTCATGCCATCATCTGACAGAATGTAGACGATAGCCTGGTAGTAGGTCTGGTCAACCTCTCGCTGCTGCTCGTAGACCTGGTACTCTGGTGCCCAACGGAACCCCAGATAAGTGACCATGTCTCTCAGCATCTCCGGATAACCGGCAGTGCTCTCGCAACGAGTCATCCGAACCACCTGTGTGAAGAACCTGAGATCCATCTGCAGATGATCGGGGAAGTTTTGATTAGACGCCGGTAGAAGAACTGAAGTGGAAAGCAACAACAAGGTTTCAACGGACGAAAAGGAGGTTGAGAAGAACAGGATATCGAAGCAACAACGGGAAACATGAGACCAAAAACTCCTGAGGTACTACGGAAAACCCATCCGGGCTTCTAAAGGATCAATATCTACTGCTTAAGGAAAAGAGGATTTGCTTCCGGGGCTTACACGCCTCCGTTCTCAATCGTGAGTAGGCAACATGATAAATCATGTCACAACCACCTCCATTCCTATGGTCTAGTAGATATAACTATCCCATAGAAACCAGGATTCGTGAAATCCTAACTTGAAAGTTTAGATGAGAAGAGAAAACAACGTTGCACTTCCTTACCAGAAAAGGGTGGGTGGGTGGGGAAAGAAGAAAAATGGCAGAATTCCTACTCTCACGTTTCATTTTTCCTATATAGCTAAAAAATAGTTTCTAGACTCAACTGCGACCAGTAAAAGGGATCCTACAGGCAGACAGGCTCTGATACCATTTGTCGCACCCGGACTTCTAGAGGATACTCACCGTACGAACTGAACAGTAGTTGATTGGATTACGGGGCTTAACGGCACCCGCATCTCTTACGAGTAGGCCAACACTTATGTGTGACAACCAATCTCTACCATTCACCGTCGATGTAAACTATCCCATAGAAATCAGGATACTACCATTGACGTACTTCATACCATACACACATGGTACGTCAACGGCGTTGAACAAGATGATAACACAACAAATCTCTAGGACACAAAAGATGGAAATAAGTTGCAAATAGCTCTCACTAGAGCAGAGATAGCAAATACAATCATCCAGAGGACACATGTCCCAACATAACATCATTACATCTCAGCGGAAGCATTCAAAGGGTCTGAGTACAGACAAATCCAAATAGGCTTAAGAAGCCGGGGATGAAAAGAAAACGGAGCCCATCCACGATGTCTCGGATCCTGCCCGGGTCAGCTACCTACTCGTCAGCAGCCTCGTCAAACTCCACGTAGTAGCCGTCACGGGGATCCTCGTAAGCGTAGTCTGCGGAAACCACAGCCCCAAAGGGGTCAGTACATAAACGTACTGGCAAGCAAGACTCACAGTTCACCAAAGTGTAGCCCGTCAACACCAAGCACAGATGCCTTGGGTTCAACGGAGAAAAGGGATATAAAAGAGGCTGCAACTGGCTGCACTAACCAACTACAGAACATACTACAACTTCCGGCTATCAGAAAGGGAAATAAGATAGCGTATCGTAACCAACTACAACTACCCACCACACAAACCCATCCTGGATCTCGACCCTTATCCAAAGAAGAAATCCGAGGATAACTCACACAGTTGGATTAATGATGGGTCAAATTGTTGTGTCAATAAGCCTATTACTAGTCAAGTTATCATTAGTTAGGTGTAAGTTGTTCTGAGTACTTGTTAGCCAGTACTTTCACTAAGTCAACCATAACCGCGGAAAACACGGCTTCTCGAGAAGATTTATCCCTGCAGGAGTGCACCAATTTGGCCGTACACGTAAGAATATCCCGCCAGGATGGAAATGCACTTCCACCAAGCGAGGTACTCTACACAACTCAACTCTTCTTCGCATCAAGCCCAAAGCACCACGTGCTGTGCGTGCGCGGCTAATCGAGCCCCACAAAGAAAAGGGGACCCTCATAGCACTGGAAGACCACGCCGCCCTAAATGCCGACTACAAAAGTTCCACCCTGGCCTCGGGTTCGTTCCTGCATATGCGTGCATCAAATGGAAAGCCCGAACTAAGTGTGGTGATTTGGACGAGATGCGAATCGAATCAAATTGAGGGGGGCGCCCATACACGCTTCCCACATGCGGATAGTGCGCTCATCATGGATCAGTAGACAAGACCCTTTTCCTAATTAGGGTCGACACTAGCAGGCCTCAAAACCACGCCGGGCCTCCTGCCGGTGCCTTATCAGCAATTTATTATTACCTCAAATTAACAGGTTGTTGTTTAACATCGAGCCCCAGAATATAAATGAAATATGATAACAGGAAGTAACTGATAACAGACTCGAGCAAGAACAACCCTAAGCATGCTAGTAAGACACGGGCCCAAGCAACGGGGTTATAGGACTGGAGGGGAGGCAATATCAGGTTCAGGGTATCATGTGATAGGTTCGTAACAGAAGCAACGATACATATGGCTAGCAGAAATAGACAACGGAAAGTATCGGTAACCAATGTTGAAAGGAACACAATGGTTCATGTGAGTGATAACTTGCCTGCAAACTCAGTAGCCTGGTACTGGGCTAGATCCTCAGAAGGGGTGTCGTAAGGATCGTCTGTCTCAACGTCGTCGTCTATCCGAGAAGAAGCAAACAAACAATACAGGAAGATAAACAATCAATATCATGGCATAGTGCACAATCATGGGATGATGCATGTCAAGTTAATGGATGCATCAAAATAAACTAGTTGACATGGTAACACAATTTAAATGGACACATATGCAATTTTGAGTTGCATATGAAAAGCCCATGCATTTTGGTTGAAACATTTGTTTTCCAATTAACCAATAGGTGAAAGTGGATTAGTATGATGCATGGATGAGGAAAACAACAAAATAACAACAATAGAACCAATTTAAAATAGGGTTTACCAATTTAGAAATTTATTTATTAATTTAGGGAATTTTTGGTTCCTTAAAGGGATTACACAAATAGTTGTTGTTTTCACCAATTTAAATTGTGCAAAATAAATAACAAAATTCATATTTGAAAGGATCATAAAATTTTGGGTGGGTTACATGTTTCAAATGTTGAAAAAGGAATTAGGATGAATTTATTATGACTTAAATAAAATTAAACAAGTTTTAAATGAATTTAAAACAAGTATGAATATTATTTGAATTTTATTTGTTCAAAACATAAATTCAAGATCACATTTGAAAATTTTATATTTTTCTAGTTTGAAACAATCTTTTGCATGTTCAAAAATAATTTAATTTGAGCAAGTTATGATTTTACCAAATTTAAATGATTTAAACAAGGTTTAAATTATGTAAGCAATTTTAATTATTCAAACCATGAAACAAAATTTATATTTGAAAAGGTTATTTGAAATAGCATGGAAAACATATTTTATTTGCATTAATTGGATTAAGTATGAATTAGTTATGGATTTTAGCAAATTGCAATTGAATTATTTGAATTCAAATTTGAAATGCATTTGGAAAATTCAAAACAGAAAACAAATGCTATAGATAGATAGACAATTTAATTTAGAGCAGTGCACATATTTTATTTTTGTTATTTGGAGTTATAAAATAAAAGTTATTATCAAATTAGTTTCAGGGACCAATCTGTTAATTTGGAGGGACTGGTTTTAAAAAGAAAACGTGCTGGAATCCTATCTACACCGCACAGAAACCTACCCAGGGCACTGCCAGTGGGCCCTGGGCCACTGGGTGCTTGTGTGGCATCACGGGTGGCTGACAGGGGGGGCACCCTGTCAGCGCTGCGGTGCAAAAATGTGGTGTTTTAATCGCGGAGCCAGGGTTCGAACCCAGGCCCTCTCGCACGCGCACACTGCCTGTTACCGCTGCGCTACGAATCGATGTTTGACAGTATACGACGCGCAGACAAGATAAGGTTCCAAAACGTTAACTGAATTTTTAACTGAATCGCGCCCGACTGAAACTCGACAGAGCTACCGGCGGCGATCACCGTGGCGTCGTGCTCGTTCTGCTGCTGGTGGGTGTGCTGTGTTGCGTGCTTGTGCTCGTTCACGTTACGGAGAGGAACCAGGAGGGAGGAGGTGGACACGGTGGCGCTCACCGGCGATTGTCGTCGAGCAGAGGCTCGGGGCAGAACCGGTGGCGGCAGGTCGAGGACGGCGGCGACGGTGTGGTGGATCTCCGGGGTGGCCGCGGTGTCCAAACGGAAGAGGGTGACGCGGTGGCTCGATTCCAGTAGCTAGGTGGGGTGGTGGAGCAACGAGGTGGAGGGGAGCATGGCGGATTCAGGCGGTGTTTCTCCGGCGAGGTGACAGAGAGAGGGGAAAGCGACGGGGAGAGGGAAAACGGCGGCGCCCTCGAGGGAGAAGGGGAACCTAGGGCTTAGGGCAGCGGTGCAGAGCCCTAGGGGGGTTTATAGGGGGCTGCAGGCGCGGATGGCCGTCGGCGGGCGACAGTGCCGCCGTGGCACGCTTGGATGTGCTGCCGTACACGATGACGAAGGCGAAAAAAAAGATCGAACCGGTACGCGGGTAAGGAGTTGGGTTGGGCTGCGCGCGGGGGAAAAGAAAGGTGGGCTGGGCGCAGCCCACTACCCCCTGGCGCCATTTTTATTTTTTAAAATTTCTCCTCCTGTTTTTTTTTTGCAGAAAAAGGAAATGGAAGAAAAGGTAGGGTTTTAAGTTAGTAAAAATTTTAGAAAAATTAGGGTAAGTTATTTAGGTCAAATCAAACCAATGCCAAGTTTTGTTTTCAAAAATTTTGAAATTAACTTGCTGTTTGTGAATTGGTTTCAAATTGACTTAATTTGAGTATTGATTTAATTATGGAAAACAAAGGTTTAATTATTTGGAACCCTATTGTTTAATTAGAAACAATTGATTAGAAATGTTGTATAATTTGCATGGATTCAAATTGGTTGCTGTTTGATGCTTTGATTTGTATTTTGAATGGGATTTGGGATTTAATTGATTGATTAAAACCATCATTTTAATAAGTGAGCATTATGGAATAAAATGGAAACAAATAAGGGTTTGATTTGACATTATTATTTGAAAAAGATTGTAACAGAGCAAGTATGAAATAAATGTTTGAATAAAGTTTGAATTTGAATTGTGAAAACAGAGAAAAACAGATGCAAATAAATAAGAAACAAATGCAAACAAATAAGTGAGCATGATGACATGATGCAAAACTTTAAGTAAACAAGAAACAAACATGCTAGGGGTGGTTTTTCATACTTGGGATGTTACAAAACTAACACGTGAGAGCATGAACTACCAAGCATCAATTAAATAACATACACCTTAACTGAACGAACTAAGCATATTCACACGATGAGTATATATACAAAAATAAAACAAATAGAGTTCATACGAGCCTCTCACCACAACTCGGATTGTCGTAAATCAGCATTACTGCTCTTCTCTCGTGGATTGAATAATATAGAATGATAATCAAGCTCCAATGGAGACACGAAAGTCCGGTGAACTCTGCAACAAACTTTACAAAACCAAAGCAGAACAACAAATATTTTTGGGCTATCGAATTAAAACAAGAACAGAAAGAAGCAAGCAAGCAAACAAAGCAAAAAAAAATGGATTTTTGAATACTAAACCAAAGCGAGAAAAGAAACCAACTAAAGAAACTAAAGAAGCAAACAAAGAGAAACAACAGAAATATTTTTGGTCTTTTTGTGTTTTGGAAAACAAGAACGAAATGATAAAAGCAAAGAGAAATGAAAGAAGCGAAAACAAACGGAAGAGACGAAAACATGGATATACAATGAACCGGCCAAACATGATATATAAATGAGTGTGATGTTGGTATACCTCCCCCAAGATTAGGCTTTTGGCCTAAGTGGAGATCAATCACCAAGGGGACCATGAGGTGGCGCCCCCGTAGTATGGTGAGGAGGAACCCTCCTCCTGATATGTGCTCGAGGATGCGCCGGTGTACTGCGTGTTGTGTTCCTCTGGAGGCGTGTCCCACCTCTCCTGCTGCCTGTAAAATTCCATAGTGCTCAGATGCTCGTCTACCTCCTCCTTGGAGCGCGACCATGGTGACCTGTCAATCTTAAACATAACAGGCTGCGGCAAAATAACTTTCCGCTCATCTCCATCCATATATAAAACTCTATATACTAAACGATCAGCTGTAGAGTTAGCGGTGACAAACTGATGAGACTTCATGGCAGCAAGGTTGAGCCTATAGGGAGAAATCAATTCATCATCAGGAGCAATAGAAAATTCTAAAGCACTTGTTATACATGTAACAATAATGCCCCCAAAAATATGCCCCTTAGCAACAAGGCGGCGTGCAACAAGTGCACCAAGGTTATACTTCGTGCTACGGTTCAGCGCAGCATCAATGAAAGCAAGGTGGTAACCAGAAATGTTGCTAGTGGTCTCCCTACCAAGGATACTAGTAGCAATATAGTAAGTAAAATATCTAAGAGAAGGAATTTGAATGTTCCTTATCTTCCCACGCTGGGATGAGCGACCATCATTGTTGGTGATTTCTCGGTAAAGCGCCATAAGATCTGTGGGTTTATCCTGAATCCTGCACGTTGTCCCGGTAGCGTTGATACCTACAATGGCACAAAAACTCTCCAAGGACAAAGTAAAGGAACTACTATATAACTTGAAGGCAACCGTGGGACCAAAATGTGTGTTCTGAAATTTAAAACTCTCAACAAAAGTTTTTATGAGAGCGGCATACTGAGGACCTTCATCCTCCATATAGTTGGTTAGACCAAGCCTTTCAATAAGCATACGAAATTCATCTAATAGACCTGCACTTCTTAGAAATGTAATGCAAGGAAATCTAGATGGGTTAGCGATACCATCACCTCCTGCATCGTCAATACTCGGTGCAATAAGGTCTTCATTGTATGATGGCCTCACTGAAGTGGATGAGCGTGAGGGCCTTGTCCGCCTAGGAGCATCACTCCTAAATATCTCTCCAAAATTATGACTATCCATCTCTGAAATTTATCAACAATCATCACAAAAATTAATTTCAAGCAACTATAAGGTGGAAACTACCATAGGGACTTATAGGAGAGCTAAACATGCATCAAACTATATTATTTCTACTCAAATCAAGCATGCAAACTCACATAAGTTGTCACCTACAATACCAAAATACTGAAGAAATACTTTAGTAAACAAAATTCTACTTGGATCATCGGAGGAGTCACATACCGGAGAGCAAACACACCAAATCTCAGCACAAATGATGGGATGAAGAAGGAGATTGAAAATCCAGAGGAAGAGCAGCAAGAGAACGGGTTTCAGTAAATGTTTTCAGTTTGGGAGGTGAGAGAGAAGACTTTGGCAGGGGAGAGAGTTAGCGGGGGGTAGGGGGCCCACACCATGTGCTGGCGCCACTAGGGGCTGGCCACGCCACCCCATGGTGTGCCTAACTGGTGGGTCCCCCTGGGGCCTCCCAGGTGGATCTCTGCCTCATTTTTTAATTAAAAATTATTATAATTTTTCTAGAATTTTTCAAGAAACTTTATTTTTGAGATATTTCCAGAATTTTAATAATTAATAAAAACCAGAAAAACAAAAGTGGAAAGGTGGAAAACAAAACCAAAACCATCACTACAGAGGTTCTATGACACTCCAATGGAAAAATATCCAAAGAAAACAAATGTGGAAGTGGTGAAAACAAAAGTATGGGTGGTGAAAACAAGCATAACCGCAATAATTAGGGTGAAAACATGATGAAAACATGAATATGGATGATGGAAAACATGATTGTACTCAAGTAGACATGTGATAAATAGAAGTAAACATGGTGAAAACATAATGGTGAAGGTGAAAACATAGTGAAAACATTGTCCTCTTCATTCAAAATCATTTTGTTAACAAGGGTGATCAAGTCTTGTTACTAGAACAATTTTCATATGAAGCAAAACTTTGCTAATCACTAAATAATTATGTTACCTCAACCTTGATAGACATAGTCCCAATCATAATAATTTCATATTCTTTTGGTGGTACTGGAATGGGACAATAAAATTCTCCAATCTTGATGGTCTCAATATTTTCAATTGAATTTAAACCATATCTTTTATCAATCATCTTGGGAAATAAATAGTATGCTCTTTATCATTAACATTAAAAGTTACTTTTCCTTGATTGCAATCAATAACATCTCGTGCAGTATTAAGAAAAGGTCTCCCAAGAATAATAAACATATTATCATCTTCAGGCATTTCCAACACAACAAAATCAGTTAATATAAAAAAATTAGTAGCAACTTGCACATGAACATTCTCACATATACCAACAGGAATAGCAGTAGCTTTATCAGCCATTTGCAAAGATATATCAGTGTGTATCAATTTTACAAGAGAGAGTCTCTTATAAAGAGAGAAAGGCATAACACTAACTCTAGCTCCTAAGTCACATAAAGCAGTTCTAACATAATTATTTTTATAGAACAAGAGATAGTAGGAATACCAGGATCTCCAAGATTCTTTGGAACCTTGCCATTGAAAGAGTAATTAGCAAGAATGGTGGAAATTTCCTCATTACGAATTTTCCTTTTGTTGGAGACAATATCTTTCATATATTTAGAATAAGGAGGAATTTTAATAGCATCAGCCAAAGGGATTTGCAAAAACATAGGTTTCATCCACTCACAAAACTTGTTATAATGTTCTTCTTCCTTTGATTTGTGTTTCTTATTAGGAAAATGCATTGCTTTTTGTACCCAAGGCTCTCTTTCATTACCATGTTTATTAGCAAGGAAATCCTCCTTAGTATACTTCAGAGTTTTATTTTGCTTTTCAGGTTCACCTATAGGTTCTTCTTTATCAGAAGCATCACTTTTATCATTACCACTTTCAGTTTTAGCATCCAAAATATATATATACTATTAGGATCTTTAGCAGGTTCAGGAGATTCTACAACATTTTTATGTCTCTTCTTCTTCTTCATCTTAGAAGGAGAACTATTATTTTTAGGTTGTTGATAATCTTGTTCAGTTCTTTTAGGATGTCCCTCGGAATACAAGGGGTCCTGAGTAGAAACACCACTTCTGGTAATTATTTCACAGACATGTTTATCTCTAGAAGCATTAGCTAGCATGTCTTTTTGCACTTCAGTAAGTTGATCAATTTGAGTTTGAACCATTTTAAAATGTTTAACAAGCATTTTAACATCATTAGAGGTTCTCTCAATAATACCATGCGGATTATCAATATCTCTAGAGTTTTCCATAAGGTGATTTTGCACTCTCCTAATAAATTTGTCTTGCTTAACAACATAATTATCAAATTCATCTAAGCATTCACCAGGTGGTTTCGAATAAGTAATATCTCTACTATCAAAGTATTGGAGAGAGTGTACCTCAACAGTTGATGGATGAGTAATAGGCTTACATAATTCTTCTATAGGAGGTAAATTCTTCACATCTTCATATTGAATACCCCTCTCTTTAAGATATTTCTTGGCTTCCTTCATCACTTCATCATTTAATTCAATCATCCCTCTCTTCTTGGGTGTTGGTATTGGTGTTGGCTCTGGTGTAGGTGTCAGATCAGGTATAGGAGTGGGCTCAGGTATATTCCTTTAATTCCTCAGCTTCTTCTGGAGTTCTTTTCCTGAAAAGACAACCAGCACAACTATCCAGGTATGTCCTAGATTCAACAGTTAGTCCATTACAAATTATATCTAGGAGCCCATTTTTAGGTAATGGATATCTAGGGCTAGCTTTTATCAAAGAACAAAACCTTGTCCAAGATTCAGGCAATTTTTTTCCTTCAATTTCTCGAAGTTAAAGATGCCCTGCACAACAGCATGTTGGGCACTAGCAGGAAAATATTTTTGAAAGAAAGCATTAACCAAATCCATAGGATCGGTAATACACCCAGGTGACAGATTGTTAAACCAAATTTTAGCTTCATCTTTCAATGAGAAAGGGAAGATCTTGGTAACAAAATAGGTACGCGGCTTAGTATCATCAGAAAACAAACTACTCAAAGATGAAAGCTCATTCATGTGTTCCATAGCACTTTTACTTTCAGTTCCACAAAAAGGTTCCTTCTCAACAATAGATATATAAGATAAATCTAAAGAGAAATCATAATCCTTATCTATAATGTGTATGGGAGATGTGGAAAACTTAGCATCAAGAGAAGATTTATATTTCACAGCATGTCTTGCAAGAAGACTCTTAAGAGCACTTACACTAGTAGTAGCACAAGCTTCTTCAATAAAATCATCATTAAGTTCAATATAGGTTTCATCAAGATCATCAATAAGCTCAGTTGAATTAACAGGTGTACCAATATTTTCAACAGAAATTTCATCATTTTTAGTTTGTTTCGATCTAGCAATAGTAGCATCTAGGAAAGTACCTAGAGAACCAGTATCATCAAGCACAGTAGAAGCATCATCAAAAGTATCAGAAACATTCTCAGACTCAACAAAGTAACAGTACGGGTAGCATGTGGAGGAGTAAAAGCTTACTCATAACAGACGGTGAATCAAGAGCAACAGAGGTGTTCAGAGTTGTACCTCTTCTTGTAGTGGATCATAATATAGGAAATTTTCCATCACGAGTCTTGCCCATAATGAATGGCTTGCAGCAAACAATATCACTATCAAGCGAGAAAAAAATAAAACTATGCTCCCCGGCAACGGTGCCAGAAAATAGTCTTGATGGCCCACAAGTATAGGGGATCGCAACAGTCTTCGAGGGAAGTAAAACCCAAATTTATTGATTCGACACAAGGGGATCCAAAGAATATTTATTAGCCTTAACAACTGAGTTGTCAGTTCAGCTGCACCAGAAAGTACACTTGCTCACAACAATTTATCAGTGGTAGTTGTTTTATAGCAACAGTAGAAATAAAATAACAGCAATAGTAAAATAGTAACAGCAGTAGCAATCGTGGAAAACAGTAGTATGGGAAGTACCGTATGCATAGATGGAATGGATGAATGGAAGTTGCATGGATAACATAGGTCATGTAATAATAATAACAAGGGCATTGCAGATAATAATATAAAGCATTAAACATGTAGGCAAACCGAAGGCATGTGTTCCAATATAGTCATACATGCTCGCAATGAGAAACTTGCATAACATCTTTTGTCCTACGAGCCTGTGGCAGCGGGTCCTCTAGGGAAACTACTGGTAATTAAGGTGCTCTTTTTAATAACGCACCGAAGCAAAGCATTAACACTCCATGAACACACGTGATACTCACATCACAACCATCCCCTTCGGTTGTCCCAATTTCTGTCACTTTAGGGCCTCGGGTTCCGGACAATGACATGTGTAAAACAACTTGCAGATATGATCAAGAAACAACATTATACTCATTAAACAATAACATGTTCAGATCTGAGATCATGGCACTCGGGCCCTAGTGACAAGCATTAAGCATAACAAGTTGCAACAACGGTAGAAAACACTAACAATGGATACTAGGCACTATGCCCTAACAATCTGACATTATTACATGATCGATCTCATCCAATCCCTCCCATCCCTCTCAGCCTACAGCGGTGTTTACTCACACATGGACGAGGGAAACATGGATGGTTGAGGGAGAAGAGGTGGCAGTGTCGATGGCGATGATCTCCTTCGAATCCCCATCACGGCAGGGCGCCAGAACAGGAACTTCTGATCCCCGGATCGAGGTTCGGGGTGGCAGCGGCGCTCTGTTGTGTTTCTATGGAATATTACGAGCCCCCTTTCATTTTAGGTTTATGGGGCATATGTTGTCGAAAGGGGAGTCCGAGGGGGTCCATGGGTGGCCCACACCACTAGGCGGCGCGACCAAGGGGGGCGCGCCGGGGGGTGGTGTGGCCCCCTCCTGGCTCCTCTCCTGGCCCCCTTCTGGCTCTCAGGGTCTTCTGGTGTTTTAAGACCAATGGGGTCTTTTCTGGGCATTTTCCCTAGAGTTGATTTTTCTGCACAAAAACGAGACACCAAGGTAATTCTGCTGAAAACAACGTTAGTCCGTGTTAGTGGTATCCAAAACTCACAAGTTTAGAGGAAAATAAGAAGAAAAGTGTTCGGAAAAGGAGATACGTTTTGGACGTATCAAGAGCACAGTAGCAAGTTTCCCTCGGTAAGAAACCAAGGTTGAATCGACCAGTAGGAGGAAGGAGTAACTTCAGAAGGTTGATGCAGCTGAAATGGCAGGATGCACTACAAGTTCAGCAGCAACGTGGAACCTACACAACACAAACAATTCACTTTCCCCCAACGAAACAACGAGGTTGTCAATCTCACCTGTTTTGCTAATAACAAAGAGGTTAAATGTATGAAGTGGAAAACAATATGAAAATAGTAGTAGCAGTGTGAAAACAGTGGAAGCAGTGTGTGAACAATGGGAGCAGTGTGTGTATTATCAGAATGAAAAAATGGACCGGGATTCATAGTTCACTAGAGGTGTCTCTCCATAAAAGATAGCTAACATGCGTGCTAAACAAATTACAGTGGAAATTGACACATAAAGAACATTCATGACATAAAGATTACTATGAGATTCATCCGGGCATTACAACAAAATACATAGATCATCATCCAGCTGCATCTATGACTAATAATCCACCCTTCGAATATCATCCGAACAAACGTTGGGTATTAAGTTGCAAGCAACGAATAATCGCAGTAAGAAAAGTGTGTAATGTAAACAATGTAAATGAAGTAAACATCGTTGTTTTCTCCCTAATGGCAACAACACATCCTCCATCAGTCACGTTTCTGTCACTCGAGCACAGATGCAAAGGAGTCATGAACCCACTAACGAGCATATGTACTCCCTCTTGGAGTCACTAGCATCTACTTGGATAGAGCATCTACTAACAACGGAGAGCATGCAAGAGCATAAATAAGATACACATGAAGATAAGATGATAGATTGATAATCAACAGACATAGCATTCAATAATCATCGGATCCCAGCAAACACAACATATAGCATTACAAATAGATGATCTCGATCATGTGAGGCAGCTCACGAGATCTAAGCATGATGCATAAGGTGGAGAGTACAACCATCTGGCTACTTCTATGGACCTGTAGTCCAAGGATGAACTACTCACGCATCACTCCGGAGGCGGGCATGGTGGTGTAGACCTCTTCGGTGATGAATTCCCCTTCCGGCAGGGTGCCCGGGAGAGCTCCAGAACCCTCCCGATCCCGGGTTGACGATGATGGCAGCCTTGGGTGTTTCTCGGGAAAAAGTGGTATATATTTTGGGTAGATATATCAGGTGGAATAAATAGGCGAAAGGGCGATGGCGGTGGATGCCCGAGGGTCCCACACCACCCCGAGGCGCAGCCGGGGGGCGCGCCGCCCTATGGTGTGGCCCCCTCCAGGCCTCTTCCGGACTCCATGGAACCTTCGCAAATTCTAAGACTTCCGGGCTTCGAATTTTCCAGTTCTGAGAATATTTCGAGAACAACTTTTCTGAAACTAAAAACAGCAGAAAACAGGTTAGTCCTGGAAATCGATAAAAAAGACATAAAGTGTAAGGAAAACATGTAGCATATGGCATCAAAACAACATGGAACATCAGAAATTAAGGATATGTTTATGACCTATCAACATCCAACTCCCCAAACCAAAGTTTTCCGAATGAGTCCACCGTGCCTACCTATACGTGGTATTTAACCTCCACTCCAAGTAAATTTCTCATGTGCTACCTTTAAAACCTTCAAAAAAAATCTTGTTTTGTGCCCATGTTTTAGCTCATGTGGACGTAAATAGAGAACCTTTATCTCACTTGTTGATTGGACTTTCACACCCTGGAGTAGTGGCTTCACCCGCTTATCCAAATGATAGAAGAGCTGGCAGCGGGGTGCCCAGCCCCAAATTTTTTTACTATAAATTATCTTCACTATTTTTGCCCCAGATTTATAAGTCAAATCATAATGTGTAAGCAAAAGAGAAAGAGAGATGACCTTCTACCCAGACGCGTCTTTCTATGGGAGCTGCTCTTGTGAAGTCTAATGTGCTTGTGACGTACTGTATTATCTGTTTACCATTCGTTGACATAAGCATACACCTCTCTAAAAAATGTTTTCAATACCTATGTTTAATAAAATAAAAAAACCTCTAGCACATGAGTTAATCCCTGCTTCCCTCTACGAAGGGCCTTTCTTTTATTTTTATGCTGAGTCTTCACCTTCTCACTTTATGCACCTTCTTGAGAGCATGGTTGTCATTCTTAGTGTAATGTGTTTGTCCCAGAACACGGTTGATTGTGGTATAACTTTGATGCTTGTATCTTTGATATCTGTATCTCTAGTCTTCATTTGAACTTTAGAGGTGGCCTAGCATTTATGTTTTGCTCCATTATTAAGGGCAAGCGAGTACACTTTATCATACCCTATTATGAGCATTGCAATCCTGCTGATTGATATACTTCATGTTGTTTATTATTAGTTTGTTGGTATCTCTTCATGGTTTGCATAACTGCTAGGTGACTTTTATCCTGCATACATCTTATTATGAATATCCTAAGCACTCGATCATATAGTGAGTATATTAACATCATATGAAACAAATGTGTTCGTAGAAGTTCTTTTATCGCACTCAGTTGTCACTGAATTGCTTGAGGACAAGCAATAAGCTAAGCTCGGGGGGAGTTGATATGTCCAAAACGTATCTCCTTTTCTGAACACTTTTGCTATTGTTTGCCTCTAAACTTATGATTTTTGGATACAACTAACACGGACTAATGCTGTTTTCAGCAGAATTACCTTGGTGTCTTGTTTTTGTGCAAAAAAATCAACTTTCGGGAAAATTCCCAGAAAAATCCCAAAGACCTTAAAACACCCGAAGACCCCCGAAGCCAGAAGGAGACCCGGAGGGGGGCCAGTAGGGGGCCACACCACCCCTGGGCGCGCCCCCTAGGCTACGCCACCTGGAGGTGTGGGGCCCCCAGGCACCCCCTCGAGCTCCCCTTTCGACTACTTATCGCCCGTAACCCTAAAACAACAGGGGGTTCGTCATATTCCACAGAAACACAACAAAGCGCCGCTGCCACCTCGAAACTCAATTCGGGGATCAGAAGTTCCTGTTCTGGCGCCCTGCCGGGACGGGGATTCGAAGGAGATCATCGTCATCGTCACCGCCACCACTTATCCATCAACCATCCATGATTCTCCCGTCCATGTGTGAGTAAACATCGTTGTAGGCTGAGAGGGATGGAAGGGATTGGGATGAGATCGATCATGTAATAATGCCAGATTGTTAGGGCATAGTGCTTACTATCCATTATTAGTGTTTTCTACCGTTGTTGCAACTTTTTATGCTTAATTCTTGTCACTTTGGGCCCGAGTGCCATGATCTCAGATCCGAACATGTTATTGTTTCATGAGTATAATTATGTTTCTTGATCATATCTGCAAGTTGTTTACACATGTCATTGTCCGAAACCCGAGGCCCCAAAGTGACAGAAATTGGGAAAACCGAGGGGATGGTTGTGATGTGAGGATCCCGTGTGTTCACGGAGTGTTAATGCTTTGCTCCGGTGCTTTATGAAAAGGAGCACCTTAATTACCAGTAGTTTCCCTTGAGGCCCCGCTGCAAACGGGCTGGTATGACAAAAGATGGTGTGCAAGTTTCTCATTGCGAGCACGTATGACTATATTGGAACACATGCCTATGGTTTTCCTAGAACTTGGATGCTTTATTATTATTATCTGCAATTCCCATGTTTAGATTATTACATGAACTATCTTATCCATGCAATGCCCGTTCATCCATTCCTATGCCTACATTATTTTAATCCTGTTGTTTTCCACAATAGCAACTGTTGTTACTATTTCACTTCTGCTGTTATTTTACTGTTGTTGTCGTTATACAATTGTTACCACTAGTAAATTGTTGCGAGCAAGTCTACTTTCAGGTGGAGCTGAACTGACAACACATCTGTTAAGGCTTATAAATATTCTTTGGCTCCCCTTGTGCCGAATCAATAAATTTGGGTTTTACTTCCCTCGAAGACTGTTGCGATCCCCTATATTTGTGGGTCATCAAAACCCATGGAAAGATACCTAACCCCACATAGATATACCACATACACATATCATAGGTTAGTTCACGGATACAACTGCACAATTACTTACCATACCATGAACCCATATGGTGGATCTTCTATCTTTGTGAGTTGATCAACTTTAATCATCTCTTAACACTTTGCCTTGATCAACCTTGTATATTTTCTTCTCTCTTCATTATAATGATGTCTTGAAGATATATTCTTCAAGACATACTTGCAGTATGCTCAAGTATCTCATGACCTTTCTTTGGATATTCCCATGAATAGAACCTTGGTTATCACTTGATATTCTTGAATCCAACACATGGACATGAAGCATTACCTATGGACAAACTCTACAAGTATAACTCAATTCAACCATTAGTCCATAGAGATTTTCATTAATTACCAAAACCACACATGGAGGCACCATGCTCTTTCAGGTGGGCGTCGGTCGTGAAGTTATCGTTGCCTACGACGTCCGTGGTGACACATAGCCGCACGCTCCCGGGAAGGGACATGGGAAAGGAGGGCACGACTCGCGGGCGGCGAGCAGGGCGCGGAGCATTGAGGCAAGAAGCGCATGAAGCTCTCGTGGAGGCTTCCCTCTTCCTCTAGGAGCTACGGGGACGAAGGCGAGACGAGAAGAAGCAGGAGGAGGAGCAAGAGAGAGAGAGTCGGTGTAGTCGAGCTCCCGCCATGGCCGAGCTGGTCTACCTCGAGGGAGGATGTCGGCGTCCTCGCACGACCGCCCGGTCGCCGGCGCCATCGCTTTCCCGAGTTGAGACGCACCCGCGAGCTTGGAGGAGGCTTGTCCTCGGCCGCGAGGTCGGCCCGGCCAGGCGTAGATGCGAGGCTCCACCCAGCCACGTGAAGCGGCAAGCTCTATCACGGCCAGGCGCATCCTCATTGGCGTCGTCTAGGTTGCCGTTGGGTGCTGCTCTCCCGCGACCTGGGGAGAACAGAGGAAAGTGGGCGGGCACGGGAGTGGAGTGCGGCCAGCACGTAGGTGGGCCAGGGATGAAAAGAGGGGAGATGGAGAGAGAGAGACGCTGGCATGTGGTCTAGTGCCTACAAACGACAAAATTAGCCCCGAGGTGCCCCCAGCTCCGTGGGGTTTGGCTTGGGGACGTCGGCTAAATTTTTGGACAAATCCAATGGAAATTAAGCATCTGGTGGATCAAGTGGGACCAATTCTTTTCGCTGGTGAAAAAAAACATTCTCGGGGGTTGAGTGGAGATGCTCTTAGGTCTTGATCTAAATATTTCTTGGTTCTAATCTAACATATCATTCTATTCACCAGTTTTATTAACACATGGGTTTACATAGCCGTTGTGAGTTGATTAACATATCACTGCCACAAAAATGGCACTATAGCGTAAAGGCTTCGGAAAGTAACAACTAGCTACTCCATGTATTCAAAATGGCTCCGCAACAAGGATTTGGGTGGGTTATGCAGTATATGGAAGACAGAATCTCACATGGATCTTCCACGTCAAAAAGCATGTCAATATAAAGAATGTGCATCAGACCATTAAGGTGATGACATTGTATTCTTGGATCTGGCAAAGCAACTGCATCATGAAAAAATGTTTGCTTGGTTATTAGTAAGTGGTTGGTTCAACACCAGTGGTATGATCCAGAAAAGGCATTGGACTGTCACCAATGAATTCCATTGGAAAATAGTTTTACAGTATCGCGAACCAATTTAGTGGATCTGTTTTGCCGGATGCCACACAGTACCGAAAAATTATTTTCCCGTACGACAATTTTTTTTATTTGAGGAACTTAAAAATTGAAAATAAAAGTTAAATAAACATTTAAATAAGTTCAATATAATAATATAACAATCCACGATACAATAATAATCCAACTTACAACAAATGTTCAAATACACACAATAAAACAACAAATGAATGGTCTAGATCATAACAAATAGTTTGAATCATACAAGAATACAAATAACAAATTATTACGGGAATCATTGCCCATATATCTTCCATCGGTGCTCAATGAGATCATCACGGAGTTGGGTGTGTGCGGTTCTATCTTCAATCTTTCGGTTGGTCTCCATGAATGCAAGGATCCTATTCGGGTTCCTTCGAGGCTTCACCCGACTTCCAATGTTATCATAGAAGAGCTCCAAGGCATGAGATGTCCCGGGATGTCAGAAATATATTTCTGTCATCGTTAGATAATATCAATGATTTTACCTATAGGGGTTAAGTGGTTAGAGAGAACTACTAGGGACTTTCCATATAAGGGGGGAAACCGGAAGGGGGCAAATTTCCCCCTCATGACCGAACCCTAATTTTGGGGCTGCGAGGTGGGCTCCAGTGGCTCCACAAAATGTTACTCATCGTCTCGGTATTTTTCCCAAATTATTTCGAGAGAAATAGATAAAGGAAAAAAGGGAAGGAGTGGGATGCGGAGTTGGACTACACCTCACCAATCCGTGTTGGGATAGGAGGGTGGTGCGGCCAAGCTCTCCTAGCTCAACTAGGACTCCCATCCCTTTTGGCAAGTCTCCCATCTCCTCCCACAATATAAAGCACCCCAAGGCTCCAAGCAAAACAAATAATTAGCTCTAAAGCCTCTCTCTCTTTCTATAGAAAGAAGAACTAGATGACTAATTAAAGCTTATAATTACAGCCCCTATAATTTTATTAGAGCTTCCTCTAACTGAATTAGATCTTCTTATAATTGGATTTAGAGGTGTTCCTCTCCCGATTAGACCTAGCTTCTAATTACTCGCTCTCTCTCACGTGTTGAGAACTCCACCTTCATATACACCTGCATCGTCAAATCCTGGACGACGAAGCACTACAGAATTTTCCTCGACATATGTGTGCATACTCTTAGAGGGGTAACATGTGAGACCCTCACTCTGCTGGATCACGGTCCTGGATACGGGGAGTCGGCAACATCCTCACCCACAAGCTTGCGTGTGAGGATTTTCTAAAGGCTTCATCAACATTGTCATCGACACGTCTTCTGCTACTACGGTGTCCATATACGATATTGGGAGCTAGATCTTAGAATTTATATTCTCTTGTATCTGCATAGCAAAGGTCTTGGTTGTTGCATGCATGCATGGCGAAAATTTTAAATTCCCATTGCGCAACCCAATAGTGGTATCAGAGCGATATATGCGTAGGTACAAGATCCGATCTAGAGCACCAGAGAATCTGCGCATTGCATAAGTTTGTGCAAGTATGTTGGAAAGTTATCCGATGTTCACATTATTTATGATTGCTTCCCAACAAGCTTTGTTGTTTTACTTTCGACGGCATATCGAGATTTTTACAAACTTCTGGCAATCCTAGAACGTTCGAGTTGCCCCTGGAATATTTCGTCCAGTCCAAAGAAGTGCTTTAGTAGCTTTTGGTTTCTTTATGGTCGTTCTCGTAAACAACATTGTGGAAGGGGCATGTGGATTGGATCCACATGGGGGTGATACGTCATAAACGTATTTATAATTTTGGATGTTCCATGTTGTTTTCATGCCTTATGCTACATGTTTTCCTTACACTTCATGTCATTTTTATCGATTTCCCGGACTAACCTATTGACAAGATGCCACAGAGCCAATTCCCAGTTTTCTGTTGTTTATAGTTTCAGAAAACTTGTTCTGGAAATATTCTCGGAATTGGAAAATTCGAATCCCGGAAGTCTTAGAATTCCTAAAGGTTCCACGGAGTCCCAAAGAGGCCCGTAGGGGGGCCACATGGGGCCACACCATAGGGCGGCGCGCCCCCTGGCTGTGCCTCGGGGTGGTGTGGGCCCCTCGGGCATCCACCGCCATCACCCTTTCGCCTATTTATTCCTGTAACATCCCAAGGATGAAAAATAAGCCTTTAGAATGTTTTGCTCTCTGTTATTTTATGTTTTGCATCATGGCATCATGTTGATTGCATTTGTTTTGCTTGTTTTCTATTTGTTTTCCACTGTTTTCATTTGTTTTCCAACTGTTTTCCTTTGTTTTCCTTTGTTTTCTATTTGGATTTCAAATCAAATTTCAAACCTTTTGTTTCATCCTTGTGATGTTACAATTTCCAAAATCATATTTCAAATAAAAACAACCAATTGTTTCCATTAAAGTGAGATTTCAAAACTGTTGTTTTATTTCTATAAAAATGCATCCAATAATCAAACCCTTTTTAAATTCAATTATGATTTTCTTCCAAACAACAACCATGTTAAACTTATGATAATTACCCAACAAATATAATCAATTTGCTTCCAATTAAAATTATTTGATCACCCCATTTAACATTGGTTTGCAATAATCAGTTAATCCCAAAATCATTTAAATTGGAATCAAATCATCAAACAGTACCTAATTTGAATTTATGAATGTTATCAAAACAACTCAACTCATTTGTTCCATTTTAATCAATAACGTTCACCCTATTAAAATTATTGTTTTCAATAGTAATCAATTAATTATCAAATACTTCAAATCTAAACCAATTTCCAAACAGCACTTAAATTATGAAATCTTGGAAAATAACTTTGGACAAATGGTTGCTAACACAATAAGTATGCCACCCAAATTTTTCTATAAATTTTCCTACCCCCAACTTCCATCTATTTTCTCCCATCTTCATTGCTACAAAAAAAAACATTAGAACAAAAATAATAAAGAGAACAGCTAGCAGAGAGAAGAGAGAGGCCCAGCCCACCAAAAACCAGAGCCCAATACCCCTTCCCCTTTTCTTCCTCCTCTGTACGGAGGGACATCCATGGTGTCCACGTATTCAGAGAAAAGGGAGCAACGGCTGCAGCTCCATCAATCCCTCTATAAGACCTAGGCCGAACCCTAGGGTTTTCCCCTACTCTCTTTTCTCCCTCTCCCCCGCCTCCATCCCTTCTTCCTCCTCCATCCCTCTTCTCTCTGTCGCTTCTTTCTCTGTAACCTGAACCTCAACCGAGCTCTTCCCTCCGGTGATCGCCGTGGCTAGGGGCTCCCTCCGCCGTGGCTAGGGGCGGGAATGGAAAGCCCCCGCCACGGGCTTCCTCTCCATCACCTCGGCGCGGACCGGGAGACAGCACAGCTCCGGCGCCATCCCCTCCATCGCCGGCCCGCCTCCCTGCAACCTGCACCGACCCGTCCCCTCCATCGATCGCTGCCAGGTGAGCGCCCCACCTCCGATCGCCTCCCTCCCGCTCGCTCTCCTCCCTCTCCTCCTCTCGCACTCCACCACCCCACACAGCGCCTCCCTATTTCCCTCCGGCGAGCAGCCCCGCTCCTGTCCGATTCAGTTACGCAAAAGGTTCAGTTAACCCGCAAAACTGCAGCATATCCTCACCCCTTCCCCTTTCCTGTCACAAACCGCATCCCATCCCACTGGTTAGGCACCCCTTGGCGCAGCAGGAGGTGGGGGGTTCGAATCCCCCCTCCCTCAATTAATCAAACCTTTTTATTTTTCATTAATTTGGTCACAGAAACATCTCAGATTCACAACCAAGCCCCTGGTAATAAATTCTAGCCCCTGCAAAAAAATTTCAAGTCCCTAGATGAATTAAAAATGGCAGATTTACCCCAAATCTTGTAAATTGCATAAGAAAATCATTTTAACTCCAATTTTAACTTTTTAACTATGTTTTCTGTCCCAAATTAAATGTTCTATCCAAATATAAAATTTGTTTACTGTTTTGAATATTTTAAATTGGTGCAATATTTGAATTCTTGTCAAATTCACTTAAACTTGCAAAAATCATAACTTGGGCATAAAAATTCCAAACTCAACAAACTAAATATGTTTTCCAATCAACTTTTCATGTACTTTCCAAATATAAATTTTGTTTGTTGTTTTGAATTATTTAAATTGCTGAAAACAACTGTTTCTTAATTATTGCATTTAAAATTGCCAAAATAATAACTTGCTCATTTTAAATCCAATTTCCACAAATGAAATATGTTTTCCATGCAAAATTAAACCACCTTTTCAAATATAAAATTTGTTTCATGTTTTGAATAATTAAAATTGGTTAAATAATTTAAACCTTGTTTAATTCATTTAAAATTGGCAATTTCATAACTTGATCAAAACAAATTCTTTTGGGACATATAAAATATGTTTTCCAACCCTAAAAGTATAAACTTTTCAACTATGAATTTGGTTTAATGCTTTGAACAAATAAAAATTCAAATAAGTTCATGTTTGAATTAAATTCATTTAAATTCTTGCTTAAACTTGTTTAATTCATAAATAATTTATTTGAAATCCTTTTTCAACAAGTGAAACATGTATTCCAACTAAAATCTTGTTTTCTTTTCAAATATAAACTTTGCTATCTATTTTGAACAATTAAACTTGATGAAAACAACAAATGCTTGTGTAGCACCTTTAAGGAACCAAAATTTCCTAACTTAATGAATGAATTTCCAAACTTGGTAAGCCTTATTTCCATTTGGTTCTATTGTTGTTATTTTGCTGTTTTCCTCATCCATGCATCATGCTAATCCACTTTCATATGATGATTAGTAGTAAAACAATTAATTCAACCATAATTCATGGGCTTTCCATATGCAATCCAAAATTGCATGTGGGTCCATTTAATAATGTTGTTATCTTGTCAACTAGTTTATTTTGTTGCATCAATTAAATGGTCATGCATCATGGCATGTTTGTGCACTATGCCATGTTATTGATTGTTTATCTTTCTGCACTGTTTGTTTGCTTCTTCTCGGATACACGACGACGTTGAGACAGACGATCTTTACAGCACCCCTTCTGAGGATCTAGCTCAATACCCGGCTGCTGAGTTTGCAGGCAAGTTATCACTCACATGAACCATCGTGTTCCTTTCAACATTGGATATCGATACTTTCCGTTGTCTATTCTGCTAGCCCTATGAATAGTTGTTTCTGTTACAAACCTATCACATGTATCCTTTAACCCTGATATTGCCTCACCTCCATACCTATAACCTTTTGTTTGAGCCCGTGTCTTACTAGCATGCTTAGGTTGTTTTGCTCGAGTCTGTTACCCGTTACTTTCTGTTACTATTTCTATTATGTTCTGGGGGCTCGATATTTAATCCATCAATCATGCTAATGTTATTGTTAAATAATAATTTGATGATAAGGCACCGGCAGGAGGCCCAGGGTGGTTTTGAGGCCTGCTAGTGTCGACCCTAATAGGAAAAGGGTCTTGTCTACTGATCCATGATGAGCGCACTAACCGCATGTGCGAAGCGAGTATGGGCGCCCCCCTCAATTTGATTCGATTCGCATCTCGTCCAAATCGCCTCATTTAGTTCGTGTTTTCCATTTGCCGCATGCATGTTTTTGTGAGCCCAGGCCAGGGTGGAACTTTTGTAGTCGGCATATAGGGGGACACGTTCTTAGAGTGCTATGAGGGTCCATTTTCTTCTGGGCTCGATTAGCCGTGCGCCCAAGGTTCTTTGGGCTTGATGCGAAGAAGAGTTGAGTTGTGTTGAGTGCCCCGCTTGGTGGAAGGGCCTTTCCATCTGGCGGGTTATTCATGCGTGTACGGCCAAATTGGTGCAACCCTGCAGGGATAAATCTTCTCGAGAAGCCGTGTTTTCCGCGGTTATGGACTACTTGGTGAAAGTACTGGCTAACAAGTACTCAGGACAACTTAAACCTAATGATTAACCACCTTACACCCAATGATTAATAACTTGACTAGTAATAAGCTTATTGACACAATAATCTGAACCATCATTAATTCAACTGTGTGAGTTATCCTCGGATTGCTTCTTTGGATAAGGGGCGAGATCCAGGATGGGTTTGTTTGAGGTTATCTTTCAGTTGGTTACGATACACGATCTTATCTCCTATCTGATAGCCGGAAGTGGTAGTAACTCTGTAGTTGGTTAGAGCAGCCAGTTGCAGCATCTTTTATATCCCTTTCCTTCCGTTGAACCCAAAGCATCTGTGCTTGGTGTTGACGGGTTACACTTTGGTGAACTGTGAGTCTTGCTTGCCAGTACGTTTATGTACTGACCCCTTTGGGGCTGTGGTTTCCGCAGACCTACGTTTCCGAGGATCTACATGGTGGCTACTACGTGGAGTATGACAAGACTGCTGACGAGTAGATAGCGGACCCGGGCAGGATCCGAGACTTCGTGGATGGGCTCCGTCTTTTCGTTTCCGGCCTCTTAGGTCTATTTGGTTCTTGTCTGTACTCAGACATGTTGAATGCTTCTGCTGTGATGTAATGATGTTATGTTGGGACATGTGTCCTCTGGATGATTGTATTTGCTATCTCTGCTCTAATGAGAGCCATTTGCAACTTATTTCAATCTTTTGTGTCGTAGAGATCTGTTGTGATATCACTTGTTCCAATGCCGTTGACGTACCATGTGTGTATGTTTTGAAGTACGTCAATGGAAGTATCCTGATTTCTATGGGATAGTTTACGTCGACGCTGAACAGATAGGGGTTGGTTGTCACACATACGTGTGTTGGCCTACTCGTAAGAGAACGCGGGCGCCGGTAAGCCCCGTAATCCAATCTACTACTGTTCAACGGAACGGCGAGTATCCTTTAGAAGTCCGGGTGCGACAATTCCCCCTGATATGTCAACCCTAAATATATATACCACTTTTCCCGAGAAACACCCGAGGTCGCCGCCATCGTCAACCCGATATCCGGAGAGTTCT
This sequence comes from Alopecurus myosuroides, assembly GCA_028641055.1. Classification (NCBI taxonomy): domain Eukaryota; kingdom Viridiplantae; phylum Streptophyta; class Magnoliopsida; order Poales; family Poaceae; genus Alopecurus; species Alopecurus myosuroides. Next base: position 87,304,407 of record CM054063.1, on the reverse strand, counting down.
GGAGTTACATGTTGTGTTTAGATCTCGTGAGCTGCCTCACATAATCGAGATCATCTATTTGTAATGCTACATGTTGTGTTTGCTGGGATCCAATGATTATTGAATGCTATGTCTGTTGATTATCAATCTATCATGTTATCTTCACGTGTATGTTATTTATGATCTTGCATGCTCTTCGTTGTTAGTAGATGCTCTGGCCAAGTAGATGCTAGTGACTCCAAGAGGGAGTATTTATGCTCGATAGTGGGTTCATGCCTCCTTTGCATCTGTGCTCGAGTGACAGAAACGTGACAGATGGAGGATGTGTTGTTTCCATTAGAGAGAAAACAACGATGTTTACTTCGTTTACATTGTTTACATTACACACCTTGCTTACTGCGATTATCCATTGCTTGCAACTTAATACCCAACGTTTGTTTGGATGATATTTGAAGGGTGGATTATTAGTCATAGATGCAGTTGGATGATGATCTATGTATTTTGTTCTAATGCCCGCATGAATCTCATAGTAATCTTTATGTCATGCATGTTCTTTATCTGTTAATTGCCCAGTTGTAATGTCTTCACCACGCATGTTAGCTATCTTCTATGGAGAGACACCTCTAGTGAGCTGTGGACCCCGGTCCATTTTATCATATTAATAATACACACAATGTTTCCACTGTTTTCACACTTCTGCTACTGTTTTCAAATTGCTTCCCACACCATACGTTTAACCTCTTTGTGTTCAGGAAAAACGGTGAGATTGACAACCTCACTGCTTTACTCGGGTAAAGTGATTTGATTGTGCTTTGTAGGTTCCACGTTGATGCTGAACCGGTAGTGCGCCCTGCCATCTCAGCTGCATCAACCTTCAGAGATTGCTTGTCCTCCTACTGGTCGATTCAACCTTGGTTTTTTCCGAGGGAAAACTTGTCGCTGCACTCTTCACAACCTTTCTCTTGGGGTTTACCAACGAGGGTGTCAATCACACAATCAAGTTTTCTGGCGCCGTTGTCGGAGAGGAAGAGAATTTCTGCAAGGGGGTATCTCACTTCCAATCTCTTTACTATGTCTTTGTTTTGCTTAGTTTATTCTATTTTGTCTTGTTTGCTTCTCTTTATCAAAAACACAAAAAAAATAGTTCTTATTCTAGTTGTTACTTTTGTTACCTCGTTGTTATTTTTCATCATGTTGTTCCCTAAGTGTACCCGAAAGATCTTCCAGTTGGTAGTGGTTCTATATTTGGAAAGGATACCATCAATGTTGACCAAGCCTGGAACCTGCACACAAGCACAAACTCTCTTTTGCCTCAACTTTCCGGAAGGTTGTCAATTTTCCGGTCTTGCTGAAAACTAGAGAATTAAACGTATAGAATCATGAAAAGTAATAAAAGTAAAAACAGAGAAACAAAGAAATAACAATGGAAAGTGTTTAAAAGAAGGTTGCAAATATGGGGAAAATAGGACCGGGGGCCATAGGTTCACTAGTGGTGCCTCTCCAAAGAAAACAAATATGTTGGGTGAACAAACTACAACTGTGCAATTGACAAATCATGAACGTACAACAATACTATTATGATGAGATATAGTTCACGGGTTCTAACATTGTAGGCATTATGTAAGGGCATATGAACCTCTATCCAGCATGCATCCATATCTAAAAGTCGACCTCAAGAACTCTATCCAGCAAATCTCTTTGGTATTAAGTTGCACCAACGAAGTGATTGCTTTGTGTGCAACAGACAAATGCATTAAGAACAATACATAAGGTAAGCAGTGGTCCTCGTCCGTAGACAAGAGCGTCGTTATTTTCTCCCTAATGGAAACACCACATCCTTCCCCCGCATGTTTCTGTCACTCAAGCGCAGACAACAAGGAGGCATGAACCCACTATCTAGCATATAAACCCTCGGTTCGAGATGAAAACAACTAAGTGGCCGAGGTAATCATAAACACCCGAGAGCATTGCAAGACAATATTAAAACTCTCGACAGATATATGTGAAGCATCTTAGATTGATATGAACAAAATAATCATAATCTCATGGTTCATCGAATAACGGTGGTCTCGATCATGTGAGGCAGCTCACGAGGCTCTAAACATGGAGGCATAGGCGAGAGAACAACCATCTAGCTACTGCTATGGACCCATAGTCCCGAGATGAAATACTCACGCATCTGTCCGTAGGCGATCATGGAGATGTAGATGCCTCCGCTGATGACCCCCCTCTCTGGCAGGGTGCTGGAGCAGGACTCCAGAAGCCCTAGATTGGACTTTCGAGGTGACGATGCCTCTCTGTATGTTTTGTGGAAAATAACTCCACCCACATGATTTTTATGGGTTGAAGGCAATTTTTGGGCGAAGAGGTGACGAGAGGCGGTGGCCAAGGGCCCACCAGGTGCGTCCAAGGGAGGGGCCACGCCTGGCACCCTCCTGGTGAACCCTGGCCTCCCTCCGACTCTTCTTTGGTATATGTCTTCGTTCCGGGTAAAAAATAATCTCCGTGGATTTTTAGCCCTTTCAGAGAATATTTCCTTAAGAACTTTTCTAAAATAGAAAAACATCAGAGAACAACAAATGGCCTGGGGCATCTTGTTAATATGTTAATCTGTGAAAACATCCGGAAAATGAAGGAAAATAGAAGAAAACATGTGGAAAACAAAAGGTATTGCGTAGAAAACAAGCATGGAGCATAAAAAATTATAGATACATTTGCAACATATCAGGTGACATGAAGCCAACTCAAATATTGATCAAAGTTATGTAAAAGCATTGCAAGCTGAGATCAAAGTACTTTAACAAAGGCATGCTAAATTATTTGAACTTATGTAAACTTAGCTACTATGTTGCACATGAAAAGTAACACAAACAAAATACAATGAATAATGAAACACTCGATGTGATATGTTTGTTTCAATCATAAAGAAAACATAATAAAGTGGTATCCAACTTGTCGTTCATGCGGTATCAAAACATAAATGCCAGGGCACCTTCAAAGTTTAAATGGTGACTAGATACAGATAATTTGAGAACAAGCAATACCACAATCATGGACTATGCACATTATACTCAGAATGACAACTATGCTCTCTTAGCTGGTGCATAAAGTAAGAAGATGAAGACGCGGCACAAAAGTAAAAGAAAGGCCCTTCATAGAGGGAAGCAGTGATTACTCATGTGCTAGAGGTTTTTATTTGATAAACAGAGGTATTGAAAATAATTTTGAGCGAGGTGTATGTTTATGTCAACGAATGGAATGAAAAACTTATCATAATTCATGTCAAGCAAAATGTTTAGACTTTTGAGAGCGGTTTCCATTAACATTTTTTTCTTTATTGATTGGCACTTCCACCCACCTTTCTTTCACAAACCAGGGCTAGTCGTATCCACGGGTACCCACCAGCTTGCATCAAACCATGGGGAAGTGCCTTTTTATTATTTGAATTCGTATAATTTGGCACCAGCTCTCTACAAATTTAGATGAGCACAGATTCCATACGCATCGGGTGAAATAAGGGAGAAGAACTTTGCTTGACATAAACCATAATAAACTTTAAACTACTTCCTCATGAGCTAAAACAAGAGCACAAAATAGGTTAATAATTTTGAAGGTTTAAAGGTAGCACACGAGAAATTTACTTGGAGTGGCAGTGAAATACCACATATAGGTAGATATGGTGGACACATTTGGCAAACATTGGTTCTGGGGAGTTGGATGCACGAGTGGAGCTCATACTCAGTACAGGTGAAGGCTAGTGACAGACTGGGAGCGACCAACTAAGAGAGCAATAACGACCATAATCATGCATAGCGACAAAACATCATTAATAAAAGCATGAAGTGATATTACAAGTCAACAACTAAATGATCATAAAGGCTAGAGGTGACTTTTTTTGTAGTCATAACATGGTGTGAGCATGCGCCAAGTCAATTCAGATAAATCGTTCAAAGGAGAAATACCACAGTACCATGCTTCAATATGCGAAAACAACACATGATTAATTTCAATGTCACATTAAGAACTCTCAGCCAAAGAGCATTGCAAGACAACTACGTGGCCAAGGTAATCATAAACACCGGATAGCATTGCAAGACAAGATTAAAACTCTCTACGAATATAAGTGAAGCATCTCAGATTGACATGAACAAAATAATCATAATCTCATGATTCATCGGATCCCATCAAACATAACATGCACAATTACATAACGGTGGCCTTGATCATCTAAGGCAGCTCACAGGACTCTAAACATGGAGGAATAAGGGAGAGAACAACCATCTATCTATTGCTATGGACCTGTAGTCCCGAGATGAACTACTCACACATCTGCATGGAGGCGATCATGTCGATGTAGAGGCATCTGTGATGATTCTCCTCTCCGGAAGGGTGCTGGAACAAGGCTGCAGAAGCCCTAGATTGGACTTGCTAGGTGATGACGCCTCTTTGTATGTTTCATGGAAAACAACTATGTCCCCGATGTTTTAGGGTTAAAGGAAATTTACAAGTGAAGAGGCGACGAGAGGTGGTGGCCAGGGCGCCCAAGGGTCCACCAGGTGCGACCTAGGGTAAAAAATGATCTTCGTGGATCTTCGACCCTTTCCGTGAATATTTCCTTAAGAACTTTTCTGAAGTAGAAAAATAGAAGAAAACATCAACTGGCCTAGGGCATCTCCTTAATAGGTTAGTCTATGAGAACATCTGGAAAACGAAGGAAAACATGCGTAAAACATAAAGGCATTAGATAGAAAACAAGCATGAAGCATAAAAAATTATAGATGCGTTTACAACCTATCAGGTAACATGTGATACCCTCGCTCAGCTGGATCCAGGAGGTGGGATACGGGGAACCGACAACAATCCCACCTGAGACTCTTCATTAGGCATCACCGACACTACTTCCCCGCTTCGTCTCGGTAACGAATCAGATCTATCCACACCTTTACCTGCATAATAGATCATGTGTGCTACGTCGGACGTTTTTTATTTATTTTTGCTACGTACACCAATAACTATAACTGGAATAGTTCCTGAATATGAGATTCAAAGGAGAATGCACGCTCACGTGTAGTAACATGAACACAAAAATAAACCCTAGTCTTGCCTTTTACGACAAATTCATTGGATGTTTGATGACTATGTTTTCCTGGTCATGGACATTGTTTATGTCAACATCAATGAATATCATATTCTTGGAAGGGAACAATATGGCTGGGTATTCCCTAAGTAGATTGATATGCTAAGATATTCCACTAAGACATCTTTGTCCTTAGAATCATATCACAACACAGTTATATTACAATGCATACTTTGATCACGAGGTTATCGGGGTAATATATTCTGGAGGTTTTACTTTGGTGCTATCAAGAGCCACACCGTAAACTGGATGAACATAAAGGTATGTACTGGGTAATTCTAAAGGAATATATTATCTCGATGTTCTGAGATGGGAATTACTCCTCCGTAAAAAACGAGATACATACCTGGCCCACTCGGTATTCTTGATATCCATAACCTCTGCAGACAATGCATGATGATGATACATCATGTGAGATATCATAATACAGTAATGATAAAGAGAAAACTTACCGGATAATGATGCGATACAAAAGGTATAAGTGAACCAGAGATTGTTTCACAACAATACTGGAATCAATAGTCTCGGGTAAGTTCAGTATCGTGAGTAATGTGAGATTTGTATAATAACCAACAAGTTCAACATATTATTCAATCAGTATGTGGGAGTCAATATGGGTGTCCATGGCCCCGCTATTGATTATTGAAAAGGAAAGAGTTTCTAGTTTCATGTCCACACACTATTGAACCTGTAGGCGAAACACACTTAAGTTTGTGCTTATTTTTGTGTATATCGGTAGGTCCAGATAAACTAGGAGTATCAATAGAACGGTGTTTCTACGTGATAGATTTATTTTATATATCAAAGATAATTTATAAAGAGGGTATAAGATGTCCCGGAGTGATAGAATCAATTTCTATTACTGCCGAAATTTATTCCAAAGTTGTTATGAAAGAGAAATTGAGGTTGCACGCTTTACGGAGCAAATATATGGGGGGCATGTGATGTCCTAGGATGTCGAAAATATATTTCTGAAATCGTTAGATAATATCGATGACTGTATCTATAGGGGTTAAGTGGTTCCAGAGAAGTTTAGGGGACTTTCCATATAAGCGGGAGTACCGGAAGGGGACATATTACCCCCTCGTGGCCGAACCCTAATTTTTGGGGCTGCTAGGTGGGCCCTAGTGGCTCCAGAAAATGGTACTCATCTTCCCGATATTTTTCCTGAATTATTTGGAGAGAAAAATAGAAAAGAAAAAGAAGAAAAAGAAAAAGGGAATGAGTGGGAGGTGGACCTGGACTACACCTCACCAATCCGAGTTGGGCTAGGAGGGTGGTGTGGCCACCTACTTGTGGTGCGACCAAGCCCTACTAGCTCAACTAGGACTCCCCTTCCTTTTGGCAAGTCTCCCCTCTTCTCGCACTATGTAAAGCACCCCAAGGCTCCAATCAAAACACACAATTGACACTCAAACCTCTCTCTTTCTCTAGAAAAATTAGAGAACTAATTAGACCTTCTAATCAGAGGACCTATAATTGAACTAGCAAACATGCCCGTGCGTTACGGGTGAATAATTAGATGGCTGGTCATGATAAATTGGTCATTACTTTGTCAAGTGACGGAGGCATGTCATAGCCCTTTGTCCCCTCTCCTTACTGGATGCGACTGCTGGTTGTTGTCATGCGCACATGCTCGTTCTCTCCGCGCCCTTCGATATTTAGAGCAAGTCTGATAAGCCCCTAAAAATTATATCTCCCTCTCAAAGTCGATGCAACGAAATATCAAAAGAAACCAATAATCCACATAAATAAATAGTAATAATTCATAAAAAATGAACTTTACAACAATGAACGCCATAGATTATATGAACTGTGAATATTTTTGGATTTCCTGTTGCTTGTCGTCTATTTAAAAATGATATGGACGTGCACAATGTACAAATGATGCATTCGTCTTGTTTGTAGACATGAACCACATCTGGTTTTGTTCAAATTTAAAAGTTTCAAACAAGGTAGTATAGTAAGAAAAACTAAGACATCACCGCCTGCAGAAAACTATACATATTACATGGACGAAACATATCAGAACAATTAATCTACATTTACACCTACGAGAGAGAAATTCAGTATTGATCAGGTTTTAGAATGGATGAGAAATTTTGGTGATGTATGGCTGATGGCGAAGGCGCTTTATGATCCAATTGGCTTGGTTTTGATCTGGTCTGTTTCAAACCTTGCGAAATTAATATCCTTGGTTGTTGGATGACATTTATTTCTTCCATTCAATCATCACTGAGGTGAATAGTTCAACTAGCCATTTACTGTAAATTTCAAACCGCCTAGCTTAGTTCATATCTTATGTGCAAACTAAGTCCCAAGTTGTATGGAGCTTGCGTATTTTAAAAAATTGTGGCAGCGGATATCCATCCCAACACAAAACAAAGTGTACCCTTGCAAAAATATTGTTTAGTGCAATTTATTTTTATTACAAAATGCTTAATTATATCCATAGGTGTTGACATTGTAGGTTGATGCAGTCTGCCGGGTGGCAGAAGGATAATGTTGATCTTTCAATATGGAAAATCTACTCTGGACAATGGACATGCATGGCACATTCTTGATCTAGCTCCACTATAAGAAAAATCTTCACTCATCCTCGCTGTAAGAGCATATGCGAAGAGTTATTCTGGTTTATATATCTATCGCATATTGCCTCATTGCCCAGGTAATACAATGTTGTCCATTTGACTTATACCATTTCTTTTATCTTCTCATTTTCAAAGTATCTGAAAGCAGTGGATCGCTAGCATATGAAATTCCTAAGGTTGTTTTAAAGAACTTATGCAGTAGAGCTAAAGGATCATTTGGACCAATTGCTAGCTTTGTAGGAAATTTGAGTAATTATTTTTATTCTGTGGCGACGAGGGAAATTCGTTCATTCTAAATGGGTGAATATAATGTCCCTATTTTTTTTACTTGGGATAGGTGTACTAATATAGATAAATTGTGTACCTGAGACATTATTTTAGTGCACGAAGATCATGTATCAGACACTTTTAGTGTTCTGGTAGATGCTTTCCTTGCAATTTCTCGCCATACATCTTTGCTTTGTTTATATGCTTTCTAATCTGAATCATTTTGTCATGCAAATGTTTATGCACAAGGTCATGGAAAATTTGGCATTACCTGATAGTGATTTGGATTTGTCTAGCTCAGCTCTATTTACCTATAATCCACATCACAACGAGGTCTTAGTTTCCATGCAAGATATTTCTTTCTGTTTGGCCCCATTTTCTCTTTTTGACATCATCGTGTTAATGGTTCTAGGCTTAACTCTTGAATACCAAAGCGTTTTTGCCATATGACTATGCTTGATGTATGGGTGTCAAACTATTTATTCATTGTGTTGTTTGGTTTAAAACTCTTCGCTTAATTATGTAAGTTTACTAATATTTTCTATTTGCTTCTTATTCTGATCCAATGGAACTGACCCATGGATAAAAGATTTTCATGTGTGTCAGGTTACCATATGTCCTTATTCGTGTCCATTCAGTAAAAACTAACAACCTGAACTGTGTAAATACATTATGCGCATCAATACCCTTATTCCCGCTTCGAGTTCTTAATCTTAGTGCTACTGGTTCAAGGCCGCTGTTAGTTTTTTTAGCTGCCACAAAGTGTTTTTTACTACCCAACTACGATATTTGTATTCTAGCTACTAAAAATTGTTTCTCTAAAGAGAATTTCATTGTCGTTCCTTACATATGCCTTGTAATTTGAACTAGGTATAATATTTTGTGCCAGATGTACTATGTATGCTCAAAGAACTCAATTGATGTTTCCTTACGCTGTGTACCAAAACATTCTGAAAAATATCTACATTGAAGGTATTTTCTTATTGGGTGTTGGCTATTCCATTTTGATCTTATCATTTATAGGCTGATTAGATGCCACTTTCAACCTTGAAGTGAAAATATTATTGTATTAGCTTGGTGTTTTATGCTTTTATTGCTCATAATCCTCATATAATTTTCTACTTCAGGCAGGTGCTCCCCTGTTCGTTGGCCCCGTACATGCCAGTCATTTCGTCCTATACATATCGATCAAATCTGCTATATGCATCGCATGAGTTACTCTTTCTCATGTTAGTGTAGTTTTTTCCTTTTCAAGTAAAACTTCAGAAAGAAGGTCCCGTGTTGCTCATCGATTTCAGATGAGGCCATGCACATCTGACTGTATAATACTTGCATTCTGAGCAATTGGTCTGTTGGTTATTTTTGCATTCTGATTAGTATGCCTGTTGGTATAACTTATGATTTTTCATTCATTTTCCTACATGATATCTAGGATTGGTAACCGTTCACTTCACCACATTCAATGTTGAGTTTTGTAGAAATTGTTCCAATGTTACAATTATACCTATGAGAAAGTTCCTATAATGTTCCCCATTTCTATTTTCAAATCATAGACATGATTTTGAAAGATTCCTTTTGGTTGAATTAAGTTTTACGGTTTTTTATGATATGTCGGTTACCTCCCTAATTTGGCCATTGTTCTATTAGCTGGGATTTTATGTGTTTTGGACCACGATAAACTCGGAACTCTTTGCTCTGGTGTTCCATTGTGCTGATTGCGTGCATCATTTTTTTAAAATGGTGTGCATCATATATTAGATGATACAAGCTGTGTTCCCTAGCCTTTTTCTCATCTGTATCTTCATTTATATGTGTTTCAGTTTTTGTCAGAACGGTTGTAAATTTTTTCATGGGCAATCATAAGTAGTTTATGATATAGCTTAATGGGTGCATGTGTAATAAAAGCCATATATTGAATTGCCTCCTTCATTTACATTCTCCTTCAATCAGGTAAGCGCACATTCCCTTTTTGCCACATAAACTCAAGTGAATGATGCACTCTCATGTCAATCATCAGTCCCAGATTTGATAGATACCGTGCATTAGTCCCTAATTTTCACCACTTCTAATTTGAGATGTCTCCAGTTTATTTTTCTCATGATTTGTGATTCTCAGTTCACGAAGCTCCACATAAGAACAGAATGGGAGCCCCGGTGGACATGCTAGGTGTGGTGTTACCGATGAAAAACTAGGACTGGAGTTATAAATGGAAATCTGCAATTTATGTGGTCAACAATTTCATACAAACGAGAAGCAGTTTCTTATCGTCATAGGTAGAGCCCTGCCACGTAGTTACGTTGGTCTTTACATGAACTGTGAGGAAAGTATTTTCAAATTGTAAGAAATTAAAGGCTTTTGTTCCTTTCAAAATTTTATTTCTACTGTATGTGGGCATTTTTGCATTCCTCTAAGAGTGATACATATGTAAACCCAGTGTGCATAAACAGTCGGTCACTGGTATGTCTAATATACTTACCTATATTATCTACATCTTGATAGTAGGTTACTATCATTTTTATCGGTATATATTGTAACGCATGTCACTAATTATGTACTACATTCTGTCGATCAACAATGTGAACAATGTGTGAAAAAGCTGTTTACTACCGTGTCATATTAATGATGCTTATAATGTCGTTTTACCAATCGATACCCGGTGTCAAAGGCGGGTGGCGCGCGGCAAGCCGCGCCAGGGGATCTAGTTGCCATGAAAGATGTGATAGCTGGCCTATTTCTCTCAACCAATACGTTGCTTTCTTCCATCACGTACATCAGCGAGGCTCTGAACAATGCAGCCATGGAAGCAACGTACCAATGTTTTTTTTTACAAAAGCCAGGCCGTGAGGATTCCTTGGTGCTCTTCTTAATTTGATAGTGTTGAAAGTCGGATGGTAATGGGTACCCGATACCCGCAAACCCGACGGGTACCCGCTTTAAATGGGGAGGATTTGGTATAGAAAAAAAAAACCGTGGTTCTGTTTAGCGGGTGAAATCTGTACCCACCTTGTGTAGCGGGGGCGGGTATGGGGGTGTCAAACCCGTACCCCTTAACCCGCATACCCGGGAGACCCCACATGTGTACAAAAGAGAAGAAAAAAAATCCCAACCCATGGACACACAACCACTCACCAAGTCACCATCCCACGAGTCCCTCACTTCCCTCACTCCCCGTAATCCCCAGCCGCCACCAGCCCCCGACCCCCGACTCTCCCGATGCACCGCCGCCTTCGCCCTGCAAGGACACGCCCGTCGCTCGCTCCCTTCATCGTCGCCTGCTCCCCACGCCCCAACTCCCCTGATGCATCGTTGATGTGCCATGCGCGGTTGCGCCCTCGAGTTCCCCGGCGCGCCGCTCGCTCTCTTCTCTGTCGCATGTTTCCTGCGCCCCCGAGTCCCCTGTGGCCTGCTTACTGTGCCCCCCGAGTCCCCATGGTTTCCGTTTGTCTGGAGCGGAGCGAGGGCGACTCTGTCGAGTGCTCAGTCGAGCAGCAAAAGGATGACCCAAGCCTCACTCCTCCGCCGCCTACGCCTCGTGGAGATGCGACGACCCAAATACCGTCGGCGAGAAGCAGAGTGGATCGAGGGTGTATTTGTTGCTGTCAATTTACTGATGTAAACATGCCGTCAATTCCTACTCTGAATTGTTGTTGAACTGTGTATTCCTACTCTGAATTGCTCTCAGTTTGTTGCTCTAAACGTAGAGAAACATGTCAGTTGCTGTTAAGCAAGAACCTGGAGGGTACCCGGCGGGTGGCGGGTATGGTGGAACTCTGTACCTGCCAGCGGGTACGGGGAAGGGTATGGTGGAACTCTGTACCTGCCAGCGGGTATGGAGGGTACCCGGCGGGTGAGGGTACGAGGGTGCCAAACCCGAACCCGAACCCGACGGGTGCCATCCGGAGTTGAAAGGTAGCTCATGTTCTTCTTCCTTGGTGCTCTTCTTAATTTGATAGTGTTGAAAGATAGCTCATGTTATTCTAAACTTTTTGCATCAAGCATCCACTACTTGTTAACCAGAACACACAGACCGGATAGACATCTGATGTCAGTCGCCACGCCAAGATCCAAACAACGACGCCATAGTATCTGCCTGTCTCGCTTGCTGCCGGCCGCACTTGAGGATGGGGGAAGCGAGAGGTGGACTACGACATATGGTGAACTCTCAGGCTAAGTGTAGAAGACTATTAGGGGAGGAGCGAGCTGGACTTCTCTGTTGTGGGCAGTGTAGTCTGGCGACGGCGGCGCTCTTTCGCGGGAGATTACGGTGATCCCTGGGCATATCGGTTGTCGGCGGGTTCGAAGGATGCTGCGTGTGCAACACCGCGTCGTGCTCGATCCGATCAAGGGCGTCGTCGCGCTGGGTCGCAAGATCAGCTGCGCCACATACAACACCTCAAAGTTCCCGATCAAGGCTGGGGTGTCGTCCCAGGTACGTGACAATGACGCCGAGAACGTCCACCTGGCCTGAGGGCACCACCTGCCGGAGCCGTACCTGCTAGGATTCAGTGTGGTCTTCGCAGAGGTTGCCGACCACATCGTGTGATCGTGCCTGTGGGCCGTGCCGATCAACACAAAGGAGCCATCTAACTCGATTTGGATTCGAACCTTGTGGGCCAACCTTTTCTCCCTAGCAGGCGTACCAGAAAAAAAAATACAGAGTAATACATACGGGCACCAACTCAAATCTGATCGCTGGTTGTGTATGTTGTTTTATTCGCGCGCGGACAGATCGCGTGCCTGCGACCTACGACGTAGGTAATTGAATTACCCTCTGTTTGGATGCAGGAAAAAATGGTTGAAATTGAATTGGCCTGTGAATTCTAAATCCAAGATGGAAAGGAATTGACCTGCAATTCCAATTCTGTTGTTTGGTTGTGCATAGAGAATCAAAGGGTGTGACCCAATTCCAATTTCTGTTTGGATGTACATATCATGGAATTCGATGTTTTTTTAGTTTGGACAATATAAACATGTGTACATGCATGAGAAAATTAGTATGTGTATATTTGAATGTCTATATATTATTTTGCACATATAATAATATATAAAAAAATCAAATAAAGTTACAGTAACAACATAAAGTAGGAATAACTATAGAAAACATGTTCGAGAAGCATAACACAAAAAAATTATGTCTCTAAAAACTGAAAATTGTATTTTCAGGTTATTGCATCAATCACAATGAACAGACAATGAAACAGTAATCTGGCCAGACAAAAAAACAGAGAACACGAGTTCAACTTCTTTGATACAGCAGTGCCAAGTCGGTAGCTTCTTTGATACCCAGCAGTGCTAGGCACAGGAACTCAGCACGCTCGCGTTCGCATGTTGGCCAGCGTGTTCCCTACCAGAAACAGAGACCAGCCCGAGCTTCAGGCCAAAAACAGAGACCACCCCGAGCTTTCCCTGCCGACGAGTCCCGCCGCACCACCGTCGTCCAATGGAGCGGGGCGGCCCCGCCGGGCTCGCCGGAACCGGCAGCCTCGCAGGAACTGGCGGTCCTCCTCCCCGCCTCCGATTTCTCCACGGCACAACCCAGCTCGGGGTGGAGCAAGGCTGTCCGAGCACCGGGGCGGCGCCGCCGGGATCACCGGTCCTCCTCCCTCCTCCGCGCCCCTCCGATTTCCCTGTTGGAACCGCCTCTCCTCCCTCCCGTACTCATCTACCTAATCCCAACCACCGTCCTCGCAAACCACCAACAGGTCGGCGACCATTGGTCCTCGTCGTCCATCCTCTCTTCATTTTCCGGCACTACTCCGACGATCTACGTATTCCAAGAGACAGGGAGGAGACAGTGGGGTGGCCAACGGCGGCTCAGAGTTCACCGCACGCGGAGGTAGGGGAAAATGGAGAAGGGCAGCGAATGGGAAGAGGGAGAGGAGGACGCGGAGCTCACCGGACGCCCGTCGTCGGCCTTCTTCTCCAGATTGCCTCCGTGCGAGGTGGAGCGGGTGGGGGTCGGGAAGAGGTACGGACGGGGGAAGGAAAAAAATTCCGTCTATTTCCGAGCTCTCACGCTCGGAATCGATCGACCACGCGGAGACGTGCGCCCTGGCCTCGCCTGGAATTGGATAGAGTTTCAGTGGCCCAATTCCGTAACCACTCCAAACAATTGAATTCGTCTTGCCAATTCCAAAGTCTTTTTCCAACATCCAAACAGGGGGTTAGAGATTTCTTCTAATTGGGTTTAGAGGTGTTCCTCTCCCTATTAGACCTAACTTGTAATTACTCTGTCTCATGTGTTGAGAACTCCACATTCATATACACCTGCGGCGTAAGTCCTAGATGGAAAAGCACTGGAAAATCGACGAATGCACTAGTAGGAGATTGCTTATAGACACTAGTATAGCGCTGGCGAACAGATTTCCAGGTTTGCCAGCGCTATTAACGCTGGCGAACAGGCTTATATGTTCGCCAGCGCTATGCCACTTACCGCTGGCGAACAGGCTTGTTTGTTCGCCAGCAATAAGCGTGGGCCCCCTGCGCGCGCACTTGCCCCTACCTGGCAGTACCGCTAGCGGACAACTTCCTCTGTTCGCCAGGGCTACGGGTGCTACCGCTGGCGAACGACTTTGCTTGTTCGCCAGCGCTAATCTGTGGGCCCAGCGCGCACGTTAGCGCTCGCGAACAAGCCATCTTGTTCGTCAGCGCTAACCTGGCAGATCTGCCATAAGTGAACCACCCCCACCCACTTTCCCCTCCCCCATCTCAAACCTTGTCCCCTTCTCTCTCTAGCTCCAATTCATGCCAATTTCCACACCTTACTCTCTTTTGAACCAACCAAAATTATTTTAGTTGGTATATCTAGGTTTATCTCCCTCCCAACACCCATTCTACCCAAAGTTTTCCCTTCCTAGACATCTAGATCTAGAATTACCTCCTCTCTCTCCAAAGCTCCAAAATTCTTCGGATATCATCTCGTGTAGCCATCTAATAATTTGAGGTGGGATGAATGCTAATATATAATTAAATGAGTTTGTATATGAATTTTGTCTGGATACACGCGATATGCAATATGTGTGAAATTTCACCGGATTCAAATATGGTCGTGTGATGGAGACGTTAAATGTGTGCAATTTGTTGTGGAATGAAACTGAGTAGACAACTATTGTCGGAATGTTGATTCATTTCCGTCTCGGCAAGGTTTGGCACTCCTTAATAACCTCCTATTTGTAGGAAGGTCATGCCAAAAAAATTCGTGAATACGACATGAAGTGAAATTTTGGATATGAAAATGAGTTGCCACTTTGCCGGAATGTTGATTCATTTCAATGGACACAAGGAGATACGATGTCCATGTCGAAAGTGCAAACTAGGGGGCTTACTCAACCCCTTTACCGGAGACTTGCTCAGTCACCTCCTCAGGTATGGTTTCATGGATGGGTATAACGGTCAGTGGACAAGTGATGATGAAGATGATGAAGTCCATTGGGCGGCGGTGGTAGGAAATGATGTGCAACACGAGAATAACAAAGATCGACAAGAACTACTACAAGACCAAGATCAGCCTCATGATCCCGCACATGATCATGGAGAAGATGTTGAACAAGACATGGAAGAAGACGAGGACACAGGGACACCCCTAAAGGAAGTTGTGTATGACCCTCATCTGAAAGAACTGCTTTTGAGAAAGACGACTAACTCGAGATCTGCTGCTAGAGAGCGTTCTAAGCTGGCGCAACTAGAGATAGACTCGAAGACACCGTTGTATGCAGGCTGCGGTCCGGGAGAGTCCCGCCTGAGAGTGGGGCTCGATGTTCTGCATATGAAGGCGAGATACAAATAGAGCGACATAAGCGTCGATGCAAGCCTGCAATACTTGCACGATATCCTTCCAGAGGGAAACACGTGTCCTAAAAGTTGCGACGAGGCCAAGAAAGTCGTGTGCCCCTTTGATTTACCGCACGAGAAATACCATGTGTGCATCAACGATTGCTACATTTATCATAAAGAGGAAGCGGACAAGACCATTTGTCCAGTTTGCAACGCCGCTCGATACAAGAAAGGGAAGAAGAAAGCTCCTCGAAAAGTTGTGTGGTACTTTCCGCTCATTCCCCGTCTACAACGTTATTTTGCGGATCGCAAGGAAGCACAGCTCATGCGCTGGCACGCGAAAAGGAGGAAGAAAGTTTTGAAAGATCCAAAGCGGAGTGAAAAACTAAATCTGACACATCCTTCGGATGCAAGTCAATGGAAAGCGATTGACTGTGAATATGCAACATTCGGGGCGGAGGCAAGGAACATCAGGTTGGGTGTGAGCACCGACGGACTCAATCCGTTTGGAAACCAGAGCAGCACCCATAGCACCTGGCCCGTGTTTGTATGGATGTACAACATCCCCCCTGGTTGTGCATGAAGAGGAAGTATATTCACATGAGTATGCTAATTCAAGGGCCGAAACAACCAGGCAACGACATCAATCTATACCTGAAGCTGCTTAAAGATGAGCTAGACACGCTATGGGCCGAGGAAGGGGTGAACATATGGGACGCCTTCGGTGAACAATATTTCCTAACGAGAGTTGTCTTGCTCTGTACGGTTCACGACCTACTCGGCTACAGATATGTGGCGGGCCAGGTGTGCCACGGACATAACGGTTGCGTGAGGTGCATGGATGACCCCACGTTTATGCAACTTCCGAAAGATCCCGGGTCTTCAAAACAGTCTTCGTTGGCCATCGAAGGTGGCTACCCAACAAAGACCCATGGAGAAGGCGAGGAGACCTTTTTAACGGTCAAGATGAGCTCCGGGGACCTCCACGTAAGAGGTGCGGAGAAGAAATCTATAGGTTGCTGAATGATTGGAAGGAATGCCCAGAGCCGGGAAAGAAGCAAAAAGCACCAAAACCGCTTCTGGATGTATGGAAGACGAGGTCGGTGTTTTGGGACTTGCCATACTGGCCCATTCTCAATACGCCTCACTACCTTGATCTGATGCATATCACGAAGAATGTGTTTGAAAGTTTGTTTGGCATGCTGCTCAACATGTCAGAGAGGACCAAAGACGGGGTGAAAGCAAGAAACGACCTGAAATATTTTGGTATTAGGGTAGATCTTCAGGGGGGACGCCCGGATGATGACGACAACGACCAATCGTGTGATGAGGAGACGGAGGGTCGCAAGGCCAAAAGGGTTAAGAGGAATGACTATTACTGCCCCCTCCTGCTTCACTCTTAGTCCGGACGAGATCACAAAATTGATGATGTGCCTTCTCAGAGTCAAAGTCCCTAGCGGTTACTCAGGGCTAATAAGCAGATTCCTAGACGCGCAGAAACAAAAGTTCAGCGGGATGAAGTCCCATGACTGTTACGTGATGATGACGCAGATACTTACGGTTGCGATACGTGGGATAATGGACAAGCACGTCCGGGAAACCCTGTTTGGCATGTGTAACTTCTTCGACGTGGTATCTCGAAAGTCGATCCCGGGGAAGCAGATCTCAAGGCTGCAGGAAGAGATTGTCGTGATACTATGCGAGCTTGAGATGTACTTTCCACCATCATTCTTTGACATATGTGTTCATCTGTTGGTCCATATCGTGGACGATATCATCCATCTCAGGCCGTTGTTCCTGCATAACATGATGTCGTTTGAAAGGATGAATGGGGTCATCAAAGGATTTGTTCCCAACAGGGTCCGTCCGGATGGAAGCATCGTTCAGGGCTTTCTCACCAAAGACATCTCTTTGACGTGGAGGACCCTGTTGGTCTGCCCAGAAACAAGCACATTGGCAAGCTCGATGGAGCAGGTCACAAAAATGGACGTAGAGAAGTGCATGTGGATCGGGCTTGTCGACGCACCGACTTTAACAGGGAAACCTTAGTAGCTCTCCAACACAATGACATGGTCGATACTTGGGTGAAAAAACACAAGAGATTGATTAAGAAAAAGTACACTAAACAAGGCAACCGGAGGACCGAAGGAGAAATAATCAGAGAGAATAACTCCACTTTCTTGCGTTGGTTTAAAGATGAGATCGTTGCTAACCCACCGTCAAGGGATTGTGCGACAAATAAACTATTGTACGCCTTGGCACATGGCCCCGCTCCCAACCTAGCAACGTTTCAAACATATGGTATTAACGGGTTCACTTTCTACACGGAGGAGAAAGACAAAACTTCCGATTATCAAAACTCAGGGGTAACGATGGAATCCTACACCGGTGACAAAAAGTTAAGATAGTACGGAAGGATCGAGGAGACATGGGAGCTTAACTACTCTGGAGAGAAGGTGCCTATGTTCCACGTCAGTTGGGCTAGGATGTCAACCGTCAGAAAAGAAGACCAATACTTTACAACCATGGTTATTCCCGAAACCGGAACTTCATCAAGTGCGAACGTCACAGCGCAAAATGAACCATGGGTATTGGCTAAGCATGTGTCCCAATGCTTCTTCATAACTGACCCCGCAAGGCCTAGCCGTGTTGTCGTGAGGAGAGGGAAAAGAAATATCATCGGAATGGATGGAGTCGTTGACGAGGACGAATTCGACACGTTCGGCGACCCAAATATTGACGATGATCAAGAAGATGATGATGATAGTCATGCAACATACACCACAAGAAGAAGCAGAACTACGCTACCTAGGCATGGTCTTCCATTCAAAAGAAGAAGTCATGATGTGGGGCCAAATTATGCAACTGCGACCAAAAAAGGCAAAAAGATCAAACGCTGAAAAACTATGTATATATATGTCTGCCTTGTATGCGACGAAACTATGTATATGCATGGATCAACTGGTGTGATGTACACTTATTATAAATTTTATGTACCTTGTTCTGTATTTGAAATGTGTGGAGTTATTATTTAAAACATAAAGTAAATAATGGAAAATAAAATAAAACAATTGAAAACATAAAGGAAACAATGGAAAACAATAGAAAACATAAAGGAAACAAGAGAAAACAAAAAGAAAATAATGGAAAACAATAGAAAACAAAAATGAAATAATGGAAAACAAAATAAAATAGTAGAAAACAAAAAGGAAATAATGGAAAACATAAAAGAAATAATGGAAAACATAAAGGGAATAATGGAAAACATAATAAAACAATAGAAAACAAAAAGGAAATAATGGAAAACATAAAGGAAACAATAGAAAACATAAAGGAAACAAGAGAAAACAAAAGGGAAATAATGGAAAACAATAGAAAACAAAAAGGAAATAATGGAAAACAATAGAAAAAAAATGAAATAATGGAAAACAAAATAAAATAGTAGAAAACAAAAAGGAAATAATGGAAAACATAAAGGAAACAATGGAAAACATAAAGGAAACAAGAGAAAACAAAAACAAAATAATGGAAAATAATAGAAAACAAAAAGGAAATAATGGAAAACAAATAGAAAATAATGGAAAACAAAATAAAATAGTAGAAAACATAAAGGAAATAACGGAAAACATAAAGGAAACAATGGAAAACATAAAAGAAATAATGGAAAACATGAAGGAAATAATGGAAAACAAAATAAAACAATAGAAAACAAAAAGGGAATAATGGAAAACATAATAAAACAATAGAAAACAAAAAGGAAATAATGGAAAACATAAAGAAAACATAAAGGAAACAGGAGAAAACAAAAATAAAATAATGGAAAACAATAGAAAACAAAAACGAAATAATGGAAAACAATAGAAAACAAAAATGAAATAATGGAAAACAAAATAAAATAGTACAAAACAAAAAAGGAAATAATGGAAAAAATAAAGGAAACAATGGAAAACATAAAGGAAACAATGGAAAACATAGAGAAAACAAAGAGAAAACAAAAGGAAAATAATGGAAAACAAAAAGAAAATAATGGAAAACAATAGAAAATAAAAAGGAAATAATGGAAAACAAAATAAAATAGTAGAAAACAAAAAGGAAATGATGGAAAACATAAAGGAAACAATGGAAAACATAAAGGAAACAATGGAAAACATAAAGGAAATAATGGAAAACAAAATAAAACAATAGAAAACAAAAAAGGAATAATGGAAAACATAATAAAACAATAGAAAACAAAAGGGAAATATTAGAAAACAAAATAAAACAATAGAAAACAAAAAGGAAATAATGGAAAACAAAATAAAACAATAGAAAACAAAAAGGAAATAATGGAAAACAAAATAAAAACATTACTATTTGTAATGTGTTTGAAATTAATTTGTAATGTGTTTGAATTATTATAAATCAAACGCGTTTGAATAATTTAAACAAATAAAGAAAAGAAAAAAAAGAAAAAAGTACCGCTGGCGAACAACCACCCTGGTTCGCCAACGGCATGTTACCGCTGGGCAACAAAGAATGTTTGCCAGCGGTAAGGTACCGCTGGCGAACCGCGACTGTTGTTCGCTAGCGCTATTCTGGCGCTGTGACACTTAGTCCATTGATAAGCAGGAGGAAATACATACAGTGAAACGTCCAGCAAACGAAAATTCACTTCCAACACGCTCAGAAAAGTGAAAAGAAATGTAAATAGAGGATCGTTAGACTAGAATGCAATCATGGAGGCTCGAACAACAGTTGTCTCAAGGACTTGGCCCCTGCCAAAATACAACTGGATGCCTCATCATGCAGCGATGATGATAGGATCGGCGCAGGGCGCGATTTGTGCTCGAAGACTCTAGCGTTCCGCTCACGCCAGATCCCGGAGATGATCAGGATGAAAACGGAGTGAAGGCATTTGCGTCTCAACGGCGCACAGCCCGTCGACACCTGCTGCCATACCGAGGGCAACGTGGCAGGGATCCACCCAGCTGGGTTTAGTGCTTGGCAGTTCGGCCACTGGGAGACGAGCGCCCAAATCTGCTTGGTCGCTGGATAGTCGAAGAAGAGATGGCACGATGATTCAAGGTTGCGCATGCAGAACTGGCAGAAATACTCGTTAGCCCAGCCCCGACGGAGGAGGCGGTCGGCGCACCGGAGATGGTCGTGCAGGAGTAGCCATGCGGTGATCTTGCAGCGCATGGGAGCCCAGGCTGGCCAGATGCATTGCAGGGCCGGTGAAGTAGTGTGACCCGCGAACTGAAGCTTGTAGGCCGAGGCCGTGGAGTAACATTTGTCCTTGGTGAGAATCCACGCAATCGAGTCCTGAACCGAAGCGGGCAGGTGCACCCTCTGTAGGCGCCGCCAAAGGGCAAGGAACGCAGGAAGATGATCTGTCGGAAAGTTGCCCCCAAGGTCTCTCACCCAACAGTGCTTGTTCAGCGGTAAGGTACTCTAGCAGTTGTGCACGCCTGTGTTGGGGACTTAGTCGTCTTCGAAACCGCGTCGCGCGCCCTCCCTCTCTGTTAACTCCGGCGACCTCCGGCCCTTCTCCGGCGAGGCTAGCACCTCTCCTCGCCCGTCCCTCCCTCTCCTTGCCCCTCCCTCTCCTCGCTCATCCCTCTCCTCACCCCTCCCTCTCCTCGCCCCACTGCCCCCCGCGAGCCACCACACTGCCCCGAGACGCCGGCCACCGCCCCTCCCTCTCCGACGATCACCACCCCTGGCACTCCCTACCCCTTCTCAGCACTCGTCGGTGTCCACTTCTGCGCCGAGGGGCTTGGGCCCTCCTGCTCCTCCCCTGCTCCCACCTGCCTGCAACCTGTTTGGGAAAATACCTCAAAGAGGTATTTTTTGTCTTTTTTCTACTGGTTTTGGTGGATTTGGGTACTGGTGTGTGTGTTGTGGTGATGAGATGGATGTTGATGATGTCGATGGTGGTGGTCGATGGTGTTGATGTTGTGGGTGGTGGGATGGTGTTGATGATGTCGATGCTGGTGGTGATGTTTTGGGTGGTATGGGATGGTGTTGGTGACGGTGTTGGTGATGGTGGTGATGATGTTGGTGGTATGGTGGTGGATGTGGTGGATATGTTCCTACCTTCGCGTGGGTAACGACGATTACATGTGTGGGCCCACCTTCGTGTGGATGTCGATGAGATGATTTTGGGATACGGGGTGGGATTTTATGTGCAGGTACCCCATGTGAGGCCCTATTTGTCGGAATGTTGATTAATTTCCGTTCCGACAAATTTGGGTACTCCATTTGTGATATTTTTAGCAAAGGTCATGCCGAAATTTTCCGTGAATTTTGGCATGACCTTTGCTAAAAATATCACATATTAGATTGCCCGAGATTTGGACTCATATGGGGTAGATACCGTTTAAATTGCAGGATTTGGTGAACTAATTTCGGCTTTTCTCTCCTTAGATATGGCTCACAACGACAAGGCGGGTGGTTCTGGGACAAGACGCAGGGACGACGATGCGTGGCTCTCTATGCTTGGCGCCGGAGGAGGACCCCTAGTTCTGGGACCGGTGCCGGAGACGCAGGGCGATGCAGACGACGAGATGGAGGAAACCATTCACCAGGAGCCGCACACCGATACATCGGCCGAAGAAGGTCAAACTGGTAGTGGCACTGGGGATGCCACCTCCGGTAGCGAGGCGTCACGTAAGCGCAAAGAAAGACGACACAACATGCTCGCCACCATCCGTCAAGAGTTCATGGAAGTGGACCCCAAAAGCGGTGCTCCTATCGAGCCGGACATGTACACTAAGGGGTATGGAAACCAGATATGTTGCATTGCTCGAGACTTTGGCAACGTTAATACGGGCCAGCTCAGAGATAAAGAAAACAAGGCTAGGGCTGCCCTGCTGATTGAAAAGCTGCACACACGGTACAAGTTCCCGACTCCTTACGACAACCAGGACCTGAAGCACAATCTGGTCAACTCGTTAGCACTTGGAAAGTTCACTAAGGCATTCACGACATGGAGATGCAGTTTGCGACAGATGATTGCGGCGAGTAAGGGTTTTGATGAGATCCATAAAATGTGGCCCTCCATTTTTGAGGAAGACTTGGCCACATTCAAGCTCGACGAACTCAAACCGGAAAGGCAGAAGCTGAGTAAATGGGGAAAAGATTTCCGAGCAAAGAACATTGGTCCGCACAATCTCGGAAGCCGGGGTTACCTTGGGAAGCAGAAAGTTTGGGCTAAGGAGGATGCAGAGAGGAAATGGCCGAACCCGTATGACAAGATCCCCGACCCGCATGTGAGAAATTTTGTCAGGGCCCATTATAGGGAAGATCCCCAAAAGCCCGACGATCTTATGTTGAACGAGAAGGTCAAAGAGCTCGAGAAGAAATATCTCGAGGAAGAAGAAAAAGAACGTCTATCTCAGTCTGACGCGGGGTCCTCGGCGACGATGAACAAGGATCTGTATGACACCCCTTTAATTAGGGCGCTTAACGCGACGAAGGGAGTGGCCATAGACACGAAGTCGCATCGTGGCCATGCGCAAGGCCTCAGAAAGGGTCATCGGCATGTGCACACACTACCCGGACACTAAGGAGAAGAGAAAGGAGCGGAACAAGGTGCCGCAAAAGACGGTCGACGAGCTTGTGAACGAGAGGGTCAACACGCTCCTCCCTAGCATCTGTGCGTCCGTCGCGCAGTCCTTAGCGCCTTGGATGGCAGGTGGCGGACAAGGGCCTCCCCCCGTGATCAATATAGCCCCCATCGTGGCGCCTGCTGCGTAGAACGTGGCCCCCATTGTGGCGCCTATTGCGCAGAATGAGGCGGCCGCCAACCCTGAGCCGCAAGGTCGCGAAGATCCGTCGCCACCCCGCCACGTCTCTGCAACGCCGACGACGACCCGGTCCATCGCCCTTGTCCGAGCTCAATGCCCTCACGGTAATTCAGCGTCCACAACTTAATTATATATTATGACTTGATTCGTGACGGCCTCAGTCTCTAACGACGATCGCCGACTGATGGATAGGTTGAGACTCCAAGTGCAGAGTGTGTAGCTAGTGGCAAGCCTTCTTCCCCACGAGGGTGACTCGAGGGTTTATATCGAACTCTTGGGGAGCAAGTATTTCAGCAGCTGTCTTCCAAGCTTCCTCTAGGATCCTGCAAACAAGTGGAGAATTTTGTGCCCTCAACCTCACCAAGTGGTTTTCAAGCACAAGGTGTGAGACTTCTAAATTGCAATGCAAAACTGAAACTAAATGTGCAATAATTAAATCTACTACTAAATGCAAATGAGAAAATAAATATGCAATGGTTTATTTTTTTATTTTTTGTGATGCAAGTGGTGATGGAGATAATGTAAATTCGAATTGGAGATGCAAGTAAAGTAAAGTGCAAGTAAAGTAAATTGCAGCAAAGTAACTACAGTGTTTTCTTATAATTAAAATAGGACCGGGGTTCATGGTTTCACGCTTGCATTCTCTCAAATAAAGTGGTATACATTGGACATAAAGAATTACATGTGAGATTACAATAACATGTTTAACATTGAGTACTTTCATATGGGCATCACGTCCTAGCATAGATATCTCTACGGTCATATTGATCCCTCTTATACTCCACCAAGATGCGAAATAAATCATAACACCTCTATAATTAAGGAAAAACCAGAGTATAGCTTTAAGAAATGTGACATGAAGTTGAAGTAAGAACTTGCTAGATCTAGTTATGGAGATTGATTAGTGTCACTTCAAATCCCCGGTAACAAGGTACTCCTTTTTATCCCTAGTGAGGTAACTAAGAAAGGTTTAACAAAACCTAAGTGGATCGCTGAACTTCTTTCACTTCCACAGCACTAGCCACCCCCCGTTACTCCAACTAATGCACCCATCACCCCACACACGCTCTCAAGAACTAGATTGATAAAAGCTAGCAAATAAGAACGGGGTACATAAGATACATCTACTCAAATAACTCAAGAGAAACAATTGCAATCTCAGATTCAATAACTCATAGAAAAGATCCACCACATAGGATATACAACGGTGCCCGTAATCATGTGAGGCAGCTCATACGAATCTAATTAGTGAAGCACGTAGAGAGAGAGATACAAGTGCTACTTCCACAAACCCATAGCCCTGGGGTGGACTACTCCCTCTTCATGGAGATGTCGATGGTGATGACGTTGGAGGGGTAGGAGATCACACCGGCGGCGCCCCGCCGGAGTTTTCCCCCTCCAATCTGGAACTTCTGGTCTCTGTTTCGGTGTTTCGGCGGCGCTCTTCTCCGTAAGGGTACGGGGGACCCTTTTTATAGTCGGTTTTAGCTCAAGGCGGAGTCAGTAAGTCGAAGATGGAAGGAATTGGGGCCACAGGGGCCAAAAGGGGGCCTCTCACGTGGCCAAGGAATCTGGCCGCGTGGAGGGTCCTCTTTTGGCATCCTTGCCCAATTCTCGTGGATCCTTCGCCCGCAAGTCTTCTCCTTCCAAGAAAATGACCCCGCAGATTTTCAGATGATTTCGCGGAAGTTTGCCCCCTGAAACGTCAAAAATATAGAAAACGGGGTGTCGCACCCGGACTTCTAGAGGATACTCGCAGTTCCGTTGAACAGTAGTGGATTGGATTACGGGGCTTACCGGCGCCCGCATCTCTTACGAGTAGGCCAACACACGTATGTGTGACAACCAACCCCTATCTGTTCAGCGTCTACGTAAACCATCCCATAGAAATCAGGATACTACCATTGACGTACTTCATACCATACACACATGGTACGTCAACGGCGTTGAACAAAATGATAACACAACAGATCTCTAAGACACAAAAGATGGAAATAAGTTGCAAATAGCTCTCACTAGAGCAGAGATAGCAAATACAATCATCCAGAGGACACATGTCCCAACATAACATCATTACATCTCAGCGGAAGCATTCAAAGGGTCTGAGTACAGACAAATCCAAATAGGCTTAAGAAGCCGGGAATAAAAAGAAAACGGAGCCCAACCACGATGTCTCGGATCCTGCCCGGGTCCTCTACCTACTCGTTAGCAGCCTCGTCAAACTCCACGTAGTAGCCGTCACGGGGATCCTCGTAAGCGTAGTCTGCGGAAACCACAGCCCCAAAGGGGTCAGTACATAAACGTACTGGCAAGCAAGACTCACAGTTCACCAAAGTGTAGCCCGTCAACACCAAGCATAGATGCCTTGGGTTCAACGGAAGAAAGGGATATAAAAGATGTTGCAACTGGCTGCACTAACCAACTACAGAACATACTACAACTTCCGGCTATCAGAAAGGGGATAAGATAGCGTATCGTAACCAACTACAACTAACCACCACACAAACCCATCCTGGATCTCGCCCCTTATCCAAAGAAGCAATCCGAGGATAACTCACACAGTTGGATTAATGATGGATCAAATTGTTGTGTCAATAAGCCTATTACTAGTCAAGTTATCATTAGTTAGGTGTAAGTTGTTCTGAATACTTGTTAGCCAGTACTTTCACCAAGTTAACCATAACCGCGGAAAACACGGCTTCTCGAGAAGATTTATCCCTGCAGGGGTGCACCCATTTGGTCGTACACGTAAGAATAACCCGCCAGATGGGAAGGCCTTTCCCACCAAGCGGGGCACTCAACACAACTCAACTCGTCTTCGCATCAAGCCCAAAGCACCACGTGATGTGCGTGCGCGGCTAATCGAGCCCCACGAAGAAAAGGGGACCCTCATAGCACTGGAAGACCACGCCGCCCTAAATGCCGACTACAAAAGTTCCACCCTGGCCTCGGGTTCGTACCTGCATATGCGTGCATCAAATGGAAAGCCCGAACTAAGTGTGGTGATTTGGACGAGATGCGAATCGAATCAAATTGAGGGGGGCGCCCATACACGCTTCCCACATGCGGATAGTGCGCTCATCATGGATCAGTAGACAAGACCCTTTTCCTAATTAGGGTCGACACTAGCAGGCCTCAAAACCACGCCGGGCCTCCTGCCGGTGCCTTATCAGCAAATTATTATTACCTCAAATTAACAGGTTGTTGTTTAACATCGAGCCCCAGAACATAAATAGATTATGATAACAGAAAGTAACTGATAACAGACTCGAGCAAAAACAACCCTAAGCATGCTAGTAAGACACGGGCCCAAGCAACGGGGTTATAGGACTGGAGGTGAGGCAATATCAGGGTTCAGGGTATCATGTGATAGGTTCGTAACAGAAGCAACGATACATATGGCTAGCAGAAATAGACAACGGAAAGTATCGGTAACCAATGTTGAAAGGAACACAGTGGTTCATGTGAGTGATAACTTGCCTGCAAACTCAGTAGCCTCGTACTGGGCTAGATCCTCAGAAGGGGTGTCGTAAGTATCGTCTGTCTCAACGTCGTCGTCTATCCGAGAAGAAGCAAGAAAACAATACAGGAAGATAAACAATCAATATCATGGCATAGTGCACAATCATGGGATGATGCATGTCAAGTTAATGGATGCATCAAAATAAACTAGTTGACATGGTAACACAATTTAAATGGACACATATGCAATTTTGAGTTGCATATGAAAAGCCCATGGATTTTGGTTGAAACAATTGTTTTCCAATTAACCAACAGGTGGAAGTGGATTAGTATGATGCATGGATGAGGAAAACAACAAAATAACAACCATAGAACCAGTTGGAAATAAGGGTTACCAATTTAGAAATTTATTTATTAAGTTAGGGAATTTTTTGGCTCCTTAAAGGGATTACACAAATATTTGTTGTTTTCACCAATTTAAATTGTGCAAAATAAATAACAAAATTCATATTTGAAAAGATCATAAAATTTTGGGTGGTACATGTTTCAAATATTGAAAAAGGAATTAGGATGAATTTATTATGACTTAAACAAAATTAAACAAGTTTTAAATGAATTTAAAACAAGTTTGAATATTATTTGAATTTTATTTGTTCCAAACATAAATTCAAGTTCATATTTGAAAAGTTTATACTTTTCTAGTTTGAAAACATATTTTACATGTTCAAAAATAATTTAAGTTGAGCAGGTTTTGAATTTAGCAAATTTAAATGATTTAAACAAGGTTTAAATTATTTAAGCAATTTTAATTATTCAAAACATGAAACAAAATTTATATTTGAATTGGTGGTTTGAAATAGCATGAAAAACATATTTTATTTGCATTACTTGGATATAGTATGAATTAGTTATGGAATTTATCAAATTACAAATGAATTGTTTGAATTCAAATTTGAAATGCATTTGGAAAATTCAAAACAGAAAACAAATGTTATAAATAGATATATAATTGAATTTGGAACAGTGCACATATTTTATTTCTATTATTTGGGTTTATAAAACAAAAGTTATTAGGGTTTTAGTTTTAGGGACCATTCTGTAATTGTGGGGGACTTAAACAGAAAAAGAAAACTGGAAAATTTGTCCACACCGCGCAGTGACCTAGCCAGGGTCACTGCCAGTGGGCCTCAGGGGCCAGCGTGGCCAACGTGCGCTTGCGTGGCCGCAGCAGTGGCTGACAGGGGGGGCCACCCTGTCAGCGCTGCGCCAAAAAAGGTTGGATTTAATCGCGTGAGCCAGGGGTCGAACCCTGGGCTCCAGCGCGCGCGCAACGCACTGTAACCAGTGCGGTAGAGAATCGTTGCTTACCAGTATATGCGACGCAAACAGGTTAAGGTGTATCTCGCGTGTTTCTGAATTTTAACTGACGCGCGCGTTGTCTGAACCTGACGGAAGATCGACGCCGGCGGCGAGCGGATGAGTGCTGCGGTGGCTGTGCCGCTCGGGTGCGTGCACGGATGTGTTGCGCGTGTGTGCGTGCTCGAGGACATGATGCAGAAGAAAGAGGGAGAGGTAGGAGGCGGTGATCACCGGGAGGTTGCCGAGGTTGAGCTCGACGGCGAGGTGGAAGCTGCTGTCAGTGGCGAGGATGGCGGCGTGGAAGCATAGGGTCCCCGGGCCCGAGGAGATGTCGTCGAGGGAGAGGGAACCACGGCGGTCTGGTTCCCGTAGTTAGGAGGGATGGTGGCGCACGGGAACGGCGGCGGCGTCCATGGATTCAGGCGGCGTAGCTCCGGTGAGATAGTGGTGAGGTTCAGAGGGTAAATTGCTCCGGGGAGAGAGAGGAGACGGCGGCGGAGCGAGTGAGAAAGAGGGTAGGTGGCTAGGGCTAGCTCCCGGGGGCCTAGGTTGGCTTTATAGAGGGTAGGGGCAGCTGCTGGCCGTCGGAGCGCCACTGCTGCCGCCGTGGCAGTGGTGGATGCGCTGCCGTACAAAAAGAAGAAGGAGGAGGCGATCGAAACGGTACGCGGGCCAGGAGAAAAGGTAAGTGGTGGGCTGGGCTCGCGGGGGCACAGCCCACTGCCTCTCTCCCCTCGTTTTCTTTTCCTTTTTTTTAATTTTTCTTCTGTTTTTTTTTGCAGAAAATAGAAAAGGAAGAAAAATGGGGTTTTTGAGTTAGTAAAAATTGTAGGAAAAATAGGGTGAGTTAGTAAGGTCAAAAACAACCAAATGCCAAGTTTTGTTTTACAAAATTTCAAAATACTTTGCTGTTTGCAAAAATGGTTTAAATTTGAATTAATTTGAGTATTAATTGAAATATGGAAAACAAGGATTTAATTATTTGGAACCCTATTGTTTAATTATAAACAATTGATTAGGATTGTTGTATAATTTGCATAAATTCAAATTGGGTGATGTTTGATGATTTGATTTGAATTTTGGAAGTGATTTGGAATTAATTGATTGATTAAAACCATCACTGTAATAGTTGAGCATTATGGAATAAAATGAAAACAATTTGGTTGTTTTTATTTGAACTCTTTATTTAAAAGGTTGTAACATAACAAGTATGAAATAAATGTTTGAATAAAGTTTGAATTTCAACTGTGAAAACAGAGTAAAACAGAAGCAAACAAATGGAAAACAAAGTAAACAAATGCAAACAATTCAAGGAATATGATGACATGATGCAAAACTTTAATAAAACAAGAAATCAAACATTCTAGAGGTGGTTTTTCATACTTGGGATGTTACAAAACGCCCCCCCCTTGAAGGAATCGCGCCCCGAGATTCCTACTGAGAAGAGAAAAGGTCCGGATACTTCTTGCGAAGATCCTCTTCGGTCTCCCACGTTGCCTCTTTATCGGAATGATGAGACCACTGCACTTTTAAGAACTTGGTGCTCTTGTTGCGAGTCTTACGCTCGGTCTCATCGAGAATACGAACAGGGTGCTCCTCATAAGATAGATCATCTTGCAGTTCAATGGAATCATGATCAACTGCACGATCTGGATCCTTGAAACACTTCTTGAGCTGTGACACATGAAACACATCATGCACCTTGGATAGTTTTTCTGGAAGTTCAAGACGATAAGCATTTTCTGCACGCCTTGAGAGAATGTTGAAAGGACCAATGTATCTTGGTGCAAGCTTTCCTTTCACACCGAAACGATGAGTGCCTCTGAGGGGAGTTACACGGAGATATGCCTTATCACCAGGTGCATAGATCATATCCCTGTGCTTGCTATCATAGTAGCTTTTCTGACGAGATTGAGCAATCTTGAGATTGTCACGAATGATGCGAACTTTCTCCTCGGCTTCCTTAACAATGTCAGGGCCTAAGAGTGAACGTTCACCAGCTCCAGACCAATTGATTGGACTCCTGCATCTGCGGCCATAGAGTGCTTCAAATGGTGCCATGCCTAGGCTTGCCTGGTAGCTGTTGTTGTAGGAGAATTCAGCATATGGAAGGCAATCCTCCCATTTCATGCCAAAGGAGAGACCACATGCTCTGAGCATATCCTCGAGAATCTGATTGACTCTTTCGACTTTCCCCTGAGACTGAGGGTGATAAGCTGTGCTGAAAAGAAGTTTGGTGCCCAATGCTTCTTGAAAGCTTTTCCAGAAATGAGAAGTGAATATGCTTCCACGGTCTGAGCTTATTTCCAATGGAACACCATGAAGAGGAACGATCTTTGTTGTGTAGAGTTCTGCTAACTGGCTAGCTGAGATTGTTTCTCTGACAAGAAAGAAGTGAGCTACTTTAGTGAGACGATCAATAACAACGAAGATTGCATCGTTGCCCTTCTTGGACTTTGGAAAACCAGTGACAAAGTCCATTTCAATCATGTCCCACTTCCACTCAGGATTTTTCAGAGGTTGGAGTAGACCTGCTGTTTTCTGATGGACTGCCTTAACACGTTGACAAACGTCGCATTCAGAAACGTATTGAGCAATTTCACGTTTCATGCCAGGCCACCAATACAGTGTCTTAAGATCCTGGTACATCTTTGTACTTCCAGGGTGAATGGAAAGAGGAGTTTCATGAGCCTCCTTGAGAATGATATCTTTGAGACTTTGAACTTGAGGAACTGCAATGCGTCCTTCGAAGAACACAGTTCCTTTGTCATCAATTGAGAAGGACTTAAATTTCTCCTTGCCTTCTTTGATGTGTTCTACCATCTTCTTGATTTCAGCATCACGAAGTTGTTCAGAACGAATCTTGTCCTCGAGAGTTGGACTGGCTGTCAAACTAGCAAGATAGCCTTGAGGAACAAGACCAAGGTTCAGCTTCTGGAATTCTTCATGAAGTGGAGGTTGGCTTTCCATGATCATGAGATTATTGCAATACGACTTGCGACTGAGAGCATCGGCCATAACATTAGCCTTGCCTAGAGTGTAAGAAATGGTGAGATCAAAGTCTTTAATCTTTTCAATCCATCTCCTTTGCCTGAGGTTTAGACTGGCTGAGTGAAGATGTATTTCAGACTCTTGTGATCGGAAAAGATTTCAGTGCGATTACCCAACAAGTATTGCCTCCATTTCTTGAGGGCGAACACAACTGCTGCAAGTTCTAGGTCATGTGTGGGATAGTTTTGCTCATGTGCATTCAACTGACGTGAAGCATAAGCCACAACTTGACGTTCTTGCACAAGAACTGCACCTAGACCTTGGAGAGATGCATCGCAGAATATCTGGAAAGGTTTGGTAGTATCTGGGCCAACCAGAACTGGTGTAGAAGTGAGTTTAGTCTTCAGGAGATTGAAACTTTCGTCACATTGTGGAGACCAAACGAACTTCTTGTCCTTCTTTGTGAGATCAGTGAGAGGTTTGGCAATCTTGGAAAACTTTTGGACGAAACGACGGCAATAGCTAGCCAAGCCAAGAAAGCTTCTTACTTGCTTCACCGTCTTAGGAGGTTTCCAATCAACAATTGCTTTAACCTTTTCTGGATCAATGGCTATGCCCTTGGCAGAGATGGCATGACCAAGGTAAGCAACTTCTGGAATCCAGAACTCACATTTGGAAAACTTGGCATATAGACGATGCTCGCGAATTTTCATGAGAGTGAGACGAAGATGTTCTCCATGCTCTTCCTCAGATTTTGAGTAGACCAGAATGTCATCGAGATATACCACAACGAACTTGTCGAGGTATTCATGGAAGACAGAATTCATGAGTCTTGAGAATGTCGCCGGTGCATTGGTGAGACCAAAGGACATGACGGTGTATTCATATAGACCGTACCGAGTGGTGAAAGCTGTTTTTGGAATATCTTCCTTTCTGATCTTTATTTGATGGTAACCCATCCTCAAGTCCAACTTTGAGAATATTGAGGCTCCAGCAAGTTGATCAAAAAGATCATCGATACGAGGAATTGGATACTTGTTTTTGATGGTTTTCTCGTTAAGAGGACGATAGTCAACAACGAGTCTCTTTGTCTGATCCTTCTTTGCAACGAACAGAGTTGGGCAACCCCAAGCCGAGGAACTAGGTTGAATGTAACCTTTCTCCATGTACATATCGATTTGCTCCTTTAACAATTTCAGTTCAGGAGGAGCTATCTTGTATGGATGCTTAGAGATTGGAGCAGTACCTGGTTCAAGCTCGATCACGAACTCAACTGCTCTGTCCGGAGGCATCCCTGGCAACTATTCTGGAAAGACGTCAGGGAATTCACAAACCACCGGAACATTTTCAAGTAGAGGTAGAGGTTTAGCATCGAGGGTGTAAAGCTGAACAGAACTTGATTCATTTGGAGAATAGACTATCTGGCCAGAAGGGTGGAACAGAGTTATTGACTTCTGAGCACAGTCAATCGTAGCTTTATTGGCCTTCAACCAATCCATGCCAAGAATGACATCAATGTCAGAATTGCCAAGCAGAATGAGGGAAGCAAGGAATATGTGACCTCCAATTAGAATCTGATTTTCATGACTGATCTTGGAAGTTTGCACAGTTGCTCCAGGGGAGTTTACTACTAGTGGGGAACCCAAACCAACAAAAGGTAGTTTAACTGCTGTCGCAAAGATCTTTGACACGAAAGAATGCGATGCTCCGGTATCAAACAACACTTTAGCTGGGTTAGAGTTTACGGGGAATGTACCGAGAACGACGTCAGCAGCTTCCTCAGCTTTGTCGACCTTGACATGATTCACCCTCGCGGTCCTCCCGACAGGCCTGTTGTTGGAGTTGAAGGCTTTAGCCGGGGGAGCACGCACCATTGCCTGGTTGGTGTTGGGGCGAGGAGGTGGTGGAGGTAGCTGCCTCTGAGTGCACTTGTCAGCATAGTGCCCTGTCTGCTTGCATTTGTAGCAAGTGACGACACGAGGTGCATCCGGCCTTGGCTGCCCCATTGAAAACCTCTGACCATGCATCTGAAATGGGTTGGGTGGGCGGGAAACGAAGCCTGGAGAAGCTTGGGCGTATGGAGCCCGAGTGATAGCACCATTTGGCACCCAGATGCGGCGCTTCTGCGGAGGGGTGGTCATGTTGGAGGAGGAACCACCCTCACGCGAGTGCTTTCGAGACTCCTCGAACGCCTTGCGCCCATTTTCTTCATTGAGCGCGGTGTTCACGAGCTCCTCGAAGTCTTTGGCCTTGATGTTGGTGAGGGCGTACTTGAGTTCCGGGTTAAAACCTCGGCGGAACCTTGCCATCTTCTTAGCCTCAGTGGACACCTCATCACCAGCGTAACGAGCGAGGCGATTAAACTCATTCTGATAGCCAATGACGTCCAGCTTGCCCTGCTTGAGAGAGCAAAACTCCTTACGCATCCTTTCCATGAGACCATCTGGGATGTGGTGCTTCAGGAAGGCATCCTTGAAACAACCCCAGGTGATTGGGTATCCAGCTCTCATGGTCTGGTAGTTCTCCCACCAGGTAGCTGCCTGACCCTTCAGTAGGTAGGTGGCATACTTGACTTTGTCTTCCTCAGCAACGTGAGCAATGTCCAGAGCCCTGGCCATCTCCCGGATCCAGTCATCAGCATCCAGAGGCTCGCGTGTTGCCACGAAAGCTCTCGGGCCCAGACTCAGAAACTCCTTGATGCTGACTCGTGGAGCATTCTGGTTGTTGTGCTGGTTAGCCTGGATCTGGGCCATCTGCGTCACGACCTGAGTCATCTGAGTCAACAGCTCCGTGATTGGCGGTGGCTCAGGCGGGTTGTTCCTTGTTGGCGGCATCCTGAATAGACATGCATTTTAGCACAACAACAGAAACAGATAGACTTGGAAACCGAAAGAGAGATTATTCCGACACATGAATAGATAACCAACAGGTACATCATCACATGTTCAAATACATCAGAATATCCAACACACCAATACATGGTTCGAAAGCCAAAGGATAACTAAACATAGCTAAGAATGGATACATCAGTACTCCCATGCTCATCACGCAGGACGGCGGTGAGTAGTACGACGAGGGGTACGGTGAGGAGCACGCCCACGAAAGTAGGTAGAACAACGATCCACATAGATCTGACGTGGTCTGAGAGCGACTCTAGGTGTGGTGAAGTACATAGCGTCGACTCCCTGTGCTCCAAAGCGTGGAATCCCAGTGTAACCAGCACCGAGGTTGAGGAGTGGACCTCTGATCGTCTCGTAACCTCCAGCATCTGGCAGACGACGACCAACTGGCTGATCGAAACGTGCAAAGCGCTCATCTCCAACAAAGTCTGTGGTGTACGTCGCCAGACGAGTCAAAGCAAGGTAGAGCTGCTCTCTGACTAAAGCCAACTCCTGAGAAAGTGTGGTGGCAACTGCGTCACTGTGCCTCACAAACTGAGCGGTGGTGTGCAGCCTGGTGTTATCATGCTCGTAGACATCCAGGTTGTCGTAGAGAGTGAAGTGAGCTCCCTCCGAAGTGATGTAACCACGGGGAATGTGGCGATAGATAGAATCGTCAAATCCCCAGTAGTCAGCACGAAGGACGGTGAGACTCACATAAGCTGCCTGCTGCACGACCATATCCATTGTGGAACCTACTGCCTCGTAGCGGTGGACAACGCTCATGCCATCATCTGACAGAATGTAGACGATAGCCTGGTAGTAGGTCTGGTCAAACTCTCGCTGCTGCTCGTAGACCTGGTACTTTGGTGCCCAACGGAACCCCAGATAAGTGACCATGTCTCTCAGCATCTCCGGATAACCGGCAGTGCTCTCGCAACGAGTCATCCGAACCACCTGCGGGAAGAACCTGAGATCCATCTGCAGATGATCGGGGAATTTTTGATTAGACGCCGGTAGAGAACTGAAGTGGAAAGCAACAACAAGGTTTCAACGGACGAAAAGGATGTTGAGAAGAACAGGATATCGAAGCAACAACGGGAAACACGAGACCAAACTCCTGAGGTACTACGGAAAACCCATCCGGGCTTCTAAAGGATCAATATCTACTGCTTAAGGGATAGAGGATTTGCTTCCGGGGCTTACACGCCTCCGTTCTCAATCATGAGTAGGCAACATGATAAATCATGTCACAACCACCTCCATTCCTATGGTCTAGTAGATATAACTATCCTAGAGAAACCAGGATTCGTGAAATCCTAACTTGAAAGTTTAGGTGAGAACAGAAAACAACGTTGCACTTCCTTACCAGAAAAGGGTGGGTGGGTGGGGAAAGAAGAAAAATGGCAGAATTCCTACTCTCATGTTTCATTTTTCCTATATAGCTACAAAATAGTTTCTAGACTCAAACTGCGACCAGTAAAAGGGATCCTACAGGCAGACAGGCTCTGATACCATTTGTCGCACCCGGACTTCTAGAGGACACTAGCAGTTCCGTTGAACAGTAGTGGATTGGATTACGGGGCTTACCGGCGCCCGCATCTCTTACGAGTAGGCCAACACACGTATGTGTGACAACCAACCCCTATCTGTTCAGCGTCTACGTAAACCATCCCATAGAAATAAGGATACTACCATTGACGTACTTCATACCATAAACACATGGTACGTCAACGGCGTTGAACAAAATGATAACACAACAGATCTCTAAGACACAAAAGATGGAAATAAGTTGCAAATAGCTCTCACTAGAGCAGAGATAGCAAATACAATCATCCAGAGGACACATGTCCCAACATAACATCATTACATCTCAGCGGAAGCATTCAAAGGGTCTGAGTACAGACAAATCCAAATAGGCTTAAGAAGCCGGGAATAAAAAGAAAGCGGAGCCCATCCACGATGTCTCGGATCCTGCCCGGGTCCGCTACCTACTCGTCAGCAGCCTCGTCAAACTCCACGTAGTAGCCGTCACGGGGATCCTCGTAAGCGTAGTCTGCGGAAACCACAGCCCCAAAGGGGTCAGTACATAAACGTACTGGCAAGCAAGACTCACCGTTCA
Organism: Alopecurus myosuroides; assembly: GCA_028641055.1. Classification (NCBI taxonomy): domain Eukaryota; kingdom Viridiplantae; phylum Streptophyta; class Magnoliopsida; order Poales; family Poaceae; genus Alopecurus; species Alopecurus myosuroides. Next base: position 87,268,060 of record CM054063.1, on the reverse strand, counting down.
CCAAAGTGTAGCCCGTCAACACCAAGCACAGATGCCTTGGGTTCAACGGAAGAAAGGGATATAAAAGATGCTGCAACTGGCTGCACTAACCAACTACAGAACATACTACAACTTCCGGCTATCAGAAAGGGGATAAGATAGCGTATCGTAACCAACTACAACTAACCACCACACAAACCCATCCTGGATCTCGCCCCTTATCCAAAGAAGCAATCCGAGGATAACTCACACGGTTGGATTAATGATGGATCAAATTGTTGTGTCAATAAGCCTATTACTAGTCAAGTTATCATTAGTTAGGTGTAAGTTGTTCTGAATACTTGTTAGCCAGTACTTTCACCAAGTTAACCATAACCGCGGAAAACACGGCTTCTCGAGAAGATTTATCCCTGCAGGGGTGCACCCATTTGGCCGTACACGTAAGAATAACCCGCCAGATGGGAAGGCCTTTCCCACCAAGCGGGGCACTCAACACAACTCAACTCTTCTTCGCATCAAGCCCAAAGCACCACGTGCTGTGCGTGCGCGGCTAATCGAGCCCCACGAAGAAAAGGGGACCCTCATAGCACTGGAAGACTACGCCGCCCTAAATGCCGACTACAAAAGTTCCACCCTGGCCTCGGGTTCGTACCTGCATATGCGTGCATCAAATGGAAAGCCCGAACTAAGTGTGGTGATTTGGACGAGATGCGAATCGAATCAAATTGAGGGGGGCGCCCATACACGCTTCCCACATGCGGATAGTGCGCTCATCATGGATCAGTAGACAAGACCCTTTTCCTAATTAGGGTCGACACTAGCAGGCCTCAAAACCACGCCGGGCCTCCTGCCGGTGCCTTATCAGCAAATTATTATTACCTCAAATTAACAGGTTGTTGTTTAACATCGAGCCCCAGAACATAAATAGATTATGATAACAGAAAGTAACTGATAACAGACTCGAGCAAAAACAACCCTAAGCATCCTAGTAAGACACGGGCCCAAGCAACGGGGTTATAGGACTGGAGGTGAGGCAATATCAGGGTTCAGAGTATCATGTGATAGGTTCGTAACAGAAGCAACGATACATATGGCTAGCAGAAATAGACAACGGAAAGTATCGGTAACCAATGTTGAAAGGAACACAGTGGTTCATGTGAGTGATAACTTGCCTTCAAACTCAGTAGCCTGGTACTGGGCTAGATCCTCAGAAGGGGTGTCGTAAGTATCGTCTGTCTCAACGTCGTCGTCTATCCGAGAAGAAGCAAACAAACAATACAGGAAGATAAACAATCAATATCATGGCATAGTGCACAATCATGGGATGATGCATGTCAAGTTAATGGATGCATCAAAATAAACTAGTTGACATGGTAACACAATTTAAATGGACACATATGCAATTTTGAGTTGCATATGAAAAGCCCATGAATTTTGGTTGAAACAATTGTTTTCCAATTAACCAACAGGTGGAAGTGGATTAGTATGATGCATGGATGAGGAAAACAACAAAATAACAACCATAGAACCAGTTGGAAATAAGGGTTACCAATTTAGAAATTTATTTATTAAGTTAGGGAATTTTTTGGCTCCTTAAAGGGATTACACAAATATTTGTTGTTTTCACCAATTTAAATTGTGCAAAATAAATAACAAAATTCATATTTGAAAAGATCATAAAATTTTGGGTGGATTACATGTTTCAAATATTGAAAAAGGAATTAGGATGAATTTATTATGACTTAAACAAAATTAAACAAGTTTTAAATGAATTTAAAACAAGTTTGAATATTATTTGAATTTTATTTGTTCCAAACATAAATTCAAGTTCATATTTGAAAAGTTTATACTTTTCTAGTTTGAAAACATATTTTACATGTTCAAAAATAATTTAAGTTGAGCAGGTTTTGAATTTAGCAAATTTAAATGATTTAAACAAGGTTTAAATTATTTAAGGAATTTTAATTATTCAAAACATGAAACAAAATTTATATTTGAATTGGTGGTTTGAAATAGCATGGAAAACATATTTTATTTGCATTACTTGGATTTAGTATGAATTAGTTATGGAATTTATCAAATTACAAATGAATTGTTTGAATTCAAATTTGAAATGCATTTGGAAAATTCAAAACAGAAAACAAATGTTACAAATAGATAGATAATTGAATTTGGAACAGTGCACATATTTTATTTCTATTATTTGGGTTTATAAAACAAAAGTTATTAGGGTTTTAGTTTTAGGGACCATTCTGTAATTGTGGGGGACTTAAACAGAAAAAGAAAACTGGAAAGTTTGTCCACACCGCGCAGTGACCTAGCCAGGGTCACTGCCAGTGGGCCTCAGGGGCCAGCGTGGCCACCGTGCGCTTGCGTGGCCGCAGCAGTGGCTGACAGGGGGGGCCACCCTGTCAGCGCTGCGCCAAAAAAGGTTGGATTTAATCGCGTGAGCCAGGGGTCGAACCCTGGGCTCCAGCGCGCGCGCAACGCACTGTAACCAGTGCGGTAGCGAATCGTTGCTTACCAGTATATGTGACGCAAACAGGTTAAGGTGTATCTCGCGTGTTTCTGAATTTTAACTGACGCGCGCGTTGTCTGAACCTGACGGAAGATCGACGCCGGCGGCGAGCGGATGAGTGCTGCGGTGGCTGTGCCGCTCGGGTGCGTGCACGGATGTGTTGCGCGTGTGTGCGTGCTCGAGGACATGATGCAGAAGAAAGAGGGAGAGGTAGGAGGCGGTGATCACCGGGAGGTTGCCGAGGTTGAGCTCGACGGCGAGGTGGAAGCTGCTGTCAGCGGCGAGGATGGCGGCGTGGAAGCAGAGGGTCCCCGGGCCCGAGGAGATGTCGTCGAGGGAGAGGGAACCACGGCGGTCTGGTTCCCGTAGTTAGGAGGGATGGTGGCGCACGGGAACGGCGGCGGCGTCCATGGATTCAGGCGGCGTAGCTCCGGTGAGATAGTGGTGAGGTTCAGAGGGGAAATTGCTCCGGGGAGAGAGAGGAGACGGCGGCGGAGCGAGGGAGAAAGAGGGTAGGTGGCTAGGGCTAGCTCCTGGGGGCCTAGGTTGGCTTTATAGAGGGTAGGGGCAACTGCTGGCCGTCGGAGCGCCACTGCTGCCGCCGTGGCAGTGGTGGATGCGCTGCCGTACGAAAAGAAGAAGGAGGAGGCGATCGAACGGTACACGGGCCAGGAGAAAAGGTAAGTGGTGGGCTGGGCTCGCGGGGACACAGCCCACTGCCTCTCTCCCCTCGTTTTCTTTTCCTTTTTTTTAATTTTTCTTCTGTTTTTTTTTGCAGAAAATAGAAAAGGAAGAAAAATGGGGTTTTTGAGTTAGTAAAAATTGTAGGAAAAATAGGGTGAGTTAGTAAGGTCAAAAACAACCAAATGCCAAGTTTTGTTTTACAAAATTTCGAAATACTTTGCTCTTTGCAAAAATGGTTTAAATTTGAATTAATTTGAGTATTAATTGAATTATGGAAAACAAGGATTTAATTATTTGGAACCCTATTGTTTAATTATAAACAATTGATTAGGATTGTTGTATAATTTGCATAAATTCAAATTGGGTGATGTTTGATGATTTGATTTGAATTTTGGAAGTGATTTGGAATTAATTGATTGATTAAAACCATCACTGTAATAGTTGAGCATTATGGAATAAAATGAAAACAATTTGGTTGTTTTTATTTGAACACTTTATTTAAAAGGTTGTAACATGACAAGTATGAAATAAATGTTTGAATAAAGTTTGAATTTCAACTGTGAAAACAGAGTAAAACAGAAGCAAACAAATGGAAAACAAAGTAAACAAATGCAAACAATTCAAGGAATATGATGACATGATGCAAAACTTTAATAAAACAAGAAATCAAACATTCTAGAGGTGGTTTTTCATACTTGGGATGTTACACAGGGTTTCTGACAGGCAGGGTTAATTCCATAAAAGTTGGGGGACTTTGTAATTTAACCCCAAAATACTATAAAATATTGAATTATACCCTTATATGATGCAATATGTAATAGAAAACCATGTGAAAATATGCAAAATTCATCTATGCATTTTACATGCATCAATATCCCCAAGCTTAACCCATGCTCGTCCTCGAGTATGAAGGTGATAAATCTAAGATGGGTTTTGCATATTGAAACAATCATGGGATATCAAGGAGGATTATTCATGCTACATATAATCAAATGATTAATACTAGAAATGAGTAGCAATATACAATCATGTTGTAAGAAATATCAAATATGCAAGCAAAGATGCTTCATGAAAGTTCACAAAGTGTATAATGAAATAAAAGCACTATGGACCAAATGCATACACAAAATGAAAAAAAAAATCCTATATTGGTCAAAGAATAGCATAATGGAGAATAGAAAATATGGTGGACACTTTGGAGAAAACTGAGTAGAGGTAGAACATGATCAAGTCTTATTTAGCCTCTAAATTATTCAACTAAAATTACTAATTGAAATGTGGTATCCATTGATCTAGGACTCTCATTGCCCCTTTATCACTAGCATCTTAAAATTGTGAGTATTTAAGTAATGAGAATGACAAGGTGGTTGAAAGCCTTATGCCACGTGAGTGTGAAAACCTACTCCATGATTACTCAACTTAAGATTCCTAATAAGCTTTGTACAATCATAATAAGTATTAATGACATAATAGAGAACCGCAAAGAGGTACCTCTTGCCCCATGACATGGAAACAAGCCCATGTTACAATGACAAGATGAACAAACGGAGTAGACTCATCATCCTTTTTTATTTTCATTCACTATTATGCATAGCTTCTTATTTTATTATAGGATGTGTTGTAGAGTCACTCAAGCTGTAAGTAATTTTCCACCATGATAAATCATGGCTTGGGTTAGGGGCCCAATGCGTTTCTCTAGTCATATAGATACTTACTCATCAAAACTTACTATTCCTCTATTTCATTTCGGCATGGCAGAAGTCCAAAAACAAAAGTACATGATATCAACCAAATGTAAAAAAAATTGTGCAATGTTGAAAGCTTTCCGGTGATACACGTTTATAGCTAGATCCCAACCACACACTTATCAAACGCAAAACTTGTGGCTCCCATTATTGGGTCATTTTTATTAGATGCATAAAAAGTAAACTGTGCCTTCAAAAGTTCGTGAGAGTCCTATCCCAAGTTCAACCCATGACAATTAATAAAGTGAATATCTCAATTTAGAACATAAATAACACAATAACATGGTGAACATACTCGGAATAGCAATGAAGATAATGGTAAGATATGGTGGACTCACTGGAAATACTTGGCTAAGGAGTGTTGGAAACAAGTTTTTACTTGTTGGAGTTTTTAAATTTTTGGGCTAGCAAGAGGGAGATAGTTGACCAGATACTATGCATGCATATGTCCATATAACTACTCATTTCATGACAAACTAAATAAACCAGCAATTAACATCAAGTACATGAATAAGAGATAGCTCAAGACAACATTATTGCAAATTTCTACACATAAAAGCCTATAAATCATGCAAACATATGTAGCTCTTCAAATCAACCATGTCATCCCTATTCCAAGTCATAATACTAGCATCCAATACATTCCAACCCCAAACTCCAGTATCTCAATCTCATATAAAATGATGGTGGTGGTCTTATCAAAACAAAAATAAAAACAAAAACTAGACGCTTCAAGTCTCTACGATAAATGCTTTGCTTAGAAAAAACAGAAAGTAGACGTGTGCTAACCAAAAGAGTGTAGCTCCAGTGGGGTGTTCATCACATCCCCAAGCTTATGTCTTTCACCATTTTTGTATGTCTTGAGGCGCAGCTCCTCTATTCCCCGTGAAAAAAACTTCACAAAACATGTTTCTCCCATTCTTTTTCTGTGGGGTGAGATTAGCAAGGACAAACAAATCACATTCTTGCTGTGCAAAATTCCAAATAAAATGCTCCATTAGATAGACAATAAGGTTCATTATGTTGTATGTTCACTCTCTTGCTTGAAAGAATCATAGAAATTCGATTCCCAAGCCCAAAGAGTGCATAAAACAAAAGAAGGCAGAATCTGTCCAGAAAAGCAGCAGCAGCAAAACGAACGTTTTTCCCTAAGCTAGACTCGTCAAACAATTAAGCCAATTTCTGCGCTTACAGAGAACGAAAAGTTTCAAAACATACTAAAAAATTATCTCAATCCGACATACCAATAAAAAACGTAAAATCATACGGTGAGCAGACTCATGCTGAAACAAAAATTTCATGCACTAGGATAGCAACTTATAAGTCCAAATGGGTTTTACTTGACTCTTTATTGAAAACTCCAGAATTAAAACAAAAAAACTAATATCTTGATACAGCAAGAGGACACTAGGAAAATCCAAACAAAAACAACCGGGTTGCCTCCCGTAAAGTGCTTTCTTTATAGCCATATAGCTAGGCTTTACTTACTTGATAATCAAGAGGGATAAAGCTCATGAGGGAGCTTGTTCTTCAGCGTGCCCCTCTTCCTTGGGAAGTTCTCCATGCTTTTCTTGTGAGGTAACTGAAACTTTACATTCCCTTCCTTGGAGTCTATGATTGCACCTGTAGTACGAAGAAAAGGTCTACCCAAAATAATAGGACTAGGGGATTCATCCCCCATATCCATAATAATGAAATCAACGGGTACGAAAGTCATGTGCAATTCAATCATAACATCTTTTACTTGTCCTACAGAATGTTTAGTAGAGTTATCAGCAAGGACAAATTCACTTGAGCACTTTTCTAAATTTTCTAGTTCTAGCAATTCATATAATTCTTTAGAGAGTACCGATACACTAGAACCTAGATCTAACATAGCATGGTGAATTTCTTTTCCAATTGAAACTAGCACCTTGGGGATCCATGCATCCCCAAGCTTAGGAGGTATCATGGCCTCATTCTTGTACCTAGCAATTTTTTCTTGCAAGACATGATTAGCAATATAAGATCCAAAGCCAGGTTGATTAACATTTATAGTGGGATCACTAGCAAATTTTTGTAGAGTAGCAATAAGTTCTTGCAAGCTACTTTTTTCTAAATCAAGCAATGGATCCTTAATTTTAGTAAGCATCATAATTTCCTCTACTTTTCCTTTTCTATTATGCATATTAAAAATCTCATAGCGATCATCAAAAATATCCTCGAGTACTTTCAGCCTTTTTTAAGCTCTCTTTAATTTTAACCTCTAAGAGCAAACTTTCAAGCAAAACATGGGTATTTGCAGCATTAGTACTAGTAAAAGATCCCCCACATTCATTATCTAAAAAGGCTCTAGAAGTTTCAGAAAGTCCCTTTAAAACATATGCATAAGTATCCAATCTCTAAAGCCATGCCCTATTCCATATGCTCTACTTCTAAATCTCTCCCATGCTTGTATCATTGATTCATATTTTTCTTGTTTAAAGGTAATGAGCAATTGTTTAACATTGTAATTCTTTTCAGCATGACAAAATCTTTCAATAAATGCAGCCCTTAAGTTGAACCAAGTAGTAAAATTGCTAGGAGGCCATCTTAATATCCAATCTAATGCTTTGCCTCCTAGTGAGTAGGGAAAGAGTTTAACTTTAGTAGTGTTGATGTTTGCATGATTCAAGTTCAAATTTTTACATCTTTCATCAAATTTCTTAAGATGGAACAAATGGTCTTCTTTAGGCTTTCCATAGAAATGAGATTCATAAATCATTTTAATAACACTAGGATCTACCTCTAATTTTTCAACGGAAATATTTAGCTCTTGAGGGAAATTCCTAACACTGAATGGCCAATAAGTTCTCTGCTCCATTTTTCAAGTTTTTATGTAGTTTTTAATTTTTTATGCAAAACAAAAGTAAAGTAACTAAGCAAATTCGAAATACTAAAATAATCTAGATAACTAAATGCAAAACTAAAATGCAAACTAAAATAAAATATGCAAGACAAAACAAAAACAAGAACAAAAACAAAAACAAGACAAGAAACAAAACAATCTACTTGAAAGAAGGTGGAGATAGAAAGGACGGTACTCACGTAGGTGCAACATCCCCAAGCTTAGGTGTTTGCACACCTTGTTGGTGATGAAGACTTCTTGTGAGCTCCCTTGGACAACTCCTTCACCTATGGCTCCCCGGCAACGGCGCCAGAAAAACGCTTGATGGCTAGGTTGAGACTCCAAGTGCAGAGTGTGTAGCTAGTGGCAAGCCTTCTTCCCCACGAGAGTGACTCGAGGGTTTATATCGAACTCTTGGGGAGCCAGTATTTCAGCAGTTGTCTTCCAAGCTTCCTCCAGGATCCTGCAAACAAGTAGAGAATTTTGTGCCCTCAACCTCACCAAGTGGTTGTCAAGCACAAGGTGTGAGACTTCTAAATTGCAATGCAAAACTGAAAGTAAATGTGCAATAATTAAATCTACTACTAAATGCAAATGAGAAAATAAATATGCAATGGTTTGTTTTTGTATTTTTTGTGATGCAAGTGGTGATGGAGATAATGTAATTTCGAATTGGAGATGCAAGTAAAGTAAAGTGCAAGTAAAGTAAATTGCAGCAAAGTAACTAGAGTATTTTCTTATAATTAAAATAGGACCAGGGTTCATGGTTTTACACTTGCATTCTCTCAAATAAAGTGGTAGACGGTGGACATAAAGAATTACATGTGAGATTAGAATAACATGTTTAACATTGAGTACTTTCATATGGGCATCACGTCCTAGCATAGAGATCTCTACGGTCATATTGATCCCTCTTATGCTCCACCAAGATGCAAAATAAATCATAACACCTCGATAATTAAGGAAAAACCAGAGTATAGCTTCAAGCAATGTGACATGAAGTTGAAGTAAGAACTTGCTAGATCTAGTCATGGAGATTGATTAGTGTCACTTCAAATCCCCGGTAACAAGGTACTCCTTTTTATCCCTAGTGAGGTAACTAAGAAAGGTTGAACAAAACCTAAGTGGATCGCTGAACTTCTGTCACTTTCACATCACTAGCCACCCCCCGTTACTCCAACTAATGCACCCATCACCCCACACACGCTCTCAAGAACTAGATTGATCAAAGCTAGCAAATAAGAACGGGGTACATAAGATACATCTACTCAAATAACTCAAGAGAAACAATTGCAATCTTAGATTCAATAACTCATAGAAAAGATCCACCACATAGGAATTACAACGGTGCCCGTAATCATGTGAGGCAGCTCATACGGATCTAATTAGTGAAGCACGTAGAGAGAGAGATACAAGTGCTACTTCCACAAACCCATAGCCCTGGGGTGGACTACTCCCTCTTCATGGAGATGTCGATGGTGATGACGTTGGAGGGGTAGGAGATCACACCGGCGGCGCCCTGCCGGAGTTTTCCCCCTCCAATCTGGAACTTCTGGTCTCTGTTTCGGTGTTTCGGTGTTTCAGCGGCGCTCTTCTCCTTAAGGTACGGGGGACCCTTTTTATAGTCGGTTTTAGCTCAAGACGGAGTCGGTAAGTCGAAGATGGAAGGAATTGGGGCCATAGGGGCCAAAAGGGGGCCTCTCGCGCGGCCAAGGAATCCGGCCGTGTGGAGGGTCCTCTTTTGGGCCTCCTTGCCCAATTCTCGTGGATCCTTCGCCCGCAAGTCTTCTCCTTCCAAGAAAATGACCCCCGCAGATTTTCAGGTGATTTCGCGGAAGTTTGCCCCCTGAAACGTCAAAAATATAGAAAACGGGGTTTCTGACAGGCAGGGTTAATTCCATAAAAGTTGGGGGACTTTGTAATTTAACCCCAAAACACTATAAAACATTGAATTATACCCTTATATGATGCAATATGTAATAGAAAAACATGTGAAAATATGCAAAATTCATCTATGCATTTTACATGCATCACCGACGTTTCGCAGGCCGACGAGACGGGATGCACATTGCTGCTCCATGTGAACGGCGAGTTAAAGGACGTTGCTGAAGGAAAGATCATCACACCTCTCGACCGCGTGTCCCACAGCGTCCGTATGCCCGACGACGTGTTCAGGGTGACATTAAGTCAGGTGCTCCCTAGTTGCGGTGCTCTCGATCCTCCGAACCAACCCCCCGTAGCCGACAACGAGTTAAACCTGGAGCAGTGCTTGGTTTGGCCTTTGACATGGCCAAAATCACTAATTCTTTTGGAAACTACTCCTGTCAACACTCCAACATCGGTCCAGGGGTCGGGGCACCCAAGCCAACACAAGGCTTTCTCACCTGCAAAGTCTGTGCGACACGACGACAACGATGCTGAAGATGAGAACCCTAATTACTACCTCGTCGACGATCCTTACGATGGGTCTAGCCTGTATGATCTTGATGAACTTCTCTTGCCAGCGGCGGAAGCAGATAGATATCGATGCACGAAGCGTCTTTTCTCTTCTCAAGAACCGGCAGCCCACGAGCAAGTTGGCCTCGGCCACGACACCGTCAAAGAGGCGGTAGCAAATGAATTTGAGAGTCAGCCTAAGAAGACGACACATAAAAGAACTAAGAAGAGTTCTGCCGTTGCATCCATGAGCCAACCGGTGGAGGGGACCAAGTCTAAGCCGCCAACACAACGGGTATTGGACAGGATACCCATACACGACTGGCATCGGATCCATGAGTTGGGCAAACCGATGCTTCCGCCGAGGTTGGCCTCCTTGTTGACATGTGATATGCTTAGCGTCCATGACGGTGTTCCCTTTATGGAGACGATGCTTCTCAAATATCAAAATCCAACACTTCCGGTATTGGTCGCAAATGTGCCATCTACGGTGGGATTTCTCACTGAAGGCAACAGAAACAAGATCATCGTGAGATTTGACGGCATTTTTCGGACGTTCCACATGAAATCCCTCCACTCATCAATCGTCCCCCTGTTTATGCTCAGTTTGGCGCATCAACTATCCATGGAGAATACCAAAAGCATCGCGCTAGTAGACCCCTAATACATGCACGACATGTACTTGAACAACCCCAAGGGTAGGGCAAAAGCGGCAAAGTACATCCAAGAGGTGTTGCACAAGACTTATATGCACAAGAGGATCACCCTCCTGCCTTACTTTCCCGAGTAAGTTATTTTCCATCTTTAGTTAAGTTTGCGCATATACAATTAATAGTGGTTACAATTTTGAGGATTATATATATACACTCTTGAACTGTTTTGCGCAGAAACAATTACGACACACTCATCATGCTCTACCCGAGAGACGCGCACGCTGTATATCTCGACTCCGGGAGTAAACTGAAGGAGAAGAACTACTCCGTCATCAAGTCTGTTCTCAACAAAGCTATGGACGGCTACATCAGGGCGGAAAGATTCCGCGACAGAATAAAACATAGTCAAGGAAAATATGTGTTCAGACATAGAACAGAGTTCCCCTGCCCCAAGCAGGCGCCAGGCGGCCATATGGAGGCATGGTACCTCATCCAACACATGATGGAGATCGTGAAGGAGCAACCGAATCTACACTTCATGTCTGCTGTGGACAAATGGTCTCGCAGCATCGTCGAATGGTCTGATGCTGAATTCAGACAGAACTTTGGTCGCATCCAGCGCAAGCTCTGCACAACCATCTATAGGGATGTAGTAACTGCAGACGGGGCCTTCCACTGGCGGTGCCCACCATCTAACGATGAGCTGCGACAATGTGTACTAGAGCAGGCTGACGAGATACCATTCAACTCGTTAGAAGATGCTCTTCCGTTCCCACCGATGAAGAAAAAGAAGATCACAACAACCAAGAAATGATCGACGATGTGTATTCAGTTCAGTACGAATTGTGCTCCTAATAAGAACTTGTGATTTTCTTTGCAGGCCTATTGCTTTTATCTTGGTCTACAGAGAGATGAAGAAGTGGACGACGCGCTAGACTAGTGAAAGATCGCAAGCGGAGGCGGAAGCTATAGCGTCCATCTCATTTTTAATTTTTTTCGTAATCGTCGATGTGTTGTGTGCGATTCTATATCGCGCGTTGTATGCATGTGATACTTTTGTAATCGTTAAACTAATTAGATGGCTATACTTTTGGTTTGAAATCTTCCGACCTAAACATGTTATCGAGATCAATGTGTATTCATGAATGCATGTATATATATATTAATATTTATGAAACTTATTTCCGTACGATATTGATGGATCCCGGGTTTGTGTATTGCATATACATATATATGCATATGGGAACATATATATCTGTGAATAAAAAACTTAGAGTGATTTGTGTGTGTGAATTATAAAAATTACAGAAAATACATAATGTATTTGCACCTGTATACTATAATACCAGGAAATACAGCACCGTATACGAAAATAACAAAAAAAAACTGGGCGCTATAGCGCTGGCAAACATAACTACCGCTAGCGAACGTACCGCTGGCGAACAAGCCCTGGTTCGCTAGCGGTAATATCTGCTACCGCTGGCGAAGCGCTGTTCGTCAGCGGTAACCCGCTACCATTGGCGAACAGCGCTTCGCCATCGGTAGCCCATTTTTGTTCGTCACTGGTAGGGTTTCTTCTACTAGTGATGTGTGCGTACTCCCAGAGGGTAACACGTGAAACCCTTACTCTGTTGGATCACGGTGCTGGATACGTGGAGTCGGCAACATCCTCACCCACAGGCTTGTGCGGGAGAATTTTCTACCAGATTCATCGACATCGTTATCGACACCTATTCTGATACTATAGTGTCTGGTACACGATCTCGGGAACGAGATTTTATAATTTATATTCACTTGTATTTGCATAGTAAGATCTTGGTTGTTGCGTAGCATGTATGATGAAAATTTTAAATTACCGTTGCGCAACCTAGCGCCAATTCCCTCCAACTATAAAAAGGACAACAAGACTTGAGGCAAATCACAACATTGAGAACAATTGTCTCTCAAGTCTCTCTCTAGTAGAATTAGAGTGTCTAATTAGAGCCACTATAATTGGATTAGACATTTTTTTAATTGGATTTCGAGGTGTCCTCTTCTAATTAGATATAGCTCTAATTATTATCCTCTCTCCCGTGTTCAGAAACTTTCAAAATCATATAGCTTTAATCGCAGTCGATTAGTGTTACCAATTAACAGCACCAAAACACTAGCTCTTTTTGTCGGTGCCGAGTCGTGGATGATAGAGCGCTGTCCGACAAACAGCCGGTTCGTGGCCTCCGCTTTGTGTTGTAGCTCAACCCGGTGCTCCTCCATTTGGCGGCGGAGCTCCTCCCCCGTCAAGGGGACGATATCTAGCCCCACTACTCCGACATGCCGACACGCTCGCACCATCGTCTGGGCCGCCAAATGCGACTGCGCCTCCGCCTCCGCCTCTACTAAGTAAGCTCCTCCGCCGTCACAGCGGCCTTATCCCTTTGAGCAGCGTGCGGGCCATGTAACGGAAGGCAAAATGGACTCTGGTGACCACGTGGCGAAAGTAATTCACAGACTGCACCTCGGGCGAATTTTTTTCGAAATCTAACTCTTTTCTGTAGCGCCCAACGCCTAGGCGCTACACCCTTCTATGTAGCGCCCACGGGCTAGGCGCTACACATCTGCATACGTGGCGCTGCGGGGCCAGCCGCCTGCCTGCGTGGCGCCTGGCAGGTGGGCCCGAGCGTGCATATGTAGCGCCTTTGCGTCGGGCGCTACACATAGAATCACTAAGCCGCGCGCGGCCCTCCCTCCCCCGACCCAAACAACACTTCTCTGTTTGGAGGAAGAGCTGCAGCTCCCCCGTCGACTCCCCTCCCTCTCCTCTCAAATCCTCAAATTAGTTGGTTTTTTCATCGAATCTTGGCTCCATCAAGTTCCTAGAGGTAATCTCCTCCATTTCCCCTTGTTTTCACCCATTGGAAACTTGTTTTTTTGGTTCATTCTTGTTTGCATCTTGGAAACCCTAGAAATTCGATTTGACCCCAATAATCCATGTTGTTAGTGGTTCTATTGCCTAGATTGTGGCTTGTATGGTTGCCTAAATGTTAGGGTTCTTATATGTTAGGGCTAGATATAAGTTAGGGTTGGGGTTCTTATATGATAGGGTTAGATACTTGTTAGGACTAGGGTTAGATTGTTTTAGGTAAAATTTATTCATTTTGTTTAGGTGGTATGCTAGGTGAAAGATTAGGAGTAGCAATATAAGTTAATTTTGCCATTAGTAATGAATTGTTTTAATTTTGCACATTGTTATCTTCATTATTTTAGGAATGTCGAGAATTGTTCATGTTCATCATGTGGACAAGGACGCATTCATGAAAGGTGATTTGGAACCGGATCCGGGTGAGATATCCTTGGTCTTCGAGCGTAGTCCTACCTATGCGGAGGTTTTGGAACAAGTTAGAGTTGAGTTGAATTGGATGGACCGAAGTGATGAAATAGAGTTGGAGGGAAGACATAACGCGGGTCATGGATTGCACATTCGTTGGAAGTTTTTGCGTATCAACTCCGAGCTACGTTGGGTTGCATACAAGGAGACCGTGGCCGAGTCACTAGACAAGTCTCTTGAGTTATTTGCCACTAAAAAGGTTGATGCTCGTATGAACTTGGACCTCAACCGTAGTGCCTCCTCATTTCATGGTACAAGTCCAACACTCACAAACCAAGACGTAGTCTTTGAACCTCCTTGCACCCAACATGAAGTGAGGAAATTTTTTAGCCCCATTACAAATAATCAAGATGAGGCATTGAGGAGAAACAATGAGTATGGGGATGATGAGTATGAGGACAATGAGAATGGAGTCGAACTCCATGACAACAATGTTGGAGATTTGGACGCATATTATGTGCAAGAGACTATGGATCATGACATACCTTATTCTCGATGCTATGCATTGGGGTCGGATGACGAGGATTCGGATGAAGAAGTTGATGAGGATGGGTTCACGGCGAAGGAGGCGGAAGCCTTCAAGAAGGTATTGGGACGGGATCATCGAATTCCGTTGTTTCGTGATGTTAGTCTTGCGGATGAAGCCATAGTGGACGGCGGCAAGGGTATAGAGCTCAGAGCTAGACCAACTTCTTACCGGGATATGAATCATGTGGAGAGTGGGATATATCCCGGTTTGAAGTTTCCAACGTTGTTGGAATTTCAGATATGGATCAAGGAGTACGCGGTGAAGTACCATCGTCCGTTTAGAGTTGTCCATTCGGACAGAACGAAGCGTTACACGGTTGCTTGCTTGGAGGATGGATGTCCATGGATTGTGCGTGCAAAACCATTAAAAAAAGGGCCCGAATGGCACATATCTAGTTGTGCGGCAACTCACATGTGCCGACGCAAGAAGCTTGATGGCAAGAGTGCCGATGGAAAGAAAGTGAATCAGGACCACCGACAACTGACCTCCGAGTTCATCGCTTATAGGCTTTCCAACTCCATCTCGTCACTTCCAACGATGAGTATTAAGAGTGTCATGGAACTTGTGGAGAACCTTTTTCACTACAAGGTGAAGTATGGAAAGGCATGGAAGGCGAAGCAAGCCGCATTCAAGATGTTGTACGGTGACTGGGAGGAAGCATACAACCGAATCCCTAGGTTGTTGGGAGCCATGGCCGCCAGTAACCCCGGGATGGTTCATGTGGTTGAGCCTTTTGGGGAGAAAACAAGGACCCTCAACGGAAAGACTGTCCGTGTATTTGGCCGTGCATTTTGGGCATTTGAGCAATGTGTGAGTGCTTTTGAACATTGTAGACCGGTCATCTCCGTTGATGGTACGTTTTTGACAGGTCAATACATGGGCACTCTATTGGTTGCAATAGGAAATGATGCCAACAACCGTTTAGTGCCATTGGCTTTTGCTTTGGTGGATGCGGAGAAAAATGTTAATTGGGCATGGTTCTTTCATCTTTTGAGGACCAAGATATTGTTGCCTCAAAGGGAAATATGTGTCATCTCGGATCGCCATCAAGGAATTCTAAATGCGGTTGATATTGATATTCCCGGCCATGCTCCTTTGCACCATAGATGGTGCATGAGGCATTTCTGTTCGAACTTCTATAGGGAATGTGGTAGCAAGGAGTTGACTGATGATTTTCAAGATTGTTGTATGGCTTTCTCCGAAAAGCGGTTTGCAAATTTGTACAATAAACTGTTGGCTAATAGATCCCTCAACGCCGGTGGGCAAGAGTGGCTGAATAGGCACATTCACCTTACGAAGAATTGGGCAAGAGCTTTTGATGAAGATGGTCGTAGGTATGGTCAAATGACAAGCAACATGGCAGAATGCTTCAACAAGGTTCTGAAGGGTGTGCGTGCTTTGCCCGTAACCGCAATAGTTGAGTATACATTCACCAAGTTGAATGAGTATTTTCTAAAGTACTCGGAGGAAACAGATAAGCAGATTATGGGAGACAATAAGCACAAATACAAGTATGAGTTTCCTCCAAAGGTTGACAGTTTCATGCAATTTGAATCAAGGAAGGCAGACTCTCAAATAGCAACAATTTATGATAATGAGGAGTTGATTTACCAAGTTAACGAGCCTGGAGGAACCACGGCCGATGGTGTCCAACATGGAGGTCGGGCGTTTAAGGTCTCTCTCACGAATTGTGACTACACATGCGAAAGGCCACGGTTGCTTCGTCTCGCTTGCTCTCACTTGCTAACGGTGGCTCGTACCCGAAATGTGGATATTAATGTAACATCCCAGTGTTTGGGAGGTTATAAGGATCTAAATATAATATGTGCATTTGCAAAGCATGCATCTAAAAATACGGGAAATTTTGTCGCGAAAGTTTAAACTAACCAAAGTGACCAATGTTTCACTTGACATGATGAAATAGGTCTAGTTCATCTAGTCAAGAGTACATTTGGAATGATCTTTATAACAAGTATATTAAGAAACCAAATCATCTGGTTACATAAACCATAATTGGTTTTGACCAACACACACTCTCAACAACCTTAACCTCAAGTCTTTAAGTGACTTGGGATAATTCATTAGATACCTACAACCCAAAGAGGGGTGAGTACCCAAATCACACAACTGATAATCATTCCACCAATGAGTAATCCACAATTAAACCATCTCATCAACAGAGATGTTATGTCCTCTCAAACAATAACTCTTTAAGTTACCAACCATTCACACAACATCTTTCCAAATTATTTAGTACCTACTAAGTGAATCTTCACAAATAAATAACAGAGGTGCAAAAGAAACAAGTGATACAAACAAGTATTAACCCAAGTCTCACAAGTGGGAAGTAACTTAATTATCATAATAATATATTTATCGAATATGTACATATCTCATCAACCATAAAAGAAGGATCTAAAAGAATTAATAAATCTTCTTAACCTACTAATAAACCCTGATCATTACATATAACATTCCCAAATCTCTATATCTGCATTATGGATGACAAAGTAATTAAGAGTAGAATATAAAGTAAAAACATGACACCAGAGAAAACAAATAACAACTAGGAGATAAGTCATTAAGAACCAATAAGCTTTACATGTCCTTGTCTCAATCATCTTATACGAGTGAGTATCTGGAATCTCAACACATCAATGAACCATTTGATCAACTTACTACTAAGTCATCCTTCCATAAGCATTCCACACTTCTATTTAAATCTACCTTCAACAAATAAATTATCCTTGGATACAATTAAGGAGTAACAACAAATTATAATCTCTAGTAGAGAAAGTAAAATTGAAAACTAAGTAAACGAATCATGTATGATATAAGAACATATCTTATGTGAAATAAAATAAGAAGTTTATGGAAGGATAATAAAAGCATGAAGTAATTCTTAATCTAGATCTTGTTATGTTCTCTAGACCATTCTATCTTGTTTCCAATCTTCTCTAAACCATTCTGCAAGAGAAGCAACTCACAGGAAAGGAGGAACTACCACAGGAAGATCTTCAAGAAGATTATTTAGAGTGTTCTAGAAGTGCTACTCAATCTATTATAAGGGTATTTGGAAACTCTTATATTTTGATATGATCTTATTAACACTCTTGAAACAGTGTGATACTCCAATGTTAGTGTTATATAGAAGTAGTTTGGTAACAAGTTCTAGACCTTGTTAACAGATCACTTTTGTATACTCAAACACTTGAGTGTCTTACACAAATAAACATAAGATCATATAACCTAATACATCTCATCCAATTGTATATGAGTAGTAATTTGGAGGCAAGTCTGGCCCACTTGTTAACAAATTCTTCTTATATGCATATGGTAAATTGATGTCATAAAACAAGCCTACATTCTTCTATAATCTTCTAAGTAAAATCTTTGCTTGGAATAACTGTTTGTTCTCACCACAAGGGTGAGATAGTTGAAGATTGAATCCAAGAGATGATATTACTTGCAATTGACACAAGGTGAAAACAGAAGACCACAAGAAGCAACACTGCCTCAGTATGGGATCATAAGAAATTATCCAGTGAATCATTAGGATATAATAGAGAACCAATAACCTCTGTCAAGCTCATTAGAGATGATAAACTCATAATAATATTTTTAATGGAAACAAATATCAAGTATGGGATAATAACAAGCCATTACATCCACATGTCTTGATATGTGGAGATAGATGAAAACAAGCTTAAAACCTTGTTTTCCAAATCCTTTTCATATGTAAGACTAACAGATGATAACAAATATTCAACCTGATATAACCATACAAATGATTTCATGTCCTTAAACAACATGAGATAGTACCCACACTTGGAAACTGGTGGAAAACAAACAAATAAGATTCCAAAACCACACATGTTTTCCATTTGATCAAGTACTGAAAACAGTAAACATAGAATACACATACCTCAGTAAAATGTCAACCAATCTTGCTCAGAGTTTCAATTAGGA
The DNA here is from genome assembly GCA_028641055.1 of Alopecurus myosuroides. NCBI lineage: Eukaryota > Viridiplantae > Streptophyta > Magnoliopsida > Poales > Poaceae > Alopecurus > Alopecurus myosuroides. The sequence continues at coordinate 87,249,317 of CM054063.1, read as the reverse complement.
AAATAACAAAGTCCATAAAATAAAACAAATCTATTTCTTACTCAAAAGCATTGGGTATGTCATGGAATAAAATATCCTAATTGGGTGCATTTCATCACTATATATAAAAACACTACTCACTAGTGTTATTAAACCATTTTCCATAAGGGATTATAACTAAAAGTGTCCAACTATGATACACCACCTTGGTATCCATAAGATGGAGTGTGTACTTTTATTAAACATGCTTTACCATAATTTTAAAACCATTAAATAAATTAAGTAGAGGGAAAACAACAAAAATCACTTAATCTAGCACCCTAAATAAAAAATACAAAAATTCCTCCAATTCACCAAAACAAAACATGGTGAGATTGCAAATTTGATAAGCTTTCCAAATATATTTTTTATTAATTTTTATCTTCACAAAAAGGTCCTGAAAACATAGGTTTCTTCCCAGTTTTAGTAATAAAAGGACTAAGTTGTAAATAGCTGAAACTTCAGGGGGTTATTGAAAACTGCCTTTATGTTTTCCTTTCTTCTTCCTCTGCCAGAAGGCAGAGGAGAAGGCATGCTGTCCTCCTCGCCGCTGCCACCTCTCCTCGGCCGCCCTTCCGTTGGATAAGAGGCAGGAGAGGCCGTGCTACGCTTGCTCACTCTCTCTTCTCCCTCACCCTCTGTCTCTCTCTCTGTAAGAAAAACAAACGAAAACCTAACCCTAGACCTCACGGCCGTCGCTCGTCGCCGTCGTCTCCGGCCAAAGCTGGCCTGTTTGAGAGCTCCATTAGCTTCGCGAAGTCCTCCTCTACATCCTCGTTGAGTATCGCTTCCAGGGATGCCCGGGAGGAGGCGAATCGGGTCATCCCTTACAACTCCGGCCGCCGGCCAATTCTGGATGCCGCCGGCGATTCCGACCTCGCCGTGCTCCATCGACTGCATCATCACGCTCACGGTGAGCTGCTGCAGCTTGTACTGCCCTCCATTCAGTTAATCCGCGTCGATTCCGTGGAGTTCATCGTGTTCCGCCGCCGGTTGCCGCGCCACCACTCGCCGCCGGCCACCCCACGACCATATGGTCCAATCGCCACCACCCCTAGACTCCACAAGTCATCCTCCACCTACTAGTACCAACGAATCCTACCAATTTGCGAAGAATCCATCGATTTGATATTCACAGTAGGAATTCCCAATTCGGATGACACAGGCATGATGTCATCATGACGTAATATCCCTTTTCCTTTTATTCCTTTTAATTAAAACTGAATATGACAAGGCTGGCCCACCTGTCAATTTGAATTCTGGCAGAAATTAAATTAAACTTCATAATTCAATAACTTTTAATTCCATAATCAGAAAAATATAAATAACATATGAAAATGTTTAGAAAAATATAATCTATTTGTTTATCAACTTTAAATAAATATTTGATAAAGTTTAAAATTAAACATTTTCTGAATTAAATTAAATCATTTAAAATAGAGAAAAATAATAAATAATTCATAAAATCAGAAAAATACAAGTTATATACCAAAATGCTCAAAATGATAAATGCAATTCATCTATGATGTTTTCATAGTCATTCGACCATGTTTTCATGTGTGCAATATTTTTCCTAATCATTTAATTCATTTAAAATTAATAAATTAATATCTTATTCAAATAGTTTCAGAATACTTCAAATGAGGTATCAAATTAAAGAGAAAAACATTTTCAACTCAAATATGTCAAACACGAAACATTTTGTTTAACTTATAAACTTGTTTCTAAGGGATTAATGGAATTCTATAATATTTCATTATAACCAGTAATAACTACCTTAATATCGTTTTCTAATTAATAAAACCCTCATGTTTTCACACCTACTAAAACCTATCATCACAAGTTATTAGCAAGTATTGTGATGATAGAGTTAGTTGTATTAGTTCCTCATTTTCAAATAAACTTGATATCATTATCTCTATACTCTAGAACCTAAAATCAAATGTGTTTATTATCTTCTCTGTAGTTGTTTTCCCATATAATAGTGTTCTCAAGTTTGATCATGTGATAACTATTTATAACCTAAACCTAATAACAATTGTGTGGTAAGTAAAAGTAAAACCCATGTAAGTCTAAAACCAGTAGTAACAACATCACCACGAGTAACAAAACAACTCACCTAAAACCTGTGTGATTAACTTATCGTATCGATCATGGCTTGCACTTGTAAGTTGGGGTATTGTCCAGGGTAATTCACGATGCATCTCATTACTATGCATGTATCATCTTGCCAGTGTTTTCTGTAGTCCTTACCGGGACTATTTTGCTATCTTTCAGATGTTTGGATTTTTCTACGCAACCCTCGAACCCCGAAGACCTGGAGTATTATTGTTATTTCAATCTCAGGCAAGTTCATCACTTGCTCATATCCTTTGCAGTACTTCATAACAAACTATTTGCAAAAACCCTATCGTATTACCACTTGTGCTCAAAAGAATGCATGATCCTATTTTTATAATAATATGACTAATTGAATGGCTACCCGAGTGGTAGTGTTCTGTTTGGTGGGCGGATGGAACCATGGTAAGATGAATAGGTCAAAGGAAGGTTCCATCTGCACGGGAACGTATTACCTAGGAATTAATCACAACTGCCGTCAGGATTCTTGCGCCGTAAATTCGCGTTGACCATGGATCTTCTATGGGGGGAGTAAGTCAGCCGTGATACTTTTCTCGTTCGCATGTCAACGGACTGCCAGAGACGTACGCTGTAGGTCTTGCGGGACTACATGCACATGGGCGGGAGCCCTTACGTCCCACGGGCTCTGGGGTCTATGAGTGTCTGCCAGGGGCGCGTAGATCTCCATCGTGAGGGGTGGAATCAGGCGTTCAACCTGCTGGCAGAAATGGGTGGGCATGCGTTGTGCGGAGAAGCACGGTTTGGCTTGGACCAACAACCGGGCCCCACACCTGAGTGGGAGTGGACAGGAATGTACACCTGGTTGTGCAACATGGTCTTGGTCGTCCATGGGTAAAGTAACGCACCTCTGCAGAGTGTAAAAGGATGTGGCATGTTACCCCTTGTTCCGGGAAGGAGCTGCGAACGCCGCAGGAAAGGCAACTCCATGAAAGTTCTAATCCTGTGAAGATCTGGCGGGCATAGTTTTCAGAATTAAAAGCAACCTCTTGAAGAAAGATTTACAAAAACCTTGCATTAGTTTATGACTCTTTCGAGTCTAAAGCTGTAGTTAGTGCATCAACCAACCACTATATATCATGAACTTGTTGAGTAACGCTCGTTACTCATTCTATCCCGTTTGACCCCTTCTTAGAGTTGAAGCCTATGGAAGTCGTCATCGTGAAGCCATCGCTACCTCATGAAGCTAGGTGGGGTGATCTACTACTTAGTCGGTAAAAGCATCATCATCAACAACGCTGGTGGAGGACAAGCTATCAAGGTGTAGGTAGAGTCCATTCTTGGACTTAGTAGTTACAAGCCATAGATTAGGGCTGACATCAGCCGTAGTGGATTAGGTTCTGAGCTAGAGTTCTTCTCCGGCTTGGAGCTTCGAATTGCTTCTTCTGATGTTTCAATTGCAGGCGATCTTCTTGATTCTTCAAGGAGATTCTCACGATTTTGTAATGAAGTTTGTATCCTATAGTTTTGCCTGGACCCGCTGTGTTTCTGTTGTACCACTCTGAGAGATGTAATATTCACAGATAAGTCCTTCTGTGATTATTATGTCACCGACTTGCGCACTACACATGCAGTGGTGTGCTGGGTCACCACATATGGTATCAGAGCGAAGCGATCTTAGGTCTAAAACCTTTTAGGAGATCTGTAGGTTGATAAAGATTATAGGAAGTCATCTTATCTAAACCACATTTCCTACAACTATGATGATCATTCACTTGAGAATGATATAAGCATACTTGTATAGAATGTTCTTACTCAACTGAGTAAATCTACTTATCTATTTTCCTTTATACCTAGGTATGAATAGTTAGAAGTTTATCAGGTATCAGTGTTATTGAGAAAAACAAAGTTCTGACATAGTCAGAAATGATTAAGTCAAAGTGATGATTACCCCATTCTATGAATGAATAGGATGGAGTATAACATGGTATAGAGTACGTATAAGACTCGTCAAGAAGGGATGTTCAAGAATCATAAAGAGTCATTAGACCATGGTAACTATGGGGTACATATCATATCCTTAGTTATCAACTCTAGAGGTGAATCATTATAATATAGTATAGTATAGAACTAGGAGAAGGCATAAACATGGATGGAAGTTGCATCACTACTCCTACGATGTGATCAACACCATGAAGGATCAAAATATGCCATGAGAAGCTTAATCATAATCAAGAGGTAGTATTTAAATTTACATAATGCTTAGTCCTATATGGAACCAACTTAGACAAACAACTACTATAGGATCAATTTGTCTTAGTTTATTCCATTGCAGTAAGGCATGCAATTGGAGTAATTACCTGGGCAAAGAGTGGTTGTGTAGAATAGGATTATAGGGTACTATATACCTACTTGTAGTGTATAGCATTTAAGAGCCTTGGTACTTGAGATGTTTTACTCTAAGTACTTTTATTTCACAGGCTTTTGATGCATGAGTGATAACTGCATTTGGGATTTATTGCTTCTTATTTGGATCTTTGATTGAATAGATCTGTACATGAAGATTGAATTTGATGTGCATATGCATGTGCAAACATTGAGTTCTATCTTGATGTTACTGGTCTAGAGGGTTTAGGATTAGTATGAGAGCGGTCTGAAATATCAGCTGATTGAAGCAACCACCAAAGCTCTGGAAGACTAGAAAGTCAAGAAGCCAGAAGTCAATGAAGCCACTGATGGGAATGGACCACATTCCACATCTTATTTGGAGTTGGTGATATACTTCATCAACACATGGAGATCTACCACAAGTGATGCCAAGAAAATAACATCAGTAGTTATATCCTAGAAGGAAATATGTAGAAGTTCGATAGGTTAACTTATAGAGTCTTTCCGTAGAAGTCAAAACCTAAAGATGTAGAAGGACGATAGGAAGTAACCAATGGAATAGGTTATAGTCACCTGTAGGAAAAAGTTAAAACTCGAGGAAACTCGAAGATATTTTTACTAATTAGAAGCGTCTAAGTCAGTGTACACTACTTTGTACAAGTTTCTTTGAAAAATCTTTATCTTGAGACCATTAGATTGAACCAAATGGAGTCCTAAACATAGACAATACCCATTGTACCGGAAGAATCTTATTGGTTATTCATCACCTGGTGAATGTACCAAGTGTGCTTCAAAAAGTTGTGAGGGATAGGAAACCATACTTATTCATCGGAGAACGAAACTTGGTATCCACTATGTGGTGGAAATACCATGTGTTCTTCGTGAGACTATTAGGAAGGCCTAGTAGCAAAACAGAGTTGTTGTAACAACAAGCAAAATATTAGATCATAGTGCGAGACATTGGAAGGTGAACAATCAAGACAAGAGGCTATACATGCCAAGGACAAGACAAGAAAACATATGTGAAGATTCAACGGTCTACAGAAGTTCTCTCTACATATCTTTACGTGAGAGAGGTTGAACTTCGGGACGAAGTTCTTGTTAAGGGGGAGATACTGTAACATCCCAGTGTTTGGGAGGTTATAAGGATCTAAATATAATATGTGCATTTGCAAAGCATGCATCTAAAAATACGGGAAATTTTGGCGCGAAAGTTTAAACTAACCAAAGTGACCAATGTTTCACTTGACATGATGAAATAGGTCTAGTTCATCTAGTCAAGAGTACATTTGGAATGATCTTTATAACAAGTATATTAAGAAACCAAATCATCTGGTTACATAAACCATAATTGGTTTTGACCAACACACACTCTCAACAACCTTAACCTCAAGTCTTTAAGTGACTTGGGATAATTCATTAGATACCTACAACCCAAAGAGGGGTGAGTACCCAAATCACACAACTGATAATCATTCCACCAATGAGTAATCCACAATTAAACCATCTCATCAACAGAGATGTTATGTCCTCTCAAACAATAACTCTTTAAGTTACCAACCATTCACACAACATCTTTCCAAATTATTTAGTACCTACTAAGTGAATCTTCACAAATAAATAACAGAGGTGCAACAGAAACAAGTGATACAAACAAGTATTAACCCAAGTCTCACAAGTGGGAAGTAACTTAATTATCATAATAATATATTTATCGAATATGTACATATCTCCTCAACCATAAAAGAAGGATCTAAAAGAATTAATAAATCTTCTTAACCTACTAATAAACCCTGATCATTACATATAACATTCCCAAATCTCTATATCTGCATTATGGATGACAAAGTAATTAAGAGTAGAATATAAAGTAAAAACATGACACCAGAGAAAACAAATAACAACTAGGAGATAAGTCATTAAGAACCAATAAGCTTTACATGTCCTTGTCTCAATCATCTTATACGAGTGAGTATCTGGAATCTCAACACATCAATGAACCATTTGATCAACTTACTACTAAGTCATCATTCCATAAGCATTCCACACTTCTATTTAAATCTACCTTCAACAAATAAATTATCCTTGGATACAATTAAGGAGTAACAACAAATTATAATCTCTAGTAGAGAAAGTAAAATTGAAAACTAAGTAAACCAATCATGTATGATATAAGAACATATCTTATGTGAAATAAAATAAGAAGTTTATGGAAGGATAATAAAAGCATGAAGTAATTCTTAATCTAGATCTTGTTATGTTCTCTAGACCATTCTATCTTGTTTCCAATTTTCTCTAAACCATTCTGCAAGAGAAGCAACTCACAAGAAAGGAGGAACTACCACAGGAAGATCTTCAAGAAGATTATTTAGAGTGTTCTAGAAGTGCTACTCAATCTATTATAAGGGTATTTGGAAACTCTTATATTTTGATATGATCTTATTAACACTCTTGAAACAGTGTGATACTCCAATGTTAGTGTTATATAGAAGTAGTTTGGTAACAAGTTCTAGACCTTGTTAACAGATCACTTTTGTATACTCAAACACTTGAGTGTCTTACACAAATAAACATAAGATCATATAACCTAGTACATCTCATCCAATTGTATATGAGTAGTAATTTGGAGGCAAGTCTGGCCCACTTGTTAACAAATTCTTCTTATATGCATATGGTAAATTGATGTCATAAAACAAACCTACATTCTTCTATAATCTTCTAAGTAAAATCTTTGCTTGGAATAACTGTTTGTTCTCACCACAAGGGTGAGATAGTTGAAGATTGAATCCAAGAGATGATATTACTTGCAATTGACACAAGGTGAAAACAGAAGACCACAAGAAGCAACACTGCCTCAGTATGGGATCATAAGAAATTATCCAGTGAATCATTAGGATATAATAGAGAACCAATAACCTCTGTCAAGCTCATTAGAGATGATAAACTCATAATAATATTTTTAATGGAAACAACTATCAAGTATGGGATAATAACAAGCCATTACATCCACATGTCTTGATATGTGGAGATGGATGAAAAATGGCTTAAAACCTTGTTTTCCAAATCCTTTTCATATGTAAGACTAACAGATGATAACAAATATTCAACCTGATATAACCATACAAATGATTTCATGTCCTTAAACAACATGAGATAGTACCCACACTTGGAAACTGGTGGAAAACAAACAAATAAGATTCCAAAATCACACATGTTTTCCATTTGATCAAGTACTGAAAACAGTAAACATAGAATACACATACCTCAGTAAAATGTCAACTAATCTTGCTCAGAGTTTCAATTAGGAAAATAACAAAGTCCATAAAATAAAACAAATCTATTTCTTACTCAAAAGCAATGGGTATGTCATGGAATAAAATATCCTAATTGGGTGCATTTCATCACTATATATAAAAACACTACTCACTAGTGTTATTAAACCATTTTCCATGAGGGATTATAACTAAAAGTGTCCAACTATGATACACCACCTTGGTATCCACAAGATGGAGTGTGTACTTTTATTAAAATTGCTTTACCATAATTTTAAAACCATTAAATAAATTAAGTAGAGGGAAAACAACAAAAATCACTTAATCTAGCACCCTAAATAAAAAATACAAAAATTCCTCCAATTCACCAAAACAAAACATGGTGAGATTGCAAATTTGATAAGCTTTCCAAATATATTTTTTATTAATTTTTATCTTCACAAAAAGGTCCTAAAAACATAGGTTTCTTCCCAGTTTTAGTAATAAAAGGACTAAGTTGTAAATAGCTGAAACTTCAGGGGGTTATTGAAAACTGCCTTTATGTTTTCCTTTCTTCTTCCTCTGCCAGAAGGCAGAGGAGAAGGCGTGCTGTCCTCCTCGCCGTTGCCACCTCTCCTCGGCCGCCCTTCCGTTGGATAAGAGGCAGGAGAGGCCGTGCTACGCTTGCTCACTCTCTCTTCTCCCTCACCCTCTGTCTCTCTCTCTGTAAGAAAAACAAACGAAAACCTAACCCTAGACCTCACGGCCGCCGCTCGTCGCCGTCGTCTCCGGCCACGGCTGGCCTGTTTGAGAGCTCCATTAGCTTCGCGAAGTCCTCCTCTACATCCTCGTTGAGTATCGCTTCCAGGGATGCCCGGGAGGAGGCGAATCGGGTCATCCCTTACAACTCCGGCCGCCGGCCAATTCTGGATGCCGCCGGCGATTCCGACCTCGCCGTGCTCCATCGACTGCATCATCACGCTCACGGTGAGCTGCTGCAGCTTGTACTGCCCTCCATTCAGTTAATCCGCGTCGATTCCGTGGAGTTCATCGTGTTCCGCCGCCGGTTGCCGCGCCACCACTCGCCGCCGGCCACCCCACGACCATATGGTCCAATCGCCACCACCCCTAGACTCCACAAGTCATCCTCCACCTACTAGTACCAACGAATCCTACCAATTTGCGAAGAATCCATCGATTTGATATTCACAGTAGGAATTCCCAATTCGGATGACACAGGCATGACGTCATCATGACGTAATATCCCTTTTCCTTTTATTCCTTTTAATTAAAACTGAATATGACAAGGCTGGCCCACCTGTCAATTTGAATTCTGGCAGAAATTAAATTAAACTTCATAATTCAATAACTTTTAATTCCATAATCAGAAAAATATAAATAACATATGAAAATGTTTAGAAAAATATAATCTATTTATTTATCAACTTTAAAAATATATTTGATAAAGTTTAAAATTAAACATTTTCTGAATTAAATTAAATCATTTAAAATAGAGAAAAATAATAAATAATTCATAAAATCAGAAAAATACAAGTTATATACCAAAATGCTCAAAATGATAAATGCAATTCATCTATGATGTTTTCATACTCATTCGACCATGTTTTCATGTGTGCAATATTTTTCCTAATCATTTAATTCATTTAAAATTAATAAATTAATATCTTATTCAAATAGTTTCAGAATACTTCAAATGAGGTATCAGATTAAAGAGAAAAACATTTTCAACTCAAATATGTCAAACACGAAACATTTTGTTTAACTTATAAACTTGTTTCTAAGGGATTAATGGAATTCTATAATATTTCATTATAACCAGTAATAACTACCTTAATATCGTTTTCTAATTAATAAAACCCTCATGTTTTCACACCTACTAAAACCTATCATCACAAGTTATTAGAAAGTATTGTGATGATAGAGTTAGTTGTATTAGTTCCTCATTTTCAAATAAACTTGATATCATTAGCTCTATACTCTAGAACCTAAAATCAAATGTGTTTATTATCTTCTTCGTAGTTGTTTTCCCATATAATAGTGTTCTCAAGTTTGATCATGTGATAACTATTTATAACCTAAACCTAATAACAATTGTGTGGTAAGTAAAAGTAAAACCCATGTAAGTCTAAAACCAGTAATAACAACATCACCACGAGTAACAAAACAACTCACCTAAAACCTGTGTGATTAACTTATCGTATCGATCATGGCTTGCACTTGTAAGTTGGGGTATTGTCCAGGGTAATTCACGATGCATCTCATTACTATGCATGTATCATCTTGTCAGTGTTTTCTGTAGTCCTTACCGGGACTATTTTGCTATCTTTCAGATGTTTGGATTTTTCTACGCAACCCTCGAACCCCGAAGACCTGGAGTATTATTGTTATTTCAATCTCAGGCAAGTTCATCACTTGCTCATATCCTTTGCAGTACTTCATAACAAACTATTTGCAAAAACCCTATCGTATTACCACCTGTGCTCAAAAGAATGCATGATCCTATTTTTATAATAATATGACTAATTGAATGACTACCCGAGTGGTAGTGTTCTGTTTGGTGGGCGGATGGAACCATGGTAAGATGAATAGGTCAAAGGAAGGTTCCATCTGCACGGGAACGTATTACCTAGGAATTAATCACAACTGCCGTCAGGATTCTTGCGCCGTAAATTCGCGTTGACCATGGATCTTCTATGGGGGGAGTAAGTCAGCCGTGATACTTTTCTCGTTCGCATGTCAACGGACTGCCAGAGACGTACGCTGTAGGTCTTGCGGGACTACATGCACATGGGTGGGAGCCCTTACATCCCACGGGCTCTGGGGTCTATGAGTGTCTGCCAGGGGCGCGTAGATCTCCATCGTGAGGGGTGGAATCAGGCGTTCAACCCGCTGGCAGAAATGGGTGGGCATGCGTTGTGCGGAGAAGCACGGTTTGGCTTGGACCAACAACCGGGCCCCACACCTGAGTGGGAGTGGACAGGAATGTACACCTGGTTGTGCAACATGGTCTTGGTCGTCCATGGGTAAAGTAACGCACCTCTGCAGAGTGTAAAAGGATGTGGCATGTTACCCCTTGTTCCGGGAAGGAGCTGCGAACGCCGCAGGAAAGGCAACTCCATGAAAGTTCTAATCCTGTGAAGATCTGGCGGGCATAGTTTTCAGAATTAAAAGCAACCTCTTGAAGAAAGATTTACAAAAAACCTTGCATTAGTTTATGACTCTTTCGAGTCTAAAGCTGTAGTTAGTGCATCAACCAACCACTATATATCATGAACTTGTTGAGTAACGCTCGTTACTCATTCTATCCCGTTTGACCCCTTCTTAGAGTTGAAGCCTATGGAAGTCGTCATCGTGAAGCCATCACTACCTCATGAAGCTAGGTGGGGTGATCTACTACTTAGTCGGTAAAAGCATCATCATCAACAACGTTGGTGGAGGACAAGCTATCAAGGTGTAGGTAGAGTCCATTCTTGGACTTAGTAGTTACAAGCCATAGATTAGGGCTGACATCAGCCATAGTGGATTAGGTTCTGAGCTAGAGTTCTTCTCCGGCTTGGAGCTTCGAATTGCTTCTTCTGATGTTTCAATTGCAGGAGATCTTCTTGATTCTTCAAGGAGATTCTCACGATTTTGTAATGAAGTTTGTATCCTATAGTTTTGCCTGGACCCGCTGTGTTTCTGTTGTACCACTCTGAGAGATGTAATATTCACGGATAAGTCCTTCTGTGATTATTATGTCACCGACTTGCGCACTACACATGCAGTGGTGTGCTGGGTCACCACAATTAATCACCCACTCACAGTTAGACATTCCGAATTCTCTATTGTGACGACCAAAAAAACATGGGCTCCTAGATTTCATCCATACCTTGACCGATCACAATGGCCAGAGTATCATGGAATTCAACTATGGCCCGATCCGATATGGAAGGTGATCAAACGGGGAATACAGAAGACAAAGCGTTTTAGGGGTGACATGAACGGTTGGGGCCGTGGTGGGAGAGAATGCCGCAACGACCAATTCCAAGAGCCTCGTGTGAGAACACGTTGTGGGAAGTGCAATGTTGTGGGGCACAACTCAAGAAAATGCACCCAAGGAAATAGAGCAAAAAGAAATGAAACTAGCACAAGCCAACATGTTGGTAGCCAACCAAGAAACAGCCAACATGGTACTCCTAGCCAACCTTGTGGGGGTGGTCCTAGCCAACAAGCTTCTAATAGCCAACAAGCTTCAACACAACAAAGAGTGAGCCAACAAGCTTCTACTAGCCAACAAGCTCCTAGACAACAAAGAGGGAGACAACTTGGCCTTCGGAGAGGCCAAGGTGCATTTAGAGGACGTGGTGGCTATGGAGGCCATGGCGGTGGTAGAAGAGAGAGTATAATAGGATACCTACGTGGACCATATCTGTATGTACATTATTTTTTGTTTTGCATTACTATTGTTTCTACTTTTGCCTTCTTACTATTGTTCGTACTTTTGCCTTCTTACTATTGTTCATACTTTTTCCTTCTTACTAACTTATATCTTTTGTAGGTATGGCGGCGTCTCAACCCAACAAGGCACCAATGAAATGGGTGGATGACTCGGACGATGAAGGCGAGAAGACGAACTTTTTGGAGGTGGGTTTGAGGAGGGTGAAAGAGCAAGATGCTAAGGAACGTCCGAGGAAGAAGAGAGAAGAGGAAGAAGCGAAGATGGAGGAAAGATTACAAATGAGGATGAACCAGTCTTGAGAGCTTCCTCCACACACAGCTCAAATTCGGTTATATATTTCTTATGGTGTCTCTCCCAATTTGTCACCTTTCTCTGTTTCCTCCGGTCCAACCTGCATTTCAAAATACCAACACGGGAGTCATATCAACAAATAGAAAAAGAACCAAGTTACGAACGAAACATATGTCATTTAATCTTACTCATGAAGCAACTTGTATGTGTCCTTCCACTCTGGTGGGTGAGCCTGAAACAACCCAAACTGCCTCAAAACGCGGTGTGGCAAGTGAAACTCAATCGCCCAATTGCATATCAACGGGCACCGCATAAGCCATAAAGCTTGTTCCTCCATGCACATTGGGTTCAACTCATAAGCACGCAAGACACCAAAACTGTTCCCCTTCCCATAAGGCTCCCAATCCACCTGCAGCATAGCACGTCGACATCAATTAGAAGGAAGATACAAACAATGTGAGCGAGTCATTTTAGGATGAATACTTACTTGCTCGGGAGTAAGCGCATCAAACTCGTTCATGTACTGCCTATACATGTTATCTGTATCGCTGTGCGCCTCCGATACAGTGTCGTACTTGTATGCCTAAGTTGCGCGGCGTAGAGGGTGGTTCCCATATGCTTCCCAATCAACCCAATTTATTTCTCTCGGACGTCCAACTGGTATACGATCCCAGCTCCACACGGAGAGTAGAAGCATAGAACCACCAACTCCGCAACTTGCCGTAGTCCTACGACAAGCATCGTCCAGCTGCACATAATGGCAAGCAAAGTCAATACATGTTCAACATGGATATCAAGAAACATTATAATTTACCAACTTATTACCTGCCGATACAAGTAGGCAAGTGCAGCACTCCCCCAGCTCCATCCATAATCAAATATGGTCAACGCCTTAAGCCACATCCATGGAGCGTTCCTCCCATTGCCGTCAGCAAACAGACACCTACTAATAACATACCACATGTACACGCGAGCGTACGTCTTCACCAAGTCGTCATCGGCTCCTTCAGGGCAAGTTTTGTACTTCTCTACTATCCATGTGTAAGGAGCGCCGGCGGAGACTCTCCCTTTACTCGGGTCGGCAGGCTCCGGTGGAACATCACCAATAAGATCAAACATCTGCTGACGCCACCCTTCAGAATCGGTGTCCATAGCTACAGGCTTCCCGTCAATAGGAAGAGCAAGGATCATGGAAACATCCTGGAGTGTGACAGTCATCTCGCCGGTACGGAGGTGGAAACTGTGTGTCTCCGACCTCCACCGGTCGATGAGAGCGGTAAGTGCAGCCGCGTTGAAGTTTGGGGTAGACCGGCTAACAAGTTGGATGAAAGGGAGGGGCCCGGCCATCTCGATGTACGAAGTGTACCGCTCATCATACGGCATTTCTTTGTCGCCGGAGACCCCATGATACCGAATCTTCAAAGGTTTAAGTTCCTGCAAACATACAAGTTAAATAGTTAGAACATATCCAACACATTTGCTAGAGCACGACATTACAAAACATTAAAGTCCACAAATAATCATCTTACCATCCTCTTCTCCGATATCATATAGGCCCGGTGTTTAACATCATAGAAATCATCGAGTAACCATACCATCCTACATATTCCAAATCATTGTGAGTATCCCACACTTTAATTGCACGGAAAATTTCCACACATTTTCATAGCAACAACCAAATAATCTAACATACAAATTTGGTTTCTAAACTAAAATAACCTACTAGATTGTTACCAATGTAAACTATTGCTACCCTAATGCTAAAGATAATTCAAACAAGTCATTACTCCATACCAAAATCAAATCCAACTAGAAACTAGGGTTCCACCGAAATTGCTATCTGGAGGTCAAATCTGAGAAAATTTATGGATGAAAATAGGGGATCAGAGGAGAAATACCTGGGCAAAGCACTAGGGAAGCAAATCCCTTCACTTTTCCTTCAGATGTGGATGGATTTGAGCAAGATTTAGAGAGGGGGAGGAGGAAACGCCATTGCTGCTCGTGTTCGTCTTCTGTTCTGTTTGCTGCTGGGAAGATACAGAGAAGGGCGGGTCGCGCGCGGCTTAGTGATTCTATGTGTAGCGCCCGGCGCAAAGGCGCTACACATGCACGCTCGGGCCCACCTGCCAGGCGCCACGCAAGCAGGCGGCTGGCCCCGTAGCGCCATGTATGCAGATGTGTAGCGCGTAACCCGTGGACGCTACATAGAAGGGTGTAGCGCCTAGGCGTTGGGCGCTACAGAAAATGGTTAGATTTCGAATTTTTTTCGCCCCGAGGTGCAGTCTGTGAATTACTTTCCCCACCTGGTCACCAGAGTCTATTTTGCCGTAACGGAACGGGTGACGGGTATCGCAACCGTATGGCATGGTCTAAGCTCCTCCTACCAAACGAGGCGGAAAAGGGGTGCAAAATAGACTCTGCCGACCGTCACTGCGGAGATGGAGATCGGACGGTGGAGATTATGTTGGTGGTGCAGGGCAACGTCCCAACCCTAACCGGGAGCCTATAAATAGAAAAGAAATCCTCCCTCCCAGACACACAACAAGCCCAGCCGCCAGCCAGCAGCAGTGCATCCCTTCCCCCTGTCCCCTATCAAACTATACCAATCTCCACCCGTTGGAATTTGTTATTTCTCCTTCCGATTGTTTTCGATATGCTTTTGTTTTTCTCAATCTCTGCCCGTTCTCCGTTGATGATCCATATTATACTTTCGTTCTTCTGAAATTCTCAGTGTGGAAGAACTGGAGACCTGAACTGAGGAGACTGCATCAGTTTTATGTTTTGATTTTTCTGTCTGTATCTCGTTTTCGTGTACAAATCGCAGGTTGGTATTGAAGTATCCCGGTGATGACTTGTGATGTTAAAGTAGTGGCCTGATTCATACGTTGATGAGATCTATATTATCACCTAGAGGGATCTGTAACAACCGGCCTATCTTGTTTCGTATTTTGGTTTTTTTCCCCAGAAATTTCTAGTGTTTTCTCTAATCCTGGTTTCTCCCGATGACTGGACAATTTTAAGTTTCAGCCTTGTCTGAAAAAATATCAATCTGTTGACACATCTATGCAAGTGTTCTGAGGGTGTCTTGGCATTGTTTTAATCTCGATTTTTCGCCTATCTTAGATCTAAACTTTTATGTATTCCGATGATGATGAAACTAAATACTTTCGTTCTTCTAAGGCGCCATGGCGCGGTGCGGAAGCAATTTGGAGACCTGAACTGAGGAATTACATTAGTTTTCGTAGAGATTTCCTTAGGCAGTTGATGTTGCTTCACATCTGGAAGGATGGCCTTATGTTCAGTTTGGTCATCCTGTAGAGGGAAGCATAGATGAACGGAAACACCGGCCAGCATTAAACAGCACGACGCTCTATTAAACCGCGTTGTGTTACCTGTCTTCTGGTACACTTGTAAAATCCTCTTCCATAAGGTTTATTTTCTTGTTTTGTAGTTGAAATCAGCTTGGTTGATGCAGATGAGGAAACACGAGTTTATGGGTAATTTGCGTCTGAGGCATTTCTATGATGTCACACTCTTTTCACCTTGGAGATCTGATGCATCCTTTCCTTGCTTTTGTTTTTTGTCAGAATTTTTGATTTTTTTGGGCGAGATGAGGATTAAGACATTTTTTTGATGGATGGTATGATGTCCAAAGAATCATGTATTAGCTCTATCTGATCGTATGCCCTACGGAATATTGTATGTAGGTCAATCTTTTTTGTAATTTGTAGTTGATGCATATGAGGAGACACAAGTTTTATGGGTAATTTGCGTCTGAGGCATTTCTGTGATGTCACACTCTTTTCACCTTGGAGATCTGATGCATCTTTTCATAAAATCTCGTATTTTGGTTAATGGTTTTAGTATGGTAGGGATGAGATGATGAATGAGATTAATTTCCCTATTGGTTTGATTGGCTGATATGATGGCCCAAATACTGAACCGAATCTGATCATCCTTCCCAACAAAATTCTGTTTTTGGTAGATGAATTTGTTTGACACAGATTCTGGTGGTTCTTTGATCTGGACGACCTGATCTGATGGAGATAGCGCCCGCAGGCATGTATGAGCAGCTGACATCTCAGACGACTTGAGCTGTATCTACAGCTGTTCTTGTATTTTGTGTCTGTATCTTAGTAGAATCTGTTGACGAAAAATATGTGATGAATTTCTGAGTTCCTGATGATGTGATGAAGTCAGCTGTTCTTGTATTTTGTGTCTGTATCTCGTAGTTGATGAAAACTATGTGATGTAATTCTGTGTTCCCAATGGTTTACTATGTGATGAAATGGCATCCCATACATGGAATAATTTTGAATTGTTATTTCTAAGATACATAGTTAATCCCAAACTATGTATTTTGTGGTAATCGTGGAGTTGCCGCAGGAGGTCAGTACGAAAGGAGCAGTCACTTTGCTCAAAGCTCTCCTTGTCGGATCTCCCCAATTCGAATTGTTGAGCTAGGCTTGGATCTCATTCACTTCGAATTGTTGATGACAACGATCTTCTCTGCCCATCTTTGTTCCTACTTTGGCCTCCTGCTCTTGGCGTAGGCGGTCTGCTCAATCATGAGTTCGTTGAGGTGGCGTGACCTTGTCCGGGATGAAGTTGTCGCAGGTTGGCGCGTATGGCGCATCATTGAGGTGACGGTGGGGACCTCGTCGGGACGAATCGTTGCGGGTCATAGAGTCGATGAAGAGGGCAGGGTTGTACACCGTCCATGGCGAGAGCATCCTACGTCGGACAAGCTCCAACCGCCAGATTAGCTCACCCGCTTTGAACCGTGGAGTTCAGAGAGCACTCGTATGTGATGCAAGTGAACAAAGTTGTCGTTAAGTTTTGTTGTTCGTTCTGTGGTTGACCCTATTTATGTTACTAGGATGGCCCAAGAACATGCGCATTCTTCAGCCGTAGAGAGAGTTTTGAATTGTGACGATCTGAAGCAAGAAGAAGTTCGTGGTCTAGGCTTGGCCTCGAGTATTTAGTTATTTGGATTGCTATTTTTGTTAAAGTCAGATTGAATCATTCCTGCGACATTTCCTTTGGATTTATTATCATAGGTAGTGTTTGAGTTCGCCTCTATGCGGTGAACGCTCCACCTTTCGGCGGAGCAACTCGTCCATTGGCGCGAGCTGTGTGCGGAGGCGACACGAGGCCTTTGTCAGTGTTGGTGGTGACACAACGGTTGCGCTCTGCCTGGAGAGGTGCTCCATTCGGCTTACCGCGGGGAAATCGGGGGGTTTTCACGAGGGGGGAGGGGTGCTCGATTGGGTGTCGCATCGTATTTCGAGCCAAACGTGAATGTAGGACCTGTTCTGGCACAAAATTGGCGCTAGCCCGTATACTCTCCGTGATTTTGCAATTATGGCCACCTCGTGAGTGTGTTTAGCAACGGCCCGTTGGAGCCTAAATTGGGCCTGGAAAACTTGTGGGACCGCCTTTAGATATGCCTGCTTAGGTCTTACTCTTGCCACACCATTGCTCCACAACTGCTGATGTGTTACCACCCAGAGCTGGCTGTGCCCATCTCTCCGGTGCCACGAATACTGCCTTGGTCGCCGAAATTGCGTGGAAGGAGGCACTGCCGCCGTCGATGGTCTTGGTGGCGTGACTATGGTTTTAGAAAACAACCATTGTATGCACATTCTTATATGAGATGGGGTCATTCTAGAAGTCCCTATGTCCTTGCATCATATTTAGTCCCCTTCTGGTAAAAGTTGTATCTATCACTTCTGCATTTGGCTTCATGACAAAAATGATCTGAGCATCGTCAGCAAAAAAAAAGGGGGCTTTAGACACCGCCCCCCCCCTTCGTAATTCTAGGCTTGTACTCCTAAGTAAAGTCATTGCATTAATCTTTTTCTATCTTAACATGCAACCTAGCAACATCATTCGTCCTCTTATCCAATCAATTATCGATGTTATCTCCACTAATATGTATTAATCATGACATGCAAGCTACACATCGTCCATAATTATTCACATTAATAATATAAAATATGCACTCATCACACTTGTCTATTAAATTTAGTATCTCGGGTCTGATCAACTGAATTCTGCATATTTCTTTAGACTACATAATGCATCACACCTTTTTTTAAAGAATGTTGAGACCTCGTAATGATGCATCTACATTTAACATTTATTATAGTTTCTAAAGAGACCCCCACCGTAACACGCAGGATATCCTTCTATAAAACTAAGCCTCAGGTCTCTTTAATTTTTTCTCCAACACAAACCATCTGGTGCCTCAAAAAATAATCTTGAAAAAAACTGACAGGAGAGCAGTGACTACTCAATTAAGAAGAAAGCAAACGCCTATGGCGCAGCAAAAAAACAACAAACGCCACATGCGCATTGCTTTCAATTTCAAAACAAAGGCAAGCTTCCATTCCAGAACAACGAACACTTACGATAAGAACCACATCAGGAGAACTCATATTTCCATCGAGTCAATATACACCGAGAAATTAACAATTGTACATGTAAATAATTTCCAGGAAAAAATACATAGCACCCTATATCTCATATCGACGAAATCGAGGAAATGGTGGCTTCTAAGTAGCTAATGTAATGACAGAGAGATGGATCACGAATCAAGCCGGTATACAGTACGAGGTGCTAAGGGTGGGAGGAAGGACGCACACCAGGTGGGGACCCGCTGGATTGCAGCTGATGTTCGCATCACCTACATCGGGCAGGCCTAGCTGCGGCGGGTGTACGTATCCAGACACAAGTGGGACACATGTCACAGCGATCTCGATCCTTGATCCTGCGGGTAAAATGAATGCTTATGGTGCACATGATGATTGTATATTGATTGGGGCTGAATAAAGATGGATGACAAGAGAACTGAACCACATATGTGTCTGGATCCTAACCTGGTGCTTCCGAGAACGAAATGTGACCGGATTTCCTCCCAGCAACCATCCAGTTTTGTGGATTAGCATCGACCTGGTAAAGTATTTCATCCTGCCAAATAAAATACAAGTTTAATTACAAAGATGTTCAACCTGGATCTCCATACCACGGAACAGGATGCAAGAAATAACCAAGAATGTTCTGCAGGCTTACGTCAGACAGAGATGCCTCCTCCAGGTCCTTCAGCTTTTCAACCCTCCATTTCATGTTGACTAATTGACCAACCCTCAGGCAGTCGGTCGAAAATGGAAGGAATCCAACTGCCAGACATGGATCTAGAACAGGGCGCTTAAGTTTGAGTGAAATCTTGAACAGAAGAAGCTCAGAATCATCAGGTTTAGCAGGAACCGGAGAGTGTGCTCCCGTTGTTCTGTCACCGGATATACCATACTTAATATTCAACATGCTGTCCGCCTTTTCCAGGTCATCTAGATCTGAAAATGTGAAAGTTTAACTGGATGATTCATGTTTAAGAATTATAGCTTGGAAGTTTACTCTACTTTTTAGATGGTAATTGTGACCATTAATCTTACTCTATTTAACCCTAGTACAATTAGTTTTCTGGTTTTCTGGTTTAATAATAAAAGTTCAGCAATAGACAATAAAGAGTAACGGACGCAAGCAATCATGCATTGCAAGGGTCAGCTTAAGATGAAAAGTGGACTGCTAAAAAAGACGTACCTTTTGTGCCATTTAAACGTATTACAAATAAGATTCCAGCTTTGGAAGAAGGAGCAATAACGAGAGGAAACAAACTTGAAGTCGGTCGTCCATCCTTGCCTAAGTGCTCAAATCCAGCTTGTAGGTCTAACGATACATCCTTTACGTGCAGAGTAGCCTTCACTTCAGAATGTAATATCACCTGGACGTGAAACAAATCATAAATTGGGATTTAAGAATCCAAGAGAATTTACCAACAAATATATACATTTTCACAAATGTGTTATTAGTGTTGCCAGCATTGTTGACAAGGTATCAGCTAACAATGTGTAAACATGAGTACTGTACCTGCAGAAGTAGGGTTCCATCATTGCATTTGTCAACGACACGTGTGCTCACATGGAATGGATTAGTGAAATGTACGGCAATGGTCCTAGAAAACAATCACAAAGTAAATTTTCTAGTTGGCATATCGAAAAAGTGAGAGTACACATAATTGAGGGTAATACCTTTCAAATACTTGATTATGGAAAGCTCCAAATTCAAGCTTGAGAGCAATCATTCTCATTCCATCTACTATGCTATGTTTCTGAGGGGATGCTGAACAAATATAGAAAAACAAAAAACGTCAACCAACTGGCTGAAACACATTACCACACCCAACATATGACCTATTTTACGAACCTGGGGATGTTCCCTTTGCAATTGTATCGTCAATAGCACGAACAGGAAACCAAACAAGAGTAGTCACATCACTAGCCCAATCTGGCAGTTTTATCTTCCCATTTTCGATAGGGACCTTCTCAACCTTTCCAGTATCAGTGGAGCTTGATAATGCCTTGGAAGCATCAGTAGGACAAGAATGCCCCCCCTCACTTCTGTAACTTTCTATCTCAATCATCTGTGACTCCTCGATTTTCAGCTCAGCACCAGCATCTATATGCAATATTCCACCTCTCAAAGAATAGTCTATAGGCTTGACAATCAACCCGATCCACTGGAGTTCATTCATAAGTAATGCAGAGGACACAGCAGGAGTAATATCAACCAAAGCCCTCGGTTTTCTCACCTACAATGAGCATGCACAAAAAAATGTGAGACAAGCCCAATAGAGCTTACAGTACGTCACTAAGTATAAGAAAGGTATATGCTGTCATTAGGTCTCCTATTTACTTTAAAAATAATGCTAGCTGACCGATGGTTAGTTGACATGGTTCACCAGGGGTAACTTGTCAGAATGCTCCAGCTTATTTTAATGCATTACCTTCAAAACAGGTCTTGTTGGCTTTTCAAAGCTCATGAATTCATCAGTGTCCACCGGACCGTCTTGAGAAAATCCATGTGATCTGAATGATAGCTTGCCAATCTGTCCAGTGAGAGCACCCAACACGTAGGAACCAGGCTTTTGAGGAGGAATGTCGAAGGTGATAATATTTCTACCTGGCACAAGAACACGTGCGTCTGTACTCTTTATCGCCTGCATGACATGGCAGCATTAATCCATTAGGTGATTGCAACGAACTGATGCAATTACCCCAGCCTTTTTCCATATACTGTGTATTATTACTTCTGAAAGTTATCTTACAATGATGAAACTGAATTTGAACTGGAAACATACTAGTGTATCAGATTATAAATAACAAGTCTACATCCCACCAAAAGAAAGCAGGCAGTCCGTAATATAACAGAAAATTCAGTTTATAAAACGTAACAGCAAATTAACTGTACCTTAAGACCTTCATCCGTACTAGAGGAAGCTGACAATCTTAAACTGAGAGACTCAAGTGTGATGTCATGTGGGAAGCCACTCCAAATTGCTACAGATAGTGTACCAGGATCTCCATCACATAGTTCTAGTGGCGGAGCAGGATTTCCAGCAAATGTAATTAGGGATGAAACATCGAGGGGCACGGGATGCTTCATTTCACTGTGAGCAAGCCGAACAACCTCTGACTGGAAAGCTTGCCGCTCTTTAGACGAAAACAAGCTACTCTCTAGAGAAAGTAACTTCACACAGGAAGACAGATAACCAGCTTCGTCATTAAGAATCTTCTGGCATTCTGCAAGATCAGGAAGAACATCTGCCAATAGCTCTTCCCAGCCTTCTGCAGAATAGAGAGCACAAACTTTCTCATAGGATTTTGCAGCCAAGTCGTAATTTCCATGCTTAAAAAATATAGCTGCAATTTCTCCATCAAGCACAACTCCATGCCTTTTCCACCAAGAGCGGTGATAATTGTCAGCTGCACCTTTAGTAAGCTCCATATATCTACTCTGGTAACACAAAAACAATTACTCTTGTGGTTCATTTTTTATCTATTGCTTAGGAAAATTCTGTAAATAACATGGTATTGAATTGGTGTCTATAGAGTAAATTTGTTCAATGAACTAATAAAAATAAAAATTAACGAAAATGTAACAGCATGATAAAGTACGTTTAAGATATTTCAAAAAAAAAAAACTCACAAATTTGTATTGGGAGAGTAAGAAAGAATCTACCATGATGTGTGGCCGAATAAATATAATACCTCAAATTCTTCTGGTGACGAGAGCGATGTCATAAAATCAGGATCAGATATCGTCAGCTTCAAGGCATGCTCAGCTGCAACATGAATTTCTGACAACCTCATGGGTCTATCAACTGGTAGAGAAGTCTCAGAAGCTGCTGGCCCAGACATAGTTCTCGTCATCAAGTTAGAAGCAGATTTGTTAGGAGAAAGTTTTGAATGTGCTTCTAAACCTGAACTGCAGACAAAAATATGCACACATATATAAATAAAACAATCCAGTTTATGCTGAAATTAGCAGTCCAAATATAAGTGCGTCACTAAATGGGGAACTGACCACCCTTACCCATCAACTGAATCATATAATTCAGAAATATTTCCAACCGAAAGAAAAGCTCTACGCCTGTTAGCCTCCCGTAGAAGAAAAGAAGGTTCTAATGGCAATGGTTTCCTCTGAATGTCAAAGAGCTTTTCTCTTGGTTTTGCTTGAAGAATTGTCTGCATAAGGAAAACATTTCATAACTTCAAGCCACAGTTTGCATCAAACATGTGATAGGCAGCTAAACAGTAGCATTTCCCTTTGGCCAAGATAAGAGGGAAAAGCCCATACAACAATTCCCACTTTCCAACTCCTAATTTGGCATCTCCAGTTTTCTCTTTCAACACCGCCACTAAATGCATAATTTATATTTGTGATGAACTTCTGTGTATGAAAAGTTGCAAGTTCATGTAGATTCCTTCGAACAAAAAACTAAAAATGGTACTGATCACTAACATGGATAGAATTGTCCGTTTCCATATACCAGGCTTCATTTCAAGCCACTTCATACAGAAAAAATTGCCTTTTGAGCATACTGAATTGGAGAAAGGGGCAGCTAGGTTTAGTAACTGATTTCTAACATGTCACTTCGTATGGGTATGCCCAAATAGACCACAAGAGCAAAGAAGACTTTTGATGCAAAAGAACCAAAAAAATGCAGATGAACCATAATAGGAAGGCATGACACAAAGCTGAAAATGCTTGCCTTCTCTTTTGCCATTATCTCTGCCGATGAATCAGGTGGAATTGAAGGCCAAGTAGCTGGCTTTGGCCAAGATAGCATGCTTAAAGATGCACTAAAGATGCATTAAACATGTCAGTTCAAAGTAAAACTGGATAGGAATGTGAATTCAAATGATAAGTAGTGACATTGATCTTATACCTGTTGACTGGACTCTTTTCTATCTCAGCCCCATAACCAATTAAATAAGCAAGCCTCATAAACTGCCATATCCATCAAGAATAATATATAAGCAAAGAGTTTTCAGATTTTCAACAAATTAGGAAAAAGTAATCTACTCCCTCCGTCTCATATAAGTGTCACCAAAACGGATGTATCTAGATCTATTTTAATGCTAGATACATCCGTTTTAGTGACACTTAATATGGGATGGAGGGAGTAAAAGATGAGCAAAAAGGAGTTGATGGCACAGTTGGACTTGATGACAGCAAGAAGTTAATAAACTATCAAAACACGACACAACAATTCCATTCTCTAGGACCCATTTGAACTTCAGACCATCTATGGAACATTACGAATAGGGTTGCCCATCAGTAAATAGATAACGAGGACTACATATATTTGGCCTAATTGTAAGCAATAGCAAGTGCGCAAAAATAAGTACAGCTCATAAGTCCGAAGTCAACAGTTAAAAAAAACCAGAATATGATCATCAATAGTAGGAACGAAAATGGTTCATGTTGATTGCATATAGCAACTGGTGATTCAAGTTGATTTGTAGTAACTGTGAGAAAACAGTCCTAGGAATCTCCAAAATTATTAATAGTTTAAATAAACCACAACATGGTACTGTATGTACCAAGACTGCAATACATCTTTTGATATATTGCACAAAACTCCTGGATACAATGACTTTCCACACTGTTCCTTTACAATTCATTTAACTAAGACATTTGGTATTCAGATATCAAGGTCCTTAGTCATTCATTTACCCTGGAGCCCTGGAAACGCTTTATCCAGCTTACTAACATATTTCATCTATTCCATTTCTAATGCCCGAATATGTCAATTCCCTGGATGTGAGCAGCCTGACCAAACGATTAACGTGTAGGGGCAAGGAAGAAGACGATTAGGACTAGCTTGACATATTTTATTGCTTGCATCTGAAAAAGATACAGTGTCATTCTTGTACAGATGGGATGATGACTCTTAAAAAATCTATGTCTAATACTAAGGTAATAGATTATCCTAACTCAATATAATCTTAAATTCTTAACCATTAAGGAAAATCCAGCAAACCCTTGGCTGTCATGTGAACAGTAACTGCATGTGCACTTCATGCTACAAGTACCATGTGTGACAACACTACCAGGACAACAGTCCTTAAAGCCCGAAAAAAAATAACCTGATAATACCATTTTATGGTTTAAGTTCCTCAATCGCACAAAGGAAAAATGGTAAACTCAGAACCCAAAGACAAATTATAGTAGACAAATCAATAATGGGACACCAGGAGTATTAAAGCTTGCCTTAGCACGACAGAGAGAATAAAGGTCACCCTGGAGACGGTAGAACTCCTTCTCTGAGTCAATAGCAACAACTCCACCATCATACTGTGAACTCGTAGATTTTATTAAACCCAAACATGCAGTTATCACCCATACTTCACGGAAACAAAATGGAAGAGCATTCTGAAGAGAAGAAGAAAGAACATTCAGGATAAATAAACAAGAGGTACTTTGTAAAGGTAGTCTTCCTAGAATACAAATAATTCTTCAGACGAAGTAAATAGTAAAACCAGAGTTACATACTTCATGCCAGGCTAGCGTCTTGGAGAAGTTGACAACAAAGGCATATCCTCTTGCAGCTACCTCAACTGGGCGAGACAGTTTAAATAATAACTGAAAAGGGTATAACGAAATGAATGATAAAGACAACATGTAATTGTCAGTTGCACCAAATCATTAAGAAAATATAGAAAACATAAATTTATCATAAACAAACACACGGGAGTGTAGTTTTATATAAGCGAACCATTTGAGCACAACAAGAGCATACTCATCCCAATAATTAATTAATTAGATAAATATGTGTCGGTTCTTCCATGCTTGTACTAAATTACAATAAGTAAATGTTCTTTCATGCTCTTCTTCTAATTGTAAATGTCATATAGTTCTAAGTTGCTAAAAAGGAAGTAATAAATGGAGGTGCTTCCATACTTACACAAAACACACAGCAGTAGTACAATATGGCATGAACTAGTTGACTACTTCAACAACCAAAGAATCCATTATGCACATACCTTAGCCTGACAAGCAAATATATATTGCCTAAACTCAAATTCCCTGAACACATCATCCTGAACAATTTGGGTCAACGCTTTGAACCCTGGATTTAGCAGCGCAGCCTGATCATCACCAGTATCCAATCCTCCAAATTCTCGAGGTTTCCCTGGGAGATTTACTGCATTCGTGAACAAATGATATAGATACCAATGAGCAAACTATCTTATAAAATACATATACGTGATATACATCATTCCAGACATGTGGTGAGCTTTACATAGAATATAACAGTTTTTCTTTTCAAAAAAATAGAAGATGAAATAAATGTAGTTGATGGCATTGCCACTATAATATTGAGGAAAGACACGTGCCAAATAATAATTGGATAATAACAAGTTACACATCTCCAAAAAGAACAAGCAAGTTTGCACAAATAGACCTAGAAGTTTATTTCTGGGAGTAATACCAACGATTTATGAACATATTTTCTGTTTTTTTTATCTAACTGATCAGCTCGGTTCAGTGGCCATATTAATACGAGGCCAGAAACCTCCTTAAGGAAAACTACTAGGAACCAGTCCCGCAGTAGCTCCGAAAACATAAATTAATGTTAGCCTATACAAATATGAATTGTTGTAGATTCATATCGGGGTCAACATTATCGGAAGAAACGACAAGGTGAATGAATCACTGGTGCAGAATAAGAACCAGCGGGCTGGACACAGCCAGATTCAAACATGCCACGAATGAGCGCTGCTGCACTACAGGTGAGACTCCACCACGGCAGAATACTACAGCTCAGAATCATAATGGAAGATACAGTTTGCGTTCGAGAAGGACTGCTTGAACTCTTCTAACTGGAATCACTCCTAATCTCTTCCACTGGACTCTGACCTTACTTTTGCCTCTGGATGTCTGCTGGGTTCTAGATTTTATGCTATATAGGCCAGTCAGCACCGTGCATTTTATGTCTCGACAATGAGAAAAACCCATCTTCCCTACCTCTCTAACTCTCTTGTCCTATTTATGTACTGCCAGCAGCGGCGGCTAACCGCCACCACTAGCCTTGGCTACCGGTGTCCCACCCCAGGTGAATCTTATGGAACTAATATAAGCTCATTTAAAATGCATCTCTTGAAGTCACTTGACAATTTAACCCTGATCAACTGGAATAGAAAATCCTTCGATTATGCAAATTTAATTAGAGAGTCACAACATAAGCCAGATAAAAGCTATGAGAAAAACCTGATTCTGAGTAGCATAGTTCAAGCTCATCATATTCACGGAGTGAATCTTCATGAAGATTAGTCACCTCAAACATAAACGCCAAACTTTCCTGAACAAATAAAAGGTGTAAGCTAACGAAATCCACACAAACATAAAGGCAAATAATGCTCAAAAATAAATAATATCCAGTGCCGTCAGAATGAAATAAGTAACACCAACTGAAATGAAACATAAATGGTTGCATTGCCATACCTTCAGAATAAAGAAGTTGCAGAAGTTCCATATTGGAGTGAATCGTTGCTCACTTAACCTACGGTTTTCCTCTTCATAAAACTGAACCCTTCTATCCAATGTGTTTCTTATGCAGTCCACCATTTTTGAGTCAAAATCATCCCAGAATTCAGTATCAGGTCCATGAAGATCAAATTTGCAGCACCTACATCATAAGTGGGCATGTTAGTATTTGTATATAACACTGTAGTAACAATTAATCCCAAAAAAAGTTCCTTGAGAATTCAAAAGTGAAGCATCCTCATAAGAAACAAAATCAGTGCAAGATGACAATGATGTGGCAAATAATCAAAGTGCAAAATAAAACGTGGCTTAACAATGATGAGAACAGGGCAGAGGTTAGGGGAGACCAGACAACCAGAGTTCGAGCCTGGGACGAATTTCTGGAATTCTCACCAAGGAGCAATTCTACTATAAAAGTAAGCCCTGGGTGCTAGTGCCCATGAGTCTAGTTTTTTTTTTGCAAAATAAAACGTGGAAAATTATCAAATCCCCCTAGGCAATGGGGGCATGCTGCATTCAAACAACAAATGCATATAAATACTCACAACACAAATATGAGTGTTACCAACTCTACTACAAAGAATTGGCAAAAAAATACCTTTCTCTTTTTTTGGTGTTGAAATCAGCCTCAAGCCTAGAATATACTTTCTTTGCCATCTTATTTGCTTGATCATTGCTTGGATGAGCTTTCGACACAAATACAATGAACCATTCTCTCTCATCATTTTGCACAATTAATTTGAGGCGAGGTTTAAGAATGGTTTTGAACTCATCGAGATCCTGTACATTTTATATATGAAGAATGGCAAAAGCCGTGGTCCATATGAGAAGTGATGTTATTTAACAACAGAATCAGAAAGAGCAGCATGATATGAAAAATAATGTGGAGAGAAGTACCTCGCAAGTGACAAGAACCACTGTAGCATATGGTTCACGGAACCAAAACAAGTACTGTTCTTGCGGAAATCGACTACGCAGCCTTGAATCAGTAGTCTGTATAAACTCAGCTGGTAGGTTTTCCACCAAAACAGGGTTCCTCGCCTTGTTATTGAGGCAGGCTTTCTTGAGTGGTAAGCGTTGCTGAAAACTCTCTTTGACGTTGAGCCACAAGTCGCTCACATCCTCGACTGTTACAAAAGATTATTACTTGTATGAGAAATAATTTATACAACAAATACACATATTGTCAGCATTTGCAGCGATGGAATTAAAGTGGTTCTGTCAGTGAATTTTCATTGTACTCCTCCAGGCTATATGCCAATGAGCATCTTCCTGTCTAACACTACACAGCTGCGTGCAATTTGAGACGATTTGCATATGAAGCCGGGTTTGTGCTATATGCTGATGCATTATTTGGTTTCCTGCCGAAACAAGATTGTACGGCCAAATTGGAAACTGGAGTCAAACAATCATTTCCCATTAGCTTAAGCACTATGAATTTTACGTACTCTAACTGAGATGCGACCAGCAGGAAGCTAAACACAACCTTGAGACTCTCAAACCACCATGAATCTCACTAAACAAGATGCCCACAGCAAGCCTGGGACCACCATTTCAGCTCTAGTCTCTAAACTATCACCATTTCATCTCCAATGGCCGACCGATCGGGCGCAACCCGAGCGAGATCATGCGGGCCCTGCTGCGCAGATCACGCTATGCTGCGAGTCGCGGCAGCGCGCGAGAGAGCGCGGTTCATGGTAGGGATGAGATCCGGGGGTTCGGGAGTAGGGTTTAGAGAGGATGTGGCTTACCGGCGATGACGATGCGGTCGCAGGAGGACTTGATGGTCTGGAACTGCGCCAGGTAGTTCGCCATGGCTGCGGCCGACGCAGGGGCAAGGAGATAGGTTTTGCGCTGGTACTACTGCTCCATGCGGCGAGCGCTCCGCCGCCGGAGAGGTCGCCGGAGACAGGGACGGGCCACAAGCCGGGGGAGTCGCGAGATGCGGAGGGGAGGGAGAGTGGTGGGGGAGTTGAGTTTGGCGGAGACGAAGGCAGGCGCTCAAGCGGGTCGGGTGCGAATTGAGCAAGTGCCTTAACGGGGCGGAGTCGCGGTGGGCCAACTGCGTCGGTGTCTATGGGTGTGTAGTGTTGAAGGAGCATCTGTATTTCCTAAAAAACAATCTCAAAAAAAAAACTGTATTTCCTTAAAAAAATTCTATGACTGTATTTCATTTATGCCCTGCTTGGTTGGCTGTATATTAGCCAAAAACGGGGGTATTTAATCACGGACCTCTTATGGTCCGCTTCTTTTCCAGCAGGATGACCGGTTTCTTTAATCACAGGGCATCTAAGCGGGGAAGACATTGTTTACTAGTGGCGTATTTTAATCCTATGAGATTGAGGATGGGAGGGGAAGTGAAAATTTTGCTTTCATCATATTCCCATAAGGCCTTGTTTGGTAGTAAAGTATTTTAGAACATTAGTAGGGACAATCCTCGTAGGGTGTGGCTCAAACTTCCACTCCACCCAATCTTACCAAATCCCCATTTATTCTCAATGCATTAGGTAGGAGGAGCGAATTTGGTATAAACAAAAATATGCTAGAGCTTAGGAATTCTAGAGAAAAGTGGGGGAAAAACACTTGCTAAATACACTCAAACAAAACAGACTTTGGGGGTTATGTGGGGATTCGATGTTAGACTCGGATTTTTCCCACCAATCCCAAAAATATAGTAGTACCAAACAAGTCCTAAGGCTTTGTTTGGTACACAGGGTGGGCCGGGATTTGAAGGGAAAATCTCCTAGGCCCGCTTGGTTCTCGTATATTAACCACAAACAGGGGTAAAAATCAATGGATTTACCGATCTCCTCCTAAAAATCTAAGAGAAGGTGGAATCGCAGAAAATTTTTACGGACCCGAAAATTTTAAAGGCAAACCAAGCGGGGCTTAGAGGTTTTGAACCCCCAAAATTCCCGCAAGGCACATTTGGCACAAAGGAATGGGGTTGGGCCAACCCGACCGAACCACCTCAAACCCTCCCGATCCACATGGGTCTAACGCCTCGAGTTAGCGCCCGCGGATCAACTGGAAAGAAAGCGTTGACTCAAGCGATAGGAAAGATTGGGGATTGGGTAATGCCGAGGGATTCATCTGATCCCCCAATTCCCCAATCCCTTTGCGGCTGGAAATCCCTCCATGCCAAACGAGGCCTAAATCACCAAAATACTCTTCACTCCTAAAGTCCCAATACACTAGCATGATACAGTTTTTAATCTAGGCAAAAAATAAGGTGGTTGGCAGGGGATATCTCAAACCCAAAGTAGTAAACATGCTATTGGGGATTTTCCGATATCCGGGAAATCCCCTCTAATCCTCTAGAATACACTAAAAATACACTAGAAGTAAACAAGGGCTTACGGTGATCCGAGAGTTTTTCCAGCAAATATTTTTATCAAGAAACACCAAGTATAACTTAGACCTTTTCTGATTCCATCGTACCGGGGCATGAGGTTTGTGTGTTGGGGGGGGGGGGGGGGGGGGAGGGGGAGGACCGATCAACTACCTCGTCACTGCGTGCAAGAAAAGGTTTAGGTATGGAAGGATGTCTCTTCGTCATAGGCTCGCTATCAAGTTTGATAAAATTGAGTTTTAGGATATTTGCATATCACCAATTTAAGATTGGTAAACAAAGGTAATAGGAGCCGAAGTAAATCCCTTAAAACACTCTTCTGCGAGGGGACGATTGTGTCCCATCATGTTGGGACATTGTGTGTTGTCTATGTGGTCAGCTGACAACACAAATTTTTGATAAACATCATATATGCTAGTTAGACTACTCACAATGGGGGTATCATAGGTGGTATCATAGATGCCATGTTGGTAAAAAGCTGAGGTGGCAGTGCAATTAATGATGAGAGAGGTGATGGTGGTATCATAGGTAGATACCGTAACATAACGCAACCCAATACAAAATGAGTCTACAACGTAATAAATGCAGTACTATATGATACTACAAATATGTTACTACCCATTGTGGGACTAGTATCATATGCATGATACTAGTGTATGATACTCCCCATTGTGACTAGTCTTATGAGTACACTCTTTTGACCCCATAAGTAGTAGTTAATGACCCTACTAGTAATGCATGTCTTTGATTTTAGGCTTTTTGACATCGCTGGGTGCCAATCCTGACTATGCCCTTCCATCTTCACGATGGTCTCCTCTCACTCATCAAGTAGGGAATTTGCTTCACCTAGTTGTTCCACATGCTCCGGGGTATAAACAATAATTTTTTCAAATGTCCACAATCTCATAAATGAATTTAGTCATGTAATTCCGAGTTTCTTGGGTGCTTGTAGAATGTCTAGGAATAATTAGTTTCACAGTCCAAATTTTGTTCCTTTTATTTCAGAGCGAAAATGTGTTCACTTTGGAATACAAATTTACTATCACATAGCTTTTCCGCTTTTTTATTTTTTTATTTTATGAATTTACCATTCATTCAAGAACACATTCTCACGGCAGCCATTTCTCCTCCCTCATGTGATTGATGATCTCCTTTTTCTATTCAACCAAAATGTACATATGATAAATATACATTGATCACAGAACCCAGCTAAAGAAAGTACTACACAGTGTGAAATTGCGCGCATTGATAACAGAAACAAGATATGGTACAGACTCACAAAGTTGAAGGACCTTATACAGCTTCAGAACTTCAGTATCAAATGCCTTTTTAACTGACAGTTAGTATCTTCCATTTTCATATAAGTATAATGGGTTAGCCAACCTCGCTTGGAGATTAATATTCACAACTAAGAACAATGACACTGTTGAATTACTGAAAACATCAACCAAGCTTCTGCTCTTTAAGATGATCCTGTGACTGACTGTCAAAGGAAGATGACAAAAACAGAAAATCTGAACAGAGATTGTACAGCTTCTTGAGTGCTATGGCAAACCGTAGAACAATCAGACCTAAGGTACTAACAAACTGAAACACTAAATTTTCTTTCCACGATCTGTACAACAGTTATTCTGTGCACCAGTCAATGCTACAATAAGTCCAGTTGGTCGCCGTCGATGTCCTCTAAAGCAAGCTTCTCAATCAACAGCTCCATTGTCTTGATGTATTTGGGCATGTAATGTTCCCCTACCATGGATCTTCCCAGGCGAATCTTGCTGTAGAGATGTCGAGGTGTCTCGTATAGGGTGACAACCTCCTCCTGGCCGCCTTGCTCACTTGTGTTCGGTTCTGCAGCTGGCAGTGCAACCATGTGCAGTATTCTTCCCGGAGGATATAGCTGGAGGTGATCTTTGGAAGGGCTTGATGATGGCATTTCCTGCTGCTTACCGGTCAAGGATTCTAGAAAATCCATGGGCCTTCCTTTGCCGGTTCCTACCGGAGGTGATTTATCCTCCTCTCTCTTGGTATCTTCACTATCTGACGCTCCAAGAGAAACTGAGACTACCTTCTGAGCTGCAGCTTCAGTGTCGCAATTTTCAGTTTTGTCATCAACATCAGCTTGATTTGTCATGTCCTCAGTATGTTTTTCAGGATCAATAGTTTTCTTCTCTGCAGAAACACATGACCAGCAGACTAGCGAAGGACGCTTCTTCACATCACAATGGATATCTTCTGAAGGCTTGACCTCAGCCTGGCAGATCATATGAGAGTAAGTAACGGAGATATCCATCTGTATCAAGAACTAGTGCTTTTAAGACATGCTTATTTATACCTCAGAAGTGTGAGGCTGCAGCATATCGACATCTACAATCTTAGATCTTGTATCAGATACGAAGGGTACATGAGACCGCATGAAGCTCACAGAGCGATTCATGAAACCCAAGAATCTAGTCTGTTGAATCTGTTCACGAAGTTCATGCACCCATGATGATGCCATAACCTGAGATCATTGGCTGCAACGGTAAGTATATGATATCTTGTAACAGGATTTTTTTTTTCCACAGGACTGAATTTCTGTTTGATATGAAGAAGTGCATATCAACTATGGGATGTGAATGTGTCGTATATGATTCCGATTTCATTTGACCAACAATGGCTCATAAATCTAGGTGGCTGAGAGGTACCTCGGTACGGAGCTTGGAAGTTGAAACTCTGCCAAGAGATGGCACTACATCATTTCTATTGACAATGGTTGTAATGAAGTCTTTACCCGACTCTGCCAAGTCCCATGTCATGCAAGCAGCTGAGAAGTAACACTAGAAAATGTTAATATCTCACACAAAGTATTTGTAATTTCGTAGATCATAATATTGCAGCATCAAGAAAAGAAAATTGCTTACGGATGTTCAATGCTCATACTTTAATCCGGAGTTAGTTGTTTGGATATCCACTCATAGTCCACAGATATATGGATCAACAACGCTACCCTAGTTGCCATCATAATCAAGCAGGCATGTGAAATTATTGTTCTTTTTTGTCACCATTTGGTTTTCACTACAGGATTAATGCCAGACAATTTTGTTTCTAAGAATGAGTTACAGCCTTACAGGTCAGGTCACAGCTTCGCAGGCCTACAAAGGACATTTGAACACTAGAAACTTGTCGTTACAAGTTTGTGCAAGAAGCCAATACGGTATTTCAGCGGAGGACAAATTCAAGAGTGAAAATTCAGGAAAACGATTTTTCTTGACGTACGGTATTCAGTAGTAAGGACATTATGTCCTTGGGCTTAGAAAGCATACCTGGACCAAATGCGATGCATGTAGATGCTGATAACCTATCATTCTCACGTAGAATGCATGTTAACAAAGCAGCTATACTAGCACCCATTGAATGGCCAATGATCTAAATTAATAACGAAATGTTGTGATGTGAGTTAGCAAACAGAATAAAAAAAAAAAGGTTCATATACAGTGTACAAGTAGCAAGAATCATTCGTTGAAACTGTATTACCGGGAACTACCAGATTAAATGGAAGATCGATAAATATATATATATAAAAATACAATATATTCTCAGTTTGAGAGAACTTAAAGCACATACATTTTAAAATAATTTATTACCGTTCTAGGGTTCTAGGCCGCTTAACAGATACGGTTCACACAGAAAGTCACTGCCCATCTCACATTTACTAGGTGCACAAAGCATATTATCATGCTTATTAGGTTAAGTTATACATTTCTGAATGTTATTTCCACTAATGTCTACTTGTGTAGACACAAGTGTTGTTAACCCTGAGAATGTGCGCCCTGTCCACGTGGGTTCAGAGTACCAGCGAGGACCGAATTAAGCGGGGTGCTATCCAGCGCGTAAAATCTGCTGCTCGAGAGGTCTCATCTTCTACCTAACAACGAACAACCAAGGGAGGGATCCGTCCCCCTTTGGTCAACGTTTTTTAAGTGTTGTTAAACCTAGTGTGCTTTGTATGAGCCATGCTTAATTTTTACCTGTCTTGCTCAGCACTGGAGAATCTTGGGAAATCGTTAAGACAGGCTTAGCTTTATGAGTACATTAATTGTTTTAAATTTGGATGCAACAAGTTGCAGTTCCATCTGTCATGGAACGTTTGGCAGTGTATCACTGTTCTTTTCTGCCTGGAGTTTTTCTGAGAATAAAGAATAGGCTCTGATCACAATCATCTTTCAAGAGCATGTACCTTTGCAATACATGATGCTTCATTTTCTGTACTGCAGAACGCTGAAAGAGCATTTGTAGAGCAAGAAATAAAAACAGTAATAAATTACCATAATCCTGTAGTCTGGGAATTGCTCAGCTGCTTTACTGAGGAAAGGAGTGGCCTGATCTGCAATCCAGCGAGCCGATGTTGCCATTCCACAATGCGCATATCCCAACACTAGGTCGGATACGCGGCCACAATTAGCCGTAACATGATGAAATGGAATGTCTGCTCCAGTTGCTGCCGTCAACCGTTCCTTAACACTAATAGCCCCCCGAATGAAAAGGAGAAAGCATTTGGAACTTCTATCACGGACAACTGTGAAGGCAGGCTTCAGAAACTGCACAATAGCACATAATTTCAACCAAGTGGCCAAGTTGTCTGGATTCATAATCAATACTAGAAGGAACAGCAAAACTATTGGCTGCACCATGTTTGGAATGTAACGAG
The DNA here is from genome assembly GCA_028641055.1 of Alopecurus myosuroides. Lineage (NCBI taxonomy): Eukaryota > Viridiplantae > Streptophyta > Magnoliopsida > Poales > Poaceae > Alopecurus > Alopecurus myosuroides. The sequence goes on along the minus strand of CM054063.1, from coordinate 87,213,900 downwards.
GAAAAGAAAAAAGGAATACAAGAAAAAAGGACTGCATAATTCAAATAATGGAGCATTGAGTGGTACTTACGCACCCTCGCCTTAGATTTTTTAATAAGAACATCGCTCTGATCATAGCCACCAAACTCCAAAAACACTTTGTATGGCTTCTTTGAGAAATACATGCATAGCTGCATATTTCTGAGTAATGAAACCAGCTCCTCTCTCGCCCCAGGCCCTCTCAATGGTACAGAATCACACCCAGTATACTCATGCTGCAGATTACCCTGATACAGTAAAATTCTGCGTCAGGTGCATGCGAAAGTATGCAGTTCACCAACATCAAACCTGATAAAAAAAGGAATGCCAGCAAATAACTTATTCTTCTGATTTGTCTTGAGTGTAAAATATTTCGAGCAGCTAAAAGCAACTAGCATCTTTCTCTGAAGTTTCGTAGTATTCACCTAGTAAATGCTTCACATTAAATTGCTGGAGCCTAAATTAAGTAAAGTAGTAGTAATCATAGTTGGTGCTCTATTATGCGCAGTGTAGAATCGTGGAGTCCAATTTAGAGGAAGGCTGGTCCCAATGCAATAAAAATTGACATTGCACGGTTGAAATTCCTTCAAGTGAACCAAAATAGGCAAACAGAAAAAACAGTACTAAATGGCGAGATACAAAAATGGACTGAAAAGAGGGATAGAACAAAAGTATTACTAATTTATTCAATTAGAGAAGAACGCACTGAATTCTCCCACTGATTTCTCCATGGTCTATTCCTTCCCTGACGCTTGATAGGTACTACTCCCTCCGTCCTGGTGTATAGGGCACATATAGCAATTCTCTAGGCCCTATGTATCCATTCATTGGGGTTTAAACATTACATGCATTGGTGGAGAGTGGTGGAGAGAGCCAACCACCCACTAATTAGAAGAGAATTAATGCAAAATGTGCCTAAGAGATGGGACTGCATGTTTTTGGTATTGTGCCCTATACACCAGGACGGAGGGAGTAGTAGCAAGTAGCAATCCGGCAGCGATAAAGTTAATCAACTAACCATTTATTTTGTGCTATCTCCTCACCTAGATTCTTCACAACTAACAGGTAGAAATCAAACAAATAAATAGACATTATATGTGATCAGCTCTTTTGTATATTAGTGGCATATATTCTCATGGATTCTCAGAGCATCAGCGAACTAAATTTAGTTAATCACAGCCCATACATACCGAGTCATATCCATCTTGCAAACTAGGCATGGACACCCACGGAGGGTCTAAAGGCTTCTAAAAAATAAAAGGGATATTCTTCTGGTAAAACCAATAGAAATCAACGAAACAGCGACAATCTTGACCAAGAATAATCCACGGAAGGAACCAAGCCCGTAGGCATGACCGTAGACCACACTACCAACAACGAAGAAGAGAAAATAAAAGAATATCTCGCGCAAGAGTGACGGGAGCACGACATACGGGACGGGAGGACTACTACTCGTACTTTGATCAGCACGCACGCACCTGCTGCCGCATGTAGTAGTTAATACCGAAGGCGAGGTCCCCGAGGGACCACTTGCCGAGGGTCTCCGCGTAGGCGAACCGCACGGTCCTGGCGGCTTCCACCACCGCCTCGCACCACCCTTGCGGGGCCCTCTCCGGGCATCGCCGCGCCCGCGCCTCCTTTTTCCTCCGCTCCCTCGCCTCCGCGGCAGCCGAAACCGCGGTGGGTATCATCTCGTCCTCCGTGGCGCCCCTCCCGCCAACCTCTCCGTCGGCGCCTGAGCTGTCCCCGCAGAGCCGCCCTGACAGCACCAGGTAGACCAGCACCGCCGTGCCCGCCGCCGTCGCCACCCCCGGCGATCCCATCGGAACACGGGGCGCTCCCCGCACGCACGTGGAGAGGAGAGCTGTAGAAGGGGGAGGGAGTCGGAGACCGGAGACGAAACGGGGAGGCCGTTGCTTGCTGCGGGTTGCCGGGGGAACGGCTAAATTGGAGGGAGGATCTGAATGAAAGACGCTTTTAGCCCTGGGGTTTTTGCTTCAGCTCGGGCGCTACCTTGCAACACTTGTTTTACTTTTGGTCTAAACACGCCTAAGACAACTTTTTTATGTGCAGCTGCTTGTTGATGAAGTCTAAGAGCATCTCTAACCGCCCCAACGTCCCCAGGCCACCTTTTTCATGCCGGCGAAATGTTTTTCTCCTGGTCATCTTCTTAGATCACCGAATTTCGTCGGATTAGGCCGAACTTTCGTCATGTGTTCCCACACTGAACCTAGCGCACCTGCGGCAATTGGGGATCCGACAGAAGAAAAAGGGGGCGTGGGCCAACTCTGTCGGTGAGAGAACGCCTTGTCCCCTCCCAGATTCACTCAGACTCCCGCGCAAAGTCACTTTCCCCTTCGCCTGCCGTCGTCGGTGCCACCGCTCTTGGCTCCGCCGCAAATCCGCCGCTAGAAATTTCGTCTTCGCCTCTCCAAACTTCCACCCCTGCTAGCTGAGATTTCGCGGCGGGTCGACCTCGCCGGAAGCTTCGTGCAGGCCGCGCCCGCGAGGTGTTTGGCGTTTTGCTTGCTCGCCGATGGACTCCAACATCGAGGAGATGTTCGTGGCTTTGTTGGAAGAGAAAGCCAAAGTCGCCGCCGATGATAAAGAGCACTTGATTATCCTCGCCTCTTTGCCGATTTGTTCGCCCGAAATGCAACACTGCGGCTCGGCGCCCAGCCGCAGCAAGATCAAGGCAAGACAACGACTGGAGAGGTACGACATTTTCTACACCGACTATTTTGCCGACGATCCGTTTCACAACGAGAGAATATTTCGGTGTCGTTTCAGGATAAAGCGGAAGCTCTTCCTCGAGATTGTGCATGACATCGGTGAGTTTGACAACTACTTCTTTTGCCAAAAGTATTGCACCGACACAGTTGGATTCTTCTCACTCCAGAAGTGCATGGTCGCTATGAGGATGCTTGCATACAGAGCTCCCGGTGATACACAAGATAACTATTTACGCATGGTTGCGTCCATTACCATTGATTATTTGTACAAATTATGCACGATAGTGGTGACAATGTTTGGACCAAAGTACTTGCGATCACCCAATGTGAAGACACTGCTCGGATCCTGACACAAGACGAAGCAAGATGATTTCTTGAGATGACTGGAAGCATCGACTGCATGTATTGGGCATGGAAGAATTGTCCATTTGCTAGGTAGGGATGTACAAAGGCGCACAAGAAGGTTGCAATGTGTTATTTGAGGCAGTGACTACACATGACCTCTGGATTTGTCAATCCTTCTTTGTCATGCTAGAATATGACAATGACATAAACGTCCTGCAGTGCTCGAATGTCTTTGCCGAGCTTGTTGAAGGTCATGCTCCTCCGGTGAACTTCAGGTCAATGTGCACCACTACAACAAGGGATACTACCTAGCAGATGACATCTATCCAAGATGGTCAAAATTTATGAAGATTATCTCAAACTGTGTGCCACGAGGCAAGAATTCTTGATTTTCTTGGTGCTAAGAGGCTTGCAGAAAAGATGGCGAGCGGGCATTTGGTATGCTCCAAACTCGATTTGCTGTTGTCCGGTACCCCCGCCTTGATCTGATCGAAATCTTAGATGTGGGAGGTAATGAATGCGTGTGTGATATTGCACACATGAACATTGAGAGCGAGCGGGACAAAGCCACTGATTTACACCGAACCATATTTCATGTAGGTTCCTCTTGCACCTGTTGATCACCAGGTGATCCGACTTCACAGCCTGGGGAGACCAATATGAAGACACTCGGACACGCCGGAGTAGAGCCGACTACGAAGCCATTGCCACGACCAGACCTTCACACATCAACCTTGTCGTCGCCACACAAACTGCCAGACAAAACCACCACTTCTCTCATCGACATCTACCGACCAGGAAGTCGTGTGCGACCAGCCCACCGAAGAGAGCGCATGGTATCAGGATCTTCAAGACGACACCCCAAGGAGGTAAGAGACATTCTCAGGACGCCATTTCCCGACTCATCTGGGTCTAGGATTTCACCCTATGATCCTTATCCGAGATTGGGAAGGCCGAGAAACTCCACAGAGGAGAGCGATGCCCACAGGCGCTGCCGTCGGCCGACAAAAGTCGACAAGACTTCTGGCCGGAGTTTCATGGCCACCAACACCACACAACCGACCAGACCATCGCACACCTCCGCTGGACCACACACCCCGAACATTGCAAACGTGATATCGCCACGCACGGGCCACCACTTGTCCCATCGCCAGAAAATCTGGCGAGCTAGATCCTTCCAGCAGATCTGGCGAACTCGTCGTTGCGTGAACAGTTGCAGAGCACCACCCCTGGACCCGTCCCATCTCGCTGGAGCTGATCTATAGGCCCAAGCCCGCACCTCAAGCCGCCGCCCCGCCCCAAAGCTGGAAGCCGAAGGCTCCGTAGTTGGAGGCCCAAGTACTGCCACGCCTCTGTACGCCGACAAGGACGTCGTCTCACCTTGGGCAGGCTGATGGAGCTGCTTCAACGCGTCGTGACGCCGAACCTCCCCACCCAAGGCACCACCGCACGAGGAGAAACTCCCCGCTGCTGTCGTCCGCCGCTTGGGCTTTGCCCAACGGCCTCCTCAGGCGGCGGGCGAGGGAGAGCTTAGAGGGGAAGTGAGGTGCTCAGGGGCGGCAGCACTAGGGGTCGCCTGAGCCGCCCCTTGAGCGACGTGGGCGCAGTCGTGTTTCAGTCCACAATGTAAGTCTAAGGCCTTTGGCTCACAAGTTCCACCCCGAGCTTAAACTTTAGGTTTCACATGTGAACGTGTTTCCAACGACACAATAATACTCCCTCTATATCAAAATATAATATGGTTTAGAGTTTTCTAGACAAAACGTATCTAGACATGTTTTAGCGTGTAGATTCATATGCATCTTAAACTAAAACATAAAACATGTCTAGGTACGTTTTGTCTAGGCAATGTTAAAACATGTTACATTTTGATACAGAGGAAGTACTACTTAAACAACACTCGAAAAGCAAAAGAGAAAAGCTAGAGTATGTGAATGTATACCTATTAGGTGTACCCATATATTCTTTATTTTTCTCTTGAGATGGTGTCCCATCCAAACGGGCATGGAAACTATCGAGAAACTACTATAAGAATGTATTGTAATTCCTTTCATAAAACAAGGCCCATGTGTTTGCTTAAGGGACAAATCTTGTTAAGTTTGACCAAACATATGCAAGAACATTTTACCATGTACACCATTTGGTAATTACATTATGAAAATAGATTTTGTGTTAGATCTATTGATATTAATTTGGTATTGTAAATATTTATTTTTGCCTATAAATATGGTCAAGCTTCTACAACATTGATTTTTTACTAGAGTAACGAAAGTTGGTTTGCCATGTTGTGAAAAATTATGATGTGCAAATGGATGAAGGAAATAAGATCATCATGCTCAAAATTAATGAGAAAATTTAAGATTGTCATGCCTTAATTATACATTATTTACCCTCCCCCAACCCACCAAAAACCCACACAAATTACTTCATTTAGTCACTGATACACCAACTTCATGTTTTCAAAACAAAATGCAGGATGCTTGATTATACTGTAAACCTATGAAACCAATTATTTTCCGAATTTTCCATCATTATTCATACTGTGGTTGAAGAGGGTGCACTTATTGCAGCCCACCTATGAGAGGGACACATGATAAAAAAAATTGACACTCTGACGGTCCCAAGGAAGAGAAGAGGAGGTCTAGAGGCGACCTAGGGTCCCCACTCCCTTGCTGGCAACGCCGCCGTCCGCCACCTCCGGTGACCCTAGGGCTTGGAGGTGCGGCGGACTACTGCCACTTGGCCCGGGGGGGGGGGGGGTGGGTGGGTGGGTGGGAAGGGGAGGTTCTTGTTTCTTATTTTGATAGTTTTAGTGTTTTGTTTAGAATGGTGAGCGAAAGAGACATACTGAAGTCAAAATAAGGTCCTCCCAGCCCCATCCCCGTTCTGGCGGTGTCCCTAGCATCGGCGGAGGGCATGTGGAGTTGTCTTCTCGGCAGGTCTCCTTAGATATAGTCGATATTTGTGTTGGTTGGTGTGGTTACAAGTATGGCTTTCCTATCTACGGTTCTCATCATTAGCAATGATTGCTGCTCTGGCGCATTGGTCCTTTCGGGGCTTAGAGCATGTCTAACAGGCCCCGTATCACGCGAGCGCCCCGTAAAATTCCGGCGGCATACGGGGCGCGGGCCAAAACGGCCGTCTAGCAGGCCCCGTATGCCGCCTGGCCCGTACCAAAATTTTACGGGGCCTGCTCCACCGTCCCCTCCGCCCCGTACATATAGAGGGTGAGGGTTGGGGTGGGGGTCCAACCTCCCACCCGCAACCCTAGCTCCGCCGCGCGCCGCCGCAGTTCCGGCGAGAAATTACGCACGCGCCGCCGCCGCATTCGAAGCTCCTCCACCGCGATGAGCTCCCCCGACACCTCCGGCTCCTCCACCGCCCGCTCCAAGCGCCGCCGCGAGCCGGAGACGCTCGAGGAGGCGTGGCGGCTCCACTGCAAACATTCCGTTGCAGGGAGCCGCCGCGGCGCCAGGAAGTACGAGGCGTGGCCGGAGGCCATGCCGGACACGCTGAAGGACTACGCCCCGGGAGGGAGATACTACAGCGTCGACCCGCCGCCGCGGCCGATGTGCGGCCGCAAATTCGAGAAATGGCTCGCGGAGAGGGAGCTGCTGCAGCAGTGCAAGCGCGGCGGCGACGACGCAAGCGGCAGCGGAGGAGGAAGCGCGGCGACAGCGCAGGAGGAGGCCTTACCGGCGACAGAGGAGGAGGAGGAGGCCGCCTTCGCGGCGGCGCTCGAGCTTTCGAAGCAGGAAGCAGAGGCGCGGGCGCGGGCGGAAGCGGAGGAGGAGGCGAAGGCCGTCGCCGACGTCGAGCAGTTCAAGGCGATGGAGGCTTCCGGCCCCGTCGTCTTCCTCGACTAGATTAGGTTAGATTTCATGTTCGAGCAGTTCTTGTAGCAATGGTGATCTGAGCAATGAATGAAATCGAGTTTTATCTTCTCTCCCGCGTAGTTCGAATTTAAACATACGGGGCGGATATAGGGGGACTGCTAGACGAACTTGAAAATCTGAGCACGGATTTTCCTAGATTTCCTATACAGGGCCCTCTACACGCGATTTAGAGGGCGAAAGTTTACGGGTCCTGTTAGACATGCTCTTAGCACGACGACTTTCTATCTATCTACTAAAACACGCTCTAGTGCGACAAGATTTGTGTAACTACAGTGACGGAGGGGCGAGGACGACTGAGCGCCTTAATTTGGCTCACTCCAGTGCACGTAGTCGTCGCCAATGGTCCAAGGACCTATTTGTATTTTTGTTACTTTTGAGATTCTTTGTATCAGTTTTGGTGATTATTAATAGATCGGTGGACATTTTATCCAAAATTCACATACTAGGAATACTTTCTTCACATTAGAATTAGTTGGGATGATTTTATGTCCATATGCGTTGTTTGGTTATAAAAGGATTTTAATCCACATGATTTCTTCCTAAACTCCTATGAAGATTCCGGTTATCAAACCAGACCCCTTCAACCCTAGTGCAGGCTTGAAAAAACGCAAACTATAATCATAAACCTTGATCCTAACTAGAAACATGTAGAAATAGTTTTTATTTAATTTTGAAGTAGTATTTTAATTATCTTTGAGTTTATATATTGTTGTAAAACATTATGTACAAACCCTTTATGCTCAAATTATTGGGTGCGTGAATGTGTGTTTCCTCTTAGTCGATGAGTTTAATTAAGACACATGACTCATGTGGCTATGCAAAATCTGTGATGTTAGTCCTGTTATTTTGGTGTGATCCAAATTTAGTTATGCTGATAAAATGCCGAACTTATGACGAGCAGAGTGGAGCGACGCGAAGTTACTGACTTGGATCAGAATTCTACCTTGTCTATCGTTTTACCCCTTTATATAGCTCATGTAAGCTGCCGGTTTGGGATAAGTCGAAAGTTGTAAATCACCGGTGTTTGTAACGGCACCCGATATAGTGGAATTCTGCTGGCCAACGCCCGTGGTTTTTTCTCTTCATCTTTGAAAGGGTTTTCCACGTTAAATGTCATGTCCCCTGTCGTGCTAGATCTCCTTGTTCATTTTTTTTCTTGCTATCATTTATAACAAGTCCAACTCGTGCAAGTCTAGTCGTATATGTCATCACCGGCGACACGGAGAAATACAAATCCGCGAGCGATGGACTTCGAAGAACCTTGATGTTACCTTGTTCCAATCAAGAATATTTATTCGTTCCAATTTATTTTATCGATTGCATTATAATTGTTGAATCAATAAAGCAACAGGGTGTGAGATTTCTATATATAAGATCACCACTTTAGTTGAGATCGTAGGATCAACTCACAGAAATCACATGTAGGTATTGCAAAAACTAAAACTAAAACAAAACATTATAACATACCTACGTGCTATATCTACAAGATTAAAAAATTCACATAAAAATCTGATCTATAAATAGAGAAAAAATATTAATTTGACTTCTAATGGTTTCCAACTTTGGGTGAATAGTAGTTTGCACCGTTCATGATTTTTTTTTTGGTTATCTAAGTGTAGGCAGAAGGTGTTTGTATATATAACATGGACACACATTGTCATTTTTTTCAAGAATTTATGAACATGTCTTGCATAATTTTAAATGACTTCACATTCACAAATGAACTAAGAGAAGATCCTGCCACCGATTTAGCACACATACTAAAGGCTGGCTGTTATTGCCGTCTCGGGCAATTAAAGATATTAGGGCTTTAGGTAGCCTCGTCTAACTTAGCTTTGTATATGTTCAACTTGTCGAATTGCTAATCCATCTTAATATAATGTCGCAATCATTCCTATTCTTCTCTACATGATGCTAATTTATTAGATAGAGACCGTACCATGGAGCTGGCCCTGCCAGGAGGATTAGCTAGGATGAACATGATTAGTCGCAAAGGCTCAAAGCGTGTTTGCTTTTAAATTGAACCAACAATAATTTGGTTTCTGGATGAAGTTGATTATCACTGATTAACCACATATATTAGATGGTTTAACTCTGGGATTTTCACTTCAATCAATTTCTCAATTTGATCCGCTGGCCTGAAGTATGCTAGCCAATTGCCCATCCAAACAGTAAAAATGGTTTTAGTAGCTTGATTTGAAGAAATTAAATATGCTCAGCTAGCCTAGTGTATGCAGAAATTCATTTTGGAATCCGGGTGCATATGCACCTGGTATTTAAAAACCAAATATTGAAGTTTTGAAAAAATTCGAAACAAAATTACGTGCATGGATCTTCATATTTCATGTCTTCACAAAGCCGTTTCACGAAAATTCGACAATTTTTATGTCTTGTGTAAAAATAAATAAATAAAATGACTCGTGAAGTCTTATTGTAGCATCAAATTTTGTCTTTTTCATATAGGCAACAAAAATATCAATTTTCAGCGAAAACTTCTGAAACATATAGGACATGAACATCTACACGTTTTTTTTTTGACATATCAAAATTTATTTAAAATCTATTTTTAAATATCGGGTGCATTTGCACACCGGCCTGGAGCCAAAACGCAGCTAGCATATACTGCCATTTGTATTGAGCCCTATTGTTTCCATTGCTTCGACTAACCTGCCAAAGTAACGAGGATTTTTTTTTCTCAAAATTTATGTTTTAGATTTCTTGCAAGGGTATTCTGGTCAGTCCAACGGGCAGGAGGAAGATGTTGCCATGGAGAATATGGGAAGCATATGCATGGAAGCTCTCCAATGGTGTGGCCCCACATCAGGGCGAAGTAAGAGAGGATAACACAACACAGCTTAATTTAATTAGCGAAGTATTTTCAGCAAATCAACCTGGATCACCCTACAATTTTGTGATTGAAACGGGAGCAGCGAAAGGAAGCTCAATCCTGGAGGCAAGGTATAACCTGAAGGAATCGTGTATATTCTTTGGGTATCTCTATGTTTTTGTGCTTGGATATTCCATTCTTGCTTGGATTTGAATCCCGTACGATTTGATTTTCCGTGCAGGGAAGGATTATCGAAGAAGCCTGCCTCTCAGTCACCGGAAGAAACGCTATCTCTAGTACCGGCCGATTGATCGGGAAGGCTGAGAGTAGTAGCGCGTCTACATGTAGAGCTTTATTTTGAACATTCGAAAAATAAGATTTAAAGTTTAAAAAATTCTGGAAAAGTATGTACACATAGCCACGAGTATATTCTACAGGTTTACAAAATCTCAGTCCAAAATATGATGTATTCTATGCTACACAATAAGATAAAATTATAGTTAGATAACATAATCATATGTACAGAAGATGTTACAGAGCATGGAGATTTGCGTAACCAACTTCAAAATTAAGACATATTTAAAAAAAATTGTTTACCAATTGGACATGTGAGAGCTATTAGCACAAACAATTTGGTGCACACGCCATAGTTGCTATATTAGTACTAGGATATTTTATTTGTGCAGAAAACACAAACTATTTTTAACAAATTTTAGCAGAATGTAGTTTTTTTTTTTTTTTTTGCGGCAAGAAAGCAGATTATTCTAACGTGTATCACATGCGTATTTCTATATTTGAAAGGAGTGGCAGAATGCCCCAATTGCAGACATCGGACCGCGTTTGATTTGCATCTGGGTAATTATAAACGCTTGGTATAGACAACCAAATAAAATGTAGTCAGGTTTTTTTTAAAAATGAGGATGAAACCCAATTTCTATATCAAAATGATGCATATATCTTATTTATTATATTATTCAACAAAGTCTGACAAAAATCATAAATTGACCCAAAGCCAACTTCGCGGGAACCTCTGTCACAACATCTACAAATAATAATAGGGCGATCCTGGGCCAAGTACCCTGACCTCATGCCAATGCACAACATTTAAACCAGACCCCTCATCAAATCGCCCGATGGCAAGCGGCAAGCACAAATCAGTCCAACAGACACTCAGCGTGCACAATATGCGCACACTCTAGAAGTCGCCTCCACCATCTTCCGCCTACTCATCTTTAAGAGAGATCAATGTATTGACTTTACCAGGTCTGCCATCGATGCCGCTATGATGCCGGAGAGTGTCACCGTCCTACGTGTGTCCATTAGCACATGTCCGCCGCCGTTGCACCATACCGCCGAGACTCCCCGTCATCTATATGGAAAGAACCATGCCGCTCTACAACAGAACTCCTCCAGCCAGCACCCACTCCAAAATCGATGCCCGCAGGAAGGAGAACGGCACCACGAACTGCCATTGTCCAATCCGGGAGACCCAGCCTGGTCGAGAAGACGAGAGATGCAACAATGATGACTTCGAAAAGGATGCAAATGCGTCGCCATCATCCGCCATGACCGAAGTCGACGCGGTTTTTACCCGCAGCCGGCTAGATCGCCACCAACCGCGAGGTCGGTGATGCCACCATCTCCCACATCTAGCGCCATCGATGTCGGAGAAGCTCCAGCCACCACGCACATGAATCTAAGCTCGGGATCCATGATCCACCTTCCCAGGTGCCGCCACATAGAGCTACATCTAGACTAGCCATCCCCGACAGAGCGGGCGCTTCCACTTCTTCGGGATCCTTGGGTCGCGTATGGGCAAGCGCCCCTTCCAAGGTTGCCGTGCCACCAGGAGAAGCACCGAGAGGAAAAGGTCATACGCCGATCCAATCTGCCGCAGAGCATTGTCCCTCCCAGCCACACGCTAGGGCCCCGCTGCCCCCTTCACAGGTGGCACGCAGAATTTCCTGGCTGCCACCTCTGGGGACCACGAGGGGAGAGGGAAGGGAGGAGGGGTTGGCAGTGGGGGGCTAGGGTTTCTTTCCCCGTCGCCCTAGAAGGAGACACGAGAGCCTAGGCCACATCGACTAGCGGCGTCGCATCAACATATAGTCAAGTGAGTCGCATCAACATATAGTCAAGTGAACTATGACACAAGGCGGGTAAAGAAAAAAAAATGCATAACATGGTTTTGGGTCTGGTTACGCCGGATAGGCTCCAATGGATCATGATGCAAGAGTACCAGAAAGATTTGAAGCCTGCCGGATACGCCCTAGATTTTGTGTAACATTCTTCATCTGCATTCGTTCTCTGCACATACAAATTATGGAAGAGAAGACATTTAGCAGACATGTACGCGTGCGTGACAGGACATGGCAATGGCATCACTGCTTATATAGAGACTTGCCAGCGGTGGCAACAATGTTTCCTTTGGCATCAAATCATGATGACAATGTCATCTCCTGTCGCTTTATCAGTTCGTTCGCTTAACTGGGACGTGGAATTTTGGTCGATCAAGTGGAATGAGGCTCTAGCACACAAGTACACAGGGATCGAGTTTAAAGACGCTTTGTGAACTGTGACGGAGAATAGTCCCACTCCCTAAATCATATGTATAGTCAACAAAAAAGGCCATTCGTGCTGCTGACATTCAGACACAACACGTTCAAATCATGAAACAAAACATAGCTCTTTATCGGAAAAAATAGAGCTACGGACGCACCGATTGAGAGGAGATCTTAGCACATCTCCTACGGGGCTACTCATTTGCGGACCAAATTGGTCCGAATTTTGTCTGTTTGAGCAGCCGTCTGGGCCAGTGTCCGCGCGGATTTGGTCTCTGCACTCTGCGGGGCTGCTCATTTAGTGGCCCCGGACCTTTTTTTCCTTAGTTTTTTCCCAATGATACTTTAAGCCTAAAAACGAACACAATACTAAATAAAATACGAGTTATTTATTACAAATTTGACCGTTCAATAAAGAGACAAATAAGTCTTAATAAAAATTACAAAAAAATCTACCGGTTTCCTACGAAGTTCCAGATGTGTTGCACCAAATCATCCCGAAGCGTGCGGTGGGTGTCCTGATCACGCAACTCGTACTGGAAGTCAATGAAATCCTCAAATGTTGCCACTCCTGGCTTGGGCTCCACGTTCTCACCCTGAAACAACCAGTTCTCGTCGTAGACGTTGTCATCACGCTCATCCTCTATGATCATGTTGTGCATGATCACACAAGCAGTCATCACCGACCACATAATCTCCGGGCTCCATGTTCTAGCAGGGTGGCGAACAATAGCCCATCGAGATTGAAGCGCACCAAAAGCACGCTCCACATCCTTTCGGGCACTCTCCTGCTCCTGGGCAAATCGTTTCCTCATCTCACCTTGAGGATTGGAGATGGTCTTCACAAAGGTAGCCCACTGGGGATAGATACCATCAGCAAGGTAGTATCCCTTTGTGTAGTGGTGGCCATTGATATCATAGTTCACCTTAGGGGAGTTGCCTACGGCAAGTCTGCCAAACACCGGAGAGCGCTGGAGCACGTTGATATCATTGTGTGAACCTGCCATGCCGAAGAACGAGTGCCAAATCCATAGATCATGCGAACCAACTGCCTCGAGAATAACCGTGCACTCACCAACATGGCCCTTGTACTTCCCCTGCCAACTAAATGGGCAGTTCTTCCACTCCCAGTGCATACAATCGATGCTTCCAAGCATCCCAGGCCACCCTCTGCTCTCGTTGATCGACAGCAGCCGCTGAGTGTCGGCAACATTCGGTTCCCTCAGATACTCCGGGCCAAAGACCTGAACCACAGCTTCACAAAACTTGTACATAGATTTCAGGCATATGGATTCACTCATACGCAAATATTCATCAACCAGATCACCAGCTACTCCATATGCGAGCATCCGAACTGCCGCGGTGCATTTTTGATAAGAAGAGAAGCCAAGCTTACCGGTGGCATCCGACTTGCACTTGAACCAGTCATCATAGTCGAGCACCCCGAGTCGAATGCAGTTGAACATGTTCTTTTTCATCCGAAAACGGCGCCGGAATAGCTTGGCCGTGTACACCGGATTGGTCGGGTGGAAGTAGTCATTGTACAGTTGGGTATGGCCGGCTTCTCTGTCCCTGTCCAAGCCCGGCGCACGGCCGGGAATGGACCCTCTGAACACCGGCCGCATCCTTGCAATGTGGTCATTGACCACGAGAGTGGTAACGAGGATGTTGCTCTCGTCCTCGGAATCGGACTCCGACGACGACGAGTACATGATCACGTTGTTGAAGAAGAACTCATCGCCGCTGTCCACCATTTTTCCGTGCCGAGGTCGGGCAGGCACACGGCCGAACACCTTGTGTGCGTCCCGTGGAGGTGGGGATGTGGACCGGGCGGTAGGCAGGCCGGCGGAACTCCTGCGGGGCCGGCGGCGGCGTGGGTGAGAGGTGGGGGCAGGTGGGAGCGGTGGCCGTGGCCAGTGGGGGTCGAACGGCGGCGGTGGTCGCCAAATCGGCGAGCCAGCGGCGGTGAGGTGGGTTGGAGGCGGCGCGAGGTGGGAGGAGGGGGCGTTCTGTGCGGGCCAGGGAAGAGTGTCCACGGGACACTTTGTTGTCCGCGGGGCCGCTCAAATCTGGACCAAATTTGGTCTGGGTTTGAGCATCCGGGGACAAAAAAACGGATCGTGGTCCGTATGAGCAGCGCCGCAGGGGCCTGGTTTTGGCCCAGGCTGCTCAAAACGAACCGGTCCGGGGCAAACGAGCAGCCCCGCAGGAGATGTCCTTATGGGCATCTCAAAAGAAAAGAAGATATATATATTCCCGTGCAAGATAATATATCTAGGCTGGTTTGTTTCAAGAAAGGGAAGGAAGAAAGAGCTAGTGAATGGATAACGATGTCGCCTAGAGGGGGGTTGTGTGAATAGGCGATTAAAAAATTTCCGGCTAAGGCTTGCTAAATGCGGAAATAAACTAGGTGTTTAAATTAACAAGCACACAACCTAAATATTCTAGGGTCAACTAGGTGCAGCAACAATTTATGCTAAGCAAGACAAGTAAAAAGGTGATAGCAAGATATATAACTTCAAGCTCGAGGGCTATCACAATGTAAATTGCATAAATAAAAAGCTCGGGTAAAGAAATAACCGAGACACACGGAGACGATGATGTATTCCCGAGTTCCTCCCACAAGGGGAGTACGTCTCGTTGGAGCGGTGTGAGCTCGCCACAAAGGACTAGTCAACGCCACAAAGGCTTCACTCTATTCTCCGATGAACCTCGCCACAAAGGCCTAGTTCACGTTCCACTATTGGCAACCTTCGATCGAGGCACGCATCCACAACTTAATTGGAGGCTCTCGATGTCACCACAATCTTGGGGCACATATCCACAACTCAATTGGAGGCTCCCAAGAACACCACAAGTCGTCTAGGGTCCTAGACCCAAGAGTAACAAGCTCACAAACTTTCACTTCCACGAATCCTCGTGGAGAGACCAAACCGATGCAACCGGTGCAAATGGCAAGAGCACGAATGCTCAAATCCTCCACTCTCAAATTCCAACAAAGCAACAAATGCTTATGGGGGAATAAGAGAGGAAGAACAATGGAGAAACACCAAGAACTCTAAGATCAAGATCTACTAGGTTTCCCTCACTAAGAAGGAGGAAGGATTGGTGGAATCTAGAAGAATACTATTAATATGGTGATATTAGTAGAACAATCAAACTTAAAGTATGACTTAATGGGTGATAGTATATGACTAACACGCCAAGAAAAATGTGCTAGTACGACTAGCAGTGTTTGATGTTGAATGATTCTTCTGTAAAGGAAAGGGAATATTGAAAATAGAATTACAAAAAGATATATGGCAGAAAAATAAGATAACTAGAAAAGTCCAGCTGAGGAGTATATGCTTGATATACAAGTTATAGATGTATTACTAGTTAACAATGTATTTTGGGTATTTTGATACCACATTGGTTGGTATGAGTTGTCATACAAAGCAACGAAATGCAAGAAATACAAGGGCCTAAAAGAATCTAATAATAGATGTGGAATCGATTATGACAAGAACAGTAATAAAGTGTTATTATGTTCATTGTCGTATCGAACCAAACATTCAAGATTTATTTTAAGAACTTAATAAGTTGTTATTTTGTTCTGGTCTTTTGTGAGAACAAATGAGATGGTTCAAACTTTGACCATATTCCATAATTGATGGATATTTTAATATAAATCATGTTGGTAAAGTAAACATCTATAAGACTAAATGCTAAACATTGCAAGACGTAAAAGAGTTTCACTTAAATTGTGACACCACCATTTTAGTTCATATCGGAAAGGAAAACATGAAGGAACTCCATATTGATGGACTTCCGGAGTCATTTTGTTTTTAATAAATTGACGCTTGTGAGACCTCTTCCAAAAGATGACTAAGAATTCCGTTCATAGGCCAAAGTAGAATGGACGATTAATTTAATGGAGATTGTACATGTTGATGTATATAGTCCATTATGTGTAGTCATGTATGGTGGATTAATTTTTCCTTCATAAATTTTTGTCTATGATTTGAGTAGATATGTGAGTATATCTATTTAAGATAAAGGAGTTTGACATTTTGAATTGGTTCAAATGGTTGTTAGTATGAAGTAAAAAATCAATGTAACAAGATAATCAAGTATTTATGATTGAATCATAAAGGATAAAGTTTGAGTTACAAGTTTAGCAAAACATATGAGGAGTTGCAGAATTGTTCTACAACTTATACTTCACGAATACACCACATTAGTTTGGAGTATTCAAGAAACAAAATCAAACCTTGTTGGACATGGTAAGATTAATTAAAATGCCATTATAATTTTGTAGTTTATACATTAGTGACAACTACTTTTTCACTAAAAAGAGCACCATCATGATCCGTTGAAATTGACAACATATAAGATATGGTTTGCGTAATGACCCGAATTGTCTTTTTATTAAGTTTAGGTATGCATAGCATGTGTAAAATGTTTACAACTAAAATGGGATAAATATATGTTTATAAGGTTATCCCAAATAAAACATTGGGTATTTATCCTATCAGCGAACCAAAGACAAATGTTGTTTGTCAGAAAGGGTTGATTTCTCAAGAAAGTAGTTCTTGCGAAACAAGTGAGTGGCAGGACAGTACAAACTCAACGAGATTAGAAAATCTTTGTTATCATGTCAAGAGTAGCGCAGCATTGGAAGTTGTTCCGGGGTTTCCTATTTTGACTAAGTAGAAGACACTACAAATGTTGTAGATACTTCGAATGAGTTTGCGAACTGAACCACAAAAGTCCTAAAACTTTGTACTTAGACCAACTTATGGTTTAAGAGTAAAGTGTTGTTTTGACAACAAAAGGACATGAACCTTATAAAGGAAGTAAATGATGGGGCCTGACTTCGTAAAATTGACTATGAGTCATTATATCCGCCATAGTATCCTTGTATGAATATCAAGTATGTGACTTGGTAGTCCTTTCGATAGGCATGATACTTAACGATAGCAAAAGGGTCTATATAGCGACAAAGACATGGATTTTTACATCCTTTGAAAGTTGTACTTATCAAAAAGTTGTTTTCGATGAAGTTCAAAGAGTTGACTACTATTAAGATTTTGATCTTCCGTAGTGATGCTTTAGTCTTTGCGGATTGTTCTAGCAAAAGTTACATATTATGATATGGTAGTTGAATAACAAAACCAGCTATCCTCTCGAGGAAGTTTGATCGAGGATGTGTACTTGACACAGTATGAGAGTTTTGTGAAATTCAAAAGGTTGCTAGAAAGGCATGCACACTTCAATGGTTGAAGTGAGCATAACGAAGTTGAAATCTTTACCTTAATGAAGTTATCAAAAGAGTTTGATTCCATCATGAACGATAAAGATGCTTGTAGAGTTACAAGAAATTAAGTGGGAGCGCTATTACATATTTCGAATACTTTATGTAGTTTACATATGGTTGATTGGAAAATATGTATTTTAAATTAACACGGTTAAGATTTTTATATTTATGAAAGGCTTAGAAGATATTGGGCATCGATATCTATAAAAGATGGATTGAAGCGACTGATATGAGTGAAGCCAAATTACATAGATGAAATATTGAAGTAAGTCAATATCGAAATGACAAGAAGGAGTTCTTGTCACATGAAAATAATTGAGCAAGATTCAAGTGGTTTGACACATGATGAGCATCATTGAAATTGAGATTTCGAAGTCATGTTTCCATGCTATGTACACAACCAGATGAGTCCAATGCTATAAAATGTTATAGCAAGATAATTCATATGATGATTAGACAACAGTGGGAGAGATCCTTGTGTCAATTTAGAAATTCCATGGATGTGTTTTCCTATATAGTAATGACAAACTATTTGTTGTAATATGTTACACTAATAGTCTTGTCATATTTTCAAATAATTTTATCTCAATTAAAATATGTGATGAAGGGTAGCACAATAGGATGGAAGAAAGTTCCATGCTGGATTTGAAAGTGTTTCAAAATTAAAGTATTGTGACGGATACTACATCAAAGTCTAAGTATATCGTTGTGTTGACAACAAAATAATAAGAGTATTCTATGTCAAGGAGTTCTTTATTGAACTTGGTGAATTTCCAAGAATGCTGACACTATGAAGCTACATTTTTGCAATGTTAGTAACATTGGTTTAAGCTGGGGAATTAAGGTTTCACCGGTTGACCAAATATATACAAAGCCATCTCATTAGAGAATGAGTGATGCATGTAGATGCAATGAACATGCAAATACAATAGGACCTGAACAGTTCAGATATTTTTGATGATGTTTACCACATGCGAAGCATGGTAATAACACTGGAATGCCATATGTGTTAAGTGCTTACAGACTGGATTATTGACTCTAGTGCAAGTGGGAGACTGAAGGGAATATGCCCGAGAGGCAATAATAAAGTGGTTATTATCTTATTCCTTGTTTATGATGAACGTTTATTTATCATGCTAGAATTGTATTAATCGGAAACGTTGATACATGTGTGTTTAATAAACAAACAATGGTTCCTAGTAAAGTCTCTCTTTTAACTAGCTCGTTGATTAATAGATGATCAAGGTTTCCTGATCATAAACATTGGATGTTGTTAATAACGAGTTCATGTCATTAGAAGAATGATGTGATGAACATATACCCAAAGTGAATATAGCAATGCGATCAAGTCATTAAGTTTACATTGTTATATCAAACATATGAAGTAACTTATTCCTTAGACCATGAGATCATGTCAATAAATGATGCCGGAAGGGTGCTTTGATGTCATCAAACGTCACACTGTAACAGGGTGACAATAAACGTGTCGTTAGGTATTCGGAAAATGTTAGTTGAGGCTCATGGATCAAGAGTGGGATTTGTCCATCCAAATGACGGAGAGATATACTATGGGCCCTCTCGGTGATATCACATCGACACCGCTTTCAAGCACGTGACTAGGTCACAAGGATGTCATATCATGGAAACGAGAAAAGAGTACTTGTCGGTAACGAGATCAAAACAAGGTATGCGTGATACCGATGATCGGATCTCGGAAAAGTAAAATATCACGAGACAAAGGGAATAGTCACGACGTTGATGGTTCACACGATCAAGAGAGTCATCGTTGAATACATAGGAGTCATAACGGATCTCCAGATCCCGCTGTTGATTATTGATTGGAGCGGATTCTTGATCATGTCTATGTTATTCGCGAACCGTAGGGTGACACACTTAAGGTTCGATGACGCATTTGAGAGGATATGGAATATCGGAGAAAAGTTTGGACAACACCGGAATTGTTTCAGGGAATATTGAAATAGTCATCGGAATTGTTTCACCGAATATTGAAATAGTTCAAGGTGGTATATGTTAATGTTTTATTAACAAATAGTTCAAGGGGGTAATTGTTAATGTTTGTTAATAGGATTAACAAATATTAAAATAAATAAATGAAATTGTTTTATTTATTTATTAAAGAAAACCCTTGGAATTTTGAGTGGGAATTGATGAGAGTGTGAGTGGGTTGAGTGGAGACTCCACCCACATGATGAGGGGAGAGATGGAGGCACCAAAATTTTGTGGCTGCCTCCCCTCCTATAAATAGAGGGAATGATATCCCTCTCCCTCACACACTTGGTGTCATTCCATCTCCATCCTTCCGCTGATCCACCTCATGTTCATGCGCTTGGCGAAGCCCTGAACGAAGTTTTCTCCAACACACCATGTCGTCGTGCTGCTGGTTTCCGAGCGATCATCTACTTCTGCTGCCCCGCTGGATCGAGGGAACGGAGGTAGCCATCAGCCGTACGAGTGACCGATCACGGAGGCGCCGCCGGATTGCGGTGCACATATTCTCGCTCTCGGGATCGGTGTGAGTATGACTACGCCAACAATGCGATTTGATCTCATAACGCTTTGTGTCTTCGAGGGTATGTTCTTCTTAAGACTCTCTCTATGCCCGTTGCTTTCATCTCCTAGATTAGATCTTGGCCTTTCGGGTGTCTCTCGCGTAGGATTTTTTTTGTTTTCTATGCAACGACCCCTTCAGTATTATCCCACCAACGAAGAGCATAGCCATCAAACTCAGAAGAAGCCAATTTAATTTTTCTGTCCTCAGTGTGATGATGCAAACACCATAATTTTTCAATTTTGAGCTCCCATAGCAAATACTCCTCCACATCTATGTTATCAAAGCCGAAAGATGGTATAGAAAATATTGGTTTACCCAATACATCATCCTCCCTATGATTTTCAGGAGCAAAATTATGAGGTACACGCCTTGCACCCATGTTATTGGCTCGGCCTTGAAATCCTCCTCGGCCCCTCTCTCCTCTAGCTCCACGGCCAGCATTGTTTTCCACCTCATCATGTGCTTTAAAACCATTATTATCATCGCTATGCACACTAGCATTACCATCATCATGAGAAGATAATATTTGTGCAATTAAATTCTGAAGATCAGCAAGTTGAGTAGTCAATGTGGCAATAGAAGTTTGAATAGTATTGACTTTTTCAGTATTGTTCTCGGCCAATTTATGTGTTTCCCCCATTTTATTCTCCATGGCTTGCATTGCTTCACAAAGGGGATCAGAAGCATCAGTCACAAATTTATCTAGATCTTTATGGTTGTCTCTCACTTGGTTTGTTAACACATTACGTAGTGCCTCATACTACCTCCAATTCACTCCTTCTGCATGGTCATTCTTTTGTTGCACAAGAGCATCATTAGAGAGATCCATTAGTAGGTTAGTGAAAACAAAAACAAGTATCAATATGTGGTGTTCTCTCACAACTCACACAAAACTAGCAAGATAATTGAATACCTTACCGTTCCAAAGTGAATAGTAATACTTACCAACAAGTAGGGGCAACTAATGTACTTGATGTGAAGAAGAGAATACCCAGGGTTTTCACTCTCACAAAGGAAAACATGTTATTTAGTGGGGCTTGGTATGGATACCTAACAATCATCAAAGTAACAAGTCCTATTTGCTGTTTTGTGATGATATAAAAATACCCAAGGAAACACACACCAATAATGGAGACAAATGTGGCAAAGCAAATATATGGATGATATTTTGCAATCCACTAGAAAGTCACTAGCTAGGTTCACAATAGACAGGCACAAGATTGCTCAATATGAAAAACCAAGTGTCACGATGGTATAATGCAAGCTCCACTAGTAAGCAACAATATCAATTCGGCCTATTTTCAATTTTCTGTTTTCTCTTTTTTTATATACTTTTACTATTTTTATATATTTTTGTATTTTTCCAATGGCCTTAATCACAACTAGGAGCAATATGAACCAAACAAGAAGAGATCATAATGGTATTGATGAAAATGAGACCCCTGTTAGAGCACAAAATAGCTATACTTGTGGACAAGTTCCTATTAATTATGATGTAGAAAGGCTGTGTCTAGGTTCACAAAGTTTGGATATAGAACTCCTAAGAAGAATAACAAGAAATAACAAAAAGAAACTGACTGAAAACAACTAATTGAGCTCACGGCAGGAATTTTTTAACGGCCGCAGAAAAACGCGTGAAAACTGTGTCGCGGCAACGCGCACAAAAGCGTTACGGTGAATGGTAACCGCGTTACGGGTGCGAGCGTGTGTTGCGGTAGCAGGTAGGCGTGCGGCAGCGGGTGCAGCGCACGACAGAGAAACGAGCGCGTGGCAGCGGTTCTGTGTGAAAGCATGTCGCGGCAGCGCGCGCGGCTCGATATGGTAAGCGCGTTACGGGGCGCGCGCGGCAATTTGTAAGTGCACAACAGGCAGCTGGAGTGCGACTCCGATTAGGGCTCGGCAGCAGCAGAGCGCGGCGGCGGCGGATCGGGTGAAAACAGTGTCGCGGCAGGAATCCGAGTAGGACTCGAATTGGATCAACACAAGAGCAACCGCAGCGATTCTTTTTGAAATTTTTTGGTATGAACTCGACCAGGGGACTAAGAACCCTAACCCTAGCCAAAAATTAGAAACTAAAAACACAAATCAAACACAAAAACATCACCTAGGGATTGAAACTAAGATGAATCTACGACTATGGCAATGATCTACACTATCTTTGTGGGGCAATTTTCTGGATAGGAATAAAAACACTCAAATATAAGGGATAGATAATAGCTCACCGAGGCAACCTGTAAATATCATACCAAGATGATAAGGGGTGGCCCAATCTTCTCGATGAACTCCTCACAGATAACTCGAATTGGATAACTAGTGTCTCACTAAAAACTCTCCCGCCTGATCCCTGATGCCAATGCAACAGTTTGCAACCCCAAGGATATTCTCAACTCCACACTCTTGCACTAGTAGCCACCGACTACAAGTGGTCATGTACCGTCTTATTCCCAGTGGAACAACATGTAACACAAAATAGTTTGCAGTATAACTTCCAGATGAATGCTTACAAGCGATTTCAATCTAGAGGTCTAGGGTTTTGGTTTTGACGTAGTCTAAAGAGCTATGGCTCGGATCCTAGCTATTTAGGGGGGGTATGATGCGGCTACAAGGAATACCTGCGCAAGCACCAACCCCAACCCGAATAGGACTAAATGGTGGACTCTATGGTTGGGTTTGGACTCAACCCAACCAACTCAACTTGATACAAACCGACCCACCATTAAGGGGTGCGACCATAATGGTATACAAACCATGTCTACTAAAAATAGGACTCTATGTGGCGCATTGATATCCATTGTGGGTGCCCTCCTCTTGTTTTCACCATCTCCTAGTGTGGAATAACAAGCTATTGTTGTTTTCCACACTTGTACTCTTGTTTTCACCATGGTATCATTGTTTTCACAATCTTCTATGCTTGTTTTCACCATGGTGGCCTTATTTTCCATCTCCTTTTGATGTTCTCCTCCAATCATGCTTGTGTTATCAATAAACCTGATCATACATAGATGCATAGATTTAGGTAGTATAAAGTTCTCACAATTATAAACATTATACTCAAGTAGGAGTGAATTCACATATTGTTCTAATATTTTGGTTCTTGATCTTGTCATGGGACCAATCCTTACTTCATTATCTTGAATAGCATCATCATCATGTGTAACAATAGGTGAAGAGCTAGGGATGTCCTCATCACCTAACAATCACCAAAGTAACAAGTCATATTTGCTGTTTTGTGATGATACAAAAATACCCAACGAAAGACACACCAATAATGGAGACAAATGTGGCAAAGAAAATATATGGATGAGATTTTGCAATGCACTATAAAGTCACTAGCTAGGCTCACAATAGACAGGCACAAGATTGCTCAATATGAAAAACCAAGTGTCACAATGGTATAATCCAAGCTCCACTAGTAAGCAACAATATCAATTCGGCCTCTTATCAATTTTTTCTGTTTTCTCCCTTTTTATATATAATTTTTCTCTTTTTGTATTTTTCAATGGCGTTAAACATAACTAGGAGCAATATGAACCAAATAACAAGTGATCACAGTGGTATGTATGAAAATGAGCTGCCTGTCAGAGCACAAAATAGTTATACGTGTGGGCAAGTTCCAATTGATAATGATGTAGAAAGGTTGTGTCTAGGTTCACAAGGTTCAGATATAGAACTCCTAAGAAGAATAATAGGAGATAACAAAAGAAAACTAAGTGAAAACAGAGAAAAACGGATCACGACAGAAGATTGCACCGCGGCAGCGAAATTCGAGAAAAACGGTGTCGCGGCAGCGTGCACAGCAGCGTTATGGTGTGTGGTAACCGCGTTACGGGCGCGCGCATGTGTCGTGGCGCGCTGTGTTGGGGAGCTCGATTCCGAGTAGGGCTCGGCAGGCAGAGGTACGGCGGCAGCGGATCGGTGGAAGTTGGTGCCACGGCAGGATTCCGAGTTAGACTCGAATTGGATCAAACAAATAGCACCCGACTAGGATTTTTTTGTGGTTTTTTATATGAACTCGACCAGGGAACTAAGAACCCTAACCCTAGGCAAAATTTAGACAACTAAAAAACAGGAAAAAAAATACACGAATCAAACACAAAAGCAGCAACTAGGGATTGAAATTAAGATGAATCTACGGCTATGGCAATGATCTAAACTATTTTTGTGGGGCAATTTTCTGTATAGGAATAAAAACACTCGAATCTAAGGGATAAATAACAGCTGACCGAGGCAACCTGTAAATCTGATACCAAGATAATAAGGGGTGGCCCAATCTTCTCGATGAACTTGTGTCTCACTAAAAGCTCTCATCGACTGATCCCTGATGTCAATGCAACAGTTTGCAACCCTATGGATATTCTCAACTCCACACACTTGCACAACGTAGCCACCGACTACGAGGTGGTCATGTATCGTCTTATTCCCAGTGGAACAACAAGTAACACGAAAAGTTTGCAGTATAAGGAATGCTTACAAACGATTTCAATCTAGAGGTCTAGGGTTTTTGTTTTAACATAGTCTAAAGAGCTATGGCTCGGATCCTAGGTATATAAGAGGGGAGGGGGTGAGGCCACAAGGCACTTGCCCAAGAAACCCAACTCCAACTCGGTTTGGACTCTATGGTTGGGTTTGGACGTAACCCAACCGACTTAACTTGATACAAATCGACCCACATTAGGGGGTGCAGCCATAATGGTATACAAACCATGCCGATTGAAAATAGGACTTCTGTGTGGCGCATGGATATCCAGTGTGGGTGCCCTCCTCTTGTTTTCACCATCTTCTAGTGTGGAATAACAAGTTAGTAGTTGTTTTCCACACTTGTACTCTTGATTTCACCATCTTCCATGCTTGTTTTCACAATGAAACTCTTGTTTTCACCAGCTTCTATGCTTGTTTTCACCTTGGTGATCTTGTTTTCTAGCTTCTTATCATTGTTTTCCATCTTCTCATCCTTGTTTTCCAGCTCCTCTTGATGTTCTACTCCAAGTATTTTTGTGTTATCAATAAACCTGATCAAATATAGATGCATAGATTTAGGTAGTATAAAGTTCTCACAATTATAAACATTATACTCAAGTAGGAGTGAACCTGTTGTTCTAATAGTTTGGTCCTTGATCTTTTCATGGCACCAAGCCTCACTTCATTATATTGGACAACAACATCATCATGTGTAATAATAGGTGAAGAGCTAGGGATGTCCTCATCATACCCTTTGTCTAGTAGCTCTTGCACTTGTTTATGTATCTCCTTTATTTCTTGGGGATTGGTTCTATAAGCAGCTCGGCTTGGCAAAGATGATCCAGGAATTAAATCAACTTGGTGCTCTATCCCTCTCAATGGTGGCAGCCCCGAGGGAAATTCTCCTGGAAAATCATCATCAAACTCCTGCAAAACATGAGAAACACCAAGAGAAATAGGGGTCATGTCATTAGAAACCAAAATCTCTCTCTTGTGAATAAGCACAATAGGGACTAGTGTAGGATCTTCTCTAAACTCCCTCAAATCCTCTTTAGTGGCTAACATGCATAATAGGCTCTCTCTCTTCTTATTCTTACCACTCAATTTTTTTTACTACTACTACCCACAGCTTGTGTATTGTCTTTTCTCTCATCCCTCCCACTCTCTTTTTCAAGATTCACTTCAATTTTTTGACGAGACTCGTTTATAATTTGTTGTGGTGTCATGGGCTTCAGAATAATAGTTCTCCCATGGTAATGCATCTCATAAGTGTTTTCTCTCCCATCATGCTTCACACTCCTGTCAAACTGCCATGGTCTTCCCAACAATAAGTGGCAAACGGTTAGAGGAACCACATCAAACTCAATAGTATCCTTATAAGGACCAATCTGAAATTCCACACGCACCATATGGCTCACTTTCATCTCCCCAGTACTACTCAACCATTGAATATAATAAGGATTAGGGTGTGGTAAATATTTCAGATTGAGCTTTGCACATAGATCTTTGCTAGCTAAATTCCTACAACTCCCTCCATTAATAATAACCTTGCAAGCCATATTAGGACCAATAATATCTTATGTTTGAAATAAATTGCAGCATTGAGTTTCTGGACTTGGAATCGCACTCAAAGATTTATGTGTGCAAACAATAGATGGCATAGAAGTAGCATAAGCATCCAATGGAGTATCACTAAAATAGCCATCATCGTCATCATCATCATTAGGATCAGCATCATCTCCTATCTCATACTCATTTTGCTCATTCACAATCATAATTTTTGCATTAGGGCAATCCCTCTTAAAATGGCCTTTACCTCCACATGTATGACATGACATATCTCTGTTTCTTGTTGTAGAGGCACTAGAACTTGTATTATTTGCTGCTAGTTGTGGTGTTCTCCTTGCATTAGAGGCACTAGGCTCGGCCTTGGAAACTGAACTACCACAAATTGATGATTGTGGAGGAGGTGTACTAGAAACAGAAGGTGTTCTCAATGGAAATCTACTCCTTGCTCTTGCTGTAATTTTGGCCTCATCATTGATATGTGCTTCGGCCTCCCTAGCATGGTGTAGTAGCTCATGCATATCATGGTATTGGTGATGCCTAACGATTCCTTTGATCTTGTAATTCAAACCTGAAATAAAACGTTGCATTGTTTGCTCCAATTTCTCTCTCACACGTGCCATTTGCATGATTAATTCCATCTCCTGCTAATAAGCATCAAGAGTCATTGTTCCCTGTCTCAATTGTTGTAATTGATCATATTGAGAACGAATATAATTTGGGGGCACAAATCTATCCCTCATAAGTCTCTTCATAGTAGCCCAAATGATAATGGGTAATCCACCAATTTCATGCCTTGTTCTCACAGTATTATCCCACCAACGAAGAGCCTATCCATCAAACTCAAAAGAAGCCAATTTCATCTTTCTGTCCTTAGTGTACTCATGCAAACGCCATAATTTTTCGATCTTGAGCTCCCATAGCAAATACTACTCAACATCCATGCTATCAAAACTGAATGGTGGTATAGAAAATTTGGTTTGCCCAAAGCATTGTGACGCCCCGAGATCGGGCACTATGCAGATTTCGGCATTTCCACCCAAATCCGCATAATAACCGATTTCAGGTTACCACTTGTGATAACATTACAACATTTCACGAATAATCCACAACAACAACAGAAAAGATATATACAAGACGACTCAAAACGAGTCAAGGATACAACTGATACAATACAAAAATCCAAATAACAGCGGAAGAAACAACATAGCGTCCGACTACAGACAAGATACAAATTGGACTAAGAGTCCTGAAGATAACCGATGGCGTCCAATCCCTGCCCAGGCCAAGACGGAGGGATTCCCAAGCTAACGTCGGCAGACTTCAAACCTGTTGACTGCAATGTGGAATATGCAGCCACGAAAAGGGATCCGTGGGTCAGTACTATTAAGTACTGGCAAGTGGATAAACCATACTCACAAGATACCAGCGTAATTAATCATCACAAGGTACAAATACTTTGGGTAGAACGGAAGGAAGGGATTATTGCAAAGAAGCGGCAGCGGGCTGCGCTAACTAACTACAGAGACGCGCTACAACATCCGGCTAAAAGAAAGGGATAAGATAGTGTCGTGGGATAATCACGGCAGATGTTACCGGGGGTAACTGATCTAGGGGCAAGTCGACACAGGTATTTGGGAGAGGGTTTAGCTCGAAGGAAGACATGGCGGAAAGCAATCTAAGAGCCGGAAAACAACTCGCCGGATCTCGATATGATTATACTGGATACTCGATAATAGGTGTTACAGTTATGACTTGAATCTCCCTTAGGCGAAGCCCAGGGGTTGGTTTATATAGTACTCATATCCCCCTTGACTTGCCTTACAAAGCGCTTCTCGAGTCCTATTCGAACTCTTCATACGAACCCTAACTTTCTTTACCGTAACCCACAATCCGGGTTACGATCCTTACAAGTCCTGGGCCTTCTAGAAGCTTCTTTGTCCTTAGCCGGATTTGATCCATCCGTCGTTTGGGCCGGATCTCACCTGAGAGTCGGCATACCGGGTTACTATCCCCTCATCAGTAGTCCCCAGAATAGCCTGGGCTTCCAAGATTTACTCTTCGAAGCGCCGGCTATTCCCTACAGAAATATAAGACACAAACATATGAAAATCAGGGCGCAGCGCGCTGATGAATAGCCGTGACTGGTACCAAGGAAGCCAAGTAAAAGCCCGGCTCTCCCTCAAGGGTTCTCCTTTAATCTTCCAGACTCGAGCTTTAGTAAGGAACTCCATGACTTCGCACCGTCTTCGATAATTATTGCTAATACCAGGAAAGAGACTCCCCCCTTCTCTTTTCTCGGGACCATATCTAAGTGCACATAAAGCACGTCTTCAAATTTCAAAATGTCCAACTATTACTCCGCAACCCCCGGGTTTCGCCCGTTAGGATAAGCTTTTCCACCCGGTTTATTATAAATAAGCCCCAGGAGGCAAACTCAACCCTTAACGGCTCACTTTCCCCATTTCTCTTCTCCCCAAGTTCAAGCTCGCAGAGCGCCACCACGGGAACCCCACGCATCTCGCCGGAGCCCATCCGCCTTCGTTTGCGCTCCGCCGCCGCGCGAGCCGCACCGGCTCCCGAATCCACCGTCAAGCCTCCGATTCGCCGGCCAACGACCACGAAAGGACACGAATCTTGCGCCATCTGTCTCCGCAAGGCCTTACTCCAATCTCCTTCAGTAAGTCCCTTACATCCTCCAACTTACCCCCGCAATTTCTTAGTTCTTCCTCTAATTAGATCTGAATCGAGCGGTCCGCAATTTCTCGGGCTGCGCCGGATTAACTCACTGATACTTACCATAAACATTCCTATGAATAGGATTCATAGCTTATATTACTCCCCTAACTCCAGTAATCGTTAATCTGGTCACAATTTTAGAAATAGGATTCCCAATCTAAGCTCGGGCCATCTGAAATTTCCGCCCTTGTTCTCCTTCCTCAGAAAATCTTACTTCTCCGACTCATTCGCAGATGGTAAGCATATAAGCATCCCCCTAACTCCTCCAAACATTTGCTTTTACGGAAAGCTCCATGTATTTTGTAAGGTCACTTGATACCCGGATAAATCATTCTTGACCCAGCGAGGCAATAGCCGGGTTATGTTCAAATTGCGGGTAATTGCTTGCCTGCTAACTTCCAAGTTTTTGTTCCTTACGTCTTTTCCTTCGATGTTTTACCAGGTCAATCCCATGGCACCCAAGAGGCAGGGGAAACAGCCGAATAAGGCTAAATCCACAAGCTCCATATCGGCCAATTGGGGGAAGTCCTCCGTCACCAAGGCCAAGCTGGAGGAGTTGGTCGAGCTTGGAACCCTACCTCCACAGGAGTCTATCCACTGGCGAGTGCCAGGCAATGAAACCCGGCCTTCTCCAGCGACGAATGAGGTAATATGCTTCGTTGAACATGTGACCCGGGGCTTTAGGCCTCCGGGTCACCCCTTCTTCCGTGACGTCCTAGACCATTACAACCTCCGTATCTTCGATATAGGTCCAAACTCCATTTTGAACATCTCCCATTTTATTGTTCTTTCCGAATCTTACTTGTGCACACCGCCAAGTCTAGCCCTCTTCGTCGAACTTTTTCAGTGCAAGCCGTGTCGCGAAAGCGGCGACGGCGCACTTCTCACTTGCGGCGGGGTCTCTATCCAGCGCCGCAAGAACTCCCTGATGCCTCCTATTTCTCTCAATTCCCACGTAAAGCACTGGCAGCTTTCGTACTTCTACTGCCAGGATACCTCTCCACCCGGCGAAAAGAAGTTGCCGGGTTACTCGGAGGGTCAACTTGACATCTCCGAGAAATTCAACGCCTTCGCGTCTGAACCGGACAGGGAGGCGATCTTGCCTTTATTAGCTAGGATCTCCATCTTGTCCGCCCGAGGCCTCATCGGGCTAAACCTGGTGAAGACCTGGGTTAGCTTCCGCATTCAGCCAAACTCCATTCGTGAGAAGCTGATGTGCGAATACTCGGGTCAAACCACGGACCCAATCCGATTCTCCACCCGCACCCTTGCTCCGGGTGACATTAACAAAACAATTAAGGGTTTCCTGACAGAGAAGCTCGAAGTAATCCGGAGCATAGCCGGACTAGAACCTTTTACCCTCGAGAATCCAACCCCTGGAGTAAGTTTTCTGCCTTTTGATTTTGACTTCTAACACTTACTTTTATTCGCTTCTCTTGACTCGATATTAATCACTATCCTGGCATCTTCTCCTCAGGCCGATGATGACTTTTGGACGGTCGACTCCACTCCTAATTCCGAAGACGGGGAGGAGGAAGACGATGTCGTTGACTCGAATGAAGGTACCTACTTGATTCCTTTGCACACGTTATATCCTGCCTTTTCTTCTTCTTTATGCTGTAACTCGGACATTTCTCAGAGCGAGAGGACCAAAGCGAAGAAGAAGAAACGGACAGCAGGGGCGGGTCCACCAGCGAGGAGGGAGAGCCGGAGCCAGCCACCAGAACCGGAACAAAGAGGAAATCCCAGAGGATAGCCCTCCAGGTTTTTACTTCATCCCCTTACACTTTTGGTTTTTTGCTCCCATAACGTCACTCCGGGGCTAACCCCATCTTCACCCCTTTTGATCATAACTGAAGGAGCCACCCATGACTAGGCGCCGAGTAACCCGGAATCATCCGGGCAACGAGACCCCTAACCCGGTTGCTTCGCCGCCCCCGGTTCAACACCCTGGTATTTGTTGTAAACAAAACTTCTTTCCAGTCATTCCTTTGTAACGTAATCCCAGACCTCTCTTGCCATTTCTCAGTCTCTTCCGGGTCTAGTGACGGCTTCCCCTCGGACTTCCCAGTAAACACCGGGTAAACGCCTTTTCCGGATATTATACCGAACTTTCATCCCCTTTCTTTCCATAACCAAAGATTAATTACGCCTTTGCACCTTCTTCAGAGCCACGGTTATTAGTAGCGACCAGGAGGACACCGAAGCTAAAGTCCGGGTCGAGGGCGAGTCGGCTGATGATGCCTTCACTACGGCTGGCGACGAGCAAATGTCGCCACCGGAGCCAGCTAGGCATGACGCCGAGTATCCAATCGCTTCGCACACGAGCGAGAAGGAGAAGGGGGCAGCTTCAAGCGCGGGAGGGGGACCAGACTCCGACATTCGGATGACCCGGGTGCCACCTCCTGTTACAAGAAATGCTCCTTTTCCCACTTTCCAGGTACCCGAGCCATCTAACTCGGATAACGCTGACTTTAACCAGCTGATGAGCGCTCTTCTTGCCATGAAAGCTTCAGAAGGGACTGTCTTAGAACGTATGGCTGCAGCACATCAGGTAATTTTTACTTGATACTCCTTATTATACATCCAGTCCCCAAGTCCCGAGTATAATTTTTTTTTAATTATCCTCGGTACTTCGCATAGTACTTGCCGGCAATCATTTCCTCAGATAAAATACTCTCGCGATATCCGGCTTACAGCTTCACCCGGCCTTTGCAGGCAGAGATTACTCAGTCAGATGAAGCGTTACTTAAGGCTGAACAGCTCTTGCTGGCTGAAGTTAAGCGTAGGGAGGCCCTTGAAGCGGAGATAAAGACTTTGAAAAAAGATGTCTCCTCATACAAGAAGAAGTACCATGCTGCCCAGTCCTCGCTGAATAACCTGTCGGCTCAGCTTACGGACACTTACCGTATCTTGCTAAGTAAGTTTGCTATTTGCGATTAATTTGCGTACCTCTATCTTGCCGCTGTAATAACCAACATGACTGATATGCTTTCACATGTTCGGATTGCAGGTGCTAACCTTGCTGCTCCGGAGGAGAATGCCATTACTCAAGTAAAAACTCTGAAAACTGTGCTCCGGACGTTTTTTGCCGGCACGAAACTTTTGCTGGATGCTATCAAGTGGCCTTCTGAGGTATACCCGGGCGAGGAGACCCTTATACAGGCCTTTTCCACAGCACCTGGATGGATTGAAATACTGAAGCGTTCGTCCTGCCGAATTGGGGTTACCCGGGCTTTAACGCTGGCGAAGGCTTATTTTCCAAAGCTTGACCCGGCAAAGATAGTATCCGGGTTCCCAGAATTTAAAGCTGACGGGTCCAAATTCAAGCCCCAGGATTTCAAAGCTATACAATCTGCGGTACGTCCTTCAGCCACAGCTTTGGCCGACAAGATGGATCTAAACACAATTATGAGCTCGTATGATTCTGAGGGCAAGGTTATCCTGGTGGAGGCGCCTCCCCCTATTGATATGTTGGACAAATGGTCGACTGATCTGGCTAGGAGGAAGGAAGAGGCTGCAAAGAGGGAAGCAGAACTGGGCGTAAAGCCGTCTACCTCTACCC
This sequence comes from Alopecurus myosuroides, assembly GCA_028641055.1. Classification (NCBI taxonomy): domain Eukaryota; kingdom Viridiplantae; phylum Streptophyta; class Magnoliopsida; order Poales; family Poaceae; genus Alopecurus; species Alopecurus myosuroides. Next base: position 87,181,322 of record CM054063.1, on the reverse strand, counting down.
CAGCCGTGCCTCCGCCTGTTCGTCCAGAAGTGAAGAGCCCGGGTAAAGCTGCTGGTAAGGCCAAGGAGCAAGTCCAAGATTCAGACCCGGAGGACCACTCTCAGGACGCCGAGTAGGACGCTACCCAACGCTTTGTGTTTCTCGAGACTGATTTGGTGGTGCGCTTGTGCACCATTGACGCTGATACTATGACTGTATGCTTATTAATCTTATGATAACTCTTTGCCTCCCCTGGCTTTTGATAATCTCGATCCTTGTGTTACTTATAAGCTTATTCTCGATACTTCGAACTCTTGTTTTCAGTTTCCTTTTGAGACTCGGCTAACCGAGTATCGTAGGTTTTGATAGAGGAACCCTTCTTTAAGTCCCCAATACTCGGAAATTAAGGTTTTCAGGCTTGGGTAGTTAAAACAGTTTGTTTCTGTTTCGAAGTCCCCAGTCCCCATGACCCAAAGTACGAGCTATAGGGGCGTGGCCTTTCTCAGATGACATACTGCTGTTTACCAAGCTGAATACCAATATCTGTTTACATAAATACTGAAGTCATGCTTAATATTTGTTGAGTTTCCGGCTTTTTTAGCCTTATACTCTGCATGGACTTGTGGTTTAGATGACCCTTTTGATTATCTTGTACTATAAGCCGGCTTTCGCGTGGATACCATGTCGTTGCGTCTATACGAAAAACAAGATCAAGCAAGCCACACTGGGCTGCATAATTTGATTGTGATCGTACGCGAACAGATCATGCCACTTTAGTGCGAGTCACATCGAGCTTAAGTAAGAATAACCAAGAAATTTGGCTCCTTTGTCCAGTTATAGGATTGCAGCTGTACCCGTTTTTTCGAGTAATCAGCCCCCATAACTCATAGGCATCATGGCCGGGTCTCCGGGTCTTGTGATTACTTATTGAAGCAGATCACCCCCCGGAGACCTATATTCATGTAATGTATTTCGATGATACTGATGTATTGATAGTAACAATGTTACTTACTTGTAACTGAAGCAAAGACCATGATAAGACTCGAAACCATCTTCTTTTATTGATAAAAATTTCTTTTTTGATTCAGCAGGCCGCCTCATTAAAAACCTTCCAGTCCCCTTAGGTACCCTGGATAGGAAAAGAGTGCGTATGAAACCTGCCGCCCATTACACTGCTTTAGTTATTCTCGAGAATCGGCCTCGCGTTGATACGGCCGATGCACATTCTCCACTTGCTATGCCCTTTCGTAATGAGTACCGGATTTGCTAGCCAGTCCGGGTATATCTTCCTTGGAACGTGATCAGCTGCGGACGGTGGTACGCCTTCTTCTTCCCTGCTGAGAGTTTTGAAAGTATTGCTCCTGATGAAGCCTACCATCTTAGGGTTTTGTTCTGCCCTAACTTTTGCTTTGTCCCCCTCAGGGGTTGGCTTTTTTGACGTTGTCCTCTCTTCTAGGTCTACCTGAGAACGGTAATGTTTGAGCTCTTCCTTCCTGCAGGCTTGCTCGGCCATTGCCGCGTCTCCCTCATCGCACTCAGCTGCTATATCCCGGTTTCCGTGTATTGTAATGGTCTTCTTGGGACCCGGGATTTTCAGTTGTAGGTACACATAACACGGTCTTGCCATGAACTTGGCATAAGCCGGCCTTCCAAACAATGCATGATAAGGACTGCGCAACTTTACTACCTCAAAGGTAAGCCACTCGACTCGATAATTATCCTTTGACTCTCCAAAAGCTACTTCCAGTGCCACCTTTCCTTCAGGGCATGCTGAGTGACCCGGCACTATCCCGTGAAAAACTGTTGTACTCTTTTGCAGCTGCGATTCCTTTAAGCCCATTCGCAGAAAAGTTTCCCAGTACAGGATATTGATACTACTTCCTCCATCCATCAGGACTTTTTTCAGCTCGTAGCCGTTGACCTGTGGTGCCACTACCAAAGCTAAGACTCCCGGGTGATCAACTCTATCCGGGTGATCCTTCCTGCTCCATGTTACCTCTTGTTCTGACCACCTCAAATACCTTGGAACAGCGGAAGAGACCGAATTAACTGCTTGTTTCAGTATCTTCTTATCCTTGTTAGAGCCTCCTGTAGTGTGCACATGATATTGACCCAGCTGTTTGGGGTTAGCTTGAAAACCTCCTGCTCCATTTTGATTGTTACCTTGATTTCCAGCTGGCGGATTGCCGGCTGGGGGCGGCCCATTACCCAAGTTTCCACCTAGACCCGGACCTCCTCCCCGGCCCGCACCTCGCATAGCTCTGTTCACTTCTTCGTTCTTCCACCTTTGTAAGTCGGCACATTGCTCTAGTGAATGATTGGCCGGCTTGCCATTCCTGCTATGCTTCGGGCACGCCATCCTAAATATGTCCCAACTGTTGCTTGGTCTTGGAGGTCCTTGGTAGTGTCCCCCATTGTGATTCCCAGTATTAAAATTCCCTTCGGATCTAGGTCTCGAAGACCCGGCCTCTGTATTGGCCACAAACTCGGAACTCCCCTCAAACGGGCGCTTGTTCTGGCTATTTCCATTGTTGTTTGGTGCCGATCCATTGCCGGTCTTCCCACTGCTACTTGCGTTTGCTTTTGCCTTCTTGTCATCAACTTCCTCTTCTGTAGTATCCGTTGCAGCGTGTTTGTTGCATGCATCCATTAACTCTCCCATCGTAACCTCCGCTGCATTTCTGCTGGATTTCATGCGGGTTAGCTTTTGTACTAAAGGAACATACTTACATGTTTTCGCCATAGCTTGTAGTGCGTCCTTTGGTTGGATATCTGTAGATGAGTGGAGTATCTCCATAACCCGGCGTACCCAGCTTCGTGCTGACTCTCCTTTCTTCTGGACGCACCTTTCTAAGTCATCAATAGTAAATAACTTCCTACAGGTCCCATGGAAGTGCTTGATAAATGCGGTTTTTAGCTCCTCCCACGACTTGATCGACTTTTCCGGTAAATTGGTGAACCATAACTTTGCTGCTCCCTCTGACATCATTAAGTACATGAACTTGGCTTGGAGATTCTCGGATGCGTTGCGAATTGACATTGCCATCTCGTAGCTGCTTAACCATGTTTCCGGATCCATCGTTGGCTCGTAATTCACTACTTTCCCCGGTTCTTTGAACTTTTCCGGGTAAGGTTCCGCTCTGATATCATCCGAGAGACACTTGGGTCCCGCAAGGGTGGTTGGGGCTGGTCTCGCCCGGGAAATGCGTGACCCGGCCGGGGGTGCCACGGGGTGAGGAGCCACCGGTGGATCGTGTGCTGCAGACCCGGCCCCGGCTCTTCTGGCCCTGGAGCTGTCCACTACTGCCTGTGCTGCTGATACTGCCGGTGCTGTCTGGACGCGCGGTGGGGGTGGCATCTGCTGTTGCTCTTCCCTTCGTCGTGTCGCGCTTGTTTGGACGTTGCCCTGTTGTTGACTCACGTATGGCGTCCCATGCATCCCACTTCTGTGATCTGGATAATTGACTTGCTGTGCTACCGCGGTGTGCAGCAGATCTATCGCTCGCCGGGTTTCTTCTGCGTGCGGCGAGTCTCTTACAGGAATCTGGTTTAATGCGAGTGTTGCTGCATACACGTTGTCCATGGGGTTGTTGTAGTGACCTGCTGGGGTACGGAATCGCGATGGTGGAGGCGGCATGATGTTGCCGGCTGTTGCCCCCGTCCGAGGCAAGGGTAACCCGGCTGGCGCGTTTACCGGCTGCACTCCCGTTGCTGGTTGCGGTATGGTCCCTTGGTTCGCCGGTGGGATTGGCTGATCTTGAGGCGTGAACACCAGGGCAGTCGGGTTGATAACCCCTCCTGTTGCCGGTAACATAGTTCGGTGCCTTTGGTGAATCCTCGTCGTTTCCTCCCGAAGCCGGGTCTCTAGGTCATCCAGTTCCCGCTGCCGCGCTGCCATCCCCTGCTTTTCTGCTTCTACCTGCCTTCTTTGCTGCTCCAATGCACGACGAGCCACGTCCAGATCTCTTACACGCTCTGCTGCGTTTTCTGGGGTGATAACTGTAGCTAGGACTGTGGGATCCAAGATCAAATTATTATCAAACAGAGCTGGGTGACGCGGATTCGAGGGGCCCGCCCCTGGTGTCCGGTTTGCTTGGAACCCAAACATATTCGCGTGTCGCTCCTCCTCCGCTGGGCGACTGGTGACTGATGCCGATTCTCCATCGACCTGGGCCAAAATCGGGCCAGCCGTACCTTGTTGCTGAGCCAGCACCTGCGCCGCCCCGACTGGCGCCGCGGCTGCGTTTCCTTGATTGGTATTGATTGCGGGGGCCGCATAAACTGCAACCCGGCGCATAATGCTTGGCGTAGATTCGTACCGTTCTTCCTCTTCGCTATTTTCCTTCTCGTATCGGTCCTCCGATAAATCCCGTATAGACTCGGCACCTTCCTCCCTCTCTGTCGGACCCGTTGTTCCGATCGATTCTTCTTTTTCCGATTGAACACGCGTGTCCTCCCCTGACACAGAATCAGATTCAAGATTATCACGGCTTGAATTGGAAGCACATACCATACCGATGAAGACGTTGATGCGGCCGACTGTCACGACGGATCCGGTTTCGAGGTGATCCGACTCTGGCCCCCAGCCAGAATCGTCTACCATCTTCTCTCCTTGGTTGTTGACGTAGATTTCTCCGACGACGAGGTTCCTCATGTTCTTCCGAGCTTCTCCCGTGATGTAAACACCTTTGGACGCAGGCCCCACGGTGGGCGCCAACTGTCGTGGGATAATCACGGCAGATGTTACCGGGGGTAACTGATCTAGGGGCAAGTCGACACAGGTATTTGGGAGAGGGTTTAGCTCGAAGGAAGACATGGCGGAAAGCAATCTAAGAGCCGGAAAACAACTCGCCGGATCTCGATATGATTATACTGGATACTCGATAATAGGTGTTACAGTTATGACTTGAATCTCCCTTAGGCGAAGCCCAGGGGTTGGTTTATATAGTACTCATATCCCCCTTGACTTGCCTTACAAAGCGCTTCTCGAGTCCTATTCGAACTCTTCATACGAACCCTAACTTTCTTTACCGTAACCCACAATCCGGGTTACGATCCTTACAAGTCCTGGGCCTTCTAGAAGCTTCTTTGTCCTTAGCCGGATTTGATCCATCCGTCGTTTGGGCCGGATCTCACCTGAGAGTCGGCATACCGGGTTACTATCCCCTCATCAGATAGCGTATCAGAACCAACTATAACTACTCACCAAACAATACCCATCCAGTGTTACCCCCTACTAAGGAAGCAACCCAAGGAAACTCACACTGTTGATTAAGGTGACATTCATTTTTATGGTGGAGGTAATCTATATTACTAGTCAAGTTATCATCGTTAAGTGTAAGTTGTCTGAGTACTTGTTAGCCAGCACTTTCACCAAGTCATCCATAACCGCGGACAACACGGCTTCTCGAGAAGATTTGACCCTGCAGGGATGCACCAATTTGGCCGTACACGTAAGAATGACCCGCCAGATGGAAAGACCCTTCCACCAAGCGGGGCACTCAACACAACCCAACTCTTCTTCGCATCAAGCCCAAAGAACCACGTGCTGTGCGTGCGTGGCTAATCGAGCCCCCACGAAGAAAAGGGGGACCCTCATAGCACTGGAAGACCACGCCGCCCTAGATGCCGACTACAAAAGTTCCACCCTGGCGCCAAGGGCTCGCACCTGCATATGCATGCATCAAATGGAAAGCCCGAACTAAGTGTGGCGATTTGGACGAGATGCGAATCGATCAGAATTGCGGGGGGCGCCCATACTCGCTTCCCACATGCGGTTAGTGCGCTCATCATGGATCGGAGGACAAGACCCTTTTCCTAATTAAGTTCGACACTAGCAGGCCTCAAAACCACGCCGGGCCTCCTGCCGGTGCCTTATCATCAAATTATTATTACCCAAAACATTAACATGTTGTTGATTGAATTGAAAACCCAACTATCAAACTAAACAGGTGACATGAAAAAGGACAACAAGACTCGAGCGCAAACAAACCTAAGCATGCAACTACGACAGGAGGGCCAACGGGGTAAACAAGCAACAGTTAATAGGAAATGGAAGGAAGGCTATATCATGGCTGCAAGGTAAACATATGATAGGATCAAGACACAAGCATCGAATCATAAGGCCAGAATAAAGGCAACGGGAAGAATCGGTAACAAGTGATAAAAGGCAGCCATAGGTAGCAAGTGAGTATACTTGCCTGGAATCCAGCAAGTAGAGGTACATCCGAAGAACTTGTCGTTGCTCACATCATCTCAACGTCCTATCCGTGAAGAAGCAACGAACTAGAACAAACACCGGATGCAACAATTACTTCTACGGAAAAAGATCCAGCATGATCCTATTTTATATGTATGACAATTAATTGATGCATCAAAGTAAACCGGTTGACAGGGTAAACATATTTAAATGGGCCCATATGCAATTTGGATGGAATACATATTTCATTTGTTGAATTTGGATTTTAGATGAGCAAGTTATTAAATTGACAATTTTAAATGCATTAATTAAGAAATAGTTGTTTTCAGCAATTTAATTATTCAAAACAGAAAAAAAGTTTATATTTGGAAAGCTTGTTCAATTTTACATGGAAACCATATTTTACATGTTGGAATTGGATTTGAATTGCCCAAGTTATGAATTTTGCAATTTAAAAGGTTTAATTAAAGCATTGAATTATTGCACCATTTTTAATTAGGAAAAACAGTAAACAAAATGTATTGACAAGGTTGAAAACATGTAGCAAATGTTTCACTGAACATTTTGAGCTATGAAACATAATTTTTGGATCATTATTGAATTTATTATGCATTTTTCCATAAGCATTTTTCTTCTCCCCCTTTTAGTAAACAGAAGGAAACATGTTTAAATTTAATTCAATTTTGACCAAATAAAATATCACTGTGTAGAGTTTGTTAAGACAAAATTTTAGAACCCAAGTTTGCTCAATTTGGGTGAACAGAACTCAAGTTATGATTTTCCAAAGTTTCCAATTTTAATAGCCATTTCTGTATTTAATTATTTAGTGCAAAATTTATTACAGAAACATGTTGCAAATTTGTGAATAACAGAAAGAGCACAAGATTCTGAATCCATAGAAATTTGAATCATTGAAATTGGAGCATTTTTTAATTTGTTATGGATTTTACAAATAAAGACTCAGTTCTGTTTTTTTCTGGATTTCGAGAAATAAAAGAAAAACGCCGAAAAAAAGAGGTGGCTTTCCGCCTGGGGGGGGGGGGATTCGAACTCGGGGCTCCAGGGCGTGCGGACGGGGTACGCAGCCACTGGGCCACTGTGCGTGTTTGTGTTAGATCTAGTAACGCTTGGGATTTTGAGGTGGATCCCTGTGCAGAAAATTACTGAAACTGAACGAGTTTCAGTTACGGTACTTGGACGGGGACGGACGGACGGCCGGCCGGCCGGCGACCGCGAGATGCAGCGACGGCAGGGCACGAAGGCCTGCGTCTAGAGCAAGGAGGTGGGAGAAAGAGGGCCTGGAGGCGGAGCTTACCCTGGGGCTCGGCTCGGAGTCGACGGGGAAAGGCGCGGGGAGGATCGAGGATGCGGCCGAGCTCCTCTCGGTAGAGGCAGACGGCGACCTTGACGATGATGGCGCGTCGGGGCTGGTCCTTCCCAAGTCCGGATCCTGGTCGTCGATGATGGAGGACAGTGGTGCGGTTCCATTCCCATAGTCGGATGTCCTTCTCAGCGACCACGGCCTCGGCTCCGGGAGCTCTCATCTCCGGCCATGGAGGTGCTCTCTGTCTCGGTTTAAAAGCAAAATTCAGGGAAGAAACGATCGGAGGAGGAAGAGAGGAGGGTGGCGGCGGAGAGGGAAAAGGAAGGAGGGAGAGCTAGGGTTTGGGGATCCTCTCCCGGGTAGATAAGAAGGAGGGGGAGGAGGGGACCATGGAGGTGGGGGTGGACAGCGACCTGCGTGATTCCTCTGTGTCGTACGGAGAAGATGACGATTGGAGGTGGGCTGGTTCGAGTGGGGTTGTAGGTGGGCTGGCCCTTTTTGGGCTGGCCTGCCTCCCCTTGTGTTTTTATTATTTTTCTCCTTTTTTTTTGTAAAAGAATAGGAAGAGAGAAATAGTAATTAGAGGGGTTTTACTCATGCAAAAAATTATGAAATAAATTTTATTGCATTTGGAATTGAGAATGCCCAAGTGCACCAATTTTTGTTTTTCAAAATTTCAAATATTTATTGGTTGTTTGAATTTGAATTTGAAACTCAAATTAGGGTATTAATAAAAGGTGATTTATTTAACCAAGCAAATAAAAATTAATTCCACTTCAATTTTTTTTATTGAAAACCAATTGATGTGTTCTGTTAATGATTTGATGTGAAAACATTGGAACATGTTTGAATTTTTAAATTGTTTTTGAGTTTTCTTTTAAGACTGGTTTTGAAACAAATGTGCAATGCATATGAGGCATGGTGCAATGCAAGGCAAAACAAAACAACCAAATCTAATTGGGGGGGATCCCCCGGGTGTTACAAGCATCATCATATCTATTATTTTGAGGAGGTCCATTATTGGGTACACGCCTTGCACCCATATGAATGTTCGCTCGGCCTTGGAATCCTCCTCGGCCTCTCTCTCCTCTAGCTCCACCGCCCACATTATTATCCACTCCCTCATTAGCTGGAATTCCATTATTAGAATCACTATGCACACTAGCATTATCATCATCAATAGCAGGAAGTCTCTGATCAAGAAAAGTCTGGAAATCAGCAAGTTGAGTAGTCAATGTGGCAATAGAATCTTGAATAGTGGTGACTTGTGCTTTGTTGGCCGTGGCCAATTTTATGATGTCCCCCACTTTAGTATCCATTGCTTTCATATCCACATAAGGAGGATCACAAGCATCAGTAACAAATGTTCTCAATTCTTTGTGGTTTGCTTCCATTTGATTTGTCAACACGTCACGCAATGCCTCATACTCCCTCCAATTCACTCCTTCTGTATGGTCCTTCTTTTGCTGCACAAGATCATCACTAAAAGGATCCATTAGTAGGTTACAGAAAACAAGTATCTATATGTGGTGTTCTCTCAGAACTCACTCAAAACCAGCAAAAAAGGAGTACCTTACCATTCCAAAGTGAATAGAATTACTTACCAACAAGTAGTGGCAACTAGTGTACTTTGATGTGAAGAAGAGAATACCCGGGGTTTTAAATCTCACAAGGCAAACATGTTATTTAGTGGGGCTTGGTATGGATACCTAACAATCACCAAAGTAACAAGTCATATTTGCTGTTTTGTGATGATATAAAATTACCCATGGAAACACACACACAAAATGGTGACAAATGTGGCAAAGCAAATATATGGATGAGATTTTGCAATGCAGTAGAAAGTCACTAGCTAGGGATCACAATAGACAGGCACAAGATTGCTCAATGAAAGAAACCAAGTGTCATAATGTGGTATAAAGTAAGCTCCACTAGTAATTTTTTCCGTTTTCTAAGAACAACTAGGAGCAATATGAACCAATTAGCAATATAAACACAATGGTATTTGATGAAATGAGCAGCCTGTTAGAGCACAAAATAGCTATACTTGTGGGAAAGGTACCTATTAAAATGTTGTAGATAGGTTGTGGCTATGGTTCACAAAGATCAGATATAGAACTCCTAAGAAAAAGAAAAGGAAAGACAAAATTACACTAAGCAAAAACAGCTAAGAAAACACACGGCAGAAATTTTCTGTCGCCAGCAGAGAAACGAGCCAAAACTGTACCGCGGCAGCGCGTGTCGTCGCGCGTAACAGGGCAGTCAAACGGGCGCGAGTGTTTTGCGCGCGGGTGGTAAGCGCGCAGCAGGGCAACAGCGTGCGGCAACGATTATGCGCGGGTGTGTGTCGCGGCAGCGCGCACGGCTAGCAGCGAACAATCGCCGACAGTGTTGCGCGCGGCTTTGTAACGGTGGAGTTCGACTTCGATTAGGCTTAATCGCATGGCAGGAATAGAGCGGCGGCAGCGAGTTGAGCGAAATCTGTGCCACGGCAGGAATCCGATACCAATTCGAAAACCAACAATGAAAACAGCCCCGGATTGATTCTTTTTGATGATTTTCGGTATGAACTCGACTAGAAACTTAAGAACCCTAGCCCTAAACGAAAAACTAAAGACTCAAAAACATAAAAGGGACGCAAATCAAACACAAAAATAGCAACTATAAATTGAAACTAGGGATCAACTATGGCTATGGCAATGATCTAAACTATTTTTGTGGGGCAATTTTCTGTATAGGAAATAAAAACTCGAATCTAAGGGTATAAATAACAGCTCACCGACGCAACCTGTAAATCTGATACCAAGATGATAAGGGGTGTCCCAATCTTCTCGATGAACTCTCATGGATAACTGAAATTCATAACTTGTGTCTCGCTGAAAAATCTCTGGTTGATCCCTGATGCCAATGCAGCAGTTTGGAACCCAATGGATATTCTCAACTCCACACGCTTGCACAATGTAGCCACCGACTATGAGGTGGTCCTGTGCCGTCTTATTCCGAGTGGAACAGCAGGTAACACGCAATTTTGCAATGCTAACAATACTTTGAGATGAATGCTTACAAGTAGTTGTATCCAAAGGTCTAGGGTTTATGGTTAACATAGTCTAGGGTTCTAATCTGCGGCTCCTAGCTTAAATGAGGGGGTATGGGTGCGGCCGCAAGGCTTCTTGCGCAAGCACCCCTACTCCAACTCGGTTTGGACTCAATTTTTTTGGGTTGGACTCAACCAACTCGGCCAAACTTGATACAAACCGACCCCTAAGGGGTTCAGCCACCTTTGGCACGCAGGCCCACTAGCTAGGGCGCAATAACAAGATGTTATGCGCCATAATGCCCTCCATGTGCTTCCTTCTACTCCTCCCTCAAGCACATGTTGTTTAACAGCTGTTGGGTCTTGTTTTCCACCATGTACATGTTGTTTTGACCAAGTGTAGACTTGTTTTCCAGCAGCTCTCTTCTTGTTTTCAACTTGTACATGTTGTTTTCACCAAGTGTTATCTTGTTTTCCAGCTTCTCTTCCTACTTTTCCAGGTCCTCTTGATGTTCTCCTCCAAGCATGTTTGTGTTATCAATAAACTTGATCATACATAGATGCATAGTTTAAGGTAGTATAAAGTTCTCACAATTATAAACATCATACTCAAGTAGGAGTGAATTCACCTGTTGTTCTAATAGTTTTGTCCTTGAGCTTGTCATGGGACCAAGTATCACTCCTTTATCTTGGACAACAACATCATCATGTGTAACAATAGGTGAAGAGCTAGGGATGTCCTCATCAAGAGGGGCCAGGAGGGGGCCACACCACCCTGGCGCCCCCTCGCCGCGCCGCCAGGTGGTGTGGGCCACCCCGGCACCCCCTCGGACTCCTCTTTCGACTACATATGCCACGTAACCTAAAAACCGAGGGGGGTTCGTCATATTCCACAGAAACACAACAGTGCGCCGCCGCCACCTCGAAACTCGATTCGGGGATCAGAAGTTCCTGTTCTGGCACCCTGCCGGGACAGGGATTCGGAGGATATCATCACCATCGATACCTCAACCTCTTCTCCATCAACCATCCATGATTCCCCTGTCCATGTGTGAGTAAACACCGTTGTAAGATGAGAGGGATGGAAGGGATTGGATGAGATCATCATGTAATAATGCCAAATTGTTTGGGCATAGTGCCTAGTATCCATTGTTAGTGTTTTCTACCATTGTTGCAACTTGTTATGCTTAATGCTTGTCACTAGGGCCTGAGTGTGATGATCTCAGATCTGAACATGTTATTGTTTCATGAGTATAATTGTGTTTTTGGATCATATCTGCAAGTTGTTTACACATGTCATTGTCCGGAACCCGAGTCCCCAAAATGACAGAAATTGGGACAACCATAGGGGATGGTTGTGCTGTGAGGATCATGTGTGTTCATGGAGTGTTAATGATTTGCTCCGGTGATTTATTAAAAGGAGCACCTTAATTACCAATAGTTTCCCTAGAGGCCCCGCTGCCATGGGCTGGTAGGACAAAATATGTTGTGCAAGTTTCTCATTGCAAGCACGTATCACTATATTGGAACACATGCCTATGGTTTCCCTAAATGTTCGATGTTTTATTATTATTATCTGCAATGCCCATGTTTAGATTATTACATGACCTATCTTATCCATGCAATGCCCGTTCATCCATTCCCTCTATGCCTACGGTATTCTCATCCTGTTGTTTTCCGCGATTGCTACTACTGTTACTAGTTTACTACTATTGTTATTTTATTTCTACTACTTCTATAAAACTGTTACCACTGATAAATTGTTGCGAGCAAGTCTACTTTCAGGTGCATCTAAATTGACAACTCAGTTGTTAAGGCTAATAAGTATTCTTTGGCCTCCCTTGTGTCAAATCAATAAATTTGGGTTTTACTTTCCTCGAAGACTGTTGCGACCCCCTATACTTCTGAGTCATCACCTGGGCCGGGGTGGGAGTGCTCACGAGGCTGGCTTCACCTTCTGACACGCCGTCCTGAGGTGGGGTGGAGGAGCAGACATGTCGGCCTGGGAGCCGGGCCGAGGTTGGGGTGGAGGCCGGGAGCATCGAGTGGCCTCCCGGCCTAGCGCGCGAAGGGGCCGGCCCATGCCGGGGTGGAGGCCGGCCTGTTCTGTGAGGGCTCCGGCCTGGGGGCCATCCTGGCCGAGGTTTGACGTTGGGACCCTAGTTTTCTCCCTTTCTTCCTCGTCTCTTCTTCTCAGACTTCTTACGTAGCTTCTTGGGCATCGTCTTGGGCATCTTCTGATGCAGCACACCCCATTCCACCAAGTGGACCAATGACAAGATCACGAGCAAAGGCAATGCATGATAAGGTGAACTCACTTCTCTCTCTTCATGCTTTCGGTGATTTGGTGAATGGTGCGCTACCTCATGGAAATGCCCTATATGTGCTCAGGTTTGACCCCACCATGGACCCCCCAAGACGATGCTCAAGATGCCCAAGAACGTCCTCAAGAAGTTGCCTAAGAAGCCATAGAAGATGCCCAAGAAGAAGCCCTCGAAGAAGAAGGAGGAGTCGGAGTGCAGGAAATCTGGCCTCAAGCCTTCTAGGCCGGCCTCCAGGCCGGCGACCTAACAGACCCGGCCGGCCCCAAGCCCGGCCTCCACCCCGGCCCAGGCCGGATTCCCAGCGCGCCCCAGCCCGGCCACCTCCCCGAGCCGCCCGGCCTGAAGCCCTGCCTAGGCCGGCCTCCACACATACCCCACCGGCCTCCAGGACGGCTTCCCTGCAGCTTGCAAAAGTGGGTGAAATCCCACCTTTTCACCCCACCTACCCCCTAAGCTATATAAGGAAACCCCTCTGGTCAGATCTAGGTTAGATATGAATTATAACTTTGAGAATTGCTCTTGTATCCCTCTTGTGAGGCTACTCATATAGTTGTACCTAGGACCGTATCAAGGCTACTCCTATGATTTGTATCTAGTACCGTATCAAGATTCATCCAATTACCTATCCTTTACCCTTGGGATTCATTTAGGAATTGCTCAATCTTCCTCAACTAATCCTTGAGGTTCTATTGGCGTGGTGGACCGGCTACAGGTGTGAAGCGGTTTCTGATTAGGTGAGTTCAGTTGGATCGATCGTTCCGTAGGCGGCCCTCGGGGTTTAGTTGATGGATGATTTGGGGTTCTTAGGTTCTTACTAGTTATCCCCTCAATTTCCCGCGTTTCCCCCTTGATTCTTCCCTCGATTTCCCCTTGATCCCCTTCGTGTTCATCATTCGTTCTTTGTGTTCTTGGTCAATTCGTGAAGATCTGGCCCCATAGGAGGTAACCCCTCGATATCATTTGGTATCAGCAGCTAGATTGACACAAATTTGACCCCCAATCCCCTCATTTACACCCAATTTTTCTTCTACCACCATAAATTCAAAAAATTCACCAAAAATAGCCAAAAAGGGATTTCGACCGATCAGTGGATTTGTTGCATTTTTCGTGGATTTGTTCTGGTGATTTGTTGCCAAAGACCATTCCCCACCTTTATATTCAGCCACTTTCCTCGAATTTGTCCAAAACAAATCTAGGTTTTCAAGGAATTTTGAATTGAAGAAAAATCACAGAAAATCTCAGCTCTTCGATTTCTGGACAGATTTCGTAACTTGTTTTTCTTTGTCGGTGTTTCTCCGAATTGAGTGAAACAAATTCCTACGTGATTCCAACACCACCATCTACGCAAATACATTAAAGGGTCAACACGACATCGACATCCACCAGACACAAGTCTGAGATCATCGACAAGAGAGGTATAACCTGCTTCCGCTTGAACTAACCCATCCTTTGTGTACCTTTCCCATTCGGACTAGCTCTTTTACATCGCTTGGTATCGCATTAGTGGCACCGAGAGTGCATGTCGACACTTGTGAGAGCATAGCTTCGAGTAGGCATTGGCATTTTTTAATCATCAAAAATCGAAAAAAAAACAGAAGAAAAAGATTGATGCCATTTGCTATCCCTTGTAGGAACGTGCAGCTTCGCGTCGCAAAAGAGAAGAGAGTGACCGATCGCCATGGTGTGAATCTTGTTGCCTCTTATAGTTTGCGGTTTGATCTAGCATCCTCCTTGTGTTGGTGTGGCATTGAGCTTAGTCTTCGTTAGGTACATTTCGTCTCCGCTCGTACATTGGCCGCACTAACCCCATTTTACCCTTGTGTGTGTGTGTGTTCCATTTTAGTGTCTTCCACTAGGATTGGTTAATGTGCTAACATTTTTTCGGTTCTTCTCCATGTTTTATAACAAACTTTTCTTCGGATTTGTCGCTTTTCCTTGCCACTTTCCTAACCCATTTGCCTTCAACATAAAGCCTGTGTGTTGTCGTTTGCGGTTTTCTTTCGATCTTTTTGAACTCACTTTTGACATACCGCCTTACACCTAGGCTCGTCCACTATCCTCAATACGACCAAAAAAGGTAACGTTGGGTAAGTGAGACATCAATTTCTTCATATCACCCTTGTGTGTTTTTGAGATGGCTAGGGAAGGAGTATTCACAAGTCCGAGCTCAGAGGATGAAGGAAACCCTTTCTTCAACGACAATGCTTACAACAACTTCGTCACCCACAATGACCATTTCCAACTCCGTCAACTCGTAAAGGACGGATTGCAACACTATGAGCGCAGACTTCAAGAGCAAGAGGCCCGATTGAATGATCAAATGACGCGCATCAACATCAACTTAGCTAATCTTGCCAACCACCGTCGATCATCATCGTCCTCAAGGTCGCGCCGCTCAAGCAACCACACTCAAGATCATCACCAAGCTCGTCGCCAGGACCTCCATGATCGCAACATCAACATAGAGAATGCTGGACAACCTCAACAACCACAACCACCTCTAATCAACAAGCTCCTCGACGAACTTGGTATGAAGATAGCTCGCCATCACCACCTCCTCGACATCGCCAAGGCCGTGGTGACCCTCTTCAACAACAACCTCAACGCCC
Source organism: Alopecurus myosuroides (assembly GCA_028641055.1). Lineage (NCBI taxonomy): Eukaryota > Viridiplantae > Streptophyta > Magnoliopsida > Poales > Poaceae > Alopecurus > Alopecurus myosuroides. Next base: position 87,165,853 of record CM054063.1, on the reverse strand, counting down.
CGACCTTTGACAACATCATCCACCACCTCCACAAGGCCACACTCATGACTATGGCCACAATGACTTCGTGGAAGGTGCTCGTTAACATCGAAGGCCACCAAGGCGCAATGCACGTCCCAACCACAATGACTACCAAGAACATGATCGTCCTCAACAACCTCGCCAAGATCAAGAACTTCCTCCACACCCACACCGGGAGCGTCCTCAACAACAAGACCGTGACAATGATGATAGTGAATGCCGGGAAGCAAGACTACGTCACCAACAACCACCACATCCTAATGACCACCGACGTCATCCTCCTCATCATCACTGCCACCGCCAAGACAATGAGGATGACCCATATGATCTTTCACCACCTATCTTTGATGAGGACTATCATGAGTGACCCCAACGACAACATGAAGACAACAACATAAGTGCCCTTCACTTCAATGTTCCAAAGTTCAATGGTGAAAATGATCCTGAAGAATATCTTGCTTGGGCTCTCGAGGTGGACAAGATCTTCGGCATCCAAAACTTTAGTGACACCAAGATGGTTGCTTTTGGAATCTTTGGAGTTCGAAGGCTATGCACTCTTAGGCTATGTTCGGTTACGCCCAACCCGGCCGGGATCTGGGCGAAATCCTCGTGGGTCGGCCGGGATCACACCCGCGGGGGTCAAATCCTGGGGCTCCTTTTTTAACCGTTCGGTTAAACCCGGGAGGGATTCGACCCCGGGATATTCCACCCCAATCCCGCCGATTTTGACGGGGAAATAAACCTCTCCTCTTATCCCGTGGAACTAATCCACGAGACGGTCGTCTTTCTCTCCCTCGTCCTGAGTCCCGACCTAAACTTTTTGCGATTTGGAGGCACAGCCGGAGGCGGCGGCGGCGGCAGAGGGTCGGCGACTGGTGGGCGTGGACCTTGGCGGAGTTCGGCGACGGGACGGCGTGGATCTCGACGGCCGCAACCAGCTGGTAGGAGACGGGTGCTCCACTGCATCGCCTCCCTGCCTCGACCTAGACGCACGAAGAACCTCGACCTCCACTGCCGCCGCACACCGGAGAAGGAGCTCAGGTTCTCTCTCTCCGCCCGCCCCCCTCTCTCTCTCTCTCTCAAATTTCTTGTGCACAAAGCACGGACTGCTAGATTGGAGGAAGTGGTCAGGGTGGGGAGTTCGTTCTTGAGCGAGCTCTAGGCCATGGCAGCGACCGTTCTTGAGCGAGCTCGGGCTTGTGCGACGGAGGACACAAATGTTGTGCGTCCGTTGTGCCTCGGGTCCGTACTGATTGTTGGTGCTTCATTGGGGATTTGCAGTTCTAGGGTTCTTAGATTTCTAGCAATTTGCAACTAATGCTGCAGTGCACACTTTTTCCAAAACCAATATCTGATACAGTGGATGTCCTGTGTTGCGTTCCTCACTGGGTTCAGAATAGTAAGCTAAGACTTACCTAGAATAGTATTCAATTCCAGTTCGAATTTCTACTGTAATTGGAGTTCTGGGTACTAGTTCTCAGGTTTGCTTGTCATCCACTGTATAAGCTAAGGTCGGAAGCTGAGATATTAGTGGACAATTTTGCTTGTCATGCAAAACCTGAAGATAGGTTTCTGGGTACTAGTTCTCAGGTTGAAACCTGGTGAAACGCCACTGAAGTTCACTGCTATGAATACTACTAACCATTTGTTAACCAGTAGCTAATTTTCAGGTTTAGCAAAATGGTTTAGTTAAACAAAACTTGTACAACAGATGGTCTTCAGTCTGTTGTCGAAAATTGACGATAAGGTACAGGAGCAGTGCTACTTCTCTCGATCATAGGAGTCGATTGAAAATAATTAAGGCACACATACATTCACATACATAGGCATGCTACAGCCAGCCTAAAGTTGAGAACATGCGTTGATCACTTTTAGAGATTAGATTATTTGTTAAACACTAAATAGAAAGTATTGTACGTATTAGTACCACACACTTGCTATCCCAACTTAAAAATAAATCTTACTTTACTAAGCTTCCTCTTTGATCTCACTAGTTAAGTTTCTCTGTTGTGGTATCCATGTTTTGCTTGTGCTTGGCTTAAATCTATGGTTTGGATCATTCTTACCACTGAGATAAATGTGCTCTCGTTACTCATGTGAGTGTATAATAATTAGAATGTGTGTTTCTGTTTTTCCCTTACTGCTGTTTGAAATATTTGGTACTGCAAATTACATAATTATGGTAATGTGCTGGACAAATTATTTTTTATGGAAGAGGATTGGTAAAGCTTCTGTGCTTTCATGTGTTCCATTGCACACACCTTTTTTTTTTATAAAATGCAGCCTACTTTCACTATGATTTGTTTAGATGATATGAACATCAATTAATATGTCTCTCTGATCATGAAATTAGCATTTGTTCCTGTTATTTACTTATGTGCAGAACCCTATTTTCTTTATAGTTTCAAATGGATTTGAGAACGAGGGATCGTATTAGGAAGAGAGAGGAGGAGGATGAGGATGATGATGATATGATGCTCTTTCTTTTACCCGCACTACATCTGTTGGGTGCAACTGAACCAAGGGAAAAAGAAGCGCCACATACATTGATGCGAACAGGCGAGGAGGTTGTAAGGGAGTTGCTTGAAGGGCACGTGAAGAAGTGTCGAGTAGCATTTAGGATGGAGCCTCATATCTTTAAATCTTTGGCTAGTTTTCTTCGACGGGAGGAGTTGGTACTTGACACCCGACTTTCCGTGGAAGAGAAATTAGCAGCCTTTCTATGGATGCTATCTCACAACTCCTCCTTCCAAGACCTTCAAGTCCAATTCAACCACAGCGGTGATACTTTTCATCGGCACATGAAGGTTTTCTTTAACATAATCCCTGCTCTAGCAAAGCATTTTCTGAAGCCTCCGAACCCTGCTCAAGTACATCCAAAGATCCAATTGAACCCGAGATTCTTCCCCTATTTCCAGGTTTCTCCTCAAATACGAATCTAAATCATATTCCCATGACAAAGTCTTTCTGTTTAGAGACCAAAATCACAAGATGTTGGTTTTCTTTGCAGAACTGTATTGGAGCCATCGATGGGACTCACATTGCCATGACCATAACAGGCGACAAAGCCGCTCCCTTTAGGAACAGGAAGAAGACAATCAGCCAGAATGTTATGGTCGCATGTGACTTTGACCTAAACTTCACTTTCATCTCTTGTGGCTGGGAGGGATCTGCGACTGACGCTAAGGTTCTTAGGTCAGCCCTTGAAAAGGGGTTTAGGGTGCCCGAGGGCAAGTTCTATCTGGTAGATGGTGGTTATGCAAATACTCCCTTCTTTCTTGCACCGTATCGTGGTGTTCGGTACCATTTGAAGGAGTATGGGCATGGTCGCCGTGCACCCCAAAACTACAAGGAGCTATTTAATCTCCGCGATGCCATATTACGGAACCATATTGAACGAGCATTGGGCGTCTTGAAGAAACGCTTCCCCATTCTCAAAGTGGGCACACATCATACCTTGGAGAATCAAGTAAAGTTGCCGGGCGGCTGCTGCAATATTGCATAACATAATTCGTTTGCATAAAGGAGATGAGGGCTGGTTAGATAACCAAACACACAACATACCTCCAGAAAACTATATGGACCTTCCTGATGGTGATCTTCCACAAAATCATCAAGTCAACAATGAAGGCAACAATCTTAGAGACATGATTGCGAATCAAATGTGGGAAGATTAACGTCATTATTTAGTGAAAATGCAAGTCAAATGTGATGTAATTAAGAAGTAACATGTGAACACCTCTTTCTTCTTATGTGATGTAATAAAGTAGTAACATGTGAACATCTGTTGCTTCTTATGTGATGTAATAAAGTAGTACACATTAGCTTATTTTGTTTCTTGTGTGAATATTTTGCAATCTCATGATTAATCTTTAAGGGCCACGGCGATGACTGCAAGGCGATCTCCAAGGCTTAATCATGTGCAATCGAAAGTTTCCTAGAAGAAGCTTTCACCAGAAGGCATGTTAACAAAAAAACGTGGAGCTTCGTCTAAAAGTGATTGCCTTCATTTTGTCAAACACAAACAGATTATTATACATGTTTCCTTGTACATGATTGTCTTAGCTAACTTGAAAAATCTTCTCAAACAGCTAGTAGAGCCTCTTGGAGTGCTGAGCTTGAAAAGACTCTTGTTGAGTTGCTCATTGATCACAATACTCCTGAATATAGGGGTCAGAATGGATGGTCCTCCGACACTTGGAACAAAATCGTCAAGAAATTCCACGAAAACCATCCGTATCTGTCGCACACTAAGTTGCAAATCCAAGAGAAGGAGAAAGAACTAAAAGGAGAGTACAAGATGCTAAAGGAGGCGAGGCAACAAAGTGGAGTATCTTGGAATGAGAAGCGGTGGAGGATTGAAGCCGAAGAAGCGCTATGGGACAACCTTATCATTGTAAGATAGTTCCATTGCTCCTTACACACTTTTGGCCATGTCCTTGTTATAGTATGCATCACTCATATGCCTCTGTTTGTTGTTTCTATTCTGCAGTCATTTCCTAAGATAGGGAAGTTCCGTACAAAGGGTTTCCCGCATTTCGAGGCCTTGGGAGAGTTATATGATGGACAACTGGCTGAGGGGACCTATAACTTCACTTCCACACAGCGGTCCGAGCAACCAGTAGTTCCACAAGTGGAGATCGATCCTGAGATCATGTCCGTAGAGGTCATACATCCCCATTCACATGTTGGAGAGACCTTGGTGGGTGCTCAGGATGATACACATGGGGGGATGCAAGAGGCAAATCTGCAAGCAAACAATGTTGGGCATGACGAGACTCGCCAAACTGTGGCTGTGGCACTACCAACAAGCACCGATAAAGAACCCAAGAAACGCCGAACGAATGGAGATGTAGCTGCAATGATGGAAAAGTACATTGAAATGAAGACCAAGCAGATTGAGGATGCGAAACCTGATTCGGGGAATGTGGATGAATACTCTATCAAGAACTGCATTGCTCGGCTGAACACAATGGAGCTCTCACAAGTGGAGAAGGCGAAAGCCCTCGGGGTCTTTAAAATTCCAGCGAATCGCGAGCTCTTCATCTGCTCTGACATGGAGACCGCTCTGATGTGGCTGCGCATGGAAATGGAGTAGCAAAGGTACCAGCTTGGTAAATTTCTATAATGTGTTTTTGCATTTTCTCTAGCAAGCTTTGGCATGTCGTGATGCTTACCATTTACTCGAGCATGAATAATACCTGTTTAAATGCTTACCATTTCCTTGAGGTCTCGTTAATTTCTGTGATACTGCCAAGTGTTATTATGCACCTCTGGTTGAGGTGCATAATGTCTGGCTCCTTGATTCCTTGATTCCTTGATTTCTTCATACCGTCTGGCTCCTTGATTCCTTGATTTCTTTGGATAAATTCTCATGTGTTTAATTCTTATACCACATTTGATCCGAGATTGCCAAGACAGACAACACCAGCACATGCCTGCAGCATTTACATGATACCATAACATTCTGGCTTTTAACTGTACTGTAAGTAAGTGAGCTAGTGGTCCTTAATAATTTCTGCTGGCATGTTTTAAACTTTTTGCTGCTTGCATGCGTCCATAATATTTCAGCTGCAATGCAATGAATAAAAATCATGCATCCCCACTGATCTTACAACTGCTCAGCTTGTGACAGCAGCTTGTTCTTCCACTGAAAATACGCATGCGCCGTCTGTCAGAAATTCTAAGTCAGAAGCCATGCTTATACTAGATGTTTTGTGTGTTCTTTCTACTTAGCTCAAGGTTGGTTGCAGAGGAATGTTAGGTAGGGAAATGTACATCTTGGCCTTTATGCCTTATTCTCAAGATGTCTTACCAACCGAATAAAGTGGTTTGTAACTTTATATGCAAATATTTTTAATCCATATCAAGATGAACGCATTCATCTTATTGTTTTGGTTTCTTCTTCTATCCATATTCATGTAGCTGTCAGTATGGTATGAATAAACCTAATAAGACAGTCTGCATGTTTATGAAGTATAGTTCATGGAGTATCACTGATCTGCATGGTTATGGACTAGCATGTATATTGTGTGGCAATTTTGCTAGCTTCGGCTTTATCCGATGATGTTGCTGCTTGTCTGTCTGCTGTATCATTGCAGTCAATGCCCCTGGCTGTTATACTATCGAAGTGTATTTGCTACATCCTTCTCTCTTGACCTCTGTGTCTAAATTTTTTCTTATGTTGGCTGTTGGTTTTTGCAGAGTAACCAGGTGATCTTCAGGTCGTGTCCAGCTAGCTAGACTTAGCAGCTCAATGGATTTAAGAGTGGACATGCTGTTGCAGCATAATCAATTTGTCTTTGAACTATATGTAATATAATTGTGTCTTCGAATGCATGATCTTGTCGTCTTTGAACTCAGATGTCAATCTCGGTTTTGGATGAAATATTTGTGTTCAACAGTTGTTGATTGGTAGTTTAATACCTGAAAGTTCATGGCTAATTAATTAAATCATATTAGAAAAAATAAAAATTGTGCCCAACACGGTTTGGATTCAAAGTGTGTATATCTGTTGCTATTGGAGAGGAACGTGTATACTCTTGCTTTGCTGCTGCACAACATGTGCTTGCATGTCTGTGCTCCAGGGATTAACCGAATAGGCAAACATCACTAGCGATAAACGGGGAATATGGGGAGATGGATTTGTGGGGATTGGGGTGACGAGTCGGGTTTCACCCAATCCCTGCAGGGTTTACATTCACTAGGGGATCTAATCACCTACAACCGAACAAGGCCTTATGGTGGGACTGTCTCCAAGCCGAAAGAGTCTGGAATCGGAATGCTCCAATTGCCACTTGGAACATGATGAAGCAATTCATGCATGCTCATTTTGTTCCTCCACTTTACAAGCGTGATCTCTTCAAAAAGATCCAAGAGCTTCGACAAGGTGTGAAGTCAGTTGATGAGTACTACAAGGAAATAGAGACCTCTTTGATACGAGCTCATGTGATGGAATCTCAAGAACAAACAATGGCCCGCTTCCTCAATGGCCGCAACTATCCTATAAGGAAGATTGTCGAGTATCAACCATATGAAAACATAGTCGCCCTTGTCCATCAAGCTCTCAAGGCCGAACGCCAAATTGCGAAAGACCTCAAGTATAACAAGAAAAAAGCATTCTTTGCCTCAAGGCCTTCCTCTTCTTCGTCTCCAATATCACAAGTGACTACACCAACCAACTCCAAGAGCACCCCTAGAGCTTCTCGTGCTCCCAAAAAGTCTCCACAAACGTTCAAGAAACACGTGCCTCCTACCACCACTTCACATACTCCTCAAGTCAAGTCGAGCACTATCACTTGCTTAAAATGTGGTGGAAGTGGACACAAGTCCTTCGAGTGTTCCAACAAGATGATCATGATTGTCAACCAAGATGGTGAATGTGACTCCATGAGTGAAGACGAATACTATGCCTTGCACCAAGTTGCTCTTAATTCCTTGGATGTGCAAAATGAAGATGAAGAAAGTATCGATTGCGATGAGGACAAGAATCTATCGCTAGTGGTGAAAAGAGTTCTTACTACTTCTCCTCAAGATGAGCATGACCAACGTTGCAATATCTTCCAAACTAGAGCCAGCATCAATGGAAAATCAATCAAGGTTATCACCGATGGCGGTAGTTGCCACAACTTGGCTAGCAAAGAGCTTTGCGACAAACTCCAATTGACTTACAAGCAACATCCACATACATACCATGTCCAATGGATTAGTGACTCCAGCACCTTCAAGATCCAACATATGGTTTTCGTGCAATTCAAGATTGGCCCCTATGAAGACACGGTTGAGTGTGACGTTGTGCCTATGACCGTGTGTCATCTTGTTCTCGGACGACCTTGGCAATATGACAAGAGGGCTATTCATGATGGGCGTACCAACCACTATAGCTTCAAGTGGAATAACAAGACATTTGTGCTCCGCCCCATGTCTCCTAGCCAAGTGATCACCGACAACTCCAAGACCCTTGCACGTAAACAAGAAGAGCTCAAATCTTGTGAGATGAGTGGTGAGAGAGTGATCCACCTCAAAGAGAGTGAGAACCACAAGCCAAATATGAGTGGAAAAAGTTCGAGTGTCCCCAAAGGCCTTGCCTTACTTGCCACCAAAAGGGAGATGAGAGAGTTATGAGATGACCCATCCATCCTTCACTTTTTCCTCGTGTGCAAAGGGGAAGCACTTGAAACTAACGACATCACAAGCTTTCCTCCATCTTTGTTGCCTTTGTTGCAGGATTTTCAAAACGTGTTTCCCGATGAAATCCCTCTGGGCCTACCTCCTCTACGAGGAATCGAGCACCACATTGACCTCATCCTAGGTGCGCCACTTCCAAACCGCGCTCCCTGCCGCACCAACCCCGAGGAGACTAAGGAGATTGAGCGGCAAATCCAAGAACTACTCAGAAAGGTTTTATCCGCAAATCCCTTAGACCTTGTGCTGTGCCGGTTATACTTGTTCCCAAGCAAGATGCTACTTCCCACATGTGCATGGATTGTCGCCCTATCAATGCTATCACCGTTAGATATAGACATCCCATTCCTAGATTAGATGACATGCTTGATGAATTGAGTGGTGCTACTATCTTTTCCGAAATTGACCTTAAAAGTGGTTATCACCAAATTCATATGAGCATAGGAGATGAATGGAAAACAGCTTTCAAAACAAAACTTGTCTTGTATGAATGTATTGTCATGCCCTTTGGTCTTTCAAATGCTCCTTCAACTTTCATGTGTCATATGAACGAAGTATTGCGCCCGTTCATTGGAAAATTTGTCGTGGTTTACTTTGACGACATCCTCATTTACAACAAATCTTTGGAGGATCATCTTGATCATATTTCTCAAGTAATGTTGGCTCTTTGCAAAGCAAAACTTTTCGCCAATCTTTCCAAATGCAATTTTTGCACCAACAAGCTTGTTTTCTTGGGATTTGTAATTTCTTCAAATGGAATTGAAGTCGACAACAAGAAAGTCGAGGCATTTAGGAATTTTCCTAACCCTAATTCCATGGGTGAGATAAGGCGCTTTCATGGCCTTGACGGTTTCTATCGCCGATTTGTGAAGGTTTTTTCGACAATTGCTTGCCCTTTAAATGAACTTACCAAGAAAAATGTACCTTATGTTTGGGGAAACTAAAGGGAATATGCCCGAGAGGCAACAATAAAGTGTTTATTATGGTATTCATTGTTTATGATAAATGTCTATTTCTCATGCTAGAATTGTATTAACCGGAAACGTTAATACATGTGTGATTAATAAACAAACAAACGTTCCTAGTAAAGCCTCTCTTTTAACTAGCTCGTTCATTAACAGATGATCAAGGTTTCCTGATCATAGACATTGGATGTTGTTAATAACGGGGTCATGTTATTAGGAGAATGACGTGATGAACTTAGACCCTAACTAAGTATAAAAATACGATCGGGTCATTTAGTTTTGTTGTTATCTCTTACATTCAGAGTAAAATTATTCCTTAGACCATGAGATCGGGTTAATCACTAATACCGAAAGAGTACTTTGATGACATCAAACGTAACCGTAACAGGGTGACTATAAAGGTGGCGTTAGGTATTCGGAAAGTGTTCCTTGAATCTCATGGATCAAGAGTGGGATTTGACCATCCAAAATGACGGAGAGATATACTATGGGCCCTCTCGGTGATATCACATCGACACCGCTTGCAAGCACGTGACTAGGTCACAAGGATGTCATATCACGGGAATGAGAAAAGAGTACTTGTCGGGTAACGAGACCGAACAAGGTATGGTTGATACCGATGATCGGATCTCGGACAAGTAAAATATCGTGAGACAAAGGGGAATAGTTACGACGTTGAAGGTTCACACGATCATGAGAATCGTCGTTGAATATGTAGGAGTCATCACGGATCTCCAGATCCCGTTGTTGATTATTGATCGGAGAGGAGTCTCGATCATGTCTATATTATTCGTGAATCGTAGGGTGACACATTTAAGGTTCGATGAAGCGTTTGAGAGGATACGGAATATAGAAGAATGTTTTGGGCAGCACCGAAATTGTTTCGGGAAAATGGAAATAGTTCAAGGGGTTTTTCGTCGAATGGTTGTTAATAGAATTAACAAATGATTCAAGGTGCTATATGAAAATGTTTTTTAATGGAATTAACAAATATAAATGAAGAAATAAAAATGTTTTATTTATTTATTAAAGAAAAACCTTTGGATTTTCTAAGTGGGAAATTAAGGGAGTATGAGTGGGTGTGAGTGGAGCTTCCACTCACATGAAGAGGGATTTCGCATTGTCATGTTTATACGAAATAAAATTGTCTTTGACATGCCCATACGAAAGAGATTTCGTGTCAGGGAGCTTATGCGAAAGAAATTTCGCGTCTTTGATATGCCCATACGAAAGAGATTTCGTGTCAGGGAGCTTATGCGAAAGAATTTTCGCGTCTTGATATGCCCATACGAAAGAGATTTTGTGTCAGGGAGCTTACGCGAAAGAATTTTTGCGTCTTGATGAGGTATGCAGTGATGTCATTGCGCACTCATTTGTTCTGACTCCCCCCGATGAGACGTGACGGAGCGGAGCAGAGCGTGCGGGCCCATCTTGTCAGCTTTTGACCAGAGACGATAGGTCGCGTCCAGTTTTTCCGCTGGCCACGCGCTGTAAATGCGCATGATCTTTTGTAAAGATCGTGCCAGGGTAACTGTTTGCTGCCGCTTCATTTTCACTTCACGCGTGGCAGCCGCGATGAACGCCACGTCACTAGATCTACGGCTTAGATCAGCCTGGTTTGTGTATAAATAATGACCTCTAGGCAGAGGGGTAAATTTCCCAGCCCTTTAGTCGTCTTCTTCCTCCTCGCACACACCCCTCTCTCTCTACAAGCACCAAGGAAAGTTCCAATGGCAGGGGAAGAAACGTAGTGCTGCCGTGTCGTCCTCGAAGGATGTGGCAAGTGCTTCCGCGCTGCCTCCTGTGAAGACGGGCGATTGGCATGCCGCGATCACCACCAAGAAAAGCATCACTGAGATGCAGCGAGAGGGACTGCTCCCGCCTGAAGCTGACAAGCGCGTGTGCTTTTCCAAGAAGGAGGACGTTGCCAACTCGCACGCCAACGAACGTGTGTTCTTCTCCGAGCACGTCTCCCGAAGTCTGTCTCTTCCCCTCCATCCTTTCTTGCTCGGGTTGTTGTATGTCTACGGCATACAGCTGCACGATCTCCCTCCGAACGCGATTCAACACATATCGTGCTTTGTCGTGCTTTGTGAATGCTTCCTGGGTATCCACCCGCACTGGGGCCTTTGGAAGGCCATCTTCAAGGTGCGGATCTTCCGGGAGAAGGCGCGGCCAGGCAAGAAGTTGGGGGAGCCATTGTGTACCGGAGGCTTCGGGGTTCAGGCAAGGACGGACATCCCCTACATGGAGATGTATTTCATTGACTCGGTGCAAGGGTGGCGGAAGAAGTGGTTCTATGTCACCGATAACAGCGCGAGTGGAGCTCCTGAATTCCATCCATTCGCCCCTTTGAGGAGGCGAAACTCCTGGCTGCACTCGCTCACTGCTGAGGAAGGTAGGATTGTTACTCCTCTACTCGTGAAGGTGGAAAGCTTCGGAGACAAGACGTCGGGGACCCCACTGAATGGGATACACCTGTTGGGTGTGTTTCTTCGTCTAAGAATCCAACCTCTTCAGGAGATGCCAAGCGTCATGTGGGAGTACCAGGGCGTCAAGGACCCGAGCCATGTTTGCGAGGACATTCTCTCGAACGCCGAGTTTGAGAAGAAAATCACGGCTATCACCAAACTGAAGAAAGGGGAGGTCTGCCTGGCATGTCCTCTCGCACCATTCGAAGCGAGGCACCCTCCGACTGAGGTGAGATTTTTGAGTTTTTCTTTTCTACTTTTGTTCTTCTGCACCGGAGTTTCTTTTGATTGATATGTTCGTTTCTTCCTCTATAGAATGAGAACGTGGCGACATGCTACCCGCCAATGTCTGCAGATGATCTATCGAATCTTTTGGTGAGTAACATGGAATTCCCCCATGAGACTAGGGTTGCAGAAGCTGATTCAAGCTCTGAACGCGACTTTATGGATGATGAAGAAGAGTCGGGTAGTGACCAACTCCAGCGCCGCAAGCGCCGTAGGCAGGAGGAGGATGAGGTCACTTCAAAGGGTAGCTCCTTGGGTGACGAGGCTGCCAAGGATACTGAGCCACTTCGGGTGGCTCCTCTCAACGTGCGTCCTCCCACGGGCCGCAAGTCAAAGGTTCCCACCGCCTAGAACATGGACGTTCTAGTCGATGATGACGAGGATGAGTAAATTTTCCGCGCTCCGTTCTTTAATCGCGAATCTTATTCCCTTTATTCCCATTCTGGGTCTTTATCTTAATCTGTTTTTAACAGCAGTCTTACAACCATCAGCCCAGGCCGGTTTGCTTCTTGATTCCTTCTGTGAAGAGAAAAGAGGCTGCCGCGGATGAAGCTCAAGCTGCTGAGGCTGCCCGAAGATCTCCAAGTCCCGCAAGAGCAAGAGAAAATCCGGAGCATGGGATACCTAGCCTCACGGGTGGAGCGTCCACGAGTAAGGAGGTTTTGGGTAGCTCGGCTGACCCTCTGTCTACTGCTCAGGGCAAAGTAAGTCCACTTGTCTTCTCGTATCTTGCTTTGCTTGTTCGAATTTTTTATCGGGTGCACGGCAGTGCTACCGATGGGAGTAGCCCCCGAGTCCGTGGGTAATTGCTTGCAGTTGGCCACGGACTCAAGTCGAAGTCTTCTTCTCTTGTTTCTTTGTTTTCCTTGAATTCTATCGGGTGCACAGCAGTGCTCCCGATGGGAGTAGCCCCCGAGGCTATACTCGACTGTGTACAATCGTGTGTAGGCTCAAGTGACACATTTTTTACTTGGATTTCTGCCTTGGATTTTTTGCAGGCTCTCCTCGACTCCCTCGCTGCTTTCGGGCGTCGAGTGCGTTCGGCTGAAGCGGATTGCGTTTCCCTTAGGGTGGATCGCGACCGGCTCGTCCAGGACGGCCGCTCCCTTCAAGGTAAGTTAGTGCACCTTTGTTGTCTTTACTGTTTGCTTGTCATCCACTGTATAAGCTAAGGTCGGAAGCTGAGATATTAGTGGACAATTTTGCTTGTCATGCAAAACCTGAAGATAGGTTTCTGGGTACTAGTTCTCAGGTTGAAACCTGGTGAAACGCCACTGAAGTTCACTGCTATGAATACTACTAACCATTTGTTAACCAGTAGCTAATTTTCAGGTTTAGCAAAATGGTTTAGTTAAACAAAACTTGTACAACAGATGGTCTTCAGTCTGTTGTCGAAAACTGACGATAAGGTACAGGAGCAGTGCTACTTCTCTCGATCATAGGAGTCGATTGAAAATAATTAAGGCACACATACATTCACATACATAGGCATGCTACAGCCAGCCTAAAGTTGAGAACATGCGTTGATCACTTTTAGAGATTAGATTATTTGTTAAACACTAAATAGAAAGTATTGTACGTATTAGTACCACACACTTGCTATCCCAACTTAAAAATAAATCTTACTTTACTAAGCTTCCTCTTTGATCTCACTAGTTAAGTTTCTCTGTTGTGGTATCCATGTTTTGCTTGTGCTTGGCTTAAATCTATGGTTTGGATCATTCTTACCACTGAGATAAATGTGCTCTCGTTACTCATGTGAGTGTATAATAATTAGAATGTGTGTTTCTGTTTTTCCCTTACTGTTGTTTGAAATATTTGGTACTGCAAATTACATAATTATGGTAATGTGCTGGACAAATTATTTTTTATGGAAGAGGATTGGTAAAGCTTCTGTGCTTTCATGTGTTCCATTGCACACACCTTTTTTTTTATAAAATGCAGCCTACTTTCACTATGATTTGTTTAGATGATATGAACATCAATTAATATGTCTCTCTGATCATGAAATTAGCATTTGTTCCTGTTATTTACTTATGTGCAGAACCCTATTTTCTTTATAGTTTCAAATGGATTTGAGAACGAGGGATCGTATTAGGAAGAGAGAGGAGGAGGATGAGGATGATGATGATATGATGCTCTTTCTTTTACCCGCACTACATCTGTTGGGTGCAACTGAACCAAGGGAAAAAGAAGCGCCACATACATTGATGCGAACAGGCGAGGAGGTTGTAAGGGAGTTGCTTGAAGGGCACGTGAAGAAGTGTCGAGTAGCATTTAGGATGGAGCCTCATATCTTTAAATCTTTGGCTAGTTTTCTTCGACGGGAGGAGTTGGTACTTGACACCCGACTTTCCGTGGAAGAGAAATTAGCAGCCTTTCTATGGATGCTATCTCACAACTCCTCCTTCCAAGACCTTCAAGTCCAATTCAACCACAGCGGTGATACTTTTCATCGGCACATGAAGGTTTTCTTCAACATAATCCCTGCTCTAGCAAAGCATTTTCTGAAGCCTCCGAACCCTGCTCAAGTACATCCAAAGATCCAATTGAACCCGAGATTCTTCCCCTATTTCCAGGTTTCTCCTCAAATACGAATCTAAATCATATTCCCATGACAAAGTCTTTCTGTTTAGAGACCAAAATCACAAGATGTTGGTTTTCTTTGCAGAACTGTATTGGAGCCATCGATGGGACTCACATTGCCATGACCATAACAGGCGACAAAGCCGCTCCCTTTAGGAACAGGAAGAAGACAATCAGCCAGAATGTTATGGTCGCATGTGACTTTGACCTAAACTTCACTTTCATCTCTTGTGGCTGGGAGGGATCTGCGACTGACGCTAAGGTTCTTAGGTCAGCCCTTGAAAAGGGGTTTAGGGTGCCCGAGGGCAAGTTCTATCTGGTAGATGGTGGTTATGCAAATACTCCCTTCTTTCTTGCACCGTATCGTGGTGTTCGGTACCATTTGAAGGAGTATGGGCATGGTCGCCGTGCACCCCAAAACTACAAGGAGCTATTTAATCTCCGCGATGCCATATTACGGAACCATATTGAACGAGCATTGGGCGTCTTGAAGAAACGCTTCCCCATTCTCAAAGTGGGCACACATCATACCTTGGAGAATCAAGTAAAGTTGCCGGCGGCTGCTGCAATATTGCATAACATAATTCGTTTGCATAAAGGAGATGAGGGCTGGTTAGATAACCAAACACACAACATACCTCCAGAAAACCATATGGACCTTCCTGATGGTGATCTTCCACAAAATCATCAAGTCAACAATGAAGGCAACAATCTTAGAGACATGATTGCGAATCAAATGTGGGAAGATTAACGTCATTATTTAGTGAAAATGCAAGTCAAATGTGATGTAATTAAGAAGTAACATGTGAACACCTCTTTCTTCTTATGTGATGTAATAAAGTAGTAACATGTGAACATCTGTTGCTTCTTATGTGATGTAATAAAGTAGTACACATTAGCTTATTTTGTTTCTTGTGTGAATATTTTGCAATCTCATGATTAATCTTTAAGGGCCACGGCGATGACTGCAAGGCGATCTCCAAGGCTTAATCATGTGCAATCGAAAGTTTCCTAGAAGAAGCTTTCACCAGAAGGCATGTTAACAAAAAAACGTGGAGCTTCGTCTAAAAGTGATTGCCTTCATTTTGTCAAACACAAACAGATTATTATACATGTTTCCTTGTACATGATTGTCTTAGCTAACTTGAAAAATCTTCTCAAACAGCTAGTAGAGCCTCTTGGAGTGCTGAGCTTGAAAAGACTCTTGTTGAGTTGCTCATTGATCACAATACTCCTGAATATAGGGGTCAGAATGGATGGTCCTCCGACACTTGGAACAAAATCGTCAAGAAATTCCACGAAAACCATCCGTATCTGTCGCACACTAAGTTGCAAATCCAAGAGAAGGAGAAAGAACTAAAAGGAGAGTACAAGATGCTAAAGGAGGCGAGGCAACAAAGTGGAGTATCTTGGAATGAGAAGCGGTGGAGGATTGAAGCCGAAGAAGCGCTATGGGACAACCTTATCATTGTAAGATAGTTCCATTGCTCCTTACACACTTTTGGCCATGTCCTTGTTATAGTATGCATCACTCATATGCCTCTGTTTGTTGTTTCTATTCTGCAGTCATTTCCTAAGATAGGGAAGTTCCGTACAAAGGGTTTCCCGCATTTCGAGGCCTTGGGAGAGTTATATGATGGACAACTGGCTGAGGGGACCTATAACTTCACTTCCACACAGCGGTCCGAGCAACCAGTAGTTCCACAAGTGGAGATCGATCCTGAGATCATGTCCGTAGAGGTCATACATCCCCATTCACATGTTGGAGAGACCTTGGTGGGTGCTCAGGATGATACACATGGGGGGATGCAAGAGGCAAATCTGCAAGCAAACAATGTTGGGCATGACGAGACTCGCCAAACTGTGGCTGTGGCACTACCAACAAGCACCGATAAAGAACCCAAGAAACGCCGAACGAATGGAGATGTAGCTGCAATGATGGAAAAGTACATTGAAATGAAGACCAAGCAGATTGAGGATGCGAAACCTGATTCGGGGAATGTGGATGAATACTCTATCAAGAACTGCATTGCTCGGCTGAACACAATGGAGCTCTCACAAGTGGAGAAGGCGAAAGCCCTCGGGGTCTTTAAAATTCCAGCGAATCGCGAGCTCTTCATCTGCTCTGACATGGAGACCGCTCTGATGTGGCTGCGCATGGAAATGGAGTAGCAAAGGTACCAGCTTGGTAAATTTCTATAATGTGTTTTTGCATTTTCTCTAGCAAGCTTTGGCATGTCGTGATGCTTACCATTTACTCGAGCATGAATAATACCTGTTTAAATGCTTACCATTTCCTTGAGGTCTCGTTAATTTCTGTGATACTGCCAAGTGTTATTATGCACCTCTGGTTGAGGTGCATAATGTCTGGCTCCTTGATTCCCTGATTCCTTGATTTCTTCATACCGTCTGGCTCCTTGATTCCTTGATTTCTTTGGATAAATTCTCATGTGTTTAATTCTTATACCACATTTGATCCGAGATTGCCAAGACAGACAACACCAGCACATGCCTGCAGCATTTACATGATACCATAACATTCTGGCTTTTAACTGTACTGTAAGTAAGTGAGCTAGTGGTCCTTAATAATTTCTGCTGGCATGTTTTAAACTTTTTGCTGCTTGCATGCGTCCATAATATTTCAGCTGCAATGCAATGAATAAAAATCATGCATCCCCACTGATCTTACAACTGCTCAGCTTGTGACAGCAGCTTGTTCTTCCACTGAAAATACGCATGCGCCGTCTGTCAGAAATTCTAAGTCAGAAGCCATGCTTATACTAGATGTTTTGTGTGTTCTTTCTACTTAGCTCAAGGTTGGTTGCAGAGGAATGTTAGGTAGGGAAATGTACATCTTGGCCTTTATGCCTTATTCTCAAGATGTCTTACCAACCGAATAAAGTGGTTTGTAACTTTATATGCAAATATTTTTAATCCATATCAAGATGAACGCATTCATCTTATTGTTTTGGTTTCTTCTTCTATCCATATTCATGTAGCTGTCAGTATGGTATGAATAAACCTAATAAGACAGTCTGCATGTTTATGAAGTATAGTTCATGGAGTATCACTGATCTGCATGGTTATGGACTAGCATTTATATTGTGTGGCAATTTTGCTAGCTTCGGCTTTATCCGATGATGTTGCTGCTTGTCTGTCTGCTGTATCATTGCAGTCAATGCCCCTGGCTGTTATACTATCGAAGTGTATTTGCTACATCCTTCTCTCTTGACCTCTGTGTCTAAATTTTTTCTTATGTTGGCTGTTGGTTTTTGCAGAGTAACCAGGTGATCTTCAGGTCGTGTCCAGCTAGCTAGACTTAGCAGCTCAATGGATTTAAGAGTGGACATGCTGTTGCAGCATAATCAATTTGTCTTTGAACTATATGTAATATAATTGTGTCTTCGAATGCATGATCTTGTCGTCTTTGAACTCAGATGTCAATCTCGGTTTTGGATGAAATATTTGTGTTCAACAGTTGTTGATTGGTAGTTTAATACCTGAAAGTTCATGGCTAATTAATTAAATCATATTAGAAAAAATAAAAATTGTGCCCAACACGGTTTGGATTCAAAGTGTGTATATCTGTTGCTATTGGAGAGGAACGTGTATACTCTTGCTTTGCTGCTGCACAACATGTGCTTGCATGTCTGTGCTCCAGGGATTAACCGAATAGGCAAACATCACTAGCGATAAACGGGGAATATGGGGAGATGGATTTGTGGGGATTGGGGTGACGAGTCGGGTTTCACCCAATCCCTGCAGGGTTTACATTCACTAGGGGATCTAATCACCTACAACCGAACAAGGCCTTATGGTGGGACTGTCTCCAAGCCGAAAGAGTCTGGAATCGGAATGCTCCAATTGCCACTTGGAACATGATGAAGCAATTCATGCATGCTCATTTTGTTCCTCCACTTTACAAGCGTGATCTCTTCAAAAAGATCCAAGAGCTTCGACAAGGTGTGAAGTCGGTTGATGAGTACTACAAGGAAATAGAGACCTCTTTGATACGAGCTCATGTGATGGAATCTCAAGAACAAACAATGGCCCGCTTCCTCAATGGCCGCAACTATCCTATAAGGAAGATTGTCGAGTATCAACCATATGAAAACATAGTCGCCCTTGTCCATCAAGCTCTCAAGGCCGAACGCCAAATTGCGAAAGACCTCAAGTATAACAAGAAAAAAGCATTCTTTGCCTCAAGGCCTTCCTCTTCTTCGTATCCAATATCACAAGTGACTACACCAACCAACTCCAAGAGCACCCCTAGAGCTTCTCGTGCTCCCAAAAAGTCTCCACAAACGTTCAAGAAACACGTGCCTCCTACCACCACTTCACATACTCCTCAAGTCAAGTCGAGCACTATCACTTGCTTAAAATGTGGTGGAAGTGGACACAAGTCCTTCGAGTGTTCCAACAAGATGATCATGATTGTCAACCAAGATGGTGAATGTGACTCCATGAGTGAAGACGAATACTATGCCTTGCACCAAGTTGCTCTTAATTCCTTGGATGTGCAAAATGAAGATGAAGAAAGTATCGATTGCGATGAGGACAAGAATCTATCGCTAGTGGTGAAAAGAGTTCTTACTACTTCTCCTCAAGATGAGCATGACCAACGTTGCAATATCTTCCAAACTAGAGCCAGCATCAATGGAAAATCAATCAAGGTTATCACCGATGGCGGTAGTTGCCACAACTTGGCTAGCAAAGAGCTTTGCGACAAACTCCAATTGACTTACAAGCAACATCCACATACATACCATGTCCAATGGATTAGTGACTCCAGCACCTTCAAGATCCAACATATGGTTTCGTGCAATTCAAGATTGGCCCCTATGAAGACACGGTTGAGTGTGACGTTGTGCCTATGACCGTGTGTCATCTTGTTCTCGGACGACCTTGGCAATATGACAAGAGGGCTATTCATGATGGGCGTACCAACCACTATAGCTTCAAGTGGAATAACAAGACATTTGTGCTCCGCCCCATGTCTCCTAGCCAAGTGATCGCCGACAACTCCAAGACTCTTGCACGTAAACAAGAAGAGCTCAAATCTTGTGAGATGAGTGGTGAGAGAGTGATCCACCTCAAAGAGAGTGAGAACAACAAGCCAAATATGAGTGGAAAAAGTTCGAGTGTCCCCAAAGGCCTTGCCTTACTTGCCACCAAAAGGGAGATGAGAGAGTTATGAGATGACCCATCCATCCTTCACTTTTTCCTCGTGTGCAAAGGGGAAGCACTTGAAACTAACGACATCACAAGCTTTCCTCCATCTTTGTTGCCTTTGTTGCAGGATTTTCAAAACGTGTTTCCCGATGAAATCCCTCTGGGCCTACCTCCTCTACGAGGAATCGAGCACCGCATTGACCTCATCCTAGGTGCGCCACTTCCAAACCGCGCTCCCTGCCGCACCAACCCCGAGGAGACTAAGGAGATTGAGTGGCAAATCCAAGAACTACTCAGAAAGGTTTTATCCGCAAATCCCTTAGACCTTGTGCTGTGCCGGTTATACTTGTTCCCAAGCAAGATGCTACTTCCCGCATGTGCATGGATTGTCGCCCTATCAATGCTATCACCGTTAGATATAGACATCCCATTCCTAGATTAGATGACATGCTTGATGAATTGAGTGGTGCTACTATCTTTTCCGAAATTGACCTTAAAAGTGGTTATCACCAAATTCATATGAGCATAGGAGATGAATGGAAAACAGCTTTCAAAACAAAACTTGTCTTGTATGAATGGATTGTCATGCCCTTTGGTCTTTCAAATGCTCCTTCAACTTTCATGTGTCATATGAACGAAGTATTGCGCCCGTTCATTGGAAAAAATTTCGTGGTTTACTTTGACGACATCCTCATTTACAACAAATCTTTGGAGGATCATCTTGATCATATTTCTCAAGTAATGTTGGCTCTTTGCAAAGCAAAACTTTCCGCCAATCTTTCCAAATGGAATTTTTGCACCAACAAGCTTGTTTTCTTGGGATTTGTAATTTCTTCAAATGGAATTGAAGTCGACAACAAGAAAGTCGAGGCATTTAGGAATTGTCCTAACCCTAATTCCATGTGTGAGATAAGGCGCTTTCATGGCCTTGCCGGTTTCTATCGCCGATTTGTGAAGGTTTTTTCGTCAATTGCTTGCCCTTTAAATGAACTTACAAAGAAAAATGTACCTTATGTTTGGGGCAACTAAAGGGAATATGCCCGAGAGGCAACAATAAAGTGTTTATTATGGTATTCATTGTTTATGATAAATGTCTATTTCTCATGCTAGAATTGTATTAACCGGAAACGTTAATACATGTGTGATTAATAAACAAACAAACGTTCCTAGTAAAGCCTCTCTTTTAACTAGCTCGTTGATTAACAGATGATCAAGGTTTCCTGATCATAGACATTGGATGTTGTTAATAATGGGGTCATGTTATTAGGAGAATGACGTGATGAACTTAGACCCTAACTAAGTATAAAAATATGATCGGGTCATTTAGTTTTGTTGTTATCTCTTACATTCAGAGTAAAATTATTCCTTAGACCATGAGATCGGGTTAATCACTAATACCGAAAGAGTACTTTGATGCCATCAAACGTAACCGTAACAGGGTGACTATAAAGGTAGCGTTAGGTATTCGGAAAGTGTTCGTTGAATCTCATGGATCAAGAGTGGGATTTGACCATCCAAAATGACGGAGAGATATACTATGGGCCCTCTCGGTGATATCACATCGACACCGCTTGCAAGCACGTGACTAGGTCACAAGGATGTCATATCACGGGAATGAGAAAAGAGTACTTGTCTGGTAACGAGACCGAACAAGGTATGGTTGATACCGATGATCGGATCTCGGACAAGTAAAATATCGCGAGACAAAGGGGAATAGTTACGACGTTGAAGGTTCACACGATCATGAGAATCGTCGTTGAATATGTAGGAGTCATCACGGATCTCCAGATCCCGTTGTTGATTATTGATCGGAGAGGAGTCTCGATCATGTCTATATTATTCGTGAATCGTAGGGTGACACATTAAAGGTTCGATGAAGCGTTTGAGAGGATACAGAATATAGAAGAATGTTTTGGGCAGCACCGAAATTGTTTCGGGAAAAATGGAAATAATTCAAGGGGTTTTTCGTCGAATGGTTGTTAATAGAATTAAAAAATGATTCAACGTGCTATATGAAAATGTTTTTTAATGGAATTAACAAATATAAATGAAGAAATAAAAATGTTTTATTTATTTATTAAAGAAAAACCTTTGGATTTTCTAAGTGGGAAATTAAGGGAGTATGAGTGGGTGTGAGTGGAGCTTCCACTCACATGAAGAGGGATTTCGCGTTGTCATGTTTATACGAAATAAAATTGTCTTTGACATGCCCATACGAAAGAGATTTCGTGTCAGGGAGCTTATGCGAAAGAAATTTCGCGTCTTTGATATGCCCATACGAAAGAGATTTCGTGTCAGGGAGCTTATGCGAAAGAATTTTCGCGTCTTGATATGCCCATACGAAAGAGATTTTGTGTCAGGGAGCTTACGCGAAAGAATTTTCGCGTCTTGATGAGGTATGCAGTGATGTCATTGCGCACTCATTTGTTCTGACTCCTCCCGATGAGACGTGACGGAGCGGAGCAGAGCGTGCGGGCCCATCTTGTCAGCTTTTGACCAGAGACGATAGGTCGCGTCCAGTTTTTCCGCTGGCCACACGCTGTAAATGCGCATGATCTTTTGTAAAGATCGTGCCAGGGTAACTGTTTGCTGCCGCTTCATTTTCACTTCACGCGTGGCAGCCGCGATAAACGCCACGTCACTAGATCTACGGCTTAGATCAGCCTGGTTTGTGTATAAATAATGACCTCTAGGCAGAGGGGTAAATTTCCCAGCCCTTTAGTCGTATTCTTCCTCCTCGCACACACCCCTCTCTCTCTGGAAGCACCAAGGAAAGTTCCAATGGCAGGGGGAAGAAACGTAGTGCCGCCGTGTCGTCCTCGAAGGATGTGGCAAGTGCTTCCGCGCTGCCTCCTGTGAAGACGGGCGATTGGCATGCCGCGATCACCACCAAGAAAAGCATCACTGAGATGCAGCGAGAGGGACTGCTCCCGCCTGAAGCTGACAAGCGCGTGTGCTTTTCCAAGAAGGAGGACGTTGCCAACTCGCACGCCAACGAACGTGTGTTCTTCTCCGAGCACGTCTCCCGAAGTTTGTCTCTTCCCCTCTATCCTTTCTTGCTCGGGTTGTTGTATGTCTACGGCATACAGCTGCACGATCTCCCTCCGAACGCGATTCAGCACATATCGTGCTTTGTCGTGCTTTGTGAATGCTTCCTGGGTATCCACCCGCACTGGGGCCTTTGGAAGGCCATCTTCAAGGTGCGGATCTTCCGGGAGAAGGCGCGGCCAGGCAAGAAGTTGGGGGAGCCGTTGTGTACCGAAGGCTTCGGGATTCAGGCAAGGACGGACATCCCCTACATGGAGATGTATTTCATTGACTCGGTGCAAGGGTGGCGGAAGAAGTGGTTCTATGTCACCGATAACAGCGCGAGTGGAGCTCCTGAATTCCATCCATTCGCCCCTTTGAGGAGGCGAAACTCCTGGCTGCACTCGCTCACTGCTGAGGAAGGTAGGATTGTTACTCCTCTACTCGTGAAGGTGGCAAGCTTCGGAGACAAGACGTCGGGGACCCCACTGAATGGGATACACCTGTTGGGTGTGTTTCTTCGTCTAAGAATCCAACCTCTTCAGGAGAGGCCAAGCGTCATGTGGGAGTACCAGGGCGTCAAGGACCCGAGCCATGTTTGCGAGGACATTCTCTCGAACGCCGAGTTTGAGAATAAAATCACGGCTATCACCAAACTGAAGAAAGGGGAGGTCTGCCTGGCATATCCTCTCGCACCATTCGAAGCGAGGCACCCTCCGACTGAGGTGAGATTTTTGAGTTTTTCTTTTCTACTTTTGTTCTTCTGCACCGGAGTTTCTTTCGATTGATATGTTCGTTTCTTCCTCTATAGAATGAGAACGTGGCGACATGCTACCCGCCAATGTCTGCAGATGATCTATCGGATCTTTTGGTGAGTAACATGGAATCCCCCCATGAGACTAGGGTTGCAGAAGATGATTCAAGCTCTGAACGCGACTTTATGGATGATGAAGAAGAGTCGGGTAGTGACCAACTCCAGCGCCGCAAGCGCCGTAGGCAGGAGGAGGATGAGGTCACTTCAAAGGGTAGATCCTTGGGTGATGAGGCTGCCAAGGATACTGAGCCCCTTCGGGTGGCTCCTCTCAACGTGCGTCCTCCCACGGGCCGCAAGTCAAAGGTTCCCACCGCCTAGAACATGGACGTTCTAGTCGATGATGACGAGGATGAGTAAATTTTCCGCGCTCAGTTCTTTAATCGCGAATCTTCTTTCATTTATTCCCATTCTGGGTCTTTATCTTAATCTGTTTTTAACAGCAGTCTTACAACCATCAGCTCAGGCCGGTTTGCTTCTTGATTCCTTCTGTGAAGAGAAAAGAGGCTGCCGCGGATGAAGCTCCTGCTGCTGAGGCTGCCCGAAGATCTCCAAGTCCCGCAAGAGCAAGAGAAAATCCGGAGCATGGGATACCTAGCCTCACGGGTGGAGCATCCACGAGTAAGGAGGTTTTGGGTAGCTCGGCTGACCCTCTGTCTACTGCTCAGGGAAAAGTAAGTCCACTTGTCTTCTCGTATCTTGCTTTGCTTGTTCGAATTTTTTATCGGGTGCACGGTAGTGCTACCGATGGGAGTAGCCCCCGAGTCCGTGGTTCATTGCTTGCAGTTGGCCACAGACTCAAGTTGAAGTCTTCTTCTCCTGTTTCTTTGTTTTCCTTGAATTCTATCGGGTGCACAGCAGTGCTCCCGATGGGAGTAGCCCCCGAGGCTATACTCGACCGTGTACAGTCGTGTGTAGGCTCAAGTGACACATTTTTTACTTGGATTTCTGCCTTGGATTTTTTGCAGGCTCTCCTCGACTCCCTCGCTGCTTTCGGGCGTCGAGTGCGTTCGGCTGAAGCGGATTGCGTTTCCCTTAGGGTGGATCGCGACCGGCTCGTCCAGGACGGCCGCTCCCTTCAAGGTAAGTTAGTGCACCTTTGTTGTCTTTACTGTTTCTTTTGATTGTAAAGGTTTCTCCAGCCGCATTATTTGTATTGCAGACAAAGTCACCCGCCTGAAGCTGAGAAGGCTGAAGCTGTCACTCGAATGAAAGGCCTTGAGACGGAGTTGGAGTCCTCCCGAAAGGAGTTGGATTCCACTCGCAAGCGCTCAGCCGATCTTGAGGTGAACCTCGCGGAAGCTCAAGGGGCGCTGAAGCAGCTAGAAGAGGCGGGTGCTAAGCACGACAACGATCTTGTCGGCCTCATCCGTCCTTTGGCTCAGAAGTTTGCGGGTAAGCTGTGTTTCGTCGTTCTTCTACTGAGGTTTGAAGTCATCCTGTTTTTCTGGAGATTTATTCTGTCTTTGTCTCAGACTCCCTTGGGGTTGGACTGGAGCTGTCTGGAAGCTAGCGACTGGATGCCCTCACGGATACTTGTACCCAGCTTCAGGAGCACGCGAGTAGAATCTACTCCCTCGTTGGTGATGCCACTCGGGTGTTTACGCGATTCCACGAGCGCCTACCGGTGGACGTGGCGGTTCCGCCTACGCTGAATGGTCTCCTGAAGGTATTCCTGGGTGATGAAGATCTTCTCCATGAGTACTCGGTCGCGCAGTCTGAGTGCGGGGCCAGGATGGCTATCCAGTTTGCCTTGTCGCATGGAGTCTCGGGTGACCTGGAGAAGGTGTACTCTGACGTTCCTCGTGTCTCCCTTGGCAAAAAAGGTAGCACTCCGTCCTTTTGGCGCTTGTGGTGAAGTGCTCGCGAAGATGCTTTCTGAGGTGCTTTCTCGTGCTAGTCGCAAGGGACAGCCTTCAGCGAGTGGAACTACTTCTGCAGCCCTGTAGGACAGTTTTTTGTTTTCTTGTGCTCTTTGATGTAATGAACCTTGGGATGTATTCCCGTACTTTATGTCGCATAATCGAAGTATTTTCTGAAAGCGTTAGCGTTTGATTCTTGCGCCTTACTTTGTATTCTCTCGATGGGAGTAGCCCCCGAGCACCCGAGGAATGGGTGGTATGTTCTCGAGTGGGGTCTTGTGATGTTTCTGAACCTTCTTTGTTCTCTTCCAGGTAGTGGATCCCAGTGCAGAGTCCTCGAGTGGAACTGCTTCGCGGGTTAATCTCTTGGTTGCTGCTTCCAGCACATTTGCTTCACTTTGTGACTGTGTCGCGGATGGCGATCGTAAGCTGAAAGCTCTGCGAGGTGTTGCTGATGTTGCTAAGTCGAAGCAGAAACTTGCGGCATAGCGTGAGCAGTTTGTGATGGAAGAACTGGCGGCTGTTGCGAAGGGCATGCTCTCTAAGTTTGCGAGCCCCTGAGTACTTCGCTGCTTGCTTCCTTCTTTGTTTTGACTTGTTCGTTGCTTTTGTAGTTGTTGAACCTGACGGAGTTTGTGAAACCCATTGGGTAGACAACCACATTGCTCATGAGTCGGGTAGCTCAAAACCTCACGCGAGCAACTTCTGGTCTGACCGCAGCTGAGGTTTTGTTATGGCCACCCTGAAGTACCGGGCGAGTCAGGCGTAGATACTCGTTGAGTCTTGTCGCGAGACTCTGTCTTCTGTCCATCGGGCATTTTATCCCTTGGGTGTTGTTCCAGAAGACTTGAACGGTTTGCTAAGGACTTTTCGTCGAGTAGGGGAAGTTCAAGAGTGTGTGCGTCAACAACTTATCAGTGGAGCTCAAGTAGCCCTTGCCTTTGTTCGACTGTGGCATCATGAGGTCAACTTTAGCTCGGTGGCACGGCTTCCTGACTCGAGAGGTCCTTTGGTGGATCTTTCTCCTCATTATGCGGCCGTGCGCCCGGCAGCGGAGCAGATTGTTCGACTGGCCTCCGAGGAAGTTGATCAATTACTTGCGCTGGTCGTCGTTAGTTGTAATTTTAAGATGTAAATATCTTCTATTTTGTTGTAAGGTGTATGAGGGCGTAAGCCTTGTGACCTTGTATATTTCACTCGACATATTTAAGGTGTTTATAAGGTGTGCACCTTGTATTATTTTATCGAGTTGCAGCACTCGAAAGAATGTGATGATGCTAGTTAGGCGTAACCCCCGTGTGTTTGGGGTGCGTACCTGTCGTTTTAGCATGTAAGGGAAAAATGTGATAGCTATGGTTGAGAAACCATGTGTTTATTGATATGGATGAGAAGCCATGTGTTTGATCCGGCTACAAAGTGGCTGGTACAGCCTTATTTATTGCGAGTAGAATAATCCTAGGGGTAGAACTTGCGGAGGTGCACCACGTTCCATGGGTTGGAGTAGATACCGCCGGTCTTCGGGTTCTTCAAGCGATAGGCGCCTCCTGGGATGACTTCATGTATTATGAAAGGTCCTTCCCATGGTGGCTCGAGCTTGTGTCCTTCCTTTTGTTTGAGGCCGCAGCACTAGGTCTCCTACCACGAAGGATCTGTGGCGTATGCGGCGACTAAGGGTAGTTGCACAGCGATTGCTGGTAGACTGCGGATCTTGCGAGTGCAATGTCCCTGATCTCGTCCAGTGCGTCCATGTCGTCCGCGAGTGCATTGTTTGAGGTTTCTTTCGCTGTATGCGACGACTCGTGGGGCACTGAATTTGACATCTTCGTGTAGACGGCTTCAACTCCGTATACCATGAAAACTGGTGTGTAGTTTGTCGACTGATTTGGTGTTGTGCGTAGGCTCCATAGCACTGATAGTAGTTCTTCGGCCCAGTGCCCTTCTACTGGGTGCAGTCGATCGAGCAGCCGCTTCTTTAGTCTAGCCGAAACTAATCCATTGGATCGTTCGACTTGGCCATTAGTTTTCGGGTGAGCTACCGAGGCGAAGCTGAGGGTGATTCCTTTTTCTTCGCAGAAGTCCTGTGTTTCTTTGGCTGTGAAGTTGCTTCCGTTATCCGTGATGATGTTGTGTGGTATGCCACATCTGCACACAATGGAGTCGAGGAATCTCACGGTGCACTCAGCGTGCACGGAGGTGACTAGCGTAGCCTCTATCCACTTTGTTAACTTGTCGATTGCCACGAGCAGGTGGGTGTATCCTACAGGCGTTGACTTGCGCAGCAGTCCCACCATATCAAGCCCGCATTGAGCAAAGGGCCAGGCGATAGGGATCATGTGGAGTTCTGTGGCAGGGGCGTGTGGCTTGGGCCCGAACCTCTGGCAGGCATTGGATCTATCGAATAGATCTTTGGCGTCTCTGGTTTTCGTGAACCAATAGAATCCTGCCCTGAAAACTTTGCCTATGATTGCTCTCCAACTGGCGTGGTGTCCGCAGTCTCCTTGGTGTATGTCTCGGAGCAGCTCCTTGCCATCTTCGGGAGCTATGCATCTCTGCAATACTCCTGATATGCTTTGCTTGTATAGCTCTCCGTTGATCACCCGAAAGGATTGGCTGCGTCGTACTATTTGTCGGGCCTCGCAAATGTGAGCTGGGAGCTGTTTGTTGGACAAGTAGTCGAGGTATTTATGCGTCCAGACTGGCTCGACCAGAAAAACTTGCCTTGAGATATTATGGATGAGCTCGATGATAGCAATTTGCGGGCTGGTGTCTGTTTGCACTATTGCGGGTGTTCCCGCTGGCTTCTTGACTTTGACTGATCGCTTGATCATTCTTTCGAAGTAGATTCCTAGTGGTATGGGGGCGTTTGTGGACCCCATGTATGCTAGCTTGTCTGCTTCCTCATTCCTTGATCGCGCGATGTGCTTCGGTTCGCGCCCTTTGAAAATTTCTTCGAGTAGATTGTACATATCACGATAGGCGACCATGTTATCCGCGATAGCATCGCACTCCTTCATCGGCTGCTGCACGATGAGATTTGAATCCCCATATATCATCAATCGAGTGGCTCCGTAGGCGATCGCCATTTTCATGCCGTGGAGGAGGGCCTCGTATTCTGCGTCGTTGTTGGATGCTGGATCATCAGGTGGGAAGTCCAATTGCAAGACGTACTGTAGCTTATCACCCCTGGGAGATATGAGAATAACTCCAGTGTCGGCTCCTTCGTTTCTTTTTGACCCGTCCAAACACACGATCCAGTTACTCGTGTATTCTGGGGGCCCTGGTGTTTGAACCTTCGTCCACTCGCTTAGGAACTCCACAACGACCTGGGATTTTACAGAGTTGCGCCTTGCGTATATTATGTCCCAGGCGCCTAGCTCGATGCTCCATTTCGCGATTCTTCCGGATGCCATGGGGTTCTTCATGATAGTACCGAGTGATGCATCGTTTAGCACCGTGACGGTATGTTCCTGGAAGTAATGCTTGAGCTTTTGGGTTGTGAGGACTACGCTGTACGCGAGCTTCTAATAGTGAGGGTATCGTTGTTTGCACGGCGAAAGCACCTGGCTGATGTAATATATTGGTCGTTGAACTCCATACGCCTTTCCCTCCTCTGCCGCTCGACGACAATAACCGTGCTGATGACTTGGTTTGTTGCAGCGAGGTAGAGGTATAGGGGTTATTTCTCCTGCGGCGTTGCCAAGACGCGATTGCTCTCCAGTACTCGTTTTAGATCGATGAACGCCTTTTTTGCTTCGGGTGTCCACTCGAACTTATCTGTTTTCTTCAGCAACTTATAGAAGGGCAACGCTTGCTCGCCTAATCTTGCGATGAATCTGCTTAGAGCGGCTAGTCTTCCCGCGAGCGGTTGTACGTCCCGAAGATAGGTTGGCTCCTTCATTGTTAAGATTGCTTGAATTTTCTCCGGATTGGCTTCGATTCCTCGGGCGGACACCAGATACCCGAGAAGTTGTCCTGCAGGAACGCCAAAGACGCATTTTGTCGGGTTGACCTTGATCATGTACGCATTGAGAGCGTCGAATGTCTCCCTGATGTCCTCGAGGAGCGTGTCCTCCACTCGAGTTTTTATGCGATGTCGTCAACATACACATGTACGTTCTTGCCAATGAGCTTGGCGAGGCATTTTTGCATGCAGCGCTGATATGTTGCGCCTGCGTTTTTCAGCCCGAAGGGCATTATCGTGTAGCAGTAAACACCATGAGGTGTGATGAACGATGTCTTCTCCTCGTCCTCCTTTTTCATCCTTATCTGATTATAGCCCGAGTATGCGTCCAAGAAGGAGAGTCGCTGACAGCCTGCAGTGGAGTCCACGGTCTGGTCGATCCATGGCAAGGGGAAGTTATCCTTGGGGCAGTGTTTGTTCAACGACGTGTAGTCGATGCACACGTGAAGGATGTCAGTGTTTTTCTTTGGGACCAGCACCGGGTTTGCTAACTAGGTGGATATTTTTTTCTGATGAATTTTGCAGCGAGTGGCCTATTCACTTCTTCTCCGAGTGCCTTATGTTTTGGCTCGGAAAATCATCAGGTCGTTTGCTTGATAGGTTTGGCGTCTTCGAATACTTCGAGTGAGTGCTCGGCGAACTCCCTGGGTATCCCTGGCATATCTGAAGGATGCCAAGCGAAGATTTCCCAGTACTCACGGAGGAGTTCGACGAGCGCGCCTTCCTATGCGGGCGATAGGGTGGTGGACACCATCGTCGTCTTCGTGGATTCTGTCGCATGAACTTGATGCTTTATAGTGTCGTTGTTTGCACTGAACTCGAGTTCTGGAGCGTTCTTTTTGGTGAGTGGCATCACGGAGTGATCCGTGGTCTTTGCTAACTCCTCCAGCTCCTCCTGCATCCCGAAATATTTCGCGATTTCGTTGAACTCAATGTCACATTTGTCTGACTTCTGGAAGTCGCCATTTATGGTGATGGTGTCGTATTTCCCTCGGAGTTTGAGTTTTAGGTAGGGGGTAGTGGGGTACTGCCATGAATCTCGCGAACGTTGTTTGGCCGAGAATGGCGTGGTACTGTGAGGGCCAGTCGACTACCTCGAAGTCGAGGAACTCTCTCCTGTAGTTTCTCGGGTTTCCGTGCACTACCTCGAAGGATGTTTTTGATTCTGCGAGTCCGTACAGGTTCTTGTTCATTTTACGGAGTGTGTCCGCGTAAATGATGTTTATCCCGCTATCGTCGTCAATGAACACTCGCGCGAGTTCGTAGTTGCCTATCTGCGCCTGAATGACGAGCGCGGCGTGTCCCGGTCGGTATACCCGAGGAGGATGGTCTTCTTTGGAGAAAGTTATCGACTGATCTGCCATCTTCAAGTATTCGGGTGTGGACGGTGGAGCTTCTACTGCCATGACCACTTGGCGTGTGTTTGTCTTCTGGACCCTACGGGAGGGGTAGACCTTCTGCATCATTCCTAGAAGTCCCTGTGGGTTCGGGTACCCATTGCCTCCCTGGTTTGCGCCGGGTGGCGCTGGTAGTGCGGCCAATACCGCGTTCTGATGTCCTGGTAGAGGCAGGGGCTGTGGCGGCTGGTATCCTCCTGGGAGTTGCGGGTATCCCTGGTTGACCGCAGCTCTGTTCTTCTTCGTGTAAGCCTCGTAGATGTCCTGGAACTTTCGTCAATCCTTGAGGAGATGAGTTGCCTTGGTCTTGCATGTGCGCTTATCTGTGAATAGATGTAGCGTGCAATAACCATCAAGGTCTTCTTCAGGGGTTTTGTCATACGGTTTTGGCTTCCATTCGCGATTTCCACGAGGCCCCTTGTCGCGATTTCTGGTGAACTCTGCTTCCACCAGTTCTTCTCGATCATCGTAGTGTCTCCTTTTTTCTTTCAACCGTGGCGATCTTCCTCAGGCGGGGGTGAAGATGCTTTATCGTTGCGCACGGAATCATCACCTTTAGCCCATCTATCAGCTATTGCCATTAGTTCCCCGATGGTTTTGGGTGTAGCTCGTCCCAGTTCCTCCCAGAAAGCAGTGCGCCGAGCTCCTTTGGTGAAAGCTTCGACCGCAACCTCTTCTGACATGTTTCCCGCCGTGTTTTTGAGCGTGGTCCATTGCTGACTATATTCGTGAGTAGACTCACCGCTCTTCTGCATGCATGCTCGCAGCTCCTCGATAGACGCGGGTCTTTTGTATGTTGCTTGGATTTTTTTGCGAAAGTCGTAGGTCAGATCGTCCCAGGACCCATAACATGCATTAGGTGTTCCTTTGAGCCAGCTGCATGCAGCGCCTACAAGGTGTAGGTTCAGGCATTGCATGACCGTTGTCTTGTTCCCACGTTGGCATTTTACTGCCATGAGGTAATCCGATAGCCAAGACTCGGGCTCTTGCGACCCGTCGTATTTTGGGACCTCCGTCATAAGTTTGAATCTCTTTGTCATTGGTGCCTCGCGGGTGTCGCAGGTGAAGCACAACGCGCAGCAAGCCTCCTCGTCGGAACATGCGTATAGTGATCGTGCGCGGTTCCTGATTGCTCGGGCCCTGTTAGCCTTGTTTTGTGTGATGTCGTTCTGTGCGTCGTATTCAGACCGGTCGTGATTATCCTCCTTCCGCAGCTCCCTGATGCGATGTTGCGAGCGTTTGTTGTGATGCCGTGTACTGCGATCACGATCTCTCGGGCTGTCGTCACTGCTACTCGGGCTATCACCGCGGCGCCGGGCTTCTTTCCCTCAGGCGCGATGAGGTGATTCCTTCCTTCTAGGCGGTGTGTTCCTGCGTCTGTGAGGTGTTTCTTTGTCCTTCCGAGGGGTCTTTTCTGTTTCTTGCGTTGGCGTGTTCCTGCGGCCCTGGGCGGCGATTCTTTGGGCTGCCATTCCTAGCCCCTTCTGGACTTGTCGGTATTGCTCCGCGCGGGGATCATTCTCTAGAGGCTGGTTCGCCTGCAGGTATGTGGTTGCTGCCAAGAGTGCGGCGGCGGGAGTCGTCGGGTGCACGTTGTCGTCGTCGTCGACGTGCATGAGGGATGTCTCGAGTATCTTGCTGATTCCGTTGAGGGATTCGCGATCCATGGTCGCGGTCTTTGAGACGTATCTCTTTTTCGGGGGATTGTTTCCCAACGAGCGAGTTTGGGAGAGGGTCGCACGGCGCGTGCTTGACGCATCCGCCGCTATCTTTCATGCTTCCAGATTCCTGCAGGCTTCATTGATCAGTCGATTGGCTCGCACCAGATGATAATGGGGAGCTCCTTATGGGACTGGATTGCCTAGGTGTACGGCATCCTTTGCTCTGACCCAGGCATCCCGTGACACTTTGATGCGCTCTCGCTCCTTCCGGTTTTCCTCAGTTTCCTCGGGTGGCTCAGTTGATCCTGCCATGCAGACCTGGGCCTGATATGGCTCAAGAGTCCTAGGCGTGGGTCGACAAGTTTTACCAACCCGAGAAGGTTCCTCAGCCGCTATAGTGTGGAAGTTGCGGGTGCTGGGGCGGATGGATCCACCGCTGGACGCTAGGTCGCGACTAGTGTCGTCGGGCAGCGAGTCGAGGGTTGCTGCGCTTGAGACAGACTCGGAGTCTGATTCACCGAGATCGATCTGCTCGGGGAAGTGCAAGATTCCCGCCTTGTTGGCGTGGAAGTGGAGGCTTCTGAACGTCAAGCTGACGCTCTTTTCTAATCCGCTGAACGCCGGGCGTGATTCCGGTGAGTGGGGCGCGACAATGATCGACCCGAAGCGGATCGGTTCCGGTGAAGTCGAGGTTCCGGGGATCCAGCTGAAGGTTGGCGATGATGAGGCCAAAGATGCCGTAGATCCAGCGCCCGCCGTTCCCACAGACGGCGCCAATTGTCGATTATTCATCTCAACAAGTCCCTCGGATGATCCGATAGGGTTTCGATTAAGAGAACGTATGGACGCTGGTGACGATCGCCGGCTAACAGGGGCACGATTTACCCAGGTTCGGGGCCCTCGTAGAGGTAAAACCCTTACTCCTGCTCCTTCGGTCTGTATTATGAATAGATCAGTTACAACGGGGGTGCTCAAGTTGAGAGTATGGTCTCGAGCTCAAGGATTTGGTGGTCAGAAGTTGATTGGATCCCTCCTCCGGTGGTTCACCTGTCCTTATATAGGTGGCCAGGTCTCGAACCATACTCGGGGGGATTACAAACCCTAGCTTAGGTCGGTTATAAGTTTCCTTCTTCACCCGCAAGTCTTTGCGGATGGGCTTCAATTGGGCCTTCTAGAACTGTAGGTGGCACCTCTCTCTGGGCTTAAGTCTTGGGCCTTGGACCTAGTAGCCTCACCCGATAGGTCCAGGATTCATCTCCACGTCAACAACACCGAAAATGTTTTGGGGAAAATTGAAATAGTTCAAGGGGTTTTTTCGTAGAATGGTTGTTAATAAAATTAACAAATGATTCGAGGTGCTATATGAAAATGTTTGTTAATGGAATTAACAAATAAAAATAAAGAAATAAAAATGGTTTGTTTATTTATTAAAGAAAAACCTTTGGATTTTCTAAGTGGGAAATTAAGGGAGTATGAGTGGGTGTGAGTGGAGCTTCCACTCACATGAAGAGGGAAGAGGTGGGAGCACCACCATGGCTGGCTGCACCCCCCTTGGGCTGCCTCCCCCTCTCCTATAAAAGGAGGGTGAGAGCTCCTCTTCCTCACACACTTCTCCCACCTCCCTTCCACTCCACCCGTTGTTCCACTCCATGGTCTCCAGCTTGGCGAAGCCCTGACGGTGGGATTCTTCACAGCCACCACGCTGTTGTGCTGCTGGAGTTCTGGAGGATCCTCTACTTCCGCTGCCCCGCTGGATCGAGGGAACGGAGGTCTTCATCGAGGTGAACGTGTGACCGATTACGGAGGCAGCGCCGGATTGCGGTGCACATCTTCTCGCTCTCGGGATCGGCGTGAGTACGACTACGCCAACAACGAGATTTTATCTCGTACCACTTAGAGTCTTCGAGGGTATGTTATTCTAAGACTCTTTCTCCCCGTTACCTTTCATCTCCTAGATTAGATCTTGGCCCTTCGGGTTTATCGAGCGTAGGAAATTGTTTGTTTTCTATGCAACGTACCCTTCAGCAACGCGCAACAAAAATCTTATGACACCCTTAAGAAATGTTTGACCGAAGGTCCTTTCCTTGTTTTGCCGGATTTTGAGAAAACTTTTGAGATTGAATGTGACACTAGTGGAATAGGCATTGGTGGCGTTCTTATGCTAAATGGACGTCCCATTGCTTATCATAGTGAGAAGTTAGATGGTGCTAGACTCAATTACCCAATTTATGACAAGGAACTATTTTCTTTGGTTAGAGTCTTAGAAGTTTGGCAACACTATCTTTGGCCTAAGGAATTTGTCATTCATTCTGATCACGAATCATTGAAATATTTGAAAAGTCAAGCTAATTTGAAAAAAAGGCATGCTAAATGGGTAGAATTCATTGAATATTTTCCTTATGCCATTAAGTACAAGAAAGGTAAAGAAAATGTTGTAGCGGGTGCTTTATCTAGAAAAGAGTGTCTTCTTACCCTCCTTGACATCAATGTGATTGGCTTGGATGAGATCAAAGACTTATACTATTTCGATGCTTTCTTTGGTCCAATTTTTGAGAAATGCTTGCCCCACCGAGGTTTCGATGATTACTATCTCCACAAAGGTTTCTTGTTTAAGGCTAACAAATTATGCATTCTGGAGTCCTCTCTTCGTTTGTTGTTATTGAAGGAATCTCATGAAGGAGGTCTCATGGGACACTTTGGCCGTGACAAGACCTACGCCATGCTCTCCAACCACTACTTTTGTCCTAAGATGAGGCATCAAGTTGAAATACACATCAAGAGATTTTCTACATGTCTCCGAGCTAAGTCTACTTCCAACCCTCATGGTCTTTACTTGCCATTTCCTATACCACACGCACCTTGGAGTGATATTAGTATGGACTTTGTGTTAGGGCTACCACGCACTAAAACCAATATGGACTCAATCTTTCTCGTTGTTGATCGTTTCTCCAAGATGGCACATTTCATCCCATGCACCCGAACCGTCGATGCTTCACATGTTGCCACATTGTTTTCGGGGAAATTGTGCGTCTACATGGTGTGCCCACGTCAATTGTGTCGGATCGCGACGTAAAGTTCACCTCCTACTTTTGGAAGACTTTGATGGCCAAGCTCGGCGTCAATCTATTTTTCTCCACCGCCTACACCCACAAATGTATGGACAAACCGAAGTCGTTAACCGCACGCTCTCTTCACTCCTACGAGCATTAATCAAGCCCAACCTCAAGAATTGGGAAGAATGCATCCCACATGCCGAGTTCGCCCACAATCGAGCACTACACCAAGATACTACAAAAGCCCCTTCGAGATCGTCTACGACTTCAACCCAAACACCGCTCTCCACATAATACTATTGCCTCTACGCAAGAAAGTCAACATGGACATTTACAAGTGCACCAACTACATAAAGAAGCTGCATGAATCCACAAGAGATACACTCGAGAAGAACTCCGAGCAACGAGCCTCCCTCATGAACAAGAACAAGAAGCCCATGGTGTTCCAACAAGGTGACCTCGTTTGGCTACACTTGCGCAAGGATCGTTTCCCGCAAGAGCGCAACTCCAAGCTCAAGCCAAGGGGCGACGGACCTTTCAAGATCATCAAGTGCATCAACAACAATGCTTATAAGCTTGCCTTACCGCAATCCAAGTACCTCTCCCACAACTCCTTCAACGCCAAGGATCTCTCTCCCTTCCATGGATACCCAATTGATGAGGAAGACCGCGAATCGAGGTTGACTCTTTTTCAAGGGGGGAGATGATGCAGCACACCCCATTCCACCAAGTGGACCAATGACAAGATCACGGAAAAAGGCAATACATGATAAGGTGAACTCACTCCTCTCTCTTCATGCTTTCGGTGACTTGGTGAATGGTGCGCTACCTCACGGAAATGACCTATGTGTGCACAGGTATGACCCACCATGGACTCCTAAGACGATTCTCAAGATGCCCAAGAACGTCCTCAAGAGGTTGCCCAAGAAGCCATGGAAGATGCCCAAGAAGAAGCCCTCTAAGAAGAAGGAGATAAGAAGGAGGAGTCGGAGTGGAGGAAACCCTGCCTCAAGCCCGGCCAGGCCGACGACCTAACAGACCCGGCCTGCCCTAAGCCCGGCCTACACCCCGGGCCAGGCCGGCTTCCCAGTGCGCCCCAGCCCGACCTAGGCCAACCTCCCTGCGCGCCCCAGGCCGGCCATCTGCCCGAGCCGCCCGGCCTCAAGCCCGACTTAGGTCGGCCTCCCTGCGTTGCTAGGCCGGCTTCCCTACCAGCTCGCAAAAGTGTGTGAAATCCCACCTTTTCACCCCACACCTACCCCCTAGGCTATATAAGGAGACCCCTCTTGTCAGATCTAGGTTAGAGATGAATTAGAACTTTGAGCATTGCTCTTGTATCCCTCTTGTGAGGTTACTCATATGGCTGTACCTAGGACCATATCAAGGCTAATCCTATGATTTGTATCTAGGACCGTATCAAGATTCATCCAATTACCTATCCTTTCCCCTTGGGATTTAGTTAGGAATTGTCCAATCTTCCTCAACTAATCCTTGAGGTTTTATTGGCGTGGTGGACCGGCCACATGTGTGAAGCGGCTTTCGATAAGGTGAGTTCAGTTGGATCGATCGTTCCGTAGGAGGCCCTCGGGGTTTAGTTGACGGAAGATTTGGGGTTCTTCGGTTCTTACTATTCATCTTCCCTCGATTTCCCACGTTTCCCCCTTGATTCTTCCCCCGATTTCCCCTCAACCACCTTCGTGTTCTTCGCGTTCGTCATCCGTTCTTTGTGTTCTTGGTCAATTCGTGAAGATCGGGCCCCATAGGAGGTAACCCTTCCATATCATCTTCTTGGGCATCTTGGGCGTTGTCTTGGGGCTCCATGGTGGGATCAAACATGAGCGCACATAGGGCATTTCAATGAGGCAGCGCACTATTCACCAAGTCATCGGAAGCATAGAGAGAGAGAGAGGATTGAGTTCACCTTATCATGCATCGCCTTTGCTCATGATCTTGTCATAGGTCCACTTGGTGATGGGCTTGGTGGAATGGGGGTGTGCTGCATCATGGTCTTCCTTACCACTTGGATATCCATTGAAGGGAGAGAGATCCTTGATGTTGAAGGAGTTGTGGACGAGGTACATGGATTGCGGTAAGTAGAGCTTGTAAGCGTTGCTGTTGATGTGCTTGATGATCTTGAAAGGTCCGACACCTCTTGGCTTGAGCTTGGAGTTGCGCTCTTGTGGGCAACGGTCCTTACGCAAGTGTAGCCAAACGTGGTCACCTTCTTGTAACACCATGGGCTTCTTGTTCTTGTTCATCATGGATGCTCGGTGCTCAAAATGCTTCTCAAGTGTAGCTCTTGTGGACTCATGGAGCTTCTTGATGTAGTCGGTGCGCTTGTCAATGTCCATGTTCACTTGCTCGTGTAGAGGCAAAATGGTAGGATGTCGAGAGCGGTGTTGGGGTTGAAGCCGTAGACGATCTCGAAGGGGCTTCTCTTAGTAGCTTGGTTTAGTGCTCGATTGTAGGCAAACTCGGCATGGGGGATGCATTCCTCCCAATTCTTGAGGTTGGGCTTGATCAATGCTCGTATGAGTGAAGA
The DNA here is from genome assembly GCA_028641055.1 of Alopecurus myosuroides. NCBI lineage: Eukaryota > Viridiplantae > Streptophyta > Magnoliopsida > Poales > Poaceae > Alopecurus > Alopecurus myosuroides. The sequence continues at coordinate 87,127,855 of CM054063.1, read as the reverse complement.
GAGCGTGTGATTCACCACTTTGGTTTGGACATCCGTTTGTGAGTGGTAGGCGATGGAGAATAGTATCTTGACGTCGAGCTTGGCCATCAAAGTCTTCCAAAAGTATGATGTGAACTTGACATATCGATCTGACATAATTGACGTGGGCACACCATGTAGACGCACAATTTTCGTGAAAAACAAATTTGTGACATGTGAAGCATCGTCCGTTCTATTGCAAGGAATGAAATGTTCCATCTTAAAGAAACGATCACCAACGACAAAGATGGAGTCCATGTTTGTTTTAGTGCGCGGGAGTCCTTACACAAAGTCCATGCTAATGTCACTCCAAGGTGCGTGTGGTGTAGGCAATGATAAGTAAATACCATGAGGATTGGAAGTAGACTTAGCTCGGAGACATGTAGGAAATCGCTTGACGAGTCTTTGGTGCCTCATATTAGACAAATAGTAGTGGTTGGAGAGCATGGCATAGGTCTTGTCCCGGCCAAAGTGTCCCATGAGACATCCTTCATGTGATTCCTTCAATAACAACAAATGAAGAGGGTACTCGTGAATACAAAATTTGCTAGCCTTAAACAAGAACCCTTTGTGAATATAGTAGTCATCAAAACCTTTATTGGGCAAGAATTTCTCAAAAATGGGTCCAAAGAAAACATCGGAAGAGTATAAGTCTTTGATCTCGCCCAAACCAATCACATTGCTGTCAAGGCGGGTAAGCAGACACTCTTTTCTAGACAAAGCATCCGCTACAACATTCTCTTTACCTTTCTTGTACTTAATGATGTAAAGAAAAGATTCAGTGAATTCTACCCATTTAGCATGTCTTTTGTTCAAATTAGCTTGACTTTTCTAATATTTCAATGATTCATGATCGGAATGAATGACAAATTCTTTAGGCCAAAGATAGTGTTGCCAAACTTCTAAGACTCTAACCAAAGCAAATAGTTCCTTGTCATAAATTGGGTAATTGATTCTAGCACCATCTAATTTCTCACTATGATAAGAAACGGGACGTCCATTTTGCATAAGAACGCCACTAATGCCCATTCCACTAGCCTCACATTCAATCTCAAAGGTTTTCTCAAAATCCGGCATAACAAGCAAAGGAGCGTCGGTCAAACATTTCTTGAGGGTGTCAAAAACTTTTTGTTGAGCATTGCCCCAAACAAATGGTACATTTTTTTTGTAAGTTCATTTAAAGGGCAAGAAATTATGGAATAATCCTTCACGGAGCGGCGATAGAAACCGGCAAGGCCATGAAAACGCCTTATCTCACCCACAGAAGTAGGGTTAGTCCAATTTCTAATTGCCTCGACTTTCTTCTCGTTACCTTCAATTCCATTGGAGGAAATCACAAAACCCAAGAAAACAAGCTTGTTGGTGCAAAAATTGCATTTGGAAAGATTAGCAAAAAGTTTTGCTTTGCGAAGAGCCAACAAGACTTGAGAAATATGATCAAGGTGATCCTCCAAAGATTTGCTATAGATAAGGATGTCGTCAAAATAGACCGTGACAAATTTTCCAATGAAAGGGAGCAAGACTTCATTCATAAGACTCATAAAAGTTGAAGGAGCATTCGAAAGACCAAAGGGCATGACAATACATGCATACAAACCAAGTTTTGTTTTGAAAGTTGTTTTCCATTCATCTCCTATGCTCATGCGAATTTGGTGATATCCACTTTTAAGATCAATTTTGAAAACATAGTAGCACCACTTAATTCATCAAGCATGTCATCAAGCCTAGGGATGGGATTTCTATATCTAACGGTGATAGCATTGATAGGGAGACAATCCATGCACATGCGAGAAGTGTCATCTTGCTTAGGGACAAGGATATCCAGAATGGCACAAGGGCTAAGAGATTCGCGGATGAAACGTTTCTCAAGTAGTTCTTTTATTTGTCGCTCGATCTCCTTAGTCTCCTCAGGGTTTGTGCGGTAGGGAGCACGGTTCGGAAGTGGAGCACCCGGAATGAGTTCAATGCGGTGCTCGATGCCACGTAGGGGAGGTAGACCCAGTGGTAGTTCTTCGGGAAACACGTCCTCAAATTCCTGCAACAAAGGTAACAAGGACGGAGGGAAGCTTGTGATGGCGTTAGTTTCATGTGCTTCTCCTTTGCACACGAGGACAAAGTGAAGGATGGATGTGTCATCTCGTAACTCTCGCATCTCTCTTTTGGTGGCAAGTAAGGCAAGGCCTTTGGGAGCACTCGAAATTTTTCCACTCATGTTTGGCTTGTGGCTCTCACTCTATTTGAGGTGGATCACTCTCTCACCACTCATCTCACTATATTTGAGCTATTCTTGTTTACGTGCAAGGGTCTTGGCGTTGCCGGCGACCATTTGTCTAGGAGACATGGGACGGAGCACAAATGTCTTGTTATTCCACTTGAAGCTATACTGGTTGGTACGTCCGTCATGAATAGCACTCTTGTCATATTGCCAAGTTCGTCCAAGAAGAAGATGACACACGGTCATAGGCACAACGTCACACTCAACCCTGTCTTCATAAGGGCCAACCTTGAAGTGTACGGAAACCATGTGTTGAATCTTGAAGGTGTCGGAGTCACTAAGCCATTGGACATGGTAGAGATGAGGGTGTTGCTTGTAAGTCAATTGGAGTTTGTCTCAAAGCTCTTTGCTAGCCAAATTGTGAAACTACCTCCATCGATGATAACCTTGATTGATTTTCTATTGATGCCGGCATGAGTTTGGAAGAGATTGCAACATTGGTAATGCGCATCTTGAGGATAAGTAGTAAGGACTCTTGTCACCACTAGCGATGGATTCTTGTCCTTGTCGCAATAGACACTTTCGTCATCCTCATTTTGTATGTCCAAGGAATTAAGAGCAACTTGGTTCAAGGCATAGTATACTCCTTCACTCATGGAGTCACGTTCACCATCTTGGTTGACAATCATGATCATGTTGTTGGAACACTCGAAAGACTTTTGTCCACTTCCACCACATTTGAAGCAAGTAATTGTGCTCTATTAGACTTGAGGAGAATTAGAGGTGGTGGTAGGAGGCATTTGTTTCTTGAACGTTTGGAGAGACTTGTTGGTAGCATTAGGATCTCTAGAAGTACTCTTGGTGTTGGTCGGTGTTGTCACTTGCGTCATTGGAGACGAAGAAGAAATCCTTGATGCAAAGTAAGCCTTTTGCTTGTTGCACTTGAGGTCTTCCGCAATTTGACGTTCGGCCTTGAGAGCTTGATGAACAACGGCAACGATGTTGTCATAGGGTTTATACTCAACAATCTTCCTTATGGGATAGTTGAGGCCATTGAGGAAGTGGTCCATTGTTTGCTCTTGAGATTCCATCACATGATCCCTTATCAAAGCGTTCTCCATCTACTTGTAGTAATCATCCACCAACTTCAAACCTTGTTTAAGATCTTGAAGCTTTTTGAAGAGGTCACAATTTTAGTGTGGAGGAACAAAGCGAGCATTCATGAATTGCTTCATCTCGTTCCAAGTGTCAATGGGAGCAATTCGGTTCCCGACTCTTTCCGCTTGGAGACGGTCCCACCATAAGAGTGCATAGCCTTCTAACTCCAAAGAAGCCATAGAAACCATATTATTGTCACTAAAGTTTTGGATGCCGAAGATCTTGTCTACCTTGAGAGCCCAAGCAAGATATTCTTCGGGATCATTTTCGCCATTTAACTTTGGTACGTTGAAGAGAAGGGCACTCATGTTTTTGTGTTCTTATTGTCGATGGGGTCGCTCAAGTGGATCTTCATCATAGATAGGAGGTGAAAGATCATATGGGTCATCCTCATTGTCTTGGAATGGGCGGTCATGATGAGGAGGATGACGCCGGTGGTCATTAGGATGGAGTTGGTGATGACGGCGGAGTCTTGCTTCACGACGTTCACTATCATCATTGTCACGGTTTTGTTGTCGAGGACTCTCATGTTCATTGCGAGGGTGTTGAGGGAGTTCTTGCTCTTGGAGAGGTTGTTGAGGGAGTTCTTGTTCTTGGCGGTCATTGTGCTGGTAACATGCATTGCGCCTTGGTGGCCTTTGATGTTGGCGAGCTCCATCCACGAAATTATTGTGACCATAGTCATGAGAAAGATCTTCTCAGTGAACTCTCTTGATAAATTTGAGTAGGCTGTCGCGGTAGGCTCTGATACCAAGATGATAGGGGGTAGCCTGATCTTCTCAATGAACTCTCTTGATAAATTGATAACCAATGTGATACCTCGCTCTCTCCTTTGGTTAAACCTTGTCACCAATTGCAACAACACTTAACCCCTTCGGATATTCGAGACTCCACACTCTTGCACAAGTATCCACCGACTACAAGTGGTCCTGTTTCTCCTTATTCCCAGTGGAACAGCAGAATACACTCAGATTTGCAAAGGTATATGATTCAAGATGAATGCTTCAAGCAATACATTCTAGAAGTCTAGGGTTTTTGTTTTTAACGTAGTCTACCTATCTAATTCGCACCAAGGGGTATATATGAGGGGTGGGGTGCGGCCAGAAAAATTAACTAACACATTAGCAGACTCACAAAAAGTTGTACTTGGAAGTGGCAGCTCCAAATCAACACCAATAGCAATAACATCCTCCTCAGATATAATAGGTACCGATTCATGTTTCTCAAGTGGTGATGCAGGTTGTACGAGTGATGGCTCCCTTACTTCAAGAGTAACCTGCATATCACAAGAAACAAAACTAGGAACAATGGCATGCTCCTCCAATGGATGTGGAGGTGGTGGTGCAGGTTGTACTAGAGGCTCCCTTTCTTCAAAAGCAACTTGCACATCACTATAAACAACACTAGGAGTAGACATGATTATGTTAGTGGAAACAACCTCAAATGTCCTCTCAATTTCGGATCCCATGACTTGATGATAACATAATGGTTGTTTTCTAACCTCCATATAATTTTCAAGTGAAGCATGTTTTCTTCGATGATATTTATGATTCCAAAGTAAATTTATGTCAGGATAATATCTAGCAAAATCAAACCGAAATTTAACAATACATGATTTACCCAACAAAAGATGACAACTAGAAAATGCTATAGGAATCACATTACAATAAATTTGCTCTGTATGACCATGAATGGTTAATGGAACAAAAGTACTGTGAGTAATTCGAATTTTATCATCAGTAATAATTAACATGTATGAATTTGCTTGAAAAGTTTCCAATTTCAATTGCTCAACCACATCAAGACTAACAAAGTTAGAATGAGTATCCTTATCAAGAGTAATAGCAGCAGGGCAACCTTTGATGTCTAAAATCAAGTGGAGCAAATTCGCTGCAGGCATTCCACTAGAATCCTCCTCCCAGAAAGCATCACTGTACATAGAAAAACTACAAAGCTCCATTGATTAACTTGTTAGTAACAAAATAACAATGGATTGTGGTGTTCTCTCACAACTCACTTGAAAACCAGCAAAGAGGTGGTCCTTACCGTTCCAAAGTGAATAGAATAACTTACCAACAAGTAGTAGCAACTAATGTGACTTGGTGTGGAGAATAGAATACCCAGGGATTTTAGCTCTCACAAAGGCAAAACATGTATTTAGTGGGGCTTGGTATGGATACCTAACAACACCAATAACAAGTCCTATTTGCTGCTTGTGATGATATGAAACGCACAGGAAACACACACGTGGAGAATAATGTGGCAAGCAACTATATGTATGGAATTGTTGCAATGCACTCGAAAGACACTAGCTACAGCTCTTAGAAACAGGCACAAGATTGCTCAAAGAACTAGTGCAAAACAGCATGTAAACAGCTCCAAAAATGTGGCAATGATCAATACTTTTGAGGCCTTATTTTTCTCTCTGATTTTCCACTCTTTTGGGCCAATTGATGCAATCTGTACGGACTGTACGGACATAAAAAATCTTTTTCCTATTTTTACCACAATATGTCGCACCGCGGAGCAAAATTTTCCAGAAAAACTGCACGATGAAACAGATGATTGAGCAGCCTGTGAGCACCAAATTGAGCTAGTCTATGTGGGTATGCTCCTAATTTGATATGTAGATAGGCCGTGGCTATGGTTCTGAAAGATATGGCGTGGAAACTACAAAATTGGCAATGAAAACCGAACAGAAAACTTACTAGAAAACCCACGGCAGAAAACTATGTATTGTTCTACCGCGGCGGCAGAGAAACACGACATTTTTGCGCTCGCGGCAGGCTGTCGCGGCAGAAATTTGAGTAGGCTGTCGCGGTAGGCTCTGATACCAAGATGATAGGGGGTAGCCCGATCTTCTTAGTGAACTCTCTTGATAAATTGATAACCAATGTGACACCTCGCTCTCTCCTTTGGCTAAACCCTGTCACCAATTGAAACAACACTTAACCCTTCGGATATTCGAGAATCCACACTCTTGCACAAGTAGCCACCGACTAAAAGTGGTCCTGTTTCTACTTATTCCCAGTGGAACAGCAGAATACACTCAGATTTGCAAAGGTATATGATTCAAGATGAATGCTTCAAGCAATACAATCTAGAAGTCTAGGGTTTTTGTTTTTAACGTAGTCTACCTATCTAATTCGCACCAAGGGGTATATATGAGGGGTGGGGGTGCGGACACAAGGGGTATTGCGCAAGCAAACCCATACAACCCGAACAGGGCCCAACTTGGACTTGTTTGGACTTTGGACTCGAACCAAACTGATACAAACCGACCCAACCATTAAGGGGTTCGGCCCAATATGGCATACAAGCCATGCCTAACTTTATTAGGACTTTCTATGGCGCATTTAACCCTATGGAGGCGCCCTCCCCTTGTTATCATCCTTGCACATTTGTTTTCACCACTTGCAGGATTGTTTTCACCACTTGTATAATTGTTTTCACCATGGCATGATTGTTTTCACCACTTGTAAGCTTGTTTTCCATCATCTCCATGTTGTTTTCCAGCAATTCTTGATATCTTCCTCCATCCATGTTTGTGTTAACAATAACCCTGCTAATACATAATGCAATAGCTTAGGTAGTATAACATTCTTATAATCACAAACAATAATTATTAATAGGAAAGAATTCACCTTAAAATAGTCATCAGTGAGACTCAATATTTCTTTCCAATTCAAGCATGAGTAAAGCTCATGGACCTCTATTATGTCCCTATCATCCTGCCTTTCTTCAAGACAAGACGTCCTCGGCTTGTTGTATGCTAATAGTGGAATAAACAAAAAGAACAATGTGTATGCACAATACATATATCTATAATGAGGTGCATTAGTTGTTATCATATCATAAAATTGTGCACATGACATGTGACCACGAAATTTGCATGCAAACATCACATAATTGTCATAGCATCTCATCAAATAGCAATCACAATTGCAAATATAAGTGAAGCTCATAAAATCATGATCAAAAGGAGAGACATATGTGTATATATTTTTATTGTTTAGTATCAATTCAAGTGTTCTCACAGAAGATCTATGATCAAATTTGTTTTTAGTAGTACACTCAAAGGTGTTAACATGCTTATTATTTTCATCATGAAAATTGCAACTCAATTTGCAAATCTAAGTGAAGTATAATTTATTAGCACATGTACTTAACAAGTGTTGTGGTAAACCAAACATATGTGTAAAATCATGCTCATATGTAGGAAATTGTAAACCATCTAAGCAAGATAACATAATGTTCAATTCGGCCATTTTATCACATGTTATACATATTTGATCCACCATAAAAAATTCATTCATGTTATAGTCACCAACCAAATTAAAAGTGAAACAAGTAGGATAGGTACTATAATTTATATGTGAAATTTCAGCAATCCTATTCATAGCACCTTGCACATTAATTGGTTCATGTAACATGATAGAATACACAATATTCATAGGTGGTATTTTAGCAACTTATTTATGTGAAATCAAAACCACATGCTCAAAATTCGAAATATCCAAACTATCACATGGTGGTGGACTATATGTGGTTATCAACTCAGAAGAATTAACTAACACATTAGCAGACTCACAAAAAGTTGTACTTGGAAGTGGCAGCTCCAAATCAACACCGATAGCAATAACATCCTCCTCGGATACAATAGGTATTGATTCATGTTTCTCAAGTGGCGACGCAGGTTGTACGAGTGATGGCTCCCTTTCTTCAAGAGTAACCTGCATATCACAAGAAACAAAACTAGGAACAATGGCATGCTCCTCCAATGGATGTGGTGGTGGTGGTGCAGGTTGTACTAGAGGTTCCCTTTCTTCAAAAGCAACTTGCACATCACTATAAACAACACTAGGAGTAGACATGATTATGTTAGTGGAAACAACCTCACATGTCCTCTCAATTTTGGATCCCATGACTTGATGATAACATAATGGTTGTTTTCTAACCTCCATATAATTTTCAAGTGAAGCATGTTTTCTTCGATGATATTTATGATTTCAAAGTAATTTTATGTCAGGATAATATCTAGCAAAATCAAACCGAAATTTAACAATACATGATTTACCCAACAAAAGATGACAACTAGTAAATGCTCTAGGAATCACATTACAATAAATTTGCTCTGTATGACCATGAATGGTTAATGGAACAAAAGTACGGTGAGTAATTCGAATATTATCATCATTAATAATTAACATGTATGGATTTGCTTGAAAAGTTTCCAATTGCAATTGCTCAACCACATCAAGACTAACAAAGTTAGAGTGAGTATCCTTATCAAGAGTAATAGCAGCAGGGCAACCTTTGATGTCTAAAATCAAGTGGAGCAAATTTGCTGCAGGCATTCCACTAGAATCCTCCTCCCAGAAAGCATCACTGTACATAGAAAAACTACAAAGCTCCATTGATTAACTTGTTAGTAACAAAATAACAATGGATTGTGGTGTTCTCTCACAACTCACTTGAAAACCAGCAAAGAGGTGATCCTTACCGTTCCAAAGTGAATAGAATAACTTACCAACAAGTAGTAGCAACTAATGTGACTTGGTGTGGAGAATAGAATACCCAGGGATTTTAGCTCTCACAAAGGCAAAACAGGTATTTAGTGGGGCTTGGTATGGATACCTAACAACACCAATAACAAGTCCTATTTGCTGCTTGTGATGATATGAAACGCACAAGAAACACACACGTGGAGAATAATGTGGCAAGCAACTATATGTATGGAATTGTTGCAATGCACTCGAAAGACACTAGCTACAGCTCTTAGAAACAGGCACAAGATTGCTCAAAGAACTAGTGCAAAACAGCATGTAAACAGCTCCAAAAATGTGGCAATGATCAATACTTTTGAGGCCTCTTTTTTCTCTCTTATTTTTCTCTCTGATTTTTCCACTCTTTCGGGCCAATTTATGCATTCTCTACAGACTGTACGGACATGATAAAATTCTTTTTCCTATTTTGACTACAATATGTCGCACCGCGGAGCAAAATTTTCCAGAAAAAGTGCACGATGAAACAGATGATTGAGCAGCATGTGAGCACCAAATTGAGCTAGTCTTATGTGGGTATGCTCCTAATTTGATATGTAGATAGGCCGTGGCTATGGTTCTGAAAGATATGGCGTGGAAACTACAAAATTGGCAATGAAAACCGAACAGAAAACCTACTAGAAAACCCACGGCAGAAAACTGTGTATTGTTCAGCCGCAACGGCAGAGAAACGCGGCGTTTTTGCGCTCGCGATAGGCTGTCGCGACAGAAATTTGAGTAGGCTGTCGCGGTAGGCTCTGATACCAAGATGATAGGTGGTAGCCCGATCTTCTCAGTGAACTCTCTTGATAAATTGATAACCAATGTGATACCTCGCTCTCTCCTTTGGCTAAACCCTGTCACCAATTGCAACAGCACTTAACCCCTTCGGATATTCGAGAATCCACACTCTTGCACAAGTAGCCACCGACTAAAAAGTGGTCCCGTTTCTACTTATTCCTAGTGGAACAGCAGAATACACTCAGATTTGCAAAGGTATATGATTCAAGATGAATGCTTCAAGCAATACAATCTAGAAGTCTAGGGTTTTTGTTTTTAACGTAGTCTACCTATCTAATTTGCACCAAGGGGTATATATGAGGGGTGGGGGTGCGGCCACAAGGGGTATTGCGCAAGCAAACCCATCCAACCCGAACAGGACCCAACTTGGACTTGTTTGGACTTTGGACTCGAACCAAACTGATACAAACCGACCCAACCATTAAGGGGTTTGGCCCAATATGGCATACAAGCCATGCCTGACTTTATTAGGACTTTCTATGGCGCATTTAACCCTATGGAGGCGCCCTCCCCTTGTTATCATCCTTGCACATTTGTTTTCACCACTTGCAGGATTGTTTTCACCACTTGTATAATTGTTTTCACCATGGCATGATTGTTTTCACCACTTGTAAGCTTGTTTTCCATCATCTCCATTTTGTTTTCCAGCAAGTCTTGATATCTTCCTCCATCCATGTTTGTGTTAACAATAACCCTTCTAATACATAATGCAATAGCTTAGGTAGTATAACATTCTTATAATCACAAACAATAATTATTAATAGGAAAGAATTCACCTTAAAATAGTCATCCGTGAGACTCAATATTTCTTTCCAATTCAAGCATGAGTAAAGCTCATGGACCTCTATTATGTCCATATCAAGCTTGGTGATGATCTTTAGTGTTGTGGCTTGAACGTCTCGACCTTGAGGACGATGATGATCCATGACGGTTGGCAAGGTTGGCCAAGTTGATGTTGATGCGCGTCATTTGATCATTCAATCGAGCCTCTTGTGCTTGGAGTCGACGTTCATAGCGCTCCAATCCGTCCTTCACAAGTTGGCGGAGTTGGAAATGGTCGTTGTGGGTGACGAAGTTGTGGTAGGCGTTGTCGTTGAAGAAAGGGTTTCCTTCATCTTCCGAGCTCAGACTTGTGAACACTCCTTCCCTAGCCATCTCAAAAACACAAGGATGATATGAAGAAATGAATGTCTCACTTACCCAACGTTACATTGTTTGGTCGTATTGAGGCTAGTGTACGAGCCTAGGTGTTGGGCGGTTTGTTCAAAGTGAGTCCAAAAAGATCGAAAGCAAACTACAAATGACAACACACACACTTTACGTGGAAGGAAAATGGGCGAGAAAAGTGGCAAGGAAAAACAACAAATCCGAAGAAAAGTGTGTTGTAAAACATAGAAATGAACCACAATGAAATGTTAGCAAAAGAACCAAACCTAGTGGAGGAAACAAAAATGGAACACACACACAAGGGATAAATGGGGTTAGTGCAGCCAATGGACGAGCGGAGACGAAATGTTCCTATCAAAGACTAAGCTCAATGCCACACCAACGCAAGGAGTACGCTAGCTCAAACCGCAAACTATAAGAGGCAACAAGATTCACACCGTGGCAACCGGTCACTCTCTTATCGTTTGCGGCGCGAAGCTACACGTTCCTACAAGTGATAGCAATTGGCATCGATCTTTTGCTTTTTTGTTTCTCTTTTTGATGATTCCAAAATGCCAATGCCTACTCAAAACTATGCTCTCACAAGTGCCAAACACGCACTATCGGTGCCACTAATGCGATACGAAGCGATGTAAAAGATCTAGTACGAATGGGCAAGGTATACAAACAATGGGTTAGTTCAAGCGGAAGCAAGTTATACCTATCTTGTGGATGATCACGGACTTGCGGCCGATGGTTGTCGATGTCGTGTCGATCTTTTGGTGTAGATGCGTAGATGATGTGGGCTTCGCGTGGAAACTTGAATCACTCAAATCGAACCAACAACGACAAAGAAAAACACGATCAAAAATCTGTCCGAGAATCGAATAGGAGGATTTTTCTGTGATGTTGGCTCAAATTCGAAATTACTTCAAATCCAAGAATTTTTTTGGACAAATTCGAGGAAAGTGGCTGAATGGAAAGGTGGGGAATAGTCCCAAGCAACAAATACACGGCTCAAATCTACGAAAAACTCAACAAATCCACAGATCGGACGAAATCCCTTTTTGGCTATTTTTGGTGAAATTTTCGAATTTATGGTGGAAGAAGAAAAATTGGGTGGAAAGGGGGATAGTGGAGGTCGAATTCGTGGCAATCTAGCTCTGGATACCAGATGATATGGAGGGTTAACCTCTAGGGTGGCCCAATCTTCATGAATCAACCAAGAACACGAAGAACGAACAATGAACACGAGAGGGGAATCGAGGGGAAACATGGGCAATCAAAAGGGGGATAACTAGAGGGAACTGAAAGACCCAAATATCCCGTCAACTAAGATGCAACAGCCACCTACGGGACGATCTATCCAACCGAACTCACCTTATCGGAAACCGCTTCAACACCACGTGGCCGGTCCACCACGCCAATAGAACCTCAAGGATTAGTTGAGATAGATTGGAAAGTTCCTAACTGATTACCAAGGGGAAAGGATAGGTAACCCAGTGTATCCTTGATACGATCCTAGATACACATCATAGGAGTAGCCTTGATACGATCCTAGGTACAACCATAGGAGTAGCCTCACAAGAGGGGTGCAAGAGCAAAGCTCAAAATTCTCAATTCATCTCTAACCCTAGATCTAGCCGAAGGGGTTGCTTAAATAGCCATGGGGGTAGGTGAGGGGTGAAAAGGGGCATTTCCCTTCATTTGCGTAGGCTTCAGAGGAGCCGGACAGGGAGGCCGGCTGTAACATCCCAAGTATGAAAACTCCCAACTTAGAATGTTTGTTTCTTGATTTTATTTCAAATGCATCATGTCATCATATCCACACATGTGTTGAATTTGAATTTCAAATCAATATGTTTCACACTTGGTCTGTTACAACTTTTTCAAATAAAACATTCAAATCAAACCATTTATTTGTTTCCAATAAACTTGAATCTCCAAATACTTAACTTGCTAAATTTTCAATATTTCCAATTATTGCAAAATTCACTCAATTTCAATTAAAATTCAAACATTCAAAAATATTTAATTTTTTTGAAAACAAAACATCATGCAACTGGGCATTTACAATGCTTAATCAATAGAAATTAATTTCATGAATTTTGAAACTCAAAAACTTGTTCAAAACCTTTCCTTTGCTTTCTCTACAAAAAAAAACACAGGAAAAAAATAAAAAGGAAACCAGTGGGGGGAGGCAGGCCAGCCCAATTGGGCTGAGCCCACCTCAACCCCAAGGCCCAAGCGCCCCACGTGCGGTCATCTTCCTCCTCTGTACGGAGACAGAGGAGGGGAGGGAGCCCCCCACGATGCAGAGCTCCACCTGCTCCCCCTCCTCCTTAAAAACTCCCCTCTCCCCTCCAAACCCTAGCTCTCCCTCTTCCTCCTCCACAGCCGCCGCCGCCCCTTCTCTTCTTCCTCCCTGGATCCCCTTCGTTCCCTGTACTTCTCTGTACCCAAGAACTCCATTTTTTTCTGGCCGGAAGTTAGAGGTGATGGTGAGGTGGTTGTGATCGTCGACGGGGGTTCTTCCTCGCGGGAATGGAATCGCCGCGGTTACACCTCCGTTTTTGCTGAAGGAGGCGCGGCCGGAGACGGCCCCAGGCGACCGCGCCGTCCATGTTTTCCGCCGTCGACGTCGCTGCGACCATCTCCATCCGCGTCCGCCTCCCGCTCTCCAGGCCATCGAGGTGAGCGCCCCTGTCCGCTCTCTCTCACTGCCCTCTACTCCTCGAGCGGCCACCGCCCCCGTGCCCCGCGCGGCACGGCGCGCCCACGCCGGCAGCGCCTCGCCGGGCCGCTCGCCGTTCGTCGATCGCTTCCTCGACGTTCAGTTAACTGAACGTGGTTCAGTTTCCGTCCATCCGCAAACCCCACCTCAAAAACCCGCGCGCCCTCTACCCATCACAAACCGATCAGCAGCCCAATGGCTTGGGCCCTCCCAGCGCGCACCTGAGACCCGAGTTCGAATCCCCCGAGTAGCAAAAACCACCCCTTTTTCGGCCTTTTTCTTTTTTTTTGCCTGAAATCCAGAAAAACTGATCTGAGGCTTTATTTGTAAAATCCATAATAAATTGAATATTGCTCCAATTTCAATGATTCAAGTTTCTGTGGATTCAGAATCTTGTGCTCTATCTATTAGTCACAAAGTTGCAACATCTTTCTGTAATAAATTTTGCACTAAATAATTAAATACAGAAAATGCAATAAAAATTGGAAACTTTGGGAATTCATAACTTGAGTTTGGTTCACCCAAATTGAGCAAACTTGGGCTCTAAAAATTTTTCTTAACAAACTCTACACAGTGGTATTTTATTTGGTCACAATTGAATTAAATTTGAACATGTTTCCTTCTGTTTACTAAAAAGGGCATAATAAAAATGGTTATGAAAAAATGCATAATAAATTCAATAATGCTCGAAAAATTATGTTCAATAGCTCAAAATGTTCATTGAAAAATTTTATACATGTTTTAAACCTTTTCAATACAATTTTTTCACTGTTTTTCCTAATTAAAATTGGAGTAATAATTCAATACTTTAATTACACCTTTTAAATTGCAAAATTCATAACTTGGGCATGGAATTTCCAAATTCAACAAACCAAACATGTTTTCCATTCCATTTTTCATGAACTTTGCAAATATCAACTTTGTGTTCTGTTTTAAATAAATTAAATTGCTGAAAACAACTGTTTCTTAATTAAGGCATTTAAAATTGTCAAATTAATAACTTGCTCATTTTAAATCCATTTTCAACAAATGAAATATGTATTCCATCTAAAATTTTGTGTTCTTTCCAAATATGAATTTTGTTATCTGTTTTGAACCTTTAAAATGGGTGAAAACAACAAATGCTTGTGTAACTCACTTAATAAGCCCAATTTCATAACTTAATAAATAAAATTCCAAACTTGGTAAACAACATTTCAAATTGAAGCTAATGTTGTTTTCTTATTGTTTTCATCATCCATGCATAATTCTAATCAACTTTCACATGATGATTATTTGTAGATCACTTAATTCAACCTTAATTCTTGGGCCCTTCTATATGCAACCCAAATTGCATAATGGCCCAGTTAAATATGGTTACCATGTCAACTAGCTTACGTTTGATGCATCAATGAAATTGTCATGCATCATCCCATGTTTGTGCATTATGCCATGTTATTGATTGTTTGTCTCTCTTCGTTGTTTGTTTGCTTCTTCTCGAATAGACGACGACGTTGAGACAGACGAGGTTTACGATACTATTTCAGAGGAGTTAGCTCAGTACCAGGCTACTGAGTTTGCAGGCAAGTATTCACTCACATGAACCATTGTGTCCTTTCCACACTGGATACCGATACTTTCCGTTGTCTAATCTGCTAGCCTTATGATTCGTTGCTTGTGTTCCGATCCTATCACATGTCATCCTGCAGCCATGAATATAGCCTCACCCCCACACCTACAACCCTGTTGTTTGTTAGCCGGTGTCGTAGTATCATGCTTAGGTTTGTTGTGCTCGAGTCTTGTTGTCATTTATCTTATCACCTGTTTAGTTTGATAGATGGGCTTGTTATAATCCATATCATGTAAATGTTTGGGGTAATAATAATTTGATGATAAGGCACCGGCAGGAGGCCCGGGTTAGGGTTTTGAAGCCTGCTAGTGTCGACCCTAATTAGGAAAAGGGTCTTGTCCTCTGGTCCATGATGAGCGTGCTCACCGCATCCGGGTGGTCGTATGGAACCCCCCTCGACTTTGACCTGATCCGCAGTTTGTCCGAAGAGCCACACTTAGTTCGGGTGTTCCATTTGCGCATACGCATGAATGGGTCGCGCCCATGGTTGATGATTATGATGATGATGATGCATATAGGGCGAGGCCTGTGGTGCCGGGGGGTGTGGTTTTCACCCTTGCGCTTAGGTTAGGTCGGACTGGCCGGGACCTTATAGCTCCGTGGCTCCTAGGACAGGATGTAGAGATGGTTCGAGTCGTGTTGAGTCCACCTGAGTTTTAGTTGGTGGCTCGAGTGTGTACGGGTACTGGAGCACACCCTGCAGGGATGAATCTTCTCGAGAAGCCGTGTTGTCCGCAGTTATGTGACGACTTGGTGAAAGTGCTGGCTAACAAGTACTCAGACAACTTACACCTAATTGATAATAACTTGAATAGTAATAGGCATATTGACACAATAACCTGAACCTTCATTAATCCAACTATGTGAGTTATCCTCGGATCGCTTCTTTGGATAAGGGGCGAGATCCAGGATGGGTTTGTTTGAGGTTAGTGGTAGTTGGCTCCGTTACGCTATCTTATCCCTTTCTTTTAGCCGGATGTTGTAGCGTGTTTCTGTAGTTGGTTAGTGCAGCCCGCTGCCGCACCTTTGCATCACCTATCTTCCGTTGAACCCAAAGCATCTGTACTTGGTGTTGTCGGGTACACTTTGGTATCTTGTGCGTCTTGCTTGCCAGTACTCGTCTGTACTGACCCCTTTGGGGCTGCGTGTTCTGCAGACTACGTTTCCGAGGATCCCCATGGTGACTACTACGTGGAGTATGACGAAGCTGTTGACGGGTAGATAGCGGACCCGGGCAGGATCCGAGACTTCGTGGATGGGCTTCGTTCTTTTCGTTTCCGGCCTCTTAGGCCTATTTGGATCTTGTCTGTACTCAGACACTTTGGATGCTTCCGCTGTGATGTAATGATGACTTGTTGGGACATGTGTCCTCTGCATGACTGTATTTGCTATCTCTGCTCTAGTGAGAGCTTTTGCCACTTATTTCTATTTCTTTGTGTCTTAGAGATTTGTTGTGATATCACTTGTTCAAACGCCGTTGATATGAAGTACGTCAATGGAAGTATTCGGATCTCTATTGGATGGTTTCACAGACGATGAATAGTAAAGGATGGTTGTCACACGCTTACGTGTTGGCCTACTCATATTGAGATGCGGGTGCAGGTAGGCCCCGTAAGCCATTTATCTACTGTTTAGCGGGCTGTGAGTATCCTCTAAAAGTCCGGGTGCGACAAATGGTATCAGAGCCTGTCTGCCTGTAGGATCCCTTTTACTGGTCGCAGTTGAGTCTAGAAACTATTTTGTAGCTATATAGGAAAAATGAAACGTGAGAGTAGGAATTCTATTCTTTTATTTCTTTCCCCACCACCCTCCCTTTTCTGGTAAGGAAGTGCAACGTTGTTTTCTCTTCTCACCTAAACTTTCAAGTTAGGATTTCACGTATCCTGGTTTCTCGAGGATGGTTATATCTACTAGACCATAGGAATGGAGGTGGTTGTGACATGATTTATCATGTTGCCTACTCACGATTGAGAACGGAGGCAAATAAGCCCCGGAAGCAGATCCTCTATTCCTTAAGCAGTAGATATTGATCCTTTAGAAGCCCGGATGGGTTTTTCCGTAGTACCTCAGGTGTTTGTGGTCTCCTGTTTCCCAGTTGTTGCTTCGATATCGTCCTTCACAAATCGTCTCTTTCGTTGTAACAACTTGTCTGTTGATCCGTTGTTAACCTCCATTCGTTTTGTTCCGGAGATTTTCTTCTTCAACACGGCTATCCGTGTGGTACTCGAACCATTTATGGTGAACGTTGAGGGTAGTATATGTTTGCTCCATGCTACCTTCTTACCGTCTGAAGTAAGCCTTGTAAGCACTTATACTGGATTTTGTTATCCGGTTAGTGTGTTAATCTTGGTATCCTCTTCAGGATGGAAAGTGGTGACGAAGAACACACACTGCCACCCGAGATGGGGAAAGTGATGTCTCAGATGACACAAGTTATAAGGCAGATGCAGCAGAACCAAGACCTTGGGAGTAATGGCAACACCCGGGTGTCTATTCGGGAGTTCCTTGAGCTCAATCCGCGCACGTTTGATACCTGCTCCGAGCCATTGGATGCTGATGACTGGCTCCGTGAAATGAATCGTACTATTATGGTAGCTCATGTGGCTGACAAGGACCATGTTCCTTACGTGACCTACCTTCTCCGTGGACAATCCATGTCTTGGTGGGAGAACTTCCAAGAAATGAGAGGTCCTAGTGTGGCAATCACATGGGAGGATTTCAAGCAAGCCTTCGTGCGCCATCACATTCTCGATGGGCTCATGGAGAGAATGCGTGAGGAATTCTATTCTTTCACACAAGGCAATTTGGACGTTCTCTAATACCAAAGAGAGTTCAATCGCCTGGCTCGCTACGCCGAAGATGAAGTCTCCACGGAAGCGAAAAAGATGGCAAAGTTCCGCAGGGGTCTCAACCCGGAACTCAAGTATGCTCTCACCAACGTCAAGGCCAAGAATTTTGAGGACCTCATCAACATCGCTCTAAATGAAGAGCATGGGCGCAAGTTGGTTGAGGAATCTCGTAAGAACTCTCGTGAACAGGCTAATCTCTCAAAAGCTATCATGCCTCCACAAAAACGAAGAGTTTGGGTTCCATATACCACTCCAACACCGCCCATCTGCTTGCCAAGCCCGGCAGGATTTCTTGCCCGCCCTCCCACCCCAGTGGTATCTTCAGGAGGTGCTCCATCTCAGCCAGGTCCAACAACTCCTCGTTCTATTGTTACATGCTACAAGTGTGGACAGTCGGGCCACTATTCTGATAAGTGTCCGCAAAGGCACCTCTTTCCACCTCCACCTCGCCACAGGTCAACCTCGACAAGAATACGTGGTCCTCCATTGGGTTGCTACAACAGCAACGAGCTTGGCGTGAGAACCGTCAAGGTGAACCATGTAAAGGCCCAGGGAGCAGAAGAATCTCCAGAGGTTGTAATGGGCACACTTCTTGTGAAATCGTTTCGTGCTAAAGTCTTGTTCGATTCTGGTGCTTCACACTCTTTCATCTCTCAATGCTTTGCAAACACCAATAAAATCAACTTCGAACAGTTGTCTATCCCTCTCCTAGTGAAATCACCGGGATCTAGCTGGCAAAGCAATAAAGTTAGCCAGAACATCGAGATCACAATTGGAAACCTTCCATTCCAGGCATCTCTGATAGCTCTCCACTCTTCAGATATTGATGTCATTCTTGGGATGGATTGGCTGGTAGCCAACAAAGCAGTCATTGATTGTCCTGCTAAGTCTGTCAAAATCACACACCCTTCTGGCCAGATAGTCCACTTCCATGCTGAAAATCCAGTTGTTCAACTCTACACTCTCAATGCAAATCCTCTACCATCTATTGAAACTGTTCCGGTGGTTTGTGACTTCCCCGATGTCTTTCCAGAAGAATTGCCAGGAATGCCTCCTGACAGAGCTGTTGAGTTCGTCATCGAACTTGAACCAGGCACTGCTCCAATCTCCAAGTATCCATACAAGATAGCTCCTCCTGAACTAAAGTTGTTGAAGGAGCAAATCGATATGTACATGGAAAAAGGTTACATTCAACCTAGTTCCTCGGCTTGGGGATGCCCAACTCTCTTTGTGGCAAAGAAGGATCAAACAAAGAGACTCGTTGTTGACTATCGTCCTCTTAACGAGAAAACCATCAAGAACAAATATCCAATTCCTAGCATCGATGATCTCTTTGATCAACTTTCTGGAGCCTCTATATTCTCCAAGTTGGACTTGAGAATGGGTTACCATCAAATAAAGACCAGAAAAGAGGATGTTCCAAAGACAGCCTTTGTCACTCGCTTCGGTCGCTATGAATACACCGTCATGTCCTTTGGCCTCACCAATGCACCGGCGACTTTCTCTCGACTCATGAACTCTGTCTTCCATGAATACCTCGACAAGTTCGTTGTGGTATATCTTGATGATATTCTTGTCTACTCCAAATCCGAGAAAGAGCATGAAGAACATCTTCGTCTCACTCTCATGAAGCTTCGCGAGCATCGCCTCTATGCCAAGTTTTCCAAATGTGAGTTCTGGATTTCTGAAGTCACTTACCTTGGTCATGTCATATCTGCCAAGGGCATAGCTATTGACCCAGAAAAGGTTAAGGCCATTGTTGAATGGAAACCGCCTAAAACGGTGAAGCAAGTCAGAAGTTTTCTTGGTTTGGCTAGCTATTGTCGTCGCTTCGTCTCAAACTTCTCCAAGATTGCCAAACCTCTCACTGACCTCACAAAGAAGGACAAGAAGTTCGTCTGGTCTCCACAATGTGATGAAAGCTTCAATCTCCTGAAGACTAAACTCACTTCTACACCAGTTCTGGTTGGCCCAGATCCTTCCAAACCTTTCTAAATATTCTGTGATGCTTCTCTCCAAGGTCTAGGTGCAGTTCTCATGCAAGAACGTCAAGTTGTGGCTTATGCTTCTCGCCAGTTGAACACACATGAGCTCAACTATCCTATTCATGACCTTGAGCTTGCAGCAGTTGTCTTTGCCCTCAAGAAATGGAGACAATACTTGTTGGGTAATCGCACTGAGATCTTTTCTGACCACAACAGTCTAAAGTACATCTTCAGTCAGCCAGATCTAAAACTCAGACAAAGGAGATGGATTGAGAAGATCATAGACTTCGACCTCACCATTTCCGACACTCCAGGCAAGGCTAATGTTATGGCCGATGATCTCAGTCGCAAGTCCTATTGCAACAATCTCATGATCATGAAAAGCCAACCTCCTCTTCACGAAGAATTCCAAAAGCTGAATCTTGGACTTGTTCCTCAAGGCTATCTTGCAAACTTGACAGCCAGTCCAACGCTTGAGGACAAGATTCGTTCTGAACAACTTCGTGATGCTGAGATCAAGAAGATTGCAAAGAACATCAAAGCAGGCAATGTGAAGTATGAGTGCTTCTCAATTGATGACAAGGGAACAGTGTTTTTCCAAGGACGCATTGCAGTTCCCGAAATTCAAAGCCTGAAAGATGTGATTCTCAAGGAGGCTCATGATACTCCTCTTTCCATACACCCTGGAAGTACAAAGATGTACCAGGATCTCAAAACAATGTATTGGTGGTCTGGCATGAAGCGTGAAATTGCTAAATATGTCTCTGAATGCGATGTTTGTCAACGTGTCAAAGCAGTTCATCAGAAATCAGCGGGTCTTCTCAAACCTCTGAAAATTCCTGAATGGAAGTGGGACACGATTGAAATGGACTTCGTCACTGGTTTTCCAAAGTCCAAGAGGGGCAACGATGCAATCTTCGTTGTCATTGATCGACTCACTAAAGTAGCTCACTTCTTTCCTGTCAAAGAGACAATCTCAGCTAGTCAATTGGCAGAGCTCTACACCACAAGAATTGTTCCTCTTCATGGTGTTCCGTTGGAAATCAGCTCAGACCGTGGAAGCATCTTCACTTCTCATTTCTGGAAAAGCTTTCAAGAAGCCTTGGGCACCAAGCTTCTGTTCAGCACAGCTTATCACCCTCAGTCTCAAGGGCAAGTCGAAAGAGTCAATCAGATTCTCGAGGATATGCTCAGAGCATGTGGTCTCTCTTTTGGCATGAAATGGGAGGAATGTCTTCCATATGCTGAATTCTCCTACAACAACAGCTTCCAGGCAAGTCTAGGCATGGCACCTTTCGAGGCTCTCTATGGTCGCAGATGCAGGAGTCCTATTAATTGGTCTGGAGCTGGTGAACGTTCACTCTTAGGCCCTGACATTGTTAAGGAGGTCGAAGAGAAAGTCCGCATCATTCGTGACAATCTGAAGATTGCTCAGTCTCGTCAGAAAAGCTACTATGACAACAAACACAGAGATATGGTCTATGCAGCTGGTGATAAGGCCTACCTCCGTGTCACTCCTCTCAGAGGCACTCATAGTTTTGGTGTCAAAGGAAAGCTTGCACCAAGATATATTGGTCCCTTCAACATTCTCTCAAGGCGTGCAGAAAATGCATATCGTCTTGAACTTCCAGAAAAGTTATCCAAGGTGCACGATGTGTTTCACGTGTCACAACTCAAGAAGTGCTTCAAAGACCCAGGTCGTGCAGTTGATCATGATTCCATTGAACTGCAAGAAGACATCTCTTATGAGGAGCACCCTATTCGCATTCTCGATGAGGCCGAGCGCAAAACTCGCAACAAGAGCACCAAGTTCTTAAAAGTGCAGTGGTCTCATCATTCCGATAAAGAGGCAACGTGGGAGACCGAAGAGGATCTTAGCAACAAGTATCCGGACCTTTTCTCTTCTCAGTAGGAATCTCGGGGCGCGATTCCTTCAAGGAGGGGCGTTTTGTAACATCCCAAGTATGAAAACTCCCAACTTAGAATGTTTGTTTCTTGATTTTATTTCAAATGCATCATGTCATCATATCCACACATTGTTGAATTTGAATTTCAAATCAATATGTTTCACACTTGGTCTGTTACAACTTTTTCAAATAAAACATTCAAATCAAACCATTTATTTGTTTCCAATAAACTTGAATTTCCAAATACTTAATTTGCTAAATTTTCAATATTTCCAATTATTGCAAAATTCACTCAGTTTCAATTAAAATTCAAACATCCAAAAATATTTAATTTTTTTGAAAACAAAACATCATGCAACTCGGCATTTACAATGCTTAATCAATAGAAATTAATTTCATGAATTTTGAAACTCAAAAACTTGTTCAAAACCTTTCCTTTGCTTTCTCTACAAAAAAAAACACAGGAAAAAAATAAAAAGGAAACCAGTGGGGGGAGGCAGGCCAGCCCAATTGGGCTGAGCCCACCTCAACCCCAAGGCCCAAGCGCCCCACGTGCGGTCATCTTCCTCCTCTGTACGGAGACAGAGGAGGGGAGGAAGCCCCCACGATGAAGAGCTCCACCTGCTCCCCCTCCTCCTTAAAAACTCCCCTCTCCCCTCCAAACCCTAGCTCTCCCTCTTCCTCCTCCACAGCCGCCGCCGCCTCTTCTCTTCTTCCTCCCTGGATCCCCTTCGTTCCCTGTACTTCTCTGTACCCAAGAACTCCATTTTTTTCTGGCCGGAAGTTAGAGGTGATGGTGAGGTGGTTGTGATCGTCGACGGGGGTTCTTCCTCGCGGGAATGGAATCGCCGCGGTTACACCTCCGTTTTTGCTGAAGGAGGCGCGGTCGGAGACGGCCCCAGGCGACCGCGCCGTCCACGTTTTCCGCCGTCGACGTCGCTGCGACCATCTCCATCCGCGTCCGCCTCCCGCTCGCCAGGCCATCGAGGTGAGCGCCCTTGTCCGCTCTCTCTCACTCCCCTCTACTCCTCGAGCGGCCACCGCCCCCGTGCCCCGCGCGGCACGGCGCGCCCATGCCGGCAGCGCCTCGCCGGGCCGCTCGCCGTTCGTCGATCGCTTCCTCGACCTTCAGTTAACTGAACGTGGTTCAGTTTCCGTCCATCCGCAAACCCCACCTCAAAAACCCGCGCGCCCTCTACCCATCACAAACCGATCAGCAGCCCAATGGCTTGGGCCCTCCCAGCGCGCACCCGAGACCCGAGTTCGAATCCCCCGAGTAGCAAAAACCACCCCTTTTTCGGCCTTTTTCTTCTTTTGCCCGAAATCCAGAAAAACAGATCTAAGGCTTTATTTGTAAAATCCATAAAAAATTGAATATTGCTCCAATTTCAATGATTCAAGTTTCTGTGGATTCAGAATCTTGTGCTCTATCTATTAGTCACAAAGTTGCAACATGTTTCTGTAATAAATTTTGCACTAAATAATTAAATACAGAAAATGCAATAAAAATTTGAAACTTTGGGAATTCATAACTTGAGTTTGGTTCACCCAAATTGAGCAAACTTGGGCTCTAAAAATTTGTCTTAACAAACTCTACACAGTGGTATTTTATTTGGTCACAATTGAATTAAATTTGAACATGTTTCCTTCTGTTTACTAAAAAGGGCATAATAAAAATGGTTATGGAAAAATGCATAATAAATTCAATAATGCTCCAAAAATTATGTTCAATAGCTCAAAATGTTCATTGAAACATTTTATACATGTTTTAAACCTTTTCAATACAATTTGTTCACTGTTTTTCCTAATTAAAATTGGAGTAATAATTCAATACTTTAATTACACCTTTTAAATTGCAAAATTCATAACTTGGGCATAGAATTTCCAAATTCAACAAACCAAACATGTTTTCCATTCCATTTTTCATGAACTTTGCAAATATCAACTTTGTGTTCTGTTTTAAATAAATTAAATTGCTGAAAACAACTGTTTCTTAATTAAGGCATTTAAAATTGTCAAATTAATAACTTGCTCATTTTAAATCCATTTTCAACAAATGAAATATGTATTCCATCTAAAATTTTGTGTTCTTTCCAAATATGAATTTTGTTATCTGTTTTGAACCTTTAAAATGGGTGAAAACAACAAATGCTTGTGTAACTCACTTAATAAGCCAAATTTCATAACTTAACAAATAAAATTCCAAACTTGGTAAACAACATTTCAAATTGAAGCTAATGTTGTTTTCTTATTGTTTTCATCATCTATGCATCATTCTAATCAACTTTCACATGATGATTATTTGTAGATCACTTAATTCAGCCTTAATTCTTGGGCCCTTCTATAAGCAACCCAAATTGCATATGGGCCCAGTTAAATATGGTTACCATGTCAACTAGCTTACCTTTGATGCATCAATGAAATTGTCATGCATCATCCCATGTTTGTGCATTATGTCATGTTATTGATTGTTTGTCTCTCTTCGTTGTTTGTTTGCTTCTTCTCGAATAGACGACGACGTTGAGACAGACGAGGTTTACGATACTATTTCAGAGGAGTTAGCTCAGTACCAGGCTACTGAGTTTGCAGGCAAGTATTCACTCACATGAACCATTGTATCCTTTCCACACTGGATACCGATACTTTCCGTTGTCTAATCTACTAGCCTTATGATTCGTTGCTTGTGTTCCGATCCTATCACATGGCATCCTGCAGCCATGAATATAGCCTCACCCCCACACATACATCACTGTTGTTTGTTAGCCGGTGTCGTAGTATCATGCTTAGGTTTGTTGTGCTCGAGTCTTGTTGTCATTTATCTTATCACCTGTTTAGTTTGATAGATGGGCTTGTTATAATACATATCATGTAAATGTTTGGGGTAATAATAATTTGATGATAAGGCACCGGCAGGAGGCCCGGGTTAGGGTTTTGAAGCCTGCTAGTGTCGACCCTAATTAGGAAAAGGGTCTTGTCCTCTGATCCATGATGAGCGTGCTCACCGCATCCGGGTGGTCGTATGGAACCCCCCTCGACTTTGACCTGATCCGCAGTTTGTCCGAAGAGCCACACTTAGTTCGGGTGTTCCATTTGCGCATACGCATGAATGGGTCGCGCCCATGGTTGATGATTATGATGATGATGATGCATATAGGGCGAGGCCTGTGGTGCCGGGGGGTGTGGTTTTCACCCTTGCGCTTAGGTTAGGTCGGACTGGCCGGGACCTTATAGCTCCGTGGCTCCTAGGACAGGTTGTAGAGATGGTTCGAGTCGTGTTGAGTCCACCTGAGTTTTAGTTGGTGGCTCGAGTGTGTACGGGTACTGGAGCACACCCTGCAGGGATGAATCTTCTCGAGAAGCCGTGTTGTCCGCGGTTATGTGACGACTTGGTGAAAGTGCTGGCTAACAAGTACTCAGACAACTTACACCTAATTGATAATAACTTGAATAGTAATAGGCATATTGACACAATAACCTGAACCTTCATTAATCCAACTGTGTGAGTTATCCTCGGATCGCTTCTTTGGATAAGGGGCGAGATCCAGGATGGGTTTGTTTGAGGTTAGTGGTAGTTGGCTCCGTTACGCTATCTTATCCCTTTCTTTTAGCCGGATGTTGTAGCGTGTTTCTGTAGTTGGTTAGTGCAGCCCGCTGCCGCACCTTTGCATCACCTATCTTCCGTTGAACCCAAAGCATCTGTACTTGGTGTTGTCGGGTACACTTTGGTATCTTGTGCGTCTTGCTTGCCAGTACTCGTCTGTACTGACCCCTTTGGGGCTGCGTGTTCTGCAGACTACGTTTCCGAGGATCCCCATGGTGACTACTACGTGGAGTATGACGAAGCTGTTGACGGGTAGATAGCGGACCCGGGCAGGATCCGAGACTTCGTGGATGGGCTCCGTTCTTTTCGTTTCCGGCCTCTTAGGCCTATTTGGATCTTGTCTGTACTCAGACACTTTGGATGCTTCCGCTGTGATGTAATGATGACTTGTTGGGACATGTGTCCTCTGCATGACTGTATTTGCTATCTCTGCTCTAGTGAGAGCTTTTGCCACTTATTTCTATTTCTTTGTGTCTTAGAGATTTGTTGTGATATCACTTGTTCAAACGCCGTTGACGTACCATGTGTGTATGTTATGAAGTACGTCAATGGAAGTATTCGGATCTCTATTGGATGGTTTCACAGACGATGAATAGTAAAGGATGGTTGTCACACGTTTACGTGTTGGCCTACTCATATTGAGATGCGGGTGCAGGTAGGCCCCGTAAGACATTTATCTACTGTTTAGCGGGCTGTGAGTATCCTCTAAAAGTCCGGGTGCGACACCGGCCGGGGTGGGAGTGCTCACGACGCTGGCTTCGTCTTCTGGCAGGCCGGCCTGAGGCCGGGGGGGGGGGGGAGGAGCCGGCCCGAGGCCGAGGTGGAGGCCGGGAGCATCGGGTGGCCATCCGTCCTGGCGCACAAAGGGGTCGGCCCGAGGCCGGGGTGGAGGACGGCATGTTTTGTGAGGGGTCCGGCCTAGGGGCCGGCCTAGCCGGGGTTTGAGGTCGGGATCCCAGCTTTCTCCCTTTCTTCCCCATCTCTTCTTCTTTTTCGATGTCGTCTTCTTAGACTTCTTCAGTAGCTTCTTGGGCAGCGTCTTGGGAATCTTCTTGGGAATCTTGGGCATCATTTTGGGGCTCCATGGTGGGATCAATCCTGAGCACACAAAGGGCATTTCCATGAGGTAGCGCACCATTCACCAAGTCATCGGAAGCATAGAGAGAGAGGATTGAGTTCACCTTATCATGCATCGCCTTTGCTTGTGATCTTGTCATAGGTCTAGTTGGTGATGGTCTTGGTGGAATGGGGTGTGCTGCATCAGAACCCCATTTTACGGAACTATGGAACGGTCGGCAGACTTACTAGAAATCATACGTACTGATGTGTGTGGACCAATGAGTTTGTCGGTGCATGGTGGATATCGTTATTTCGTCACTTTCGCAGATGATTTGAGTATATATGGATATATTTACTTAACAAAACACAAATCTGAGTTATTTGAAAAGTTCAAAGAATTTCAGTGTGAAGTTGAAAATCATCGTAACAGAAAGATTAAATTTCTACGATCTGATCGTGGAGATGAATATTTAACGAGTTTGGCATGCATATGAAACAATGTGGAATAGTTTCACAACTAACACTTGTCGGAACACCACATCGTAATGGTGTTTCCGAACATCGTAATCGTACCTTATTGGATATGGTTTGATCTATGATGTCTCTTACAGATTTGCCACTGTCTTTTTGGGGTTATGCACTAGAGGCCGCTGATGACCCACAAGTATAGGGGGTGTATCGTAGTACTTTCGATAAATAAGAGTGTCGAACCCAATAAGGAGCGGAAGGTGTTGACAAGCAGTTTCGATGAAGGAATAACTCTAAATACTGGAAAATAGATTTGTAGGGGTTTTTGATATTGCATATATATATAAAGTGCGAGTAAATAAAATGTAGTGGTAATAATTGCAGCAAGTGGCCCAATCCTTTCTTCAGCAAAGGACAAGACGGTAGGTTTACTTATAATTAAAAAACGTTCTCGAGGACACACGGGAGGATTCTGTCAAGTACTTTTGTTCCATGCAGCTGAATAATTTTGGTGTTTTGATAAGTGTTGTGTGGGTGAACCTATGCTAATGTACCGTCCCATCCAAGACTAATACATACTTGTGATTATACCCCTTGCAAGCATCCGAAACTATAAGAAAGTAATTAAGAAATAAATCTAACCACAGCTTTAAACTCCGGGATCCTACGCTCCCTCGTGTAATGGTTTCCTAAAGGGGGTTTAGGTTTCTGTCACTCCGGCAACCCCACAAGTAGTAGCCAAATACATGATGCATTCCCCTAGGCCCATAAATGGTGAAGTATCATGTAGTAGATGTTCACATGACACCACTAGAAGAATAACACCACAACTTAAATATCAAACATTAAATATTACTCAACATTACTTCACTACTAACAACTTGACTTCTCCCATGTCCTCAAGAACAACACGAACTACTCACAAGACATCATATGGATCATGATCAGAGGTGATATAATGGATGATAACAATCTGGTCATAAAGTTCAAACACCGATAAATCTCACAAGCAGAAACTACTAACAAGTAATCCACACCGGGAGAGAGATCTAATGCAAAACAACGATAGAGGCCCCTAATTGTTACAGAGGGATGAAGGTGGATGATGAGGGTGCTGGTGGTGATGATGATGACGATCTTGATGATGCCCGGAGTGATGGCGATGACGATGGCGGTGATTTCCCCTCTCCGAAGAGGAATTTCACTGGCAGATTTCTCCCTCCCAAAGAGCTTTTCTCTCTCGGGTGTTTTCCGCCACGAGGCAGCGGCGGAATAATTCTTCGACGATGGAATGAGGCTTAGGGTTTCCTGGGGGACAGGCACGCAAAAGATATCCCCTAGAGGTGGGCCAGGGTGGCCACACCCCTAGGTGGCGCGGCCAAGGGGGGCGCGCCACCCCATGGTGTAGGCCCCTGGTGCCCCCCCCTCCGGCTCTCCTTCTGGCTTGGTTCCTCCTCTGAACTTTTAGGACACCCCCGGTGTCCCACTTCTTCTTCTAATCTTCTGAAATATGGTATCCCGACGGTGCTTTTTCCATCAGATTCCTGGTCCTGGTGTTTATTCTCCAAAAAATATAAAACATGCAAAATAAGATAAAATAACATAAGAGATGCATCATAACATGAAATATATCGATGAATAACAGAAAATTATGATATAAAATAGTGATGCAAAATGGACGCATCAACTCCCCCAAGCTTAGACCTCGCTTGTTCCCACGCGAAACTGAACTCAGAAAACATGACCACGTGTTTATGGAGTGAAGAGTCGATAAATAAAACACGGACAAGAAGCATCACATCTATCTATGCACTAATCATTATAGACATCAACTTCCTCTCATATAACCTAACTTGAAACGAGTAATGGGAGTCACAAACAAAGATGCAAAAGAGAGAATCAAAATTGGTAGTGGCAAACTTCACGCGAAACTGAACTCAGAAAACATGACCACGTGTTTATGGAGTGAAGAGTCGATAAATAAAACACGGGCAAGAAGCATCACATCTATCTATGCACTAATCATTATAGACATCAACTTCCTCTCATATAACCTAACTTGAAACGAGTAATGGGAGTCACAAACAAAGATGCAAAAGAGAGAATCAAAATTGGTAGTGGCAAACTTCATTCTTGGTCAGAGAACATTTAATGATATCCTCCTTACCTTAAGTGAAGTCTTTATAATAAGGCTTATCTTGTAGAGATTAACATGTTTAATTATAACAGTTCTTTTACAGTGATTCATAGCTTTTCAAAGTAATATTCATTCAGATAATAAAGCATGTGCTAAACAAAGAAGAATAGAAAGCATGATTGAATAAATCAACATATAGATGGTGAGATCACAACGACTCAAATGCTTGCTGGAGACAGAAAGAAATGGGTTTACTGACTCAACATAAAAGTAAAAGTAAGGCCCTTAGCAGAGGGAAGCATGGATCACTCATGTGCTAGAGCTTTTATTTTATTAAACAGAGGTATTGAAAACATTTTTAAGAGAGGTGTATGCTTATGTCAACGAATGGTAAACAAACAATACAGTATGTCAGAAGCCAACTAGACTTCATAAGAGTGGCTCCCATATGAGGGACGCAACTGGTGTAGAAGGTCATCCCTCATTCTCTTTTGTGTACATGATTATGCTTTGACTGATAAATCAGGGGCAAATATAGTGAAGACAATTTGTGTATTATTTTTGGGGCTAGGCACCCTGCTTCCATCTCTTCTAGCATTTGGATAAGCGGATGAAGCCACTAGTCCAGGTGTTCGAAGTCCAATCAACGAGTGAGATAAAGATTCTCTATTGACGTCCTCATGAGCAAAAACATGAGTAATTTTGAAAGTTTTAAAGGTAGCACATGAGCAATTAACTTGGAGTGGCAGTTAAATATCACATGTAGGTAGGTATGGTGTACACAAATGGCAAGGTTTTGGGGCTCAAGGTTTTGGATGCACGAGAAGCATTCCCTCTCAGTACAGGGTTTTTGGCTAGCAAGGTTGGGTAGCAAGCATAAGAGTTGAGGGAAAACAAACAAATATACATATGATTAAACCAATCATGCAATCTTCATTGAAAGCCCAAGCGATCTTAACTTGTGAATACTAAGTTTACAAGCTAATAGGCAAATTCCTCTTTCTTAAACTAGCATCTCAAATTATTATTTGTGCTGACCCAAGCTAAGTTTGCCAAAACCAACTAGATTAACTTGATGATCTCTAGAGTGATACCAAATACTAATAACAAGCTCAACCATATGATAGAAATTGAAAACTAAAATGATGTGTGCAGAAAGTAAATGATGAAAATTCTAATTAATATTTCAGACCGGCGACTCACACCAACGGATACAACGATAACCAACTAAGGAGAGATACTTCCATACTACAAACCATCCTAGATGATAACTTCTCTACTCATGATATGACTCTACTGAAAAAGTAAAAAGATTAAATATAGTGATGTGATACCGCGGCACTCCCCCCAAGCTTGGAACAAGCCGAGGGGATGCCAAACCCAATAACGAATCAATTCTTCGGTGCTGGTGGTGATACACTTTTCTCAAGCAAGGCGTGGAAATGTTGCATCATCTCACGAAACCTGTCGTTTTCCTCTTGAAGAATCTCTACCTCCATCCTTAAAGCTCGATGACGTTCACAAAACTCATCTGCAATCCGAAGAGATTCCTCCACTCCAGGAACGGGACTGAGGCCCGGGACCAATGGTCTTTGTCCCTGCACACTATAATAATAAACACTGCTTGATGACGTCTTTTTTGCTTCTTTCTTGACGCGATGATCCACGTTCTTGCGCTTGGGACATTGGAGATCATATTCCATTCGCTCCATCCCCTTGTTGTTGTTGGCGGAGGCCATGATGCTTCTACAACTGAAAACAGATCCTGGCAGAAACAACTTGAAACAGAGACACAATGAGAAAACGATATACGGACCTCGAGGGATCCAGGGGATTATATAGCAAAAAGTTTCATAACGAAAGGAAAGTCTAGGTCGAAAACGAGTCGCAAAGGGGCTCCGGGGAGCCCACACCGTAGGCTGACGCGGCCAGGGGTGGGCCCGCGCCACCCCATGGTGTGGAGCCTCCGGGCTCCGTCTCCGGCTCATAATTTTTCATATTTTCCAAAAACAGTAAAAATAAAAGTTGGAAGATGTTTCCCGAACGTTTTATTACCAAACTGATGCCTATTCGAAAACTGACTCTGCAGTTTCTGAAATATGCTTCTTAATAAATTTCTCCTGGATCATGGCTTGAATACAATCAACATTTTCATAATAAGGATCTCCAGAAATATAATGCTTGAGTCTTTGGCATTCATTGTGAAGTGTTGTATTCAAGGGAAACAATTTTAATTGCCCCCGAACGATATACCTCTTCGATAACAAAAGGTCCTTCCCATCTCGAGAGTAATTTTCCTGCAAAAAATCTGAGACGAGACCTATAAATAACACTTTCTCACCAACATGAAATTCTCTTTTAATAATTCTTTTATCATGCCATCTTTTAAATTTCTCTTTAAAAAGCTTAGCATTTTCATATTCTTCACTCCTCCATTCATCTAAAGAACGTAAGTCAAGCAACCTTTTCTCACCGGCAAGTTTAAAATCTCTATTAAGGTCTTTCACTGCCCAATAAGATTTGTGTTCTAATTCTAGAGGCAAGTGACAAGCTTTTCCATAAACCATTTTATAAGGAGACATGCCCATGGGATTTTTATAAGCAGTTCTATAAGCCCACCGAGGATCATTTAACTTCTTAGCCCAATTTTTTCTAGATTTGTTGACAATCTTTTGCAAGATAGATTTGATTTCTCTATTTGATAATTCTACTTGCCCACTAGTTTGAGGATGATAAGGTGAGGCAATTCTATGATTAACATCATATTTAGCAAGTTTTTTTTCTAAAACCACCATGAATAAAATGAGAACCCCCATCAATCATAAGATATCTAGGCACACCAAACCTAGGGAAAATAATGTCTTTAAGCATTTTTAATGAGGTTTCACCATCATCACTTTTAGTAGGTATAGCTTCTACCCATTTAGTAACATTACCAACAGCAACAAGACTATGAGTGTAGCCTTGTGAAGGACGGAAAGGACACATAAAGTCAAAACCCTAACAATCAAATGGTTCAATAACAAGAGAATAATTCATAGGCATTTTATTATGTCTAGAAATATTTCCAACCCTTTGACATTGATCACAAGTAAAATAAACTTTCTAGCATCTTTAAAGAGAGTAGGCCAATAAAAACCTGATTGTAGAACCTTATGTGCAGTTCTATCTCCAGCGTGATGTCCTCAATAAGCACTACTATGACATTTTCTCAATATCTCTCATTGTTCATTTTTAGGAACACATTTTCTCATAATACCATCAACACCTTCTTTATATAAGTGTGGGTCATCCCAAAAATAATGCCTCAAATCGTAGAAGAATTTTCTTCTTTGCTGAGCTGTTAAAGTAGGAGGAAAATACTTGGAAGCAATAAAGTTAACATAATCAGCATACCATGGACTCTCTTGAGAGTTCACTTTTATTGCAGCTAACTGTTCATTAGGAAAACTATCCTTAACAGGAAGAGGGTCATCAGGGATATTTTCTAATCAAGACAAATTATCAGCAACAGGTTTTTCAGCACCCTTCCTATCCACAATATGTAAATCTAATTCTTGTAAAAGAAGCACCCATCTAATAAGCCTAGGCTTAGCATCTTTCTTTTCCATGAGGTACTTAATAGCAGCATGATCGGTATGAATAGTAACTTTAGAATAAAAAATATACTGCCTAAATTTGTCACAAGCAAAAACTACAGCTAGGAATTATTTTTCAGTGGTAGCATAATTCTTTTGAGCAGCATCAAGAGTTTTAATAGCATAATGAATGCCATTTTAACTTATTATCTATCCGCCGTCCAAGAACAGCAACTACAACATAATCACTAGCATCACACATAATTTCAAATGGTAAATTCTTATCAGGTGGTTAAACAATAGGGGCAGATATTAAAGCCTTCTTTAAAATTTCAAAAGCTTATCTACAATCTTCATCAAAAACAAAAGGTACATCCTTTTGAAGAATATTAGTTAGAGGCTTTGATATTTTAGAGAAATCTTTAATAAACCTTCTATAGAAACCCGCATGACCAAGAATACTACGAATACCTTTAACATCCCTGGGACATGGCATTTTCTCAATAGCTTCAACTTTAGCTCTATCAACTTCAATACCTCTTTTAGAAATTTTATGTCCAAGAACAATCCCTTCATTAACCATAAAATGGCATTTCTCCTAGTTAAGAACAAGATTACTCTCCTCACATCTCTGCAAAACTTGATCAAGATTCTGCAAACAATTATCAAAAGAAGTTCCATAGACGGAGAAATCATCCATGAAGACTTCCACAATTTCTTCACAAAAACCATGAAAGATAGCAGACATGCATCTTTCAAAAGTAGCAGGAGCATTACATAAACCAAAGGGCATACATCTATAAGCATAGGTTCCATAAGGACAAGTAAAAGTTGTTTTCTCTTGATCAAGCTTTTTAACAGCAATTTGTGAGAACCCAGAATAACCATCAAGAAAGCAGAAATGAGTTTTGTTAGACAACCTTTCTAACATTTGGTCAATAAAAGCCAGAGGATAATGATCTTTCTTAGTGACTTTGTTAACATTCCTAAAATCAATGCAAATCCCATAACCAACCACTACTCTTTGAGGAATAAGTTCATTATTTTCATTTGGCACAACAGTCATCCCTCCTTTTTTAGGGACACAATGCACAGGACTAACCCATCTACTATCAGCAATAGGATAAATAATGCCAACATCAAGGAGTTTTAATACTCTCTTCGTCCCAAATTAATTGTCTCAAAGTTGGACAAAAATGGATGTATCTAACACTAAAACATGTCTAGATACATCTACTTTTTTCGAACTTTGAGACAATTAATATGAGACGGAGGGATTACCTCATTTCTTACCACATCCTTCATCTTAGGATTTAAATGGCGTCGATGTTCCACAGCTAGCTTTGCATCAGGTTCAATATTAATAGCACGCTGACATATAGCAGGAGAAATCCCCTTCAAATCATCAAGAGTATAACCAATAGCACCTCTATGTTTCTTCAATATCCCCAATAATCTCTCCTCTTCTTTATCAGAAAGTTGAGAACTAATAATAACATGATATAATTTCTTATCATCAATATGAGCACATTTAAGATTATCAGGCAAAGGCTTTAAATCAAAGACAGGATCCTCCTTGGGTGGTAATGTTGTACCCAAGTCTTCCACAGGTAAATTATGTTTCAGCATTGCTGGCTGATGTAGGAAAATATCATCAATTTCATTCCTTTCTTCCATAAAGACATCACTTTCGTGGTCTTCCATGTATTGTTGCAAAGGATTGTTAGGAGCAAGAGCAATAGCAGCCAATTGTTCAACTTTATAATTTTCATTAGGCAATTCAGCTTCATAAGGTGTTTTAGCAAATTTGGAGAAATTAAATTCATAAGATTCTCCATAAAACTTTGTAAGGATTTTCTCCTTTTTACAATCTATAACATCACCACAAGTATTTATGAAAGGTCTACCGAATATAATAGGACAAGTATCACTAGCATACGTGCCTAGTACTAGAAAATCAGCAGGATATTTAGTTTACCACATAAGACCTCCACATCTCTAGCAATACCAATCGGAGAAATAGTTTCCCTATTAGCAAGTTGAATAATCACATCAATGTCTTCAAGTTCACAAGAACCAATTTCATGCATGATTTCTTTATAAAGCTCATAAGGAATAGCACTAGAACTAGCTCCAATATCACATAAACCATAATAGCAATGATCACATATCTTAACAGATAGCACAGGAACACTAGGTTTCCTAGATTTACTAGGATGAGAGACAATATTAGAAGCATCTTCAAAAAATATAATGTGTCCCTCTTCTACATTTTCAGAAACAAGGTCCTTTACTATTGCTACTGTAGGTTCTAAAGTTATTTGTTCCTCGGGTTCCACAAGTTTCCTTGCACTTTTATTAACCACACTAGCTAACATAGAATGTTCTTTTACCTTAGCAGGGAAATGCATTTTCTCAATATAAGGTTCAGGCACAATAGAATCAATAGTATGAACTTCTATATCTCTAGCAAAAACACAATTAATAGTATATTTATAAGGTGCATGGTACTTATCCCATTCCTTTTTAGGAATATCAATGTAAGAAGCAAAAGACTTATATAAGTTTGCAGCAACTTGAGAGTCAAGACCATAAACAACACTAACATTATGAAAATCCTCAGATGACATAAAAGTTTTAATGCATTCATAGTCATAATTTATACCTGTCTTTCTACCTTTGTCATTCTCCCATCCTTCAGTGTTTTCTTGAAGACGGTCAAGAAGATCCCATTTAGCTTCATCCTTCATACATGTAAATGATCCAGAACAAGAAGCATACAATAAATCCTTATTATGAAGAGGAAGCCTCGCATAGAAATTATTAATAACAATATTACTGGGGAGCTCATGAATGGGGCATTTGAGCATTAGTAACTTCAGTCTCCCCCATGCTTGGGTAATAATCTCTCCGTCATGAGGCCAAAAAAAATATATATAATTCCGATCTCTATGAAATTCACTGGGAGGATAGAATTTATAATAAAAGAGAGGTACAATTTCCTCCCATCCAATAGTCTAGCTATTTTTCAGCAGTTTGAACCATTCAGGGGCTCGACCTGTCAATGATATAGAGAATAATTTCCTCTTCACTTGGCTCATTGTAATACCCGCACACTTGAACAACTCGCATAATTCATGTAAAAAGAGCAAATGATCATCAGGATGGACAGTTCCATCACCTGAATAGCAGTTATCCCTAACATATTTAGCAATCTTTATAGGTATTTTATAAGGATCCAGATCATCAGGCGGTGGGTCACTTACTACCCTAGCAGTGGTAGCAGTGCCCGCAAATAAGGACTCAAAAGGAGACCCAAACATAGTGTAATAAACAGTAGACATTAATAAAAACAACACTTACAACAGAAGCTTCCATTATCAATTCCACTTCCGAATAGCGCTTCACTCCCCGGCAACGGCGCCAGAAAATAGTATTGATGACCCACAAGTCTAGGGGGTGTATCATAGTACTTCGATAAATAAGAGTGTCGAACCCAACGAGGAGCAGAAGGTGTTGACAAACAGTTTCAAGGAAGGAATAACTGTAAATACTGGAAAATAGATTTGTAGGGTTTTTTCGATATTGCAGACAAATAAAGTGCGAGTAAATAAAATGCAATAGTAATAATTGCAGAAAGTGGCCCAATCCTTTCTTCAGCAAAGGACAAACCGGTAGGTGTACTTATGATTAACAAACATTCTCTAGGACACACGAATGGTTTCTGTCAAGTGCTTTTGTTCAATGCAGCTGAATAATTTTGGTGTTTTGATAAGTGTTGTGCGGGTGAACCTATGCTAATGTACCGTCCCATACAAGACTAATACATACTTTTGATTATACCCCTTGCAAGCATCCACAGCTACAAGAAAGTAATTAAGAAATAAATCTAACCACAACTTTAAACTCCGGGATCCTACGTTCCCTCGTGTAATGGTTTCCTAAAGGGGGTTTAGGTTTCTGTCACTCCGGCAACCCCACAATTAGTAGCCAAATACACGATGCATTCCCCTAGGCCCATAAATGGTGAAGTATCATGTAGTCGGCGTTCACATGACACCACTAGAAGAATAACACCACAACTTAAATATCAAACATTAAATATTACTCAACATTACTTCACCGCTAACAACTTGAATTCTCCCATGTCCTCAAGAACAACACAAACTACTCACAAGACATCATAGGGATCATGATCAGAGGTGATATAATGGATGATAACAATCTGGTCATAAAGTGCAAACACCGATAGATCTCACAAGCATTAACTACTAACAAGAAATCCACATCGGGAGAGAGATCTAATGCAAAACAACGATAGAGACCCCTAATTGTTACAGAGGGATGAAGGTGGATGATGAGGGTTATGGTGCTGGTGGTGATGATGATGATGATGATGACGATCTTGATGATGCCCGGAGTGATGACGGTGACGATGGCGGTGATTTCCCTCTTCGGAGAGGAATTTCCCCGGCAGATTTCTCCCTCC
This sequence comes from Alopecurus myosuroides, assembly GCA_028641055.1. Classification (NCBI taxonomy): domain Eukaryota; kingdom Viridiplantae; phylum Streptophyta; class Magnoliopsida; order Poales; family Poaceae; genus Alopecurus; species Alopecurus myosuroides. The sequence continues at coordinate 87,090,558 of CM054063.1, read as the reverse complement.
CAGAGAGCTTTTCTCTCTCGGGTGTTTTCCGCCCGAGGCGGCGGTGGAATAATTCTTCGACGATGGAATGAGGCTTAGGGTTTCCTGGGGATAGGCACGCAAAAGATATCCCCCAAAGGTGGGCCAGGGTGGCCACACCCCTAGGTGGCGTGGCCAAGGGGGGGCGCGCCACCCCATGGTGTGGGCCCCTCGTGCCCCCCTCCGACTCTCCTTCTGGCTGGGTTCCTCCTCTGAACTTTTAGTACACCCCCGGTGTCCCACTTCTTCTTCTGATCTTCCGAAATATGGTATCCCGACGGTGCTTTTTCCATCAGATTCCTGGTCCCGGTGTTTATTCTCCAAAAATTATAAAACATGCAAAATAAGATAAAATAACATAAGAGATGCATCATAACATGAAATATATCGATGAATAACAGAAAATTCTGATATAAAATAGTGATGCAAAATGGACGTATCAACCGCTGCATTCACTTTAAATAGGACACCATCTAAATCTGTTAAAATGACACTGTATGACTTATGGTTTGGAAAAAAACCTAAGATGTCATTTCTAAAAGTTTGGGGATGCAATGTTTATGTGAAGAAGCTTTAACCTGATAAACTCGAACCCAAAGCGGAAAAATGCGTCTTCATAAGATACCCTAAAGAAACAATAGGGTACACCTTCTATCGCGGATCCGAGGGCAAGATTTTCGTTGCCAAGAATGGATCCTTTTTAGAGAAGGAGTTTCTCTCGAAAGGTGTGAATAGTAGGAAGGTAAAACTCAACAAGGTTATTGAGCCTTCTCTTCTTGGAACGGTGAGTAGCGTAGCACCGGAAGTTGTTCCAGCGCTGACTCCGTCAGTTGAAGAGGGAACTAATGTTCAAGATCATGAAACTCCAGAAGAGGAAACTACCGCACCTCGCAGGTCAACTAGGGAACGTACAACTCCTGAACTGTATGGGGATCCTGTCTTAAACTTCATGGTAGATGGAAGTGATGACCCTGCGACGCATGATGAAGCGATGATGAGCCCAGATTCCAACAAATGGCTTGAAGCCATGAAATCCGAAATAGGATCCATGTACGAAAACCAAGTTTGGGCTTTGGTGGACTTTACCCAATGACCGCAAGGCCGTTGAGAACAGATGGATATTTAAAAAAACTGACACTGATGGTAATGTGACCGTCTATAAAGCTCGACTTGTCACAAAAGGTTTCCGACAAATTCAAGGAGTTGACTACGATGAGACTTTCTCACCAGCAACGATGCTAAAGTTAGTTAGGATTATGTTAGAAGTTGCTGCATTTTTCGATTATGAAATATGGCAGATGGATGTCAAAACGGCGTTCCTTAATGGTGACATTGAGGAAGAGTTGTATATGATGAAACCCAAAGGTTTTGTTGATCCTAAGGATGCCGACAAGGTGTGCAAACTTCAACGTTCCATTTATGGACTGAAGCAAGCATCCCAGAGTTGGAACCTCCATTTTGATAAGGTGATCAAAGGGTTTGGATTTGTCCAAACATACAGAGAAGCTTGTATCTACAAGAAAGTGAGTGGGAGCTCTGTAGTATTTGTAATACTATATGTGGATGACATATTGTTGATTGGAAATGATATAGAACTTTTGAAAAGCTTAAAAGGTTATTTGAACAATAGTTTTTCGATGAAAGATCTCGGTGAAGCAGCTTATATATTAGGCATCAAAATCTACAGGGATAGATCAAGACGCTTAATTGGACTTTCGCAAAGTACATGCCTTGACAAGATTTTGAAGAAGTTTAGAATGGAAGAAAGTAAGAAGGAGTTCTTACCAATGTTGCAAGGCAAGACGTTGAGTAAGACTCAATGTCCGGCTACAACAGAAGATAGAGAGATAATGAATAAGATTCCCTATGCTTCAGCCATAGGTTCTATCATGTATGCCATGCTATGTACAAGACCAGATGTGGCACATGCTATTAGTTTGACTAGCAGGTACCAGTATGATCCAGGTTCAACAGAAGCGGAATATGTTGCTGCCTCAGAGGCAACACATGAAGCAGTTTGGATGAAGGAGTTCATATCCGAACTAGGTGTGGTTCCGAGTGCGTTGGATCCGATGGTTATCTATTGTGACAACAATGGTGCCATAGCCAATGCTAAGGAACCAAGGTCTCACAATAATTCCAAGCATATCAAGCGCCGTTTTCACTCCATCCGTGAGCATGTCAAGGATGGGGATGTGAAGATTTGCAAAGTACAAACATATCTGAATGTGGCAGACCCGTTGACTAAACCTCTCCCAAAGTCAAAACATGATAAACACCAGAACTCCATGGGTGTTAGATTCATCACTATGTAATATAGATTATTGCCCCTAGTGCAAGTGGGACACTGAAGAGAATATGCCCGAGAGGCAATGATAAAGTGTTTATTATGTTATTTCTTGTTTATGATAGATGTTTATTCCTCATGCTAGAATTATATTAACCGGAAACGTTGATACATGTGTGTTTAATAAACAAACAATCGTTTCTAGTAAAGCCTCTCTTTTTAACTAGCTCGTTGATTAACCGATGATCAAAGTTTCCTGATCATGAGCATTGGATGTTGTTACTAACGAGGTCATGTCATTAGGAGAATGATGTGACGAACATAGACCCGAACTAAGTATAACAATACGATCAAGTCATTTAGTTTATATTGTTATGTATTACATACGAAGTAACCTTATTTCTTAGACCATGAGATCATGTCAATCACTAATACCGGAAGGGTGCTTTGATGTCATAAAATGTCACACCATAACAGGGTGACTATGAAGGCAAGTTGGGTATTCAAAAAGTATTAGTTGAGCCTCATGGATCAAGAGTGGGATTTGTCCATCCAAATGATGGAGAGATGTACTCTGGGCCCTCTCGGTGATATCACATCGACACCGCTTGCAAGCACATGACTAGGTAACTTTCTAAAAACCGAATTATTATAAAACCCGAAAAAATGAACCGAAAAGGCCAAAAAAAACCGAATGTCCAACCCTAGGTGTGAATGGGGCTTCCACTCACATGAAGAGGGGAAGAGGTGGGGGCACCATGGGTTGGCCGCACCCCCCTTGGGATACCTCACCCTCCCCTATAGAAGGAGGGTGAGGGCTCCCCCACCTCACACACTTGTCCCACCTCCTTTCTCTCCACCCGCTGCTCCATTCCATGGCCTTCCGCTTGGCGAAGACCTGACTGTGGGATTCTTCACCACACCACGTCGTTGTGCTGTTGGAGATCCGAGGGATCCTCTACTTCCGCTGCCTCGCTGGATCGAGGGAACGAAGGTCCTTATCGAGATGAACGTGTGACTGATCACGAAGGCACCGCCAGATTGCGGTGCACATCTTCTCGGTCTCGGAATCGGCGTGAGTACGACTACGCCAACAACGAGATTCAATCTCGTAACGCTTAGAGTCTTCGAGGGTATGTTTTCCTAAGACTCTTTCTCCCCGTTGCCTTTCATCTCCTAGATTATATATTGGCCCTTTGGGTTTCTCTCGCGTAGGATTTTTTTGTTTTCTACGCAACGTACCCTTCACGAGGTGCGAAGGAGCCGGCCTGAGGCCGGGGGCTTTGGGTGGACTCCCTGCCTGGCGCGTGGAGGGAGCCGGCCTGAGGCCGTGGTGGGGGCCGGGTCGCTCGGGAGGCTGGCCGGCCTGAGGCGCCATGGAGCCGACCCGAAGCCGGGGTGGGGGCCGTCAGCCTCTGGCAGGGGCCCGGCCTGGATGGGGGTTGAGGCCGGTTCCCCTGCCCTCCACCTTCCTTCTCCTTCTCTTCTTCTTCTTCTTCTTCTTCTTCTTCCGCGACGTCTTCCTCTGGACTTCTTCCGCAACTTCTTGGGCATCTTGGGCATCGTCTTGGGGCTCCTTGGTGGGATCAAACCTGAGTACACATAGGGCATTTCCATGAGGTACCACACCATTAACCAAGTCATCAGAAGCATAGAGAGAGAGGATTGAGTTCACCTTACCATGCATCGCCTTTGCTCGTGATCTTGTCATAGGTCCACTTGGTAATGGGCTTGGTGGAATGGGGTGTGCTGCATCAAGCAGGAGTAAGGGTATTACCTCTACGAGGGCCCCAAATCTGGATAAATTGTGCCCCTGTTAGCCGTCGTATCCGCCAGCGCCTATCTTGTTCCTCTACTCGAAACCCTATCAGCTCACCCGAGGGATTTGTTGATAAGAGTACTCGACACCAAGTACCTCGTCTACAACTCCTTCAACGTCAAGGATCTCTCTCCCTTCCATGGATATCCAAGTGATGAGGAAGACCACGAGTTGAGGTCGACTCTTTTTCAAGGGGGGGGGATGATGCAGCACACCCCATTCCACCAAGCCCATCACCAAGTGGACCTATGACAAGATCACGAGCAAAGGCGATGCATGATAAGGTGAACTCAGTCCTCTCTCTGTATGCCTTTGATGACTTGGTGAATGGTGCGCTACCTCATGGAAATGCCCTATGTGTGCTCAGGTTTGATCCCACCATGGAGACCCAAGACGGTGCCCAAGATGCCCAAGAACGTGCCCAAGACGATGCCCAAGAAGCCATGGAAGAAGTCCGATAATACGACGTCGAGAAAGAAGAAGAGAAGAAATAGGAAGAGGAGGTGCAGCAAACCCGGCCTAGGACGGCCCCAGGTCAGCCTCCAGGCCGACTCCCTAACAGAGCCAGCCAGCCTCTGGCCCGGCCTAGGCCGGCGACCTCCCAGAGCAGCCCGACCTCGACCCGGCCAGACCGGTTCCCCTGCGTGGGAAAGGGGCAAGATTCCTTGTAACAATATACCTACCCCCCTTTACCCCCTAAACTATAAATAGACCCCCTTCGCTTCAGATCTAGGTTAGAGATGAATTGAGACTTGTGAGCTTAACTTCTTACCCCTCCTGTGAGGCTACTCCTATGGTTTTGTACCTAGGATTGTATCAAGGTTACTCCTATGATGTGTATCTAGGATCGTATCAAGATTCATCGGGTTTTCTATCCTTTCCCCTTGGGATTCAATTAGGAAATTTCCAATCTTCTCAACTAACCCTTGAGGTTCTATTGGCGTGGTGGACCGGTCAGGGGTGGGAAGCGGTTTCCGATAAGGTGAGTTCGGTTGGATCGATCGTCCCGCAGGCGGCCGTTGCGGCTTAGTTGACGGGAGATTTGGGTTCTTCAGTTCTTGCTAGTTATTTCCCCTTTGTTTTCTCCACGATTTCCCCCTCGATTGCCATCTCGTGTTCATCGTTCGTTCTTCGTGTTCTTGGTCCATTCGTGAAGATCGGGCCACCCAAGAGGCTAACCCCTCCATCACCCAATTAGAGTTGGCGCAACTCATCTTTTCTGGATCCTTGTCCAGTTTTAACTACAGGGCCAGACTGTTTTTGCCATAACTTTTCGTTCGGGACAAATTTTGAGCTGAGACCAATTTTACTGGAAACTGCACGAGATAGGCTTTCCAAAAAGGATTCATCCAATTTAGAGTCCGTATGCAAAATTTATAGCAGATTATAGCAAAATAAGTGAATCTATATATAAAATAGGTCTAGATTCTAGATTCATTATTTTAGAATGTTAGAATGTATGTGATCAAATTTGCCTTATAAAAGTGAACCGGAGGGAGTATAAGGGTGTGTTTGGTTTCGGAACCAAGTGTAATGGAATGTCATGGTTGCATTCTAGAGGAATGGGTTGGTTACATTCCTATGTTTGGTTGAAGTCGAAAAATGGAACAGGTTGATTTCGTTCTTGTGTTTGGTTGGAGAGATAGAATGCCGAGAATCTGATTCATCTCACCACTTGGTGTGATTACCTCCTATATGCATATATGTATAAACTAGAAACTATATATATATATATATATATATATATATATATATATATATATATATATATAGACACCCTATTCAGCACCCTGGGTGTAGAAAACTTATTTTACACCCACAATTTTTTTTACATTCCCAAATCAAAAATTTATGTTACGTATGTAATTATTTATGTTCATGTTTGATCCATAAGAAAATAATAGGCATAAAAATGAAAAATAAGAGTCATAGCAACATAAAAATCATAAAAGCAACATAAAAATGTGTATTATTCATTATTTTTTCTAGGGTGACGTAAATAAAAGTTTTATGTCATGTATATATTTTCTTACGTTCTACTTGACATAAGGAGTATGAAAAAATTTACGTGGCGTAAAAATCATCTACGGTTCAAAAGATACAGGGTGGGTGTAGAATAACTATTCTGCACCCTGGGTGTCAAATAGCGCTACCCTATATATATATATATATATATATATATATATATATGAGTGTGGATTTAATGAAAAGTGGGGTAGCTACCGCACCATTCTGGACCATAGATTCTGTCTGTAAGATTCGTGCCATCCATGTGCATGTGTCAGGTGGTTTGACTACGTTTATTGTTATCACATGTGGCTAATGTAGCTATTCCATGCATGCCGTTCTGACATAACGAAGACGTGAAACGACCTCGCCCATGCATGCTGTCTGCATGTGTGAACCATTCCTAGCAAGCTGTGAAAGTTATTATTAGCATGTACGTGCTGATATCACAAATTTCTAAAAGCAGGTGCATACACTTTTCCGTTTCCCGCGTTAGCATGTACGTGCTGATAACATGCACTGCTAAAAGCTGGTGCCGAGAACGGCAACGACATCCTCGACGCTACCAATACCGGCATGCTTTTTGGATTTGAATTTGCTTCAGCTCTTGCATTTGTTAGTAGAGTTTGTCCATGCATGTGATGACCAAGACAGCTGACCAGCTAGCTGGAGAGACATGTTGCCCCGTGTCATGGCGTTCCGTGAGGTGGAAGATACACATGTCACACATCGTCGATGATGCTGTTGCCGTTCTCGGCGCAGTCCGAAGTCATGGCGCAGACAGCAACGACGGCGCCCATGTGGTGCCGTTGATGTTATCGCTGCATTGCTTCCTACAGACCAGGCTGGACATGGACCATGCCGGTGATTATTCATGGTACCGTACTCGTCGGCCTACACTGTTATTTGCACGTATGTTCTGCACCCAGTTGATCATGGTGGTGACGGGTGGCCGCTACCAGTTTTTCTTAGAAATGGAACGACCTTAGCTATAGAGAGTCATACGGATTGGAGAGTGAGCTAGCTACCTGGGAAGGCTTGGGATCAAGAGGGATAACACATCGTTGCTTCTTTTTTTAAAACTAAAGAGCTAGCTAAAGAGTGAGCTAGCTAGCTGGTCTTGACCCTTATGTGCTCTAGCTATTTGTGTGCCGAGGGTTAACGTAGAGAAAAAGGCTCAGTGCAAGTGATGATGGTGGAGCCCACGAGACCTTTGGTCATACGTACGATCCTAAAGGAGCAATCACTTGTATATATGCATGGGTCTGTCGACCAGTTGAATTTCACTTAATAACTCGACGCTTTATTTTTTAGCAAAGCAACAATGTGAAACTAACTTTATTACGCCTGTCAATGTCAGACTAAAGGCACCTTTTTGTTCGATACTAAAGTTAGAATCACAACGAGCCAAAGCATAACTCAACGTGTCCAAATACTAACTTTATTCACCCTTTATTTTTTAGCAAAGAAACAATGTGAAACTAACTTTATTACCCCTGTCAATGTCAGAGTAAAGGCACTTTTTTGTTCGATACTCAAGTAAAGTTAGAATCACAACAAGCCAAAGCAACGCACTAACGGCCGTCCAAATTGAACGGAATGTCATCTCGAACAGTATCCTATAAGTATCTATCCTTAAATTAATTACTAATATGTGTTGACCGAGCGTGGATCTTGATGTACCGATCCATCGGCTCTGGAGGGGGAGGTAGCTACCCTCCTTTGTAGCCAGCAATTTTCGATATATATATATATAGCTATTTGCATTTGACAACAATAATCCAAATTTTCAACATGATGTCCAAAAAATATTGGATAAAATTATTGAAAAATATATTTCATATACACCATTGATTGAATAGTCCACTCCCCTGAATTCGGTAACACACATATTTAGTAAACTGTGGTACGGGGAGTGGATGGATCTGCTCTGCTCGCTACCTCTGCCTGAATCACCCACAAGGTTGAGTCTTGAGTGTTTCCAGCAATTGTATACACGTGAGCTAGCTAAAGCCCATCGATGGATCGATCGAGGTGGGTGTGAATGTGTGATTGCTAGCTAAAACCGATCAATCCATCTATTGATCGATCCGTACTACGAGTAGCGTTGCCAGTTCGCCCGCGGGCAGTCTCCCACTCCAGCAGGTGTCGTCGTTGTCGACATGGGCGCGTCCAGTACCGTCGCACGAACGTGTCCGCGGGCTATGTCGACGCCGGCTGCGAGCAGCTCATAGCCGCCGTCTCCCGCTAGATCCGTCTTCTGGTACACCCGCCGCCGATGAGAGTATAGTGCACTCCGCCGCCGGTGAGAGTACAGAGCATGCCGCCGGTGAGTGGCAGACGGGACAGAGGTGAGGATTTGTGCGTTGTTAGGGGATGAGGTGCAGGGTGAGATGCGGGGAGGTGAGATTTGCCTTTTTTTTACTCCTAGCCGCCTGGGAACGAGGCGATTCCTTCGTATCGGTGGAACGATTTGGTTCCGCATCTGACGCAGATATTCTGTTTGTGGGAATGGGTGGATTCCAGTTCTATTCTCTTACCAAACACGAGAATGAGGTCTAGAAACGGTTGGACCCGTTCCATTCCACTTCATGACGTGTACCAAACACACCCTAAGGTCAATAGAATTCTCAAGTTCCTAGCTAATTTCACTGAGTAAATTGCACATAACACCAACTATTGGGGGTTTTATTGCATCAAACCACAACCACAAGATTTGTTTGCACAAAACACCAGAGTTTGGGGTAAACATTGCACAAAACACATAAATACTTGATTATAACTAATTAACAGCAATGATAGGCTATTAAGTAAAATAGGGCCCATTGTCGGGACATCCAGCTCGACATTGTCGTCCTCTTTAGGGATTGGACTAGTTTGTTCCAACAGCGGTAACGTTGTGCAGCCCACGCTCAGGAAAAATCGCGTCCATACAGCGGTAATGCTCGTGCGGCGTATGCAAATACTTGGTCTTGGCCAAGTTTTTTGCTTCCACCTCGCCCAAATGGAGGACGCTGTGGTTGCTTTGCTGGTCAAATTGTTCGATTTGGTCACAAGCTACTAATTAACATCGGTCTCGACGAATTCATGGCGTCCTGGCGAGCCGTCGCTCAGATGAATTTCTAGCTTAACAACGTTGTCGTGGCCCTACCGTCGTCTTCCCGTGGCACGCCATCGCCGTCGTCGCAGGTTATCACAGTCGAGCTCCGGTTCTTCCGTCTCGTCGCTGCAGGTCGTCAAACATATCTTTGTTTCCACGGTGAATATGACCGCTTCTCCTCCTATGATTGGCCAGTTTGGTCCGTTTAAGAAGATTGTATCATGCCGGACCAGCTGACTGTGAGCATGTTCACTTAATTAGATATCATGGCTTTTAATCACTGGTTATGTGTGTTGTGCAATGTTTACCCCGAACTCTCGTGTTTTGTGCAAAAAATATTGTGGTTGTGGTTTGGTGCAACAAACGTCCCAATAATGGGTGTTAGGGCATCTCCAGTCGTTGCGCCCCCAGGGCCCAAAACGCCGTCGTTGTGGGGCCGCTGCGGCGCCAAACGGCGCTAATCTGGAACCTAGGGGGCAGGGTTCCCAGTCGCCCCCCGAGCCCAACATTCGGCCCAAAAAAACTCGAGGAATGAAATTCGGCGCATTTTATTGATTCGACGCAAATTTCATACATTTCGATGCAAATTTAAACTAAAAACAGTGAATTTAAACTAAAAACAGAGAATTTAAACTAAAACGACGCTACTTCAGGCCTAGACTCGCCGCGATCACCTGGCTGTAGTCGACGTCGTCGTCCGGACCGCCGCCGTCGCGCCTGCTCGTTCCTTGGTCGGGATCGCCGCAACGCGTGTTGCTCGGCCCCGCGCCGGAGTCGCCCCACCTGCTCACCGCAAGGGCTCGCTGCAGCTCGGCTTCTTCGTCGGAGTCGGGGTCGAGCACGACGTAGTGGACCTCCATCGTCTGCGGCGGGAGAGGAATGCGGCGGCGGGCCGCATTGGAGCCTCCTGCTCGCGCTGCGCCTTGCGCTGCTCGGCCTCGGCGAGGAGGCGGCGTTGGAGCTCCAGCTCCTCCGCGGTGCTGTCGCGGAGGCTCCAGTTGTCGGCGACTGGCTGGAGTGTGTTGCGCGACAGCTCCTCGGCGGCCTTCAGATCCGGCCACTCCTCGTCGCCGTCCGCCTCCGTCTTCGGGCGGACGACGCGCTCGAAGTGGGCGGCCTGCCGCTGGTGCGGCCCACCGATCCGCAGGGCGCCGCCGCTGCGCCTGGGGAGTGCGGCGAGCCGCGGGGGGGTTTTTGTAGCCTGCCGGGCATTTACTGCGCCGCGCCCCCCGCTGCCGCCCGCCACGCCATTACTCCGGCAGCCTTTGAACGAGCGCATGCACTAGGCGGCGGTCACGCCATAAACGCCGGCAGCCTTTGACCGACGCGGGAGCCGAGAAGATGATCACGGGGGGTTTTTGTCCCGCGTTTTTCGACGCGTCGCTGACAGAGCTGGCCCGCGTGGGCTGCAGCGCCTTTTCGCCCCCAAGCCGAACCCAGCGGGCTGGGTTTCGCCTGGGTGCCGCGGCGCTATTTGGGCTTTTGGGGGGCCGACTGGTGCGAAAACGGCGCTATTCGTCGCTTCCGGCGCTAAAAAGACCGCTGGGGGCTCTGGGGGGCGACTGGAGATGCCCTTACCTGCAATTTCCTCAATTTACTCTGATACCCTGTTTGGATGTACTCCCTCCGTTTCTTTTTACTCCGCGTATTAGAATTGTCTGAAGTCAAACATTGTGAAGTTTGACCAAATTTAAATTACAAAGTATTAACATTTAGAATACCAATTCGATGCAATGAGAAAGTATATTACATGGTGAATGAAATGCTATTCATTTGGTATTGTGAATGTTGATATTTTTCCCTATAGAATTAGTTCAATTTTAGCATGTTTGACTTTGATCAAACCTAATATGCAGACTAAAAAGAAAGAGAGGGAGTAAGAAAAGTGGCTTGGAATTGTCAATTTGGAATTGCCTGACCGAATTACAGCGTTTGGAGCGGTATAGGAATTGTAGTCAGAAAATCCGATGGAACGCGCTGAGCGTCCCCCGGGGGATAAAACATCCCGATCCCCCGGGTCGCCAGCCGTCCGATCGGGCGGACGTGGGCCGCACGATGGCCTCCCAAGGAAACGAGCCCCCGCTTTTGCTTCGATGAGCAAAAAGGCGCGCAATTGGAGCAAAACCCGACAGGACGCGGATCGGGGCAGGTTCCCGTGAACTCCGGGGGCGGCGCGGTAGGAGATCGACGCGGGCGCCCGGCGGCAGTCGACGCGGCGGCGCGCCGCGAAACAGACGCGATGGCCCACCACGTCCGCAACCACGTGCTCTACCCACCTCCTGTCCAACCTCACAGCGTTCCCCCACCATCGACGGCAGCTTCGAGCTCGGGAGCGATTCCGGCGAGCCGGCGAAGGAGGCGCAGTACCAGCTTGTACGACGGCGGCCTGGGAGCATGGTTTGCTCCGCGCCCGAGTGAAGGGGTCCGAAATCCTCCATCCTTCTTCAATGAAGATCCGGACAATGAGGAACCACCACGATCTGTGAGTTTTTTTTGCTCAAAATTTTTGTTCCTGCAAAAAAATTGCTCCCCAATTTTGTGATGGATGCTCCTGCAATAAGTTCCTCCTGCAAGTTGTTTGATCATTGGGAGCAAAACCTTCTAAAATTGTTGCTGGAAATTGATCATTGGAAGCAAACTGTGGTGTTGCTATGAATTGCTCACAAATTTGCTCCAATTAATACTTGAATTTGCTCCTGAAAAAAAATGCTACTACAACTTGTTATGAGTATCAGTCTTGGTGTGATTGCTGTTGCTATGAATTGCTCCACTTGGTGTGTTTTTTTGGGATGGTTTGCTTGTACAAGAAAAAATGCTCTGTTTTATATGATGTTTGTACAGAAAAGTATGCTACCATTGTTTTAGATCAACTTGAGTGTTTGGTTCATTGTAGCATTATATGTAGCAAGCTTAGATTGATGCACATATTTTTGCTAAAACTTGCTACTTATTGGCATGGTGTTTTGCTCCAAAACTCAAACAAGAAAATGTGTGTTCTGTAGCATCGGCAAGAAAACTCATATTTTGTTGTTTTTTGATTCAGGGATTTGTTGCGGACTCAATATTGGAAGGATTTGACCTTAACGCCACCCCTGGAGGAGAGGATCAGAACCACTATGATTGTCGGGACAGTGCTCCGAATGGTTTCGTTGATGGGCCTCGTAGCGCGAATAGTGGTTCTGTTTCAAATGCTGTTGAGGAAGCTGGCGAGGAAATAACATCACAACCAGTGGAGCCATATGTTGGGATGATCTTTGATGATATCGAGGAAGCACAAAAGGTCTACAATGACTACGCAATGAAGTTGGGATTTGGCACCCGCATTGGAAACACGAAGTACAGCCAAGCGAGAAATGCTCCTCCGGATACTATTCTGAGCAGGGTGTTTGAGTGCGTGAACACAGGTAGACCTCCGTCCGAGAAGAAGAAGCATGGAAGCAATGCTGGTAGCAAATTGCCAATTGAAGAAGAAAATGACATGAGCATTCACAGCGCGCAAAAGTCTAGAAGCAAGCAAGCCTCGGAGCAAGTTGAAATGTCGGACACACGGCAGCGAATGAAGGTCATTCGCCATGATTGTAAAGCCCACATGGTCGTTGGCGTGCGCAATGGAGCTTGGACAGTGACGGTTTTCCGAGCAGATCACACACACGCCTTGGTGAAGCAAGTGGGGAGGCGCAGGTTCTACCGCTCACACAGGAAGGTGTCGGAAGAGGACTATCAGTTCATACAAACTTTGCATAACCAAAACATAACCACAGCGCAACTGATGGGGGCTCTGGGCAGTGTGCACGGTGGAGACTCAAGATGCTTGGGATATGTTAAGAGGGATGTTTCAAACATCCGCACAATGCTGCGCAATGAGGTAACATTAAGAGACATGGAGCTGACATTGGATTATTTCAAGCAAAGGCAAGCTGAGAACAGCAACTTTTTTTATGCTACGCAGGTTTTGCTTCTTTACTCATTTCTGATTGCTACTTTACTTAGTTTTGTTTGCTACTTTAGGTATTTCTGCTTGCTACTTTACTTAATTCTGCTTGCTACGCAGGTTGACAAGGATGGTGCTGTGAGGGCCTTATTCTGGGTGGATGGTCGAACAAGGTCATTGTATCATAAGTACAAGGATTGTGTCTTTTTTGACACAACTTTCTGTACGAATAGATACAATATGCCTTTTGCTCCCATAGTCGGAATAAATAACCACTCACACACGATTGTGCTAGGCTGTGCTCTGTTAGCAGATGAGAAGATAGAAACCTTCAAGTGGGTGTTCGAGCAATGGATGCTTGCAATGGATGGTGTCCACCCCGATAACATAATGACAGATCAAGATCAAGCAATGGCTGAGGCAATACGTCAGGTTTTCCCGCAATCGGTACATAGGTGCTGTCTCTACCATGTCCTGCATCTTGCGAGGAAGAAGTTGGGACCAAACTTGGCGGAAGGTAATCCTTTCAGTGATGCTTTCTATGGGTGCATATATGGAACGGACACAGTGAAGCAATTTGAGGACTGTTGGGAGCATATGGTGGCAGAGTTTGGCATGTCTGAAAACACTCATCTGCAAAACATGTGGAAGACTAGAACAACATGGGCCCCTGTTTATTTCAGGAAAAGATTCTTCCCATTCACGAGCACTACTGGAAGGTCTGAAGGACTGAATTCATACTTCAAAACGCTGATACGGCCAGGGGACTCGGTGTACAATTTTGTGCAACAATATGAGCTTTGCCAAACATTGATGCTTGACCGGGAGGATAACGCCGGGTTTGCAATGGAGACAACGAGAAGATCGCTTTGGGGAAGGTAAGCAAAGCAAAGTAGCATTTCTATAAATGAAAACAGCACCCATTGTAGCACACCAAAAAAAAACAAAAAAAAAGTAAAGGTAGTGTGTAGCAACTAGTGCAAAAAAATGTCTCTGCCTGCTGTGTGTGTGTAGCATTCCAGAACAGTTAAAGTAGCAACCAAAACATACTATTGTAGCATTAAAATTAAACTAATGGTGCAAAAAACTTGTTTTGCAGTTATGCGATTGAGAAGCAAGGACAGGAATTCTACACAGCAGAAATCTTTGAAAGGTACCAGAAGCATGTTGCTGCATCAACAAAGTTCTATCCACTACGGGCAGAGGTAGATGGCTTTTGTTTTGATCTAGTTCCAAACCCTGGGCTAGATGTTAGAACATACCGGGTTCAAGTTGACTTTGAGGAGGGACTATACTCATGCGGCTGCAACGGGTTTGAAATGTGTGGACTGATATGTCCACACATCATCAGGGTCATGGTCCACCTAAATGTCCAGAAAATCCCAGAAAGGTACTTGCTCTACAGATGGTCCTCGGTAGCAACAACACCAGCACCTGATCCTGGGGACAACGGGCTCAGATTTGGTGTCCCACCAACCAATACACTGAAATACAACGCGTTATGCAGGAAAATGAATCAGCTTGCCTCTGATGCTTGTTTTGTGGATGAAGCTTATGTGGCTGTTTCAGGAATGGTGGGTGAAGCTAGCAAAAAGGTTGCTGCAATCTTGAGAGCAAAAAGGAATGTTGTTGAAGGAGGTCAAGAAGAGGATGCAGGATTGGATGAAGAGCAACAAAATGGACCACCACAAGATGAACCAACAACAATGGTTGGTGACTGCGGGCAATTTGCTACCGGCGAGCAAACTCTGAAAAATCCTAAACGGGTAAAACCTAAAGGACGTCCCACGATGAAAGAACAGAGGCGGAAGACTTTGGTTGAGCTACGCGATGAAGAAACTTTGAAGAGGCGCAAGCAAGCTAACGATGCCAAAGCGACAAACAAGACACCGGTGAAGAAGCCCAAGCAACCTAGGAAGAAAAGAGCAATGAAGTGTGCATGGTGTCATGAGGAGGGACATGCGGTGAAAGATTGTGTTGCAAAACAAGTGGAGGATGAAAGAATTGCTGCAGGGGCTGAGCTAAGGCTGTAGCTGTTTTGTCATGATGTTTTTGTAAACATGTTGCTACGATTAAGTTGTTAGGGTGGAGATATTACTTGTACATGGCATTGGTGCTATTGGTATGGAACGATTTAGAACATAGTTACCTTGCATTGGAGCAAATAATTATTCTGTGGATATCTTATATTCTTGCGTTGGAGCAAATGTAAAAATGTGGTCAGCATTGGAGCCAAAAAAATAAAATTATTACCTTTTGTTTGTGTAAAAAATGATGGTAGCAACTTTTTATTGCAATTGAAGCATTGAAAATATGTTATTGAAGCAAATGGATTACTCTGCGAGAGCAAAAACCTGTTCCTGTCCAGGGGTTTCAGAAAATCTCTGTATGGTACAAATAGAAAGGTGTTCTGTAGCAACCAGATTTCACTATTGTAGCATTGGAAAATACCTATTGAAGCAAAGCTATACAACTATTGAAGCAAAAACTTGGTCAACTCCAGGAAAAACAAAAAACACACATAAAAGGGTGCCAGAAAATTACAAAAGATTTCATTTGATGTGAACTAGTGGATAAAAACCAAGCAGGTGAGAAAAATACATTAATTCACATGGTTAAAAAGGTACACCGTCAACTCTTTGTCATTGATAGCCACATAAATTTGTTCCACAAACTGACACAAACCATGGATCAGTAGATACCACCGCGGATAAACAATACGGTAACACAAATAGAAAGGTTCTTTCATCCATCCAAGGCTACGACGAAACTAATTGAGGCAAAGGCGAATGTACAAGTGGTGATTGTCACTCTAGACTACAGAAACTACAAATCTCTACACCCCCCTCGGGGCCTCCAAGGCAGCCTCCATGATGTCGACAATGTTGTCTTTGTTCTCTCTTTCCTCGATGAGCTTTGCTGCGACAGCCATGCGATATGACAGAATATCCTCCTTGTTGAAAGGCAACATGGTTTTAGCATCAAAGTGCTCAATGAAGAGCATTGTGAAGAAGCCACAATCAAAGCTGTACAGAAAAGAGAAAAGAAAACAAATGATCATAGTTAGTAGCAAACTCGAAAAGCAATGTGCAAATGAATGGTAACATGAAGGTAGCAATTTGTTCAACCTATTGTAGCAACCATAAACTTCTAAAAGAGCATATAAACTTAGGTATGGGAGCAATTCTGTCCCCAAAACAGAAACTGGTACAACTGCATCAAAAAAGGAGAAACAAATCTTACAGAGTCTTCTGTTGTGGGTGTGGGGGTGTGGAAAGTGTGTAGCGGTCGATGTCTATGTGGTTCGACACTCCAGAAGCTTTGCAAAGTGCAGCAAAGTTAATGAACTGGAAAATAGCAAAAAAATTAGACATTAGTGTGATAGGCAAACAAGACAACAAAAATGTAATACTTGTAGACAGTTGTAACAACAAACCAGGTTGTTTGCTGCTTCCTCGAGAAAGCTCTTGTCCTTGTTGCTCATGGAGTCAAACACGTGGAACTGGTCGTGGATCAAATTGACAGTGCAAACCATCCAGTGATTGCTTTTCACCACAGGGAAGTAAAGCTAGAAATGCAAGCGGAACAAAAAGAAAACCAAATTAGAAAATGTACAATCACTGGATATCTGAATGTAGCAATTATTTAAAACTATTGAAGCAAGCAAAAACTTCTAAAAGAGCATAAAAAACTAGGAATGGGAGCAATTCTGTCCAAAAAACAGAAAGTTATACAATTGTCCACAAAAAAACTGGTTCATGAAAAGAAATACCAATGAAATTACAACGTAGCGAAAAGCAAAAATGTAGAAACAGGGAAAGCATAGCTCACAAGGTCTTTCTTCATGATCTTGAACTTCGCGTTTTGCGTTTTGAACTCTCTCGCAAGTGCAGCAGGGTTGAACTTCTTTGGGTCAACTATGAGCTTTTGCTACTCATGACAAAACAGAAAAGGAGCAAAAATTGAATTACATCTTAGGACAAAACTGAGGCATGCATCTAAAAAGGTCTAAGGACAAAGAACTAACCGTTGAGTAGCAATTGAAAACATATCTTTTCAAAGCGGTTGAGCAGCCATCCTCTTCTCTTTTGGCATCCTTGTTGAAGCTCTCAGACCAAACACACATAACCTGAGTGTCTAGATACTTCCTCGGTCCTAGTGAATTGTGGAAACTCCTGTAGTCACAGTGAGAGCCCCCAATCGCAATGAAAGGAGGACTGTAAAAAGAAAAACAATAAAACCTAATCAGTCGTGTCCCATTTTGCTACAAATGACCAAAAGTAAAAAGCAAAAAAAAGGAGTAGCTAGTAGCAAAACAAAGAATGTCACGTAATTACAAAAACTGTGCTAAAAAATGCCAGAAAGAAATAGACTCACGGGTCATCTTTCCCCTTGATTGAAGGCTTGAGATGGCGCGGATGGCGCACAAACTTGTCGTACAGTGCAACGGTATCTACAGATGTCTTCTTCATCTTTTTCGCCACCGGAGCCTTGACATCATCTTTCATAGCCCTTTTGCGCCTAGTCCTCCTTTGAAAAGTAACCATGCCAGTGCTGGCATCCTTCTTCTCTTCAGCACCTGAGCTGCCCCCAATGTCTAGGAAAACCAACAAAAAGAAAGCAAGTGGTTAAGGTAGCAACCATAAGTATCTAAAGGAGCAAACAGACTGAGATAAAGTAGCAAGCAGAATTAACTAAAGAAGCAAACAGAAATACCTAAAGTAGCAAATAAAATTAACTAATGAAGCAAAACTATAACACTAAGACAATAATTTTTTTAAAAGAAAACCAGCAGAAAAGAACAGCGAGGCAAACCTGTATTGTCGCCATGATCCGGTGTTGCAGCTTCCGGAATCTCCTCCAAATTTTCCGGTATGGCGGCGCCAAGGCAAGCTTTGGAAGCTACACAACAACAAAAGGTGAATCAGAAAAGAAAAACTTTGAAAAGGCTTGTTTTGGCGGGCAGTGCACACAAAAACCAAAGATGAAAAATGCAAAAATGTAACAAAATAGGGAAAAAGGGGAAGGAGAACATACACGATGGAGCAACCTTGTCTCCACCTATCGGAGCAGCAACATCAACGACCTTTTCCACAACATCGGTCTGGTCAGCGGCTTGGGAGGATTCATTGTCTTGGCTCCACACATTGAATTTCGGACAGTCATCCCAGTAGCCTGCTGGTATGTTGCGCCGAGGTGAGGGAGAAGCCGGCATAGGATCCGCAACAACTCTAGGTGGGCTAATGGCAGTGGGCATGGGTGGAATCACAGCAGCAGGGATGGCTGGGCTACCAGCAGCAGCCACTTTGTCTGGACTGCCAACAGCAGCAACTACAACTGGACAACCAACATCAGCTAGAACCGGGCTACCAACAGCACCTCTAATCGGACTACTAACAGCATCCTGCTCCTCGCCATCAGCGTCCGTCTGAGAGGTCCCTACAACAACTGCTGGTTGCGGCACATCATTGCGCTCCGTAGCATTGGTTTGCTCATTGGCTGCCGCCCTTGCATTGCCTTCTCCACAAACATTAGAATCACAGTCCGTAGGATCCACAGCAACAAGATCATCATCAACATCGGGATCATCGGACTCAGAATCAGCCTTGTCGCCATCCACATTGCCCTGCCCGTCAAGACCTACCCCAGCAGCTGGAAAGACAACACTAGGGCCATCGTCTTCCTTCATGACAGCTTCAACATCATTGAAAAGCAAAGCCAATTGCTTGGACTGCATTGATTTTAAGCCCGCAGCGAGACTCTTGAGAGTAGCATCAACGTTTGAAGCGAAGCTAACCCTGTGCTTGTCGTATATGATCTTGTAACGAGATGGTACCTGTGATGGAGAAGAAACATGGATTACATTCAAAAAAGAAGCAAAAAAACAGCAAAACTGAGCAACTACATTGATAGAACAAAACAAAAATAACTAATGGTGCAAAGTAAAAAACCTATAGTAGCAGACATGTAAAAACAACTAAAAAACAGAAAAAAGTACGCACAATATAAAACAATGGAACAAAATAAAATAACTACAAAAGCATTGCTTAAACACTAATGGAGCAAAGGGAA
This sequence comes from Alopecurus myosuroides, assembly GCA_028641055.1. NCBI lineage: Eukaryota > Viridiplantae > Streptophyta > Magnoliopsida > Poales > Poaceae > Alopecurus > Alopecurus myosuroides. The sequence goes on along the minus strand of CM054063.1, from coordinate 87,071,324 downwards.
ATAAGTAAAGTAGCAAATTGTGGGGAAAATACACCTTGATACACATGAAGAAGTAAAAAATGCTATATGAAACAAACAAAATGACCTGCAAAAAACAACACATGGAAAACTATACAAACCTCAACTTGCTCGAAGGTCGGGAAAACAAGCCATTCGTTAAGAGATGCGGACGGATTAACATCAATATCTTCGGGCAATGAACTGTCCAAGGGAGGCGCATACACTGTTCTGGATAACGGGAGGAACTGCACAACAAAAGAACAAATCATCTTTGAGATCCAAACAAAACAAAATTGTTACGTGGCAGCGGAACGCAAACAACGAAGGAGCAAAAAAAGAAAACAACAAATGTGAGTCTACTTACAGGGCGCCTCCCAAAGACGGTCTTGTTCAGCAATATTTTGTTGTCGCGGTCGATCTTGACAATGAAACTGAAATCTTCACTTGTCACGAAGCAAACCCTAGGAATCCCATTGTTTATGAAGTGCTCGTTCTTCGGGATTAGCAAGTGGTCCATGTAAACCAGCTGCATATGGAAAACAAAACACACAAAAATAATCAACCTTCAGCTGTAAAAAAAGTGCAACTAAAAAACAGAAACAAGAATTCGCGCGAAAAAATAAAACATTTGGAGCAACAGAACATAACTAAAGAAACAAAAATATAAAACTAAAAGAGCAACAAAAACTATGTAAAGTAGCAAATAACTTACAGCTAGAACATAAGAAACATAAACTAGTACACACAAAAACTAAACTGTGGAGCAACAAAAAAAAACTAAAGCAACAAAAAGTTAAATCTATTGGAGCAAACAAAAATAAGAAAAGTAGCAAAGCTATACAGAAAAATGTAAAAACCTTAAACCTATAACAAAAATAACAGAAACAAAACAAAAATGAAGCAACAGAAAATAACTAAGGGAATAATAAATTAAAACTAACGGAGCAAACAAAATTAAGTAAAGTAGCAATATGTAAAGTAAAAGTAAAAAACTTACAGCAAGAACAGGCAAAGGGCCAGACATCCAGAATTCAAACATGTTCTTCACCTTCGTCTTCTTCTTCGAAGGACCAGGAGCTTCCTCGGTATCAACCTTCTGCTTGCCCTTACGAACGGCAACGCCATCGAGCTCGAGAGGTTGCTCCTTCTTCTTCTGAAATTTTTCAATGTAATACATCAGAAGCTCTAGGATGTGCTCCTCCCAATCATACTCGTGCGTCCTCTTTGGGTCACTCATGGACCCTATGTACTCTAGGCACATCATGTTGTTCGTGGATGGGTTCAGAACGGTGGCAAAGCATAAGAGGTCCCATGTCCTGATAATGGAATCCTCTTCACCATCGTCAAGCTCCTTCAGCATCTTCGCTACATTCTCTATGGGGAGCCTCCCCAACGAGCCTTTGTAAGCCTCTCTGATGTCGGAATGAACACTCTTTGTGAGCAACTCAACATGTTTTGATCCTGAGCGTAGACCAAACACCTTCTTTATAATATCCCTTGTGAAAACAATCCGTTTAGATCCAAGATGAAACTCACGAAGCTCAACAACGGTGTTCACAGCAACGAAATCAATCAGCTCATTGGGGACATTGAAAGGAGAGATATTTAGAAGGGAGGAAAAAGCGCTATGCTGCTCAATAATTTCTCGCTTTCGCGGCGAGAGATCATTTGCGCACTTGAGCAGACGCTTGGCAGCGAACCGGTCCTTGCTGACCCAATACTGCCCCTGATCAGCAAAAAAAAGATCAAATCTGTGAACAAAAAAAGGAAACAAAAGTAGCACACAATATGTACAACAGAAGCAACACAAATACAGTAATAGAACAAACCTCCATTTGAGCTGCTGATTAGAAACTGAAAGCAAATACACTAGGAGGCCAAGTACGATCACCAAACAAGCTGCAAAAAAGAATAGATGAAGTTCAGAAAAATACAACTACTTGCGTACGTACGGTTCGAACTTAAAAAGAACAGGAAATTGCTACAAAACACGGATGTGTGAACACGGGGGTGTCGAATGTGGTTGAGCAACTAAAAAAAATGCTAAAAAGGTCTAAAAACTGCTAAAATAATTTACAATTTGCTCAAATATACAACTAACAATTGTGCACAACACAGGAAATAAGCATATGGAAAGTGCAGAACAGTGGAGCAAATTTTATCCAAACAATTGCTCCTCAAGAAGTTGCAGACTAAGCTATTGAAGCAAAATTGGGAGCAATTTCTGCTCACAAACCAAAACCATGGAGCAACAGTACAGGGGGGTCGCCTGAGACATCAATTTCACGCGGCAGGGGAGCGCCGGAGACCTCGCAAACCTGCAACAGCGACGCCGCTCGAATCGGCGGCGAAACCCTAGCTACCGGCGTTGATGCAGAATAAGCGGAAATTGGCCACGTCGGGGGGGCGCCTGAGAGCAGGGTAGGGGGCGGTCAAGGGGGCGCCGTAGTGCGCAAGGACACGCGACCGCTCCGCCGCCCGCCGGCGCTCGTGACTGCTACTAAACTCCGATATGACGCCGGTGATGATAGAGGGAGGCCGAGCCGAAGAGGAGGACGGAGGCGAAAGGAATAGGAGATACCTCAGGGGATAGCCGGAGAGGAGGAGGAGGAAGAGGGCGACCGCGTCGACGGCGTCGCCTCTCGTCGCCGCCCGCGAATCCTACCGTCGCCGCCCGCGTCGCTCACCTCGCCTACGTCGCTCACCTCGCGCGAGAGAAACGTAACGGCAAGGGCAGAAATGGAAACCACCGAAGGAGCAAAACGGGGCGCTGTCCTAATCTAAGCGAAACCGGCGGGGTCGTGCGTCCTAATCCAACCGCCCACATCGCACGCATCGAACCGACACGGACCCGGGGGACGGAACGAAACGTTCCCCCGGGTGATTCACAGCGTTTTCCAAATCCGATCCAATTCCAGTCAGCCCACCCGCACGCCTCCAGCCACGCGAAACGATTCCGAGTCCTGGAGCCATGAAAGGCTCGGAAAAATCCCCCTCGCCCACCCCCACCTACTGGTTCGCTCGAGAAAAAGAACGAGCGAGGAGCCCTCTCCTATCGCCCGCGAACAGAGATCGTCGCCGCCGGTGAGTTCTCTGCTCACCCCACCCCTTCTCCCACCCGTCTCCTTCCTCCTCTCCCTCTGGTTCCTCCATCCCCTCCCTCCTCTTCCTTCTGTTCCCAGCCATTCAATCGGCTAGTTCTCTATTCAGCTTACACAGTCCACACGAACCCGCTATTTTCTTGTCCCCAGTGTCCCCCTCGGCGGCAACGCCAACGCCATCACTATCGAAACCTCTCCGCGGAACACATGTGCCGGCCTTCTTCCACCCAACAACGCTACCTAAGGAATCTGTCCTCTAGTCTCGCTCCCCTCCGCCGCTCTACTCGATAGTAGTGGAGCCGCGAACTGGTGATCCACCCGGGCTTGGATTTATTTTATTTTGCTGATGATCTCGAACCCTAACTTTTTGTGTAGGGCTCCGACTATTGTTCAGCTTCAGCTTTTTTCCCTTCTTTAGCCAATCGTATCGAGATCTTTCTTTCTGCCATGGATAATCAAGCCGGCATAATTCTTGATTTCAGAGGAGAGGAACTGGGACTTTCTTGATTTGGCCGGCAAGATGAGGCTTCTGCGGGTGGCCACGTGCAACCTGAACCAGTGGGCGATGGACTTCGACACCAACCTCCGCAACGTCAAGGAGTCCATCGTGCGATCCAAGACCACCGGCGCCGTAGTCCGCATCGGCCCCGAGCTCGAGCTCACCGGATACGGATGCGAGGATCATTTTCTCGAGCAGGACACCACTGCGCACGCGTGAGTGTTCTCCATGACCTACTAATGATCTGAACCTTTGAGTAACGCAATACAGGTAGTGCTGTAGCCAGTGCGAAGATGGTAGGAGTACTAAATACTATTCACGTGGTACACATATTTTTCTACTTTGCATGATCTGAATCACAAAATTCAGTTAGGGAAGTTATGGTTCTCCAATATACTAGTTAACTTAATTAATATATGGAAATCACTTTTAAATTGTAATTGTAAGTGGGTGGACTTATTTTCAGCCTATCACTAGTCAGTAGCTTCTCTAAGACATTTATGTTCCTGCCATAAATAATAATTTCAACAATCTGTTTTAGCTTTATTTATGCGTGTCACGCAAAACTTCAACATATTCATATGAAGCTTGATTTATATGATAACCCTTTGAGTGCCCATTGCACAACAATTGGTAGTTCCAATTCGTAATAAATATACTAATCTTTGATACTGATATTTTGTCTAAGTTTCACATCCTGATGAAAAGATAATTTGGAAGATCTATATCAATATGCAGATGGGATTGCCTGAAGGATATTTTATTGGGTGACTATACAGATAACATCTTGTGTAGCATAGGGATGCCTATTATTTTCAAGAGCGTACGGTACAACTGCCAGGTTTTCTGCTTAAATCGGAAGATTATTATGATTCGGCCAAAGATGTCCCTTGCAAATGATGGAAACTATCGTGAATTCCGATGGTTTTCTGCTTGGACATATAAAGATGAACTTGTTGACTATCAACTCCCTATTGATGTCTCAGAGGCAATATCCCAGGAGACTGTGCCGTTTGGTTATGGTTATATTCAGTTTCTTGATGTGTAAGTACTAATGCTTAAATTGTTTTTTCTATGATTACAAACTTGTGATTTCAGCCTTATTCTGTCTTGGTGATCTTATTGGGTGGAGCTCAAATTATTGTTTTAGCCTTTTAGGGGGCTAACGCTCCCAGTATATCATCTTTAGCTAACATTCTCTACAACAATTTATCACAAAAGAAAAAAAAATATTTTTGATTTAAATTAAATGCATAATAGATTTGAGTACGCTTAACAGAGCGACTAAAAATATTTATTGTCTGACTGTTCTGGCAAATCACAATTCAACATGCCCTAGCTGCTAAGTACTATAAACTAAAATGTGTAGGTCATTGAGAAAACCAACTCTTATACAAGAAAGTGATTGCTCAACTCTCCATTCATTACTAGAACAACAGAACTTTCCTTGTGAGTAATTCTCAGTTCCAATCTAAGCACTACTGTCAACACGGCCGCAATTTATTTCTGACATTCATGATACTCAATGTCTAGATGAACAAATTTCCTGCTCATCTTACATATATCTAAGTGTCTAGAATGTTCTAATTCTGTTAACTGTGAATTCTAATCCTCTGGGATTATTTTTAGCAAATACCCTTGTGTTGTATTTGTTAAGGAGTATTAGTATAGGTATATGAGTCTCTGTATTAGTCTAGATTACTTCTGTCCCAAGTCATATGTAATATATATATATATGCCCCATGGGCTATCAATATAGACAAGTTGCCTATTCCTAACATGGTATCAGAGCCAAGGGTCTCGAGTTCGAGTCCTAGCTTCCATGCTTTATTTAAAAATATATTTGTAGCCACGCCTCTTGATCCATACCTTTGAGTCCATGTATAGGCCTCTTAAGTCATACCTGTGAGTTCATGTAATGGCCGAGGTGTATACCTCTGAGAATTGCGCGCCGTCGCTCTTTCCCGAGTCACACGTGTTGGCTTCTCCGAGTCACACGTGAGAGGGGGCGTTACAGTATATGTGGATTGCACGAGCCTTTCCATCAGTTCGGACTTTTGGGATAGTTGGCTAGTGCATGAAGCTTAACATGGTATCATGAGCTAGGTTATTTTTTGGACGCCGAAACTCGTCCTTCCGATCCATCTCGTTCTCTTTGTCTAGATCCGGTGTGTTTCCTTGTGCCTGCCGTCCTCCCAGCCTCTTGCCGGCATGCTAATTTCCAACTATAGCCGCCGTGGTCCTTCCTCTCCACTGGCCGCCGCTCGCCGGTCCGAGTGCTCTGTCCGCTCGAGCCCCCGCCTCCCGTCGCCGGCTGCCGCGCCCGTCTCTGCCTGATGCCGGCTGCTATGCTTGTCGCCGTCCAGCTGTCCTCTGAGTCTCTGACTGCACTGATTTGTATTCCAGATCGGGTTGGCTATGGCTGTTTTCCTGCGCGGCTTCTTTAGCTCGTGTTGTTTGCTTCGGTAGACTCACGATTTTCCATCCATGTTCACCAGGTCGTGGTGTGTGCGGCCGTGCGCTCGCTGATTCCGTTTCCCAGATCGTGGTAATTTAGATCTGATCGTGAGTTGAAAAAAAAACTTCGTCTTCAGGCTATGCGTGTTGCTGTACCTAGCTGGCCGCTTTGTATCAGTTGATGCTAGCGATGCTGTTGGCCTAGTCGGCTGGGATTGTTCGGCTATTTCTGCTCCTTTCTCTCAAAAAAAAAAAAACTCGTATTCCTCTTTCACACTCTCGGCTGATTTACGACGTTGTCCGTTCCGTGTTAATTCCATAGGTGCTTCGTTTTTCCGCTGCGTCCACCAAATCCGTTGTTTCTTTTGTGTTTCTTATGTCATGGGAGTCCACCATACTTTTACTTGTCAGCCTCTTTTACCGGTACTGGTCCTTTTATACTATTTTTGTGGCCTCCTTATCACGGTCCTGGTCCTTTCTGTAGGATTTTTGTGGCCTCTTTTTCTCGGTCCTGGTCCTTTCTATAGGATTTTTGTGGCCTCATTTTCTCGGTCCTACTCCTTTCTATGGGATTTTTGTGGCCTCATTTCGCATTGTCATTGATCTACGCACATTCTTTCTCAGTTGGACTTCTTATGTCGTGGGCTTCTTGTGCTATGATCGTTTGCGACATGCTCTTCTCTTGATCGAATATCGGTCTCATTCTTCGATTGACTCTATTCGCTCTTCGTTCTGGCTTGACTCTACAGGTTTTGAGGACTCTTCATGCTGCAAGACACTTTCAAGACGCAGATTCTGGATTATCATTTTTTTCTAGTGTACACTTCTTCAAATACAATGCTATTGCATACGCTTTGCATTTGAGGGGGTGTTTTAAGGAGTATTAGTATAGGTATAGGAGTCTCTGTATTAGTCTAGATTACTTCTGTCCCAAGCCATATGTAATATATATATGCCCCATGGGCTATTAATATAGACAAGTTGCCTATTCCTAACATTATTTTCCTACCTCTTTACAATATTGAAATGCAGCTTTAGTTCTCAACACTTGGCTAGACTCATTATCTTCTGTAAATGTGCTAAAATTTATGACCTTTAGCATATAATGCTCAAGATTGCTCTCTGCTAATATGGTTTAGGTTATTATGCATGGTTTAGGTTATTATGCATAGTTAATTAGTAATATATGTGATTGATAATCTTGCATTCCTTGATGAAACCGAACAGCTTAATTACTGTGTTAGTACCTGATTCTGTTATAGTTTTGATATTAGTTATCATGTTTCAGTTCTTTGGCTGCTGAAACTTGTGAAGAGCTCTTTACCGCAAATGCCCCTCGCATTGACCTAGCATTCAGTGGCGTTGAGGTTTTCATGAATGCTAGTGGAAGCCATCATCAGTTAAGGAAGCTCAATCTTCGGATTGATTCCATAAGAAATGCAACCCGTTTATGTGGTGGTGTATATATGTATGCCAATCAACAGGGTTGTGATGGTGGCCGCCTTTATTATGGTATGTCCAAATGTCTGTGTTTCACTATGTTTTGCTTGGCATTATCTTGTGCCTTAAAAAATTTAGAACTCCATACCTAGAATTGGAAGTCACTTTGAAGGAAGTGTGTGTGATTTGAATTTCTCAAATGTTCCTTGTGGTAACAGTGATGGTTCTCTTTAAAGACTGATCTTTGGGTGATATTTTTAGTATTTTACTGGACTGGATCTCCCCCCTCTTTTGCACTAGATACAATGATGATATAATGCGATTTTGGTTCTATTGTGTCAGAATGCCATGGATCTTGAGGCCTCTGACTTCAATCCAGCAATAGCTTTTTTTTTCAGTATTACACAAAAGGCTTGGGCATCATTTATCAATAGAAAGGCCAGTAAACAAAGTATGCAGCTAGCGAATATCCCAGTAAGTGACGTAGTCATCCATAACATACCCAGATTAGGGATCCAGCAGTAGTTATGTGCCACGTTGATCTTAAGTATTCATTAATTATTTTCATCAAAATTGTATGATTTTATTTATGTGTTTGAAATTATTCTGAATGTTCTTACTAGATGGCTGCTGCTGCATTGCGGTAAATGGGGATGTGGTTGCCCAGGGATCACAGTTCTCATTGAAGGATGTTGAAGTGTTGGATGCTCTGATAGATCTGGATGCTGTAAGTTATAGCTTCTTTGGTTCTAAGCTGCTATTTTTTTGCCAGAAATGCAAGAGGCTTGACGCAGTGATAGGAAACAAAAGGTTATATACAAGCTTGGGAATGAGCAGGCACTGCGCCATACAACACAACCCGCTAGAACTAAGCACTGTGGGGGATCAAGGCATGTAGGCCGGTTGTGTGTGTGTGTGTGTGTGTGTGTGGGGGGGGGGGGGGGGGTTATACAACCGGTAAGAAGGTGCTGCATGGTCTCCTGACTGGCCACACAATGTCAGCGTGGAGGTGTTGAAACCCACTCCTCGCCAGTCTAACGACGGTACATTTTAATACATATATTGTTATCAATTGGCAGAATATATGTTCAAAGTACCAAACAAAAATATTGCCGCAATATAGTACTCACAGTTTACGCAGTTCATAAGAGGTCGCAGGAAGTGGGGATAGCGGTGGATTGGGTCATTCTTTGAGGAAGAAGCGTCTATAGTAGGTTGTGCTGGGACGGGCCATTGCGTGACGTCCTGAAGAGTGGAGACTGGGCTGCTAGAGTACTCTTACGTAAAATTGGGTCAATTTGGTTACCGGAGTCTAATGACCGAATTTAACGAACAAATTTCGGTCTTTGAAATTTTTTGAGAAAACGCAAGTCTTTTGCGTTTCATTTCATTGAAAAGGTAGAGTTGGTGTTAGAATCCTCCCAGGAGGTCATTACAGGGCAAAAGACACAGAATCAGTGGAAATCCAATGTCTGCGGAATTAGGGCTCTAAGGGTGTGTTTGGTTCAGGAACAAAGTGGAACGTAATGTCATGGTTCCGTTCCACTGGAATGGGTCGATTCCATTCTTATGTTTGGTTGGGACAAATAGGTGGAATCGAATGGTTCCGTTTTGTGTTTGGTTGGGACAAACTTTTTTGGAATGGAATACGTAGAATTTCAGTCCAAGATTTCTTTTCGTACTCAAAATCGAGCCGGCCATGGGAATTAAACCAAACACATGGGGATTGAACAGGATATGGACAGCTAGTAAAAAACTTGAGGAGTGGATGGATGGCTGCTAATCCTACTCAAATCGGCTTGCTCCATGCCGACACTGCTTGCCGCTGGTACACCTGCTCCTCTGCTCAAATCAGGAGTGGGGGTGAGCACAGGCTTTGGGGCACCACGGCCAGCCCCTCCTGCGGCGGGGCGAGCTGCTGCGCCGGCGGCCGACTCACGATTGATCTGTGCGACGGAGGATAGCTCAGGAGTGAGCTGCGTGCAGCGACGGACTAAGCGCTAGAGGAGCCGCGGTGACGGCAGCCACGGGTGGGGCGAGAAGAAAAGGAGGGATGACTCAATAGCATTTTTATTAATCGTTCAATAGTCCTGGAACCATGTGATTCCTCCGATTTGGAGGAACCGATAGATTCAGCATATTGACTGTATATTCCTTTTTCGGGAATCAGTTGATTCCGATTCCATCTCCAACCAAACATGAGAATAGGACTCAGGAGCGGAACGAACCCATTACATTCTACTTCATGCCTCATACCAAACGCGCCCTAAGTCCTAGGGCGCCAGCGCTGGCCCAGAGGCTTGCCTCTTCGCGGATTCTTGCTGTCAGGGAGATTATGGAGGGGCGAGCTGAGCATCCAGGGGACGAGCAGAGTGATGGAGGCGAGCCCCTTGTGCAGCGGCTTGGGGGGTGAGTTTCCGTGCGGAGCGCCATCAGGTGCATAGGGATTCATCGTTGTCGGCGGGCGACAGGTCAATCGGAGCCTAGCGAGGGTCTCATGCCAAACCTGCCTGGAGAAGGGGCAGGTGAGGAGAAGATGTCGCATGTCTCGGGTTCCTGGTCGCAGCATAGGGGGCATCGCGGCGGGTGCTGCAGGCGCTGAGCAGGCGGTCCGTGGTCCAGGTGCGCGGGCCAATAGAAGAACTTGACGCGCGGCGACACCTAGCACTTCCAAATCATGTTCCAAGCTTCGTAGGATGTGGAGCCTTGGAAGGTTTCCAGGTAAGCGGATTGCACGGTGTAGGTTCCGCTGGCACACCATTTCCATCGCAGGCGATCAGGTTCGGCCAAGAGGGTTATGTGCTTGATTTTGTGCCAAAGAATCAGGTATTGGCCAATCTCTGGGATGCCGCCGTGGATGTTTCGCGCCCAGGAGTGTGCCTGTAGCCCTTCAACCACGGTTCGTCGCTTGCGGCGCCATTTGGGGATGCAAGCATAGAGTTGTGGCGCGATCTTGCGGATGGATTTGCCATCGATCCATCGGTCGTCCCAGAACAGGGCCTGCTCACCATTGCCAATCTCTATGACCGTGGAGGCGAAGAAGAAGTCCTGCTCGGTGGTGGAAAATTGCAGGTCAAGCCTGCTCCAGGCCCTGTTGGTCTCTGTGCGACTGAACCAAAGCCAGCGCGTGCGCAACGAGAGGCCCGTGCGCTCAAGGTCGTGGACGCTGAGGCATGGCAGTGCCCCCGGTTGGCCGTCTCGCGCCCAGCCCATAGGAATCCTCTCTGAATTTTCTCGAGCGCACGCAAAATTTTCTTTGGTGGCGCGAGGACAAGGAGCTGGTGGATTGGGATCGCCCCGAGCACGGCTTTAACGAATGCTAGGCGGCCGGCCTTGTTCATTAGGCGCGCCTTCCAGGCCGGGAGCTTCCCAGCAGTTTTGTCGACGATGGGTTCCGTATCGTGAGTGGGATGCCCAGGTAGGTGATCTGGTGCTTCCCTCAGCGTGAGACGTTTCTGTCAGCGTTTCAGGATTAGTGCAAATAGATCTGGTGCTGTCTCCCAGATGGCCTTCCCATCCAGAAAAGGGCTGACACTCCGTCGCCCACCACCATCTTGGTGGAGGCTTCAAGCACGTGCAGCTTGTCTCTCGAGTCAAGAACCTGCAGCCCACCACCATCTTGGTGAAGGCTTCAAGCACGTGCAGCTTGTCTCTCGAGTCAAGAACTGCACGCTGAGCTGCGCCAAGGTCGCAGAGGGTCTCATCCTCCAGATCCAACGTGTCCTGAGGCTGATCATCGTCCCGGGCCACTGTATCTCACAGGAAGGCAGTGCCCGCCTTTCGCGGCCGCTCTGCCTGCCCAACGGAAGCCCCTAAGCACCCGCTTATTAAGTACGAGCTCAATGATCTGGTGGAGTGGGATCGCCGCAAGCACCGACATGGAAAGCAAAATGGCCCGCCTTCACCATCATGGCAGCCTTCCAAGTGGGGAGTCGGTCGGCAATCCAGTCCACCAAGGGCTGAAGCGCTGCACTCGAGAGCTGCCTAACTGCCAGGGGGTTCCTGAGGTACTTTTGACAGGGAAGGGTGCCAGCTGGCACCCCATAACCTCTGCCGCCTCAAGTGCGTCCTCCTCTGAGCACACGAGGTGGTGACGGAGCATTTTGCAAACCAAAAATTGCAAGGATTGCACGAACCATGAACAAGTTTCGTCAGGGCCGCAGAAGATGACCACGTCGACCCCGCAAAGCGACACCGAGGGTGTCAGCTCCTCCGGTGCAATGCGCTTAAGCACCCCTAACTCGGTTGCCTTAGCCAGCAACCTGTTTAGCGTGCTGATCACCGACTGGGAGTCTCCCTGTCTCAGGCCCCTGCCATGCCATATCGAGGGGGCGAGGGGCCTGGCTCGCCAGTGAGCATCTCCCGTGTGCTCTCCGTGGATAGGAGAATGGCCACCAACTCCCTGGGATCTTGGTCCAAACATGGAATGCAACATGGTGAAGTCCATCATAAAGTCGGCTTGACCGCCCCCAACAACTTTGGAGTAATTGCCAAGTTCGTTCAATGCCCACTCCACCTGTGGGGCATGCCCATTCGTTTAGCAGCACTCTTATATTTTGTCCTCGCTTTGTGTGTAAGGTTAACTGGAGGCGCTACATTTGGAAACAAGGGTATACATGCTGGTTCAACTCTATCTAAACTTTCCACGTGGTACTAATCCAACCACAAAACTAAACTTGGGCCACATGGGCCCCCACACTAATGGGCCTGGGGTGAAGTACTTCTCTGGACAAATATAAGCATATGATTTCCAAGTTCCCAATCTGAATATTTAAAACAATAATCGTAGCCAAAGTGTTTAAAGTTCGACTTACGACATGTCCAAATTGCCACCTTTTCATATATTGGAGAGAGTAACAATTATAGCATAACTATGGGTGTGGTATTTTGTCCAGTGACTACTGATATCTCCACCCCTATGGTTGATCTTCTTTTTTTTGTTAATATAATTCTTATTGTGTATAGGGTTCCCCGGAGGTCATAAGTTTTGGTTATGCTCTTTTGATTGTATTACTAATTTTAGTAGATGATCATTTATCTTTAATAAGGTAATTATATGTATTGTATTTTTTTTGGATAACGGAGCATCTTTTGTGTAAGCAGGTATTGAGTTATCGAGCATCTGTTTCTAGTTTTAGGGAGCAAGCAAGTCATGTAACTAAAGCACCTTGTGTTAAGGTGCAATATAAGCTTTGCCGACCATTTCATAATGGAATGGTTCCGACTGATCCGATTGAGGTTAGTTTTTGTTTTTAGATTCTATTTATATATTTCTGGTATGCTTTTGTATAGAATATTTTATGGCTGCTCATTTTGACAAGAGATGCAATTGTATTATAGTCCTATGTTTGAAAAAGATCTAAGCAGTCTCCCAGTCACCAGGTATTAGGACTTGGCAATATTAGACATCACACCGTTGCATAGTGTAAGAGTCTAAGAGATGATTAAACTTTTAAGTCATGTGGACTAGACGGCTTGAGCATCTTTAGTTGCTTATTAGTTATTAAGCTACCTTTTTAATTTGATAGTTGAGTCCAACAAGTAATTCCTAAACTTGATAATGATATGGGTCAACAGGCTACATCTGTGCCCAGTGAATTCATCACGACTTAATTCTTGGCCATGGTTTGGATTTGTTGTTGTCATCTTTCTGCTGTGTTTTTCATTGTAGTTCTTTAAAAAAAACCTAAATGTGGACCAACTTAGGCAGTCCTGAAAATTGCTCTGCGAAATTTATAACTATTGCTGTCAACTGACAGTCGATACTGTCTGAGTCACAATACTTTTCCTGCGAGAATATCACGATGAAATAACATATTCCATGTATCCAAATATTCCTTTGGCTGATATTTTCCCCTTTATATTGTTGGAGTTTGAGCTACATAGAATACTGTGCAAAGGTGAAGTTTGACTAACCCTTTTCTGTTACATCTGAAGATTATGTATCACTGTCCCGAAGAGGAGATTGCATTCGGACCTAGTTGCTGGCTATGGGACTATCTTCGCAGAAGTCGAGCATCGGGATTTTTGCTTCCACTTTCCGGTGGTGCGGATAGTTCATCTGTTGCAGCAATTGTTGGCTGCATGTGCCAGCTTGTCATAAAAGGTTAGGTCAATTTTTTTTTTCCGTTTTCCTTATTTATTGGCACCATTTTTTTGAGAATAAACTCTGTGTTATTAAATCATGGAACAACCATTACAAGTTCGTCTACAATACTAGCCTGTGGAATCCCCAGCCAAGTTCTACCAGGCCGGCCTTGGGCCGGTGCGGCAGGGTCCCCAAATCCCAGGGCCCCAACCCAGGCACCTATTAATCAGTTGCACGTCCATTTTCTTTATTAAAAAACGTTCGTTAGCAGGCTAGCGTCTCAGGGATTCTGCTCGTGGGCTGCGTGCTGAGTGCTCAGCGATGCCATTGCCTCCCTGTTTTCTCTCGTCTTCACGATCCCCAATCTCCATGCTCCTTGGTGTGGGCGACGGTGAGGCGTTCGCCCATGGCGTTAATTCCTTCTCCGTATTCCACGCTCTCAATAGACTTGAGAAGTGCAAAGGGTGTTCAAGGGAAGCCAAATACTACTCAAGTGCTTCACCTGTTTTAACTAGATGGACCGCAGTCCCTGGTTACTAGATTGTTTTGTGCTTGTGGCGACATCACCATGCCTGAACATCATAACCGCATCGACAATAATACAGCCTCCAGGTGCTTTTGTTCGATTTCATGTTATAATTTTCAATTTTGTTACTATTGTGTGCTAGGATGCCATCTAGAGGATCTTTGCCAGGGAGTGCAAAAACAAAACAAAAAAAGTAGGAAGCCAACAGATAGTTTATAGACTTAAAAGGGAGCCATAGGCAATTTTTTAGGACAAACGGAAGGTCTATTAACACTATTCTGGAAATGGTTGGCAATTATAGAAGAGCAACCTGATGAAAGATTAGATAATGGCAGCGGAAATTTTAGTGATCATGAAAATCGAGGTTACGGCGATATTGCTACAAATGAACATCAAAATTTAGACTTGTACGTATATTTTTTTGTACAAAGGCCCCACTTTATATCTTGCACTAGGGCCCCTGGCATGTCAGGACCGGCCCTGAGTTCTACTATTTCTCTCAGCCTTCTTTCGCTAATAGGTGTGTAGAACCATTTGCTGATCTTTGCACCGAGGCATAGCCGAAGCTTCATAGGAGACACTTTATTTCCTCGACTAATGGACCATGGACAGATCGGTCCCGCTCCTCCTTTAGCTTGGACGTAGCCCCTGAATCGTCCTTCTCCAAAGCAACCTTTTGAACCTGAACCTCTCTGGCAAATGGCACGCTATGACTTCTTTCGGAAGCAACTAAGGCCGATACACATATTGGTGTTGCATTCTATGCAGTACCCATAGCCCCAGACTTGCCTAATTGCGCTAGAGTATGCGCTACTTTGTTGCTCACGCGGTCCACCTTTTTAATCGAAATCTGATCAAACACCTTCAGCAGCTCCCTTGCTTCACTATATAGGCTCCAACAATTGGATCTGTCAGGCTCCACACTTGAAAACATCCGCAGGACTCGGAGGCAACCTGACTCAAGGGTGGCTAGCCAGCGACGGAGGTTTATTAGTTGCTTCAATCCTTCCAGACCTGCTAGTACCTCAGCCTTCTCAGCACTAATGCATCCATGGACAGGTTTCCACTCTGCCATGATCACCTGCTCTGTGTGTCCTCGAATTATTATACCAATGCCCGCACTCTTTCTAAGCGCATCCCAGCCAGCATCTACATTGGCTTTAATCTCACCTTCCTTTGGAGCCGCCCAGGGTACCGCAGTTCCTGCACCTGCAGACATATTATCTCTGTCAGGGTGAGTGATGCTTCTCCCTTTATCATCCATCTTCAAGGGCAAGACAGCTGAGAAGGTGTCAAGGTAGTTCACTAGATACGGAACTGACGCTTTACCATCTCCATGCACGACATTGTTTCTGTGGTGCCAAACGCGCCAAAGGAGGAAGATCACCTGAGCACGAGTACTTGCTGTCACATTACCGATCAGGTTGAGTAGCCATTCCTTGCCCGGGAGCGCGAATGCTCCTTCTGACGGTAGGGGCCAGACTTTCTCAATTCTGCCCGCAGGGCCTTAGCCAATGTACAGCGAACCAGAGCATGATGGTCATCTTCAGGTTCCATTCCACAAATGGGGCAAGTGGGTTCAACAGACGGCATCCGGTGATGGAGGCCAACTCGAACAGCAAGGGTCGATGTCGTTGCTTTCCAAGCGAACACACGGAATTTTTGAGGGACTTTTGCTTGCCAAACAAGGTTCCATATACTTCTATCTCCCTCGGGCTCGGAGCTAGATTGACCTGTACTTAGAGCATGTAAAGCAGGCTGCATGCCGAGCCTATAAGCAGAACGGACCGAGAACAGACCATTCTTTTCTGGGAACCAAGCCACAAAATCGTCACATTGCCTAGCAGGAAGCTTTATTGGAAGAATGGTTTCGGCGGGATGGGGCAGCAACCTCGGACCACACCTTCGTCCCAGGTTCTTGTCTCTGGGTTTATGAGCTCTGAAACCCATTTACGCCGACAGTATTCTAGCCTGCCAGAAACTTTTAGTGCATCAGCACGTGGGAGCCAGTTATCTCTGAATATTTTCACCTTCGATCCTGGCCCAATTCTCCAAATCACTCCACTTTTCAAGAGCTCTAGCCCGTGCATCACCCATTTGCCACGTTTGCGAGGTATTTGGTATGAATGCAGTATCAAGGAGGTTACCATTGGGGTAATACTTTGCCTTCAGTATGCGGGCACAAAAGCTTTCAGGATGGATAATTAGTCGCCACGCCTGTCGCGCTAGTAGAGCCTGGTTAAAGATCTTTAGATCTCGAAACCCCACCCCACCTTGATATTTCGGCCGCGTCATCTTTTCCCACGACATCCAGTGCATACGACGACGATTCTGTTCATCGCCCCACCAAAAGTTGGCACGCTATGACTTCTGCACCTACGTCATTTGCATTATGGGCTAAAAAACGGCTAGCTCCTCCATCTGCATTTACCTTACTCCATCCTAGTTCAAGGGAATCCACTGCTCATTTGTTGTCCCTGTTCTCGTTGGAGCTGGTGATTGAATGTTACGCCATTCCTCGACCGCGACGATCGTCTTCGTCGCCGCAATTTGTGTGATTCACGAGCATTGTTCCTGGCTTGCCAGAGGTTGTATATCATCGTAAACATCCAAGAAACCTGCTCTGTAGAGCTCTTTCCGATCCAATCCAGCAGCCTTCCTTGTAACTCAGCATGACAAACCAACCTTTTTGGTGGGATCTCCAAACAGACTTAAACACGACCATGCCATGGCTGAATGAGGACAAGTCCAGAAACTTTCTGATCTGCCACCGTCTTTGATCTTCCTATGACTGAGTTCAGTACCCACTACCAAACCGTTCTCGATCAGCCGCCACATATGTACTTTGGATTTGTAGGAACTTGAGCATCCCACAGCACCAACCAACCCTTATGTTCATTGGATGATCTTGAGGACTCCGCAGCCCCACCAGACACTCGCTTCCTCTGAACTGTTAGGTGATAGGCCGACTTTACTGAAAATATCCCTTTTTTCTTAAAATTCTAGGCTTTGAAATCTTTGGATCCAGCCCATCTCACGGGAGTGCGCATGATGTCAATTGCGTCCTGGTTGAAGAAATGCCCACAGAGCTTGTCTTCGAACAGATCGGGGCAATTGTCTTGGGCTCTTGGCAAAGTGACGTGGTTGAACGGAGGGTAAACAAGGGGCAGGGCCGGGCCGGCAAAATTCAGGGCCCTGTGCGAGAAACTAAAACGAGGCCCTATTTCACATGGTAAAATTGTAATAATAAATAATTCTAATGTGTATGACATAATATTTTACATAAAAAATCAATATATAGAGAATCATATCTATTTAACTCGAAGTTGCATAATGTTTATTTGAACATCATCATTCTTTTTTGTGTTTTTGAAATGAAACCTTCAATGATATCCTCATAATCAATCATCTCCAACACTTCGCTCTTAAGTGCTATTGTGGTCAAATAATTGAGTCTTTGTTGTGTCATTATAGTACGCATATAGGATTTTAATAGATTCAATTTAGAAAAGCTTCATTCCGCCGATGCAATCGTTACAGAAATGGTCAATAAAACTCTATATGCAAATACTTGCATGGGGAAAAGAATCGTGCCGCTTTAAAAAAGTTCAGAACTTCAAAAACAGCCCATATTTTCTTTTGGCTTGAACTAGACAAACCATCAAACTCACCTAGTCTCGTGAAAGTCTTGTCAAGTTGAACTGCTATATTGTGATTTTGAGCAAGAAGACAAGAACAGAGAACCAATATATCTCTAAAAATCCCTGCCAAAAGTTAACCAGAATTTAGCAATTAGGATGAGGAGCCGATCAGCCAAAGTATAATCAATAAGGAAAACTCGCGACACCTGTTTTGTTTTGGCTATCAGCCGATCAAGGAACCAGGGCCGGGGCTGTCGTTGTCTGTCTGTCGAGGCGGTTGTCCGGCGTGGGACTTGATCGGGACTCCGGAGGCAGGGGCTGGATGCGATCCTATTTTCCGTATATCCGTTCTGATCGACCGATGCGGTGTTGTTTCTGGATCTGTTTCCGTTTCCAAGTTCCTATTGTGAGCATTGTCAAAAAAAAAAAAAATCTACCGTGAGCTTTTTTTTTTGAGATAATCCTATCGTGAGCTAGGCGAGCGATGCAAGGATCGCACAAAGCCCACAGCCACCCTCAACCAACAGCGCTCAGCGCAGCGCCATGCAGGGGCAGCGACGGCCCAGCGCAGCCCCTAATCCCAGGTATTCCTTATTTCTGCTGCTAAGAGTATACTGCCTGTACTAAAATTTTGGGCCCCCAAATTTTCTGGGCCCTGTGCGGACTGCACGTTTGGCACCACTGTGGGCCCGGCCCTGACAAGGGGTTGGTGGTGTGGTGGTAGAGGGCCATTCTGCTGCGGATAGATCTGGGATTGGGAGGTTGGAAAGTGGGGCGGCGGTGGCGAAAGGCGAGGATCAGATCCTGTGTTTGTGAGGGTGGGGGTGGTGGCCGAAAAGGTGGTCAAGGTATGGGCTGGCATGGAGGAGGCGGCGGAGGAGCGTTGGTTGCCGGTGAAGTTGAGCGCCCATGCTTGAGGGTCGACTGGCCGCGAAGGTGGTCAAGGTATGGGTTGGCATGGAGGAGGCGGCGAAAGAGCGTTGGTTGCCGGCTGAAACGTTGCCGGTGAAGTTGAGCGCCCATGCTTGAGGGTCGACCGGGGTGGCAGATGGTGGAGTGCTCGGGCGCTGCTCCAGGGCGTAGGGCGTCGAGTCGCTGGACGATGCACTCCATGAAGGCTTGGTGCGCCACCACATCCTTCAGTTGGGTCACCAGATCCGTAAGCAGGAGGCTGATGTCATGGCTGCCAGTCCTGTCCTTGAGATCGTCCCCCATTGTAGATGGCTCTGATACCAGATGAAACAAACCTAATTACTCTAGACCTAGTAGATAGTAATAAATACTCTGAATTCCCATTGCTTTAGTGATTGTGGGAGAAGCCCAGTATATTAGGAGGGACAACTTGGCTCACAAGCCGACTCGGAGATACAATCTGGACTCTTTTAACCGTATCTAAACATGACTCTGCACCTAATCCGAATCTGAACCTACCATATGTGGTTCCCCAGATAACAGCTAGTTGGTTGTGCTAATTGCTAGCTAGGCGTTGTTTGCTACTAGTTGCTGTCTGCTGCACTAGACATCTTCATCCTGATTCGTCCAATGCCATCTGTCTTCCTCTCTGGGTGATTTTCGACGGTGTCGTTCTGACTCTATCTCACACGCACACCTTTCTCATCGGTACTCGTGTTTCGTTTTCTGCTGCATCCACCATTTCCGTTCTTCGTGTTTTTCATGTCATGCGGGTCCGCTGTACCTTCTTGTTGTCGGCCTGCTTTTCTTTCCGGTCCTAGTCCTTTTTATAGGATTTCCGTGGCCTGTGTTTGCGTTGTGGATTTACGCCCATTCTCTTGCCGCCGAGCCTGCTTCGTCGCGGTTTTCTTGGGCTATGATTTTGTGTGCAACGGTTGGTTCTCTTGATGTGCCATCTTTTGACAACCCATCTTCTCTTGATGGGGTGTGTGTCTTTCTCTAATGCGCCATTTGTTCGCATTGTCATTGATCTACGTGCATTCTTTTGTCGTTGGGCTTCTTATGCCTTTGGGCTTCTTTGTGCTATGATCTTTTGTGGCATGCTCTTCTTCTGACTGTTTCGGTCTCATTCTTCGACCGATTGTGTCTTGATTCAACAGGTTTTCGAAGACTCTTCATACTATGATGACACACTTTGCATTTGGGGGGGGGGGGGGGGGGTGTTATATTTATGATGTCCTTTGGCCTTTTCATTCTAGCCTTTTGGCCTCCCCTCTACTTATATATATGATGGCTTTGGCCTCCCACTAATATTAAGTTGCATAATCCTAACACTTATAAGTTTTTAGATTACCTTGGTAAGTCATGCAAGTCAGCTGGACTGCTTGAGAGATTGGAATGCTTACTTCGGTGTATGATAATTTTTTAGGAACATGATCTTATATCTGTTAGATGTATATTCTGATTTTCTATTCTTTTCTACAACCTTTTGGGCACATATTTTAATTGCGCATTAGTTGGTGAAAGTTATGTCATGATAACAATCTGCTAAGGCCAGGCTGGATGACCTTGGGATAAAGATGTGGTGCACTGTGAATGGGTGATGTGCATGCAGACGGCCTAATTCCCTTATGTCTGCAACTGTCAGCACAGATCCTCTGGTTATTCTTGGATGTAGTGTTTTCTATTCCTTTCCAAGTTGTTCTGCTCACTTCTGCAACTACATCTTTTCTTACCAAAGCATCATACGGTGAAACTTGTTTTTCTTTCTTGAAACACATTTTTGTAATATTTGGGTTCATTATGAATACTGCCTCCGTTCAGAAATAGTAGTAACTATGTAGTGCAATACCTTAATAGTTCCAAAATTACAACCATAAGGAAGTTTTTTCTTTTTTAATACGAATCTGAGAGTGCCAATTTTGTGTCACAAAATCAACATATTGTTATGTCTTATATTCCTAAATGGAGGGAATACCCATTTTGACATAATTGACATGCAGATATAGAGAAAGGGGACGAGCAAGTTATGGGAGATGCTATGCGGATTGGTCAGTATAAAGATGGGGAGTTCCCCACAGACAGCAGAGAATTTGCAAAACGTTTATTCTATACTGTTTACATGGGAACGGAAAACAGGTAAGATTTAATTTAATAAGGAGTCAATTTTTCTTATGCACCCTTTTCTAGAGTAGCACTAATCCCATTTTACAGGCATCAAAATGTTCTTTTACGCAATGGATTAAATCTATATGATGTATGCAATTTTATTTTCTCTCAAAACCTGTTCAGCTTTTATTTTTTTTATTGGATCTCATGAAACTGAAACTAGAATTTCTGATAAATTGCACAATATTGTTCACTGATGAAGTTGGCCTCAGTCGATTGTTGGGTGTGATCTCATGGAACTGAAACCAGAACAGTATTATTTTCTACTGAATCTTGCTACCAGAGTTCAGAACTTCACAAGGCATAGGACCTGTTCCATATATGCTGCTGTTTGTTCTTTAATTTATAGATTTAATATTTTTCGGCTTTCTTCATCAAAGGATATATAGTATGCTTTTCATATACTTCTCAGTATATTTGTTGTTTTGTCTTGTTCATATTGTATTTTCTCCACAGTTCCGAAGAAACCAGATCACGTGCCAAAAGGCTAGCTGAAGAGATTGGTTCGTTCCACTTTGATGTACCTATTGACAGTGTAGTGTCTGCATTTCTTTCTTTGTTTGAAAGATTTACCGGGAAGCGACCACTTTACAAGGTAGCTTTGTGCTATGGCACTCTAATCTACTAAACTAATAGCTTAAATGCATTCTGGGCATACATTTTTGTTTGCGATGACTGGGAGCATACTTTCAACTTCATATTTATCCCCATCCCATAAAATGTTATTTTTATGGCCAACAAAGAACGTTGAACTGAAGGTTTTGTCTTGTATGATTGGGTTTAGCTGGTTTTTCAACCCGGCAATTTTTTTTCCGGTTTTGAATGGGTTGGTTTTGTTTAAACGGGCTGGTGGCATGTTTATATGCCGGTTGGGTCAGGCTGTGGAGTTTCTATGGTTTGGCACCATAGAATGATGGATCTACGGACTTTCGGGGCTGGAACAGCAGCAATCTCAAGCACACCGGCGACCAGCTGAAAAGGACTTGTATCAGTTTCTGGCCTTGCTGTCCGGCAGCGGTCAGGCGAGCTTGAGGTCAGTGAAGTCGTCACATGCCTGGTATCAGCAGCACGAGCCCGTCGTAAAGGTTGGAACTGGCCGCCGCACCGCCGGGTTCGAGTTCGAACTGCGGCAGGAAGTCATGTTTTGTGCGTCTTCCTCCCTACCCAGCCGAGTGTGTCTCCACTACATCTGCACTTTGTATTCCCAATTCTTTGCCGGCGCCTTCCGCCTGCACTGCGACCTTGCCGCCGCTGCAGCCTGCTGGACGAGTTTGTTTTGTTGGATGTAACTAGGACGGGTTTGAACGGTTTCCTCCGGTTCTAGCCATCTCAACCCAACAAACGTCTATCAACCTGCGGGTTGAGTCTACAAACTGGGGAAACCGAGCTAAAACTGTCTTACGGTGCAGCAGGCCTCATCTTCTAACTGAATGCTCATTTGCACGTCAAGTGTGGTACGTGATTCTCTCCTGGCTGCGCATGTCATGCCGGTCTCCACAGCCGCTCAAGAAGCTCGACGATTGGTGGCGGATTGCAAAATCTACAACTCCCAAACACCAGCGCAAAGGACTTGCCTCCATTGCCCTCCTTATCCCATGGATGACCTGGAAGCAGAGGAACGGATGTGTCTTCGAGCACACCACACCCTCTTTCTCCTGCACCATCGTGAGCATCAAGGAGGAGGCAACGCAATGGTCCAGGGCCGGGGCTCTTGGCATGAGATTGATTCTGCCAATGACATGGGATGTTCACATATTATCTTCTTTCTTTTGCTTTCCCCTCTTAGGAGGCTGATGTAGTGCTGTACTAAACTCTCTCTCCCTTTTCAATGAAATGAAACGCATAGGATTTTTGCGTTTTCTTGAAAAAAAAACGTCCTTACGGTGCGGTGCAGGCTGGGTTCTCAGTTCAGGTGATTTGGAACCTAACCATGCACTGGCTTGTCTTTGATTGTGGGCATTCAAACTGTTTAACTGGTTTGATGATCGTGAAATGCAAATTATCTCAAGCTTGAGTACTCATGAAGTCTGAATTATATGGGCAAATAAGCATTACTTTGTAGATTAAAAAAACAAGCCAAGAAGTTTTGTTCTTTCTCTTTCCACGCAAGTTGGTTAGATTACGGCTTTATGTTTTACTATGTTATAAAGTGAAAAAAAAATCATACTTAGCGCATGAAAAACAATTAATAAATCTGATTTTTGTTTGGGTAACCCAACCTTTTAATTTTGATAACATAACAAGCTAAAATAATCCGAAATCAGGAAAAGTGGCTGGAACACTGACATGCCTGCATTTCGTTCAGTGACATGCTGGAAGCAGTGGACGTAAATTCTGATGATTTCATTATTATTCTAAAATAATTTAGGTTGATGGGGGATCACACACTGAGAATCTGGGATTACAAAATATTCAAGCTCGAATCAGGATGGTGCTGGCCTTTATGATGGCTTCTCTTATGCCATGGGTTCATAAGAAGTCTGGGTTCTATCTTGTTCTGGGAAGCTCAAATGTAGATGAAGGACTGCGTGGTTACTTGACGAAGGTAAGTTTAACACACACCTCTTTCCTTTTAGATAACTCTGGCCCATGTTAGAATATAGGTGAGTTTAAGCAGCTTAGAGACCAAAGGGAACCAAGTATGCAATTTCTTTCATCAATCCTTCATCTCAAACCAGTATATGTTGAAATCTCGTTTAATACTCTCTGGTAACGAGTAGCGACAATAACTATTTGCTTCCGTTTCAAAGTATGACTGCAGTTCAGCCGATATAAATCCCATTGGAAGTGTAAGTAAGCAGGACCTTAGGGCTTTCCTACGATGGGCAGCAGTTCATCTTCAATATTCTTCCTTGGCTGAGGTTGAGGCTGCACCTCCTACTGCAGAGCTTGAGCCAATTCGCACAGATTATAACCAGGTAACTAAATGTCGTGAAAATTCGATCTCTTGTTTACAGTTCGAACTCAGCACAAGTTGTAGAACTAGGCTGTTTTTAGTTTGTTGACGGGAACTGTGTGTTTCCAGTATTTTCTAACCCTGCTCCTTTTTCCTGCGAATGGTACTTTGAATGCATCATAGCTTACATATATTTAGATTATGCGCCTGCATTATTCTCCTGCTTTGTGTCAGATTTTATAGTGGAACAACTATCAGTCAATTGTGAGGTTGCCCTCAAACTCAAAATGTCTCATTAGTATATTATTCGTTCAAGTTTTAGTTATATACTTGTGCATAAAATTGTCTTAGCCAGCTATCAACAAGAATATACCAAGTATTTATCTGTACTCATGTATTCTCTTATGATCTTATTTCTGTTAATTTAGTTGGATGAGGTGGACATGGGGATGACATACGAGGAGTTATCAATATATGGGAGATTAAGGAAAATATTTCGATGCGGTCCTGTTTCAATGTTTCAGGTTGGTCTCCAGTTGACGTGATTGTGTGGTGCCTTAACTTAAAATTCCTTTTGCAGCAAATATGCGATTTTTCATTGACATGACATTAATCTGTTATGAGGAGTAGCATCTTTATTACTGCCCCCCCCACCTTTGTTCTCGCAGAACTGAAGGAACCCTGATCATGTGCTTGTTTGCTGTAATCATGGTCTGTATTTAGCACATGCCTTCATAAGGTAGAAATCTGTATGATTGAGCTTTAGTGTGATTGTGTGGTGTCTTAACTTAAAATTCCTTTTGCAGCATACTAGAAATCTGTATGATTGAGCTCTAGCTATATATTTAACAGATGGAAGTTTTCAGTTCAGAAAGATAACAATTTTGTAAACCCATGGATTATGTTATAGCCTTGTTAAGCAGTTTCCCCTTTTTAGGCTTTTTCGTTGATGTATGTAGTTTTTCCCATTCCAAAAATCTAAACAATCGGGACTTTTCGGAGATTGAATACAGTTACTAATTCATTACTAGCAAAATACCACTAACGAGGTTTTTTGTTGTACATGTAGGCATAGAGCACATGAAATTAAGGTGTATAGTAAGATGAAGCCATGCGATATTTCAAAAACAATAAGATTCTACTTCAATCATCAAAATGTAATCTGACATCATTTGAGGAAAACCCAACAACTACTAATGTATATTAGTTTTTAAAAGTCCAACTATGTAAAGTTTGATCGGGTTCTTAGAACAAATCATCAACATGTACGATACAAAATTAATATTGTTAGATACATCATGAAATATAAATGTTTGCGTGAATTACAACTTTGATTCATATGACTCCAGAACTCTAAACGGAGAGTACATAAGAATTCCAACCAATGGGTGCTACACCATGTGAAAAACATAAGGAGCTCATTAACATGATTGACCATTCACAAGGAGTCTAACCCAAATATCCTCAAGCATTATATTTCGATTTGGAACCTAAATAACTGAATATAATTCAGTTGTTGGGAGACTGATGATATGTTGAAGCCATTCCATTGGGCTCTTCCCTCGCAGACTCCTTTTACAAATAAAGTTAGGAGCACAAACTGAAGAGTAAAACATTGTACAGAGGCCTGTGGTTCACCAAATCAAATTGTCTCTATAATGTCATATCTAAATATAGTATTATCACTTATTACTTTTCAGGCAAATCAAAGAGTGAACTGAAGGTCATATATCAAACTTAATGAACAGTAAAATAAAGAAAGAACTGATCGAGTGAGCAAAAAACAATTCAGCTATATATCCTCCTATCATAACTAAATTCTGAGTCTTTTGTAACATCAGGGAAAATAAAAATAATGTCATGATTTTTGAACCAGCCAGTAAATTCAGCTACAAACGTCGACTGATAGTGTGCCCTTGTTCTTATCTAGATTCCCAATATCTTTGTTAACTGAAACATCACAGGGCTAAAAAAGCAAGGCAAGAACAAATAGAGCTACTGAACTGAAAGATAAAGTCCCTTATCATGACAACATGGAACTATGTATCACTTGCATTTAATATGCAACTGTATCACCTTGTTATCACCTTGTCCTTCGTTCTTTCATAACTAAACATAATACATAGCTTTTCTGCAATCTCTGTATTCGCGAGCGCATATTTTAACATGTGTAGTTGTAGTTGTTACATAAGTAGGGCCTTCTTTTCTAGGCAAGCTGCCCAACTACCATGCCAAGAATGTAAATGTGCAGCTAAGATAATCTCACTTTGAGACCATAGCGACCGCTCATTTATGCTGCAAGTGTGCACTCTTCCACAGACGCTCATTTATGTCTGTTAAATATATAGCTAAAGCTCAACCATACAGATTTCTAGTATTCAGTACATTCAACGTAATGTACTCTATGGATATAGAAATACATAGTGGAACATAATAAAATGAGAAATTGAAAGATTTCGTTGAAATTGTTCGTTTGGAAATCTCTTCAACAAGTTCAGTAAATAAGCATAACGGCCCTATTGTTCCGATGGAAAGAAGAACCTACAAATAGCTTTTCGGGAAATTTCCAAATGAACAATTTCAACGAAATCTTTCAATTTCTCATTTTATTATGTTCCACTATGTATTTCTATATCCATAGAGTACATTACGTTGAATGTACTGAATACTAGAAATCTGTATGGTTGAGCTTTAGCTATATATTTAACAGACATAAGTTTTCAGTTCAAAAAGATACCAATTTTGTAAATCCATGGATTATGTTAGCTTTGTTAAGCAGTTTTCCTTTTTTAGGCTTTTTCGTTGATGTATGTAGTTTTTCTTTTATTGAAGTAAGTAATTCTTAAAGGGTTCAACGTTTTGCTCCCCTGAATGTTTTTCACGTGTCCTCGATTGTGGGGCTAGAAATGGATAGTATTTCTAAAATTCAAAATCTAACCCTTCAATGAAACTTATATTAATATACTATAACTTACTAACAAGCATCAAAAGTTCAGTCTGCAATAACAAGGAGAGCATATGATATCGTCTCTGTGGTGGTTTTCTGTGAGCCTTTTTTTATGAGGTTTATTTTGGGCCTGGCAGTACCAAGAGTGTGAGCACGGAAATCTCCTCCAGCTCTATATTCTGTGGGTACTCTTGGGTTTCTCCAGTCCAGGTACTGCAGCTGATGAGATGTTAGCTGGTCGATGAGGTGCAAATTTCTGTTGTGTTTAGTACTTCTATATTTAGTCTTATTAGAGGTCATTTTGAGCCGGAATCATGGAATTCATTTGTGATTCTATACCCAACCTGTTAGGCTGTCATGGAATTTGGACATGTCATATATTTTGGAATTCCAACAAATGCCTACTGTATGTTACGTCAATTCCTATCCCTAACCCTGTCATGCTTTCCAAATGAAATGAAATGATTTCTGCCAAATGAAATTAAATGATGGATGCCAAACGAGCCTATTGTAATGTTTTGCTCAAATTAGTATTTAGTTTTACTGTCATCAATTCAAATATGGATATCTGTGTAAAATGCTAATGTGTACTGCTACAGAACCTCTGCCACAGGTGGTGTGGAAGACTATCCCCCTCAGAAGTGGCTGAGAAGGTGAAGCACTTCTATAAATACTATGCCATAAACCGACATAAGATGACTGTCTTGACACCATCCTATCATGCCGAGGTACTTGTTTCAGTTTGTAAGCAGAGGACCTGCCTTCTGCTGCTGTAACATTAGATTATTTATGCAGAGCTATTCACCGGAGGATAACAGGTTTGATCTTCGGCAATTTCTATACAACACAACATGGCCGTACCAGTTTCGGAAGATCGATCAACTTGTGCAAGATATCGACAAAGATGGTAAAGGGAAAGATTCTACGGATGTCCAGTTAGGAGAACGCAGAGCTGTTAGATCTGCCCAGGGAAGCGGAATGGGAGTTGTTGCCGCGGGATCTGCTAATCCCAGTGCTGGGTTGTAACCAAATAAACATAAAAACTTATGAATTATTCTACTCTATGGGAGTGGTGTTTTGGCTCCTGGGTGCATATGAACCCTTTTATTTGAAATGCATTTCAAACGTATTTTGAAATGTCAATTTTTTTTGTAAAAAGATATCCGCACATAGATCTTTAACATCCTATGCTTTGACAAAGTAATTTCATGAAAAATCGACGTTTACTGACACGTTTTTTATGCCTTTTGTAAACAAGACAGTTTGGTGCCAAAATAAGGCTTATCACGAGGAATTTTCCTTTTTACGCTGGATGATTTGTTTTGGTTTTGAATCAACTTTGTGAACCAAGAGAATTTGTGAGCACATACTCCCTCCGTTCCATATTAGATGACTTTCATTTGTCTAACTAGAGATGTACCTAGACATGTTTTAATCTATAGGTACACTAATATTTGGACAAATGGAAGTCAAGTTGATAAGGGGTAGCCCGATTTTCTTAGTGAACTCTCTTGATAAATTGATAACCAATGTGATACCTCGCTCTCTCCTTTGGCTAAACCATGTCACCAATTAAAAAAGCACTTAACCCCTTTGGATATTTGAGACTCCACACTCTTGCACAACTGGTCCTGTTTCTCCTTATTCTCGGAGGAACAGCAGAATACACTCAGATTTGCAAAGGAATATATGATTCAAGATGAATGCTTCAAGCAATACAATCTAGAGTCTAGTGTTTATGTTTTATCGTAGTCTAACCTATCTAATTCGCACCAAGGGGTTTATACGAGGGGGTATGGTGTGGCCACAAGGGGTCTTGCGCAAGCAACCAGCCCTAACCCGAATAGAAACCACTTTGGACTCTGTTTGGACTTTGGACTCGAACCAAACTGATACAAACCGACCCAACCATTAAGGGGTTCGGCCCAATATGGCATACAAGCCATGCCTAAATTTATTAGGATTTTCTATGGCGCATTTAACCCTATGGAGGCGCCCTCCCCTTGTTTTCATCCTTGCACATTTGTTTTCACCACTTGTATAATTGTTTTCACCATGGCATGATTGTTTTCACCACTTGTAAGCTTGTTTTCCATCATCTTCATGTTGTTTTCCAGCAAGTCTTGATGTCTTCCTCCATCCATGTTTGTGTTAACAATAACCCTGCTAATACATAATGCAATAGCCTAGGTGGTATAACATTCTTATAACCATAGACAACACAATCCATTAAGAAGGAATTCACCTTATCATGAATAACAGTGAGGCTCAATATCTCCTTCCAACTCAAGCATGACAAAACCTCATGGACCCCTATTATATCCATATCACAAGTATTGTGGAATGGAGGGAGTAGAATGTGAATATTATCCACGAAATTTTATTTCAGATGTTTTTGACATTTCGAAATATGTGTTTGAAATACGGGGTGCATATGCACTTGGATTCAGAAGTGCTCTACTCAAGGGTAGGGTGCATATGCACTTGGATTCCGAAGTGCTCTACTCAAGGTTCTCCGACCCTTGCTGCCCAACCGTAGGGCGAACGGCTAATGTGTTCCACTTATCGAACAGGGTGATCTCGTAGTTCCTACGGGGTGGAGACAATGGGGTCGGTCCATGGATACTTTATTTGATCATTTCAATATTTTGCTTAATTCCTATGTGTCGTGCTAAAGGACCATTGCTTTCGGTTACGTTGTCCAACCTTTGCTTCGCCCTTGAATCGTCTATTATTTTGTCTTAATAGGCTTCCCGTCCTGATATGAAAATCAACAAATAGCATCTCGATCTCTTCCTCGGATCCATGCCTGAGCAGCCCCTCTCGTGCACCCACCTTGCCCAAGTGTCGCCGTCACACCAAACATCTACGATCTGCCGTCGCGGCATTGAAGGAGTGAACGGTCATTAGCAGCTTCTCATAACCGGCCATGAAGCTTCTAGATCCATGTTGGGCGTCGGCCGCGTAGGCGTCGTTTATCGGTTAGGATGCCGACTAGCGCGGAGGGTCCTAGACTCCTGGTGTAGCTGTCTGAGCTGCTTCACCACCTGCAGCGCCCTGGCCGTTCGCGGAGCGGCTACTCGACGACTTCCTCCGTTTGGCCAATACGCACATGGGAGCTTATGTGTGTGGTGCTTTTCAGGCTCCAGGTCGAGACATGCGCTGCGAGAACCAGCGCTGACGTCCGCCGCGCGCGAGTTTCGTCAATCCTCCCGTGACCACTAGCAGATCGTCTCCTCTGCCCGCGCCATGGCCGGCAAGGCGCCGCTTTCCGTATCCGATGGTCTCCCGTCATATGAGACCGCTCTTATTGCCACCGTTGTCGATGTGGCCGCCGGCGTTGCATCCGCCTCAGCCACGGTCTTCTTTGGTGTGTCCTCCATGTCTGTTGCCGCGGCCACAACCCGTGTCGACATCATTAGCATGCAATGCGGGATGCCCTCCACGACAAGGTTCACCTCATCATCGGCGATGCCAATAACCAACCACCACATCGTCCATGCGCATATGGTCGGTGGCTGATAGCCAACAAGCACCACACCAACATCAGCTTTTCATACCATTAGACATGACCTGATGCTGCCGTGCTCGACCTGGTGGAGGTAGACCAGAAGGAGGCATTTGAGCACATGGACAACCTTGGCCAGTGCATCGTGGTCGTGGAGAACGTTTTTCGGACTCTGATTAACACCATAATCTCCCCTCCTCAACATCCTCGGTCCAAGCCTGTAAAATGCGTCCCTATGCCTTGGTCTACCACCACCGCACCATCCCAAGTCACATCTAAGTATAATTCTTCCCTTTTCTCTCTTCCACTAAATCCCTCAAAACCTGACTATTAACATCTTGTAAGTCACCTTTATGGATGTTGGGTGTTACCATGATGGGATAAGAATGAGTTCAGATATTACAATATATGGTAAATAGACTATTAATTGATAACAACTAATTGGTTCATATTGGATGGTTCGACCAATAATTGTGTTGGGCCGACTGCCAATAATAATGAAACGAGAACTTGCAGTCTTTTGATTACCTTTCTAACTTATGAGATGGAACACATGTTTTGTTAAGAGAGTAGTACCTATAGAATTGACTGCTGTTATTTTACGTCTGCGGTGAATAATGATTTTGCCAACCGCAGCACCTCTTATGCAAAATGTTTCGTTCACAACCTGATTAAATTTGAACCGTTCTTATGCAAATATATGGGTCACAACACCTATATATTTCAACAGTTCCGAGAAAAATATTTCGTGCACAACACCTTAACATTTGAATAATTATGATTAGTTGTTCAAAGATTAGCTCTTTTTTTAGATCCTGTGAATGCTAGCATTCTTCTTATTTGGTAGCATGTAACATACTGTTTTTTGGGTACATGTAAGATAGATTACTAGATGGTTATTTTGTGCTAAAAGCTCGCCGAGGTGTCAAGTTTCGTGAGAATTTGCACTTAAGTTGTATGTGAAATTATGTGAGATTTTCCATGATGATATTATGCCAATTTCTACATGTTTTCTCCCTTCTTTATGTCATTTATATCGATTTTCCGGACTAACCTATTGACAAGATGACATAGAGCCAGTTCCCTGTTTTCCGCGGTTTTTAGTCTCAGAAAAGTTGTTCTGGAAATATTCACGGAATTGGAAAATTCGAAGCCCAGAAGTCTTAGAATTCCCGAAGGTTCCACGGAGTCCCGAAGAGACCAGGAGGGGGCCACAGGGGGCCCACACCATAGGGCGACGCCCCCACTTGGCCATGCCGGGGGTGGTGTGGGGCCCCCAGGGCTCCACCGCCTTTGCTCTTTCTCCTATTTATTCCCCTCCGAAGGAAAACCCTAGACACCTGATCAAATATCCCCGAAAAGTTCCGCAGCCGCCGTCGTCGTAAACCCTAGTTCAGGGGGGTTCCGAACCTGTCTCTCGGCACCCTGCCAGAGAGGAGATCATCACCGGAGGCCTCTTCATCGCCATGCCTGACTCCGGAGTGATGCGTGAGTAGTTCATCCTTGGACTACGGGTCCATTGCAGTAGCTAGATGGTTGTCTTCTCCTCGTATGCCTCAATGTTTAGATCTCGTGAGCTGCCTAACATGATCGTGATTGTTCTTATGTAATTCTATGTGCTATGTTTGATGGGATCCGATGGATATTGAACTTATGCCAAGTTGATTATAGTCTGTATTGCATATGTTATTTGTGATCTTGCATGCTTTCCGCTGCTAGTGGTTGCTCTGGCCAAGTAGTTGCTAGTGACTCCAAGAGGGAGTATTTATGCTCGATAGTGGGTTCATGCCTCCTTTTCGCCTGTGCTCGAGTGACAGAAACGTGATGGGGGAGGATGTGTTGTTGCCACTAGGGAGAAAACAGCGGTGTGAGTGCCCGCGTGTACAATCATTGCTTACATTACACACATTGCTTAATGCGATTATCTGTTGCTTGCTACTTAATATCTAAGGGGGTTCGGATGATAACCTGAGGGTGGATTATTATTCATAGATGCAGTTGGATTACGGTCTATGTATATTGTTGTAATGCCCGCACTTAATATCATATTAGTCATCATGTCATGAATGTGCACTACGGTGCAACCTCTATTTGTCAATTGCCCAGTTGTAATTTGTTCACCCATCATGTTATCTTTTATGGAGAGACACCACTAGTGAACCTATGAACCCGGTCCAATTTCCTACACTGTTAAACAAACCACTACAATTTCCTGTTTTCTTTACTTACTGCAAGCATACACCATTTTCCACACTATACGTCTAATCTTTGTTTTTAGCAAGACCGGTGAGATTGACAACCTCACTATACCGTTGGGACAGAGTATTTTGGTTGTGTTGTGTGCAAGTTCCGCGTTGTTGCTGACACCGGTGAGGCGCCATCACCACCGTCAGTGGCATCAACCTTCCGAAAATCCTCTTTCCCCTACTGGATTGATAACCTTGGTTATTAACTAAGGGAAATTCTTACCTCTGCACTCATCACACCTTCCTCTTTGGGTTCCCAACACGCCATCCATAGCCACAAGAATTCCTGGCACCATCGAGACGTAGCACAAATCAACAGAAAACAACAACTAATAGTAGCTAATTGGTGTTGATCTAGGCTCTAGCAAAACTAAAACCTAATATTTTTGTGGGGATTTTTCTGGATAGGAAATAAAAACAACTAGATTATAGATAAAATTTTCTCACCGAGTAAACCCAAGAATCTGATACCAAGATGATATGGGGTGGCCCGATCTTCTCAATGAGCTCTCTCTATTTTTGTGGATGTTTTGTGGTTTTTCTGACAAGTAGTGCTACAGTGAGACCTCTCACTTGGATAACCCATGTGGCCAATACAACATTAATCAATCCCTTTGTATATTCTTAACTACACACTCTTGCACACGTAATCAAAGATCACGAGTGGTCCTGTATCCCCCTATTCCCAATGGAATAACAAGATATCACGCAACTTTGCAGGTAAACTTCAAGATGAATGCTTAGCAGTAATACAATCTAGAGGCTAGCGGTTTTTGGTTTAAACTTGTTCTCCTCAACCACACGCAGGTGGTGTCTATTTAAGGGGCATGGGTGCGGCCACAAGGGTCTTGCGCAAGCACCAATCCCTACTAGGACTATGTCTCCTACTTAGACTATGACTCCTACTTGGACTCTAAGAGAGGATACAAACCGACCACTTTAGGGGATTAGGCCAAATATAGCATACAAGCCATGCCTAAATTAATTAGGACTTCAATATGGCGCATTGATCTTCAATGGGGCGCCCTCCTCCTCGTTTTCACTCTTGCTTAGTGTGGAAGGACATTCCTAGTTGTTTTCCACACTTGTGCATTTTTTTCACCTTCCTGTAATTTTGTTTTCACCACCTGTAATGTTGTTTTCACCATTGTACTCTTGTTTTCACCACTTGAAATGTTGTTTTCCATCATCTCCATCTTGTTTTCCAGCTCCTCTTGGTTGTTTTCCACCATCATGTTTTTGTTATCAATAACCTTGATCATACATAAAAGCATAGAGTTAGGCAGTATAAAATTCTCACTATCACAAACATTATATTCAATAAGGAGTGAATTCACATGTTGTTGTAATAACTTGGCCCTTGATCTTGTTATTGTTCAAAGTCTGAATTCATCAGTTTTCCCTTGGATAACAACCTCCTTGTGTGGCAAAGAACTAGGGATGTCCTCATCAGAGCATGTTGCCGACATGGGTTTGGTTGAAAGATTTTGATCTTGGAAACAACATTATGATGCCATCTCCCCAAGATAGTCATTTTGAGATTGGATGGGAACCATAGCCACTTGGGTCATCAGTACTCAATTGACTGTTGTAATCTATTGTCTTGGTGTACCATTTTATTTAAAGATGAGTTTGTAATGTTTATGTAAAGACTTGTGTAAATTAAGTTAATGTATCATGAGAATAAAGTTAATGGAGCTCATAAATTTAAG
This sequence comes from Alopecurus myosuroides, assembly GCA_028641055.1. Lineage (NCBI taxonomy): Eukaryota > Viridiplantae > Streptophyta > Magnoliopsida > Poales > Poaceae > Alopecurus > Alopecurus myosuroides. The sequence goes on along the minus strand of CM054063.1, from coordinate 87,037,182 downwards.
AAGTTTCATTTTAATATAAGGTGATGTATTAGAGTCACTAGGTTCAGTGGCATATTTTAGCCATTGTAAACTATTCGTCTTAATGCATTATTTTTATTGAGAAATTAGCTTGCAAAGTTTAAGTTTTACGATTAGGGGGGGGAGGGGGAATTTTAGAATTGTGTTGATCGTAAAAGGTCAACAAAGATCAATTTTGTTCACAATTAACATGTTCTGGCTAGGAACATTTTTTTTGTAAAGTCAACACCTTAGGTCCCCTAGTGCATAGTGCTATATAATTAAAGGGAAGAGAAGAGGGGATGGGTGACGATAGAATGGTTCTGGGCTCTCGTAGAAGCTCTGTCACACCCCAGTTTTTCGATTCTGGTACTGTGTTCAAGAAGACAAAAAATTAGGGCCAACAATTTTTTGTTTCTAACAACATGATTGTTTGAACTAACATGTGTTTATGATCTTAATCATATTTGCAACACAAGTTTTGTTTCTTGATAAAAACCAATATCAAAGTTTTTCTGAAAACAGTTCTTATAATATTTTCTCTGTTGTTTTCTCTATTGATTACTTGAGTGAATTTTATTCCAAGAATTGGATCATTCTTATTTGTATCTTAAGACAAACATTTAACTTTGTTGTATCCAAGAAAACAACATTTCAAAATGATTTATGGAAGTTTTCTTTTAAGTTTTCTATAGAAAATAATTCCTGAAAATATAGCCAAGTACCTGTTTTCTACCTTTGTTTTCACTAGGCTATAAAATGTTATTTTATGTTTCTTGACTTTTTTTGTTCCTTGATATATGTACTAAAACCCATAAGATTGTTTTTATTTTTGGATTAATAAAAATTATCTCTTGCTTGTTGTTTTTGTGGTATAAAATTAAGGCAGAAAAAGGCATTTTTGGAAAACAGAGAAAAACAGAAAGTACACCTTTTCCCATATTGTTTTCACGGCCTTAAACTACTTAAAATTTGTTTCCAAAAGATGTTTATGAAAGTTTATAACATGCTTAAAAAACTCCAACTTTGAAAACAAATTTTGGAAACCATTTTACCCTTGAAAACAAACCCAACTTTTTGCTCATTCCATCTGTTTTCAACTCTTAGTAAAATTCTCTAAGTCTTAAGACTGAATTTTCTGGAAAAAAATTTGAACAGTGTGGGATACACTTTTGGACAGTTGTTTTCTTTGCTTTTCTTTGCAAGTTGTGAAGTGTAACCTGGTCTATGTGTTGACTAACTTATTGACTCGAACCAGGATGCATTCCTTTCCATCTAGAAGCCTTGAGAGAGAAGGAATGAGGTGAGAGAATGAGAGGAGACAATGGTGATGTGGTAAGTATGGGACTCCATACCTTGACCCATTTGACTTGGACTTGCCTCCCCTTGCCTCCAAAGGCCACCCATTGACTTGCCCTTTCGTGGTCTTGCACTTGGCCAACCTTGCCTTGTGGTGAAAAGACCAAAACCACCCCTGGACGCCCTCATGCCATTGCATGACATGAACCCGATCCCACCCTTAGCATTTTGCCCTTGCCCTCGGTTATAAGCCTCCACTGGCATGTCCCTTCTGCCACACTACTCCCTCACTCACACAATCTCTCCTCCACCTGAAGAAACGACCCCTAGAGCTCCCTGTGGACGCCCAAGCCCGAGACTCGCCGCCGGTGACCGTGCTTGACCCCGAGGTGGTACTACATGACCCACTCCTTCCCTTTCCCCTCCACTGCCCTGGATGACTTCCCCTTACTCCCCTGACCCACGCTGACACTTCCCCTTGGCCTCTGCCCACAGGGATCACCGCCGCCGTCCGTGGACACCGCCACGGGCACCGGTCGCGTCCCGCCGCCTGGAGCCGCGCCAGTTTCTGCCATCGACGCACCTGCCTTCCTGCAACTCCCCCGAGCACGAACCACCGCCCTCGAGCCCTCCCACGGTGAGCCCGTGCCGCTGCCGTTTCCCCGTCGCGCCAGATGAGAGAGAGAGAGAGAGAGAGAGAGAGAGAGAGAGAGAGAGGGTAGAGAGGAGGAAGAAAGCCGCGGGCCGTTCGATCTGAGATCGACGGTCGCGCTTGAACGGCCGTATTTCCCGCGCCGCGCGCGCTCGCCTGGCCTGTGTTGGGCCGCGCCCGCGAGAAGCCCCAGCCCGCCCTTGTATTTTCTTTCCTTTTTAAATCTGTGCAGATTTGTGCTTGTTGCTTTTGATCTGTGAAAAATACCAAAACTGCAAATTAAAATCCACCAAAAATCAAGACACTATTATTACATTTTATTAACCACATAAAAATTCTAGATCTAAGTTTTGGCTTATAGTTTTTTCATAATGGCTGATTTTCCACAAGGTGTCTGTGAGATTGTTTTGAACATAACTTTTGGAATATGTAACCATTTTGGTCAAACCAAATTGTTTTGGATATCTTAGGACCAGTTCTATCACTAGGATTTTACCTCACATCAACGTGAGCTACCAAATAGAAATGCCATCCATTTTGGTAAAATTCCAGTAGGCTTTTCTAGGATTTTTAGAGTGGGTTCAAAAATGATTTTTGAGGTAAATCCAACTGGATGAGTTTGCTATTAACTAGATCTATGTAGTCCTAGTTTAGATTCATTTTGGGAGCCATAGATAAATTTTGGTGAGCAAATCTAGGAACAACACTTTTCTGTTTTCATTATTATTTGTATATTTGTTTGAAATAAAATGTGTGATTGTTTAAATCTTGTTTCCTAGCATGAATGGAGTTGTTATCACTTGTTATTAGGTTGTTTTACTTGCAGTATATCTACCTTAGAAAGTGTGTGCATGTTTGGAAAGCCAAATGAAAGTAGGAATAGCATTTTGTTATTTTCCTAGTTTTATTATTTGATTAACTAGCACAGTGGCCCGCGCACATGCGCGGGCAACATTTTATTGTTTTAATTTGCTTTCAGACTAAGTTGATTAATGTTAAAGTATATCGAGGTTGCAATCATTTGGAAGGACATAACATTTATGGAGTCTATTCTTCCTAAGCATAATAGTACATATTTATTGATAGAAACAATATGACATGGAGAAGTGAAACTATTAGAGTGGAAAAGTCACAAAGAATTCTAATGTAATCTCAATTTAATCGTCCATAAGCATGGATGGAGACACATTGCATGAGATGTTAAGAAAAGACTACACCAACCTGTTGAATCATGGCTACATGTATGAATAAAAATTGAAATTGTCCAATATCCATGTTCACATATCCAACTACATAAAATCTTCATTATGTTTTAAAGAATAAAATAATGGTTGGTCTAAACTTTTGAAATTGTGCCACACTTAAATAATCAATTGAAAGGACGATCATATATGAGTTCTAATGTAGTTAGCAATCATGGTGATTTTTGTTACACGCTATGATCGAGGTAGCAAACAACGACTTGTCACTACGGCAGACCCTTTTGGGTTGGTATTCATTATGTCTTGATTGATTGAACTTGTGAGTTGTTTTCGATTCAAGTTGAGTTGTGATTTTCTGGCACTTTCACAATCCATATTTGCTAACCTATCTGGTGTTATGTATTGCACTTTCTCACATTAAGAGCAGTTGCACACTTCGTCAATACATCCAAACCCCATGGGAGGACTTTATAATGTTCTCCTACACGTAAGACCATATATCTTACTCAAAATAGAAGGTCCCTTAGTGCAATTATTTTTGGAATATATTCAATAAATGACCATGTAAATGGATGTAGATAAAAAAGCACCACCAAAGACTCCAAAACTCGTTGGCAACAATTGGCAACCTAGAATTCATCATGTTCCTCGTTTCATAGTATGTAGAATCCTTTTATTACATGCTAGCAATGTTGAATGCACATAGAGCAAGTGTATGGCATGCTTATTTTTATAACTCTAAAGAAACACCATAGGATTATTTGTTATTATCTTGGGAGCTAAAAGCGATATCATAAAACTCACACCCTTACTATAGTATTTACAAAGCCCCGGTAAGGACATATGAAGGAATTTTGTAGCAATTGTGCTCTCTTATGAATTTTATTTACCTCTACTTACATGGAGGTAAATAAGGAATTTTATCTAAGGAAGCCTCTAAGTTATTCATCAACATAATTGACATAGCAGTAGCAAGAACGACAACAATAATGTGCAATGACTGCCTTAGCATGCATATAATTTATCTTCCATGCTTCATATTAGACTAAATTTTAAGATGATTTTTCAACTTATAATGGTGATATGATTATGCTTTCACGTGTTCAAAATTCTCACACTAATATAATTAAATATTTAGTTGAAATGCAATTTATTTTTATCAAGTATAATTGAAGATTTTGTTTCAATATGAATACAACATCAAAGTGATTCCTAAACATTAAAGGAGGGAAATGTATGTCGGAGTACTTGGAGATACTAAAGTATCATAATAGCTGCATTGTAGTCATTCGAATGATTAGCAAAAAAAATAGATATGTTTGTCTACATTTCACTTGGTGGTTCTTAACACATCATCATAATTTAAAATCGAAGCAGCTAGAGAGGCAATAGTGAGGAAAACATTTAGCCTCAACATCCAAAAGGGACAAAAATACACACATTAAAAATGATTATTTTTCGAGAAAACATGGCCTATATCCTTACTGGAATAAGGAGGCAAAACTTAGATGCCTTTTATATCTTGTCATGACGTGAGACTTCCATAAAACATAAGTAATATGCTTACCAAATCAGAAGAGTATAGTGCACAATTCTGAGAGTAGTAAGAACAACCTTCTTAGTACATGCAACAATTCTACGGGCTAGGTTGTCACAAAAATTAATGACCTTTAGATGCTATGGTTCCTAAAAAACATCAAGATATAAAAATTGACATTGATACACTACTATGCTTTTACCGTACCAGTATCAACATATAAAATTTTATGGACAATGATCTTAAAATTCAACTTCACAAACGCCTTATACATCACCTAAAGAGATTATGAAATAGAGAATTTTTTAAAGAATTAAAATAAAATCCAGTCAATTATCTCTATAGAGATGTATTTAATTGAAGAATATTTACTACCTTGGATATTTATGGTGAATAATTTTTCCGAGAGGCAAAATCATAGAACAATCCTTGTTTGTATCGCCCACAATGGATAGTAGGTTTCTTTTGAATGGAAACCTACAAAAAAAAATCTCATCGGCATTTCAATCAGCTGTCCTGTAGTTTAGTATTGTCATTTGGAATATTTTTAGTAATTTCACAAACGCCTTATACATCACCTAAACATATTATCAAATAGAGAATTTTCTAAAGACTTAAAATAAAAGGCAGTCAATTATCTCTAAAGATATGTATTGAAATAAAAAATGTTTAAGACCTCGGATGTTTATGAAGCATAGTTTGTCCAAGAGGAAAAATCATAAAATAAACCTTGTTTGTATCGCCCATAGTGGATAGTAGGTTTCTTATGAATGGAAACCTACAAAAAAAATCTCATCGACACTTCAGTCAGCTGTCATGTACTTTCGTATTATCATTTGGAAACTTTTTAGTCTTTATTACTTACATTGTGCATATTCTTGAACTCAGAAGTAATATATTTAAAATGTAAAAAATATAATTCCACAGCCCATAAATGATTTGGTGACCATACCTTAATGATAGCCAAGTTAATTATGTTGTTCTTAACTAAATCCTGTAGATCTCTTTAGGAAATAAAGATGATGAAATGTAAGAAAAATTTGCTCAGTTTGCATGGTATTGTGGTTATTTCAATCGAACACATAACCGAAAACTATTATGTATTTCTACATTTTTATTTTTATTGTCAAATAGGAGTATGATAAATGAGACAATCAATACGGTGTAAGAAGGAAATTTTTCATATTCCGAGATATGGTGTACATGAACTTCATATCGACTTTTACTTCAAATTTTTTGTCTACCTGAATAGAAAAGTGAACTCCCCAATAAATATAAGAGATCAAAAGTGAAAAATAGATGCAGCATATATATACTTTTAACAATCGGTGTAAATACCGAAGCATGAATGGAGTAATTATTTTCAGAAACGCAAAGTTGACTCGGAACCTTTTTAAATACAAGCTATTTGAGATCATATTTCACATTTGTAATGTAAATAGATTAGAACTTCACAATAGTGCACGCCATGTTAATGCATACCTCTCGTTCTACATCCCTGAAGCGAACAAAGATATACTCCCTCCGTTCCATATTAGATGACTCTCTTATAGATGTATATACATCTATATGGGAGTCATCTAATATGGAACGGAGGGAGTATAAGATAGTAACGTGCATTACCTGATGGATCTTGTCCGGCTGTGTACATAAGAGAAGTCCACGTACGATCGGTCTCCTGCTTTTGCACACCTAATTACTCCCTCCGTTCAACAATAGATGACTTCCACATATCTAGATATAGATGTATCTAGACATATTTTAGTGTCTAGATACATCCATATATAGATATGTGGAAGTCATCTATTGTTGAACGGAGGGAGTACATGGCACATGCATGAGGCAGTCCCTCAATAAACTGAAATACGTGGTAATATGTGAGTTTAGATTTAAACCTGCAATGTTGCTTGGATGCATGTGTGGTTGTACATGGATGAAACTTGACCGGCCGACGGCACGGAGGTAACGGTAGCATATGTATGTGCAGGAAACTGGACCGGCCGACGGGCGGCGGCACAAACAAAAATACGGTGGCCGGCGGCAATCGGCAGCGTACCTGCGTGGCTGTAGACGGAGGAAACTGGACCGGCTGATGGCACAAAGGCAAATAGGGCAGCAACAGCTTTCATGAATGTATGGTTGTGCACGGAGTATGGCGGCAACGGCAGCCACTAGTGGAAACAGGGGCACTAGTTCCGGTTGGTAAGGCCCATTTGTCCCGGTTGTGCAACCGGGATGGGCCAGCCGGGACAAATGCCCCTCCCCCATTGGTCCCGGTTGTTCCAGGACCCGGACAAATGGGGCTGACCACGTGGGGAACCTGGCCAGGGGAATTAGTCCCGGTTCTTAACACGAACCGGTATGAATGCCTCCTCTGCCGCGGCAGCAATTTTTCCATTTTCTCTGCCGCGGTAGAGTTTTTTTTCGCTTCATTGTTTTCCTTTTTATTTTCTGTTTTGTGACCAATTCCATTTTACGATACCCCTGTCACCATACACTGATAAGGATTCTTGTTGGCCTCTCCCCGGACCTCCCAGATCTCAGGAGAATAGAGGAGCCCGGTGGCTCTTCCCCGAACCTCCCGGATCCCACGACAAGAGAGGAGCCCACGAGTGAATAAGGACCAAGGGATCCCACAAGTGAATAAGTAATACATATATATATATATATATAAATAAGGAACACTTATATTACAGAAGCTAAGTATATCGAGCATATTACATGACCGATAGAATTACGAAATAAAATTTAGCCCGCAATTTCCTCCTGAATTGCTCGTATGCGGTCCCTTGGTGGAAGACTGTCCCAGAGCCGTTCGATCTAATATAAAGAAGAGTGGTCAATATATATTAATGAAATAGATGCTAATAAGAAAAATTGACGACTGATGTACGTTAAGGTGGTTCCCGTCTGACGAATGAACTCGCAGAAGGAGATGTTTGTTCCTGTCTTTGTTCCAGCGACATTCCTGTAGCGATTGGCGGAGGGTGATCAGAACATAAGAGGGGTCCAATTTTATAGAAAACACAAAAAATATGTAAAAAAAAATCGCCAGCACATATAATAGAAACACAAAAAAATGACCAATTTTTTTAAAGAAATAGTCGGAAAAGGGACAGGCAGCGACACAGCGGCTGCCTGCCTCGTAATCCCCAACCGGCCTCCCCTTTCCCCAACCGCGGCCAGGGACCGAGCCTTCCCCCACGTCCCCACGTCTTATATTAAGACCCATAACCGCGGCCACGCGCGGTCAAAGGGCCCACTGGCCAGTGACCCCCAGTGGCCGCCTCGCCTTCCCCAATCGCGGCCACGCACGGTCAAAGGGCCCACTGGCCAGGGACCGAGTGGCTGCCTCGATTCCCCCACGTCCCCACGTCTTTAATTAAAGACCCCTACCCGCAGCCGCGCGCGGTCAAAGGGCCCGCTGGCCAGCGATCCAGTGGCTGCCTCGCCTTCCCCCCGCCCCCCACTTCCCAACCCGTGGCCACGAACGGTCAAAAAGGGCCCACCGGCCAGCGACCAATGGCCGCCTCGGCTTCCCTGCGCATTCAACGCCACCTGCAACCGCCGCCACGTTCTCACCGCCGGTTGACATGCCATCCCCGCCCCGGTCCTTTTTAAAGGGACCCCGCCGCCCGTACACCGGCACATCCACTCCCTCAACCCCCGGCCCAAACCCTAACCCTAGCCATGTCCCCCAGCCGCTGGTTCAAGAAGGCTAAGAACGAGCACGAGCCCGGGTCCTCCAGCGGCGCCGGCCAGCGAGGCCTGCAGCGGCGCCGTCCCCCTCCCACCGCAGGAGGCATTTGGCTTCGGTCCGGGCGGCATGCGGATCGGGGGAAACCCGCGCCTCCCAGCACCACCTCCGGCTGCGCGCCACCCGTCGCCTCGCGCCGCGCCAGGCAAGAGGTTCCGCCGGTACGTCCGGAAGGAGGAGGCGACGTGGCACTGGGAGCACGCCACGCCGGTCTTCTGGCCGGACGTCCACCTCCCGGACGGCTGGCACCTCAACCCGCAGCGGATCCCGGTACCGCCGGCCCTGACCAACGAAGGCGCTCGCGAGGAGATAGCTCGCTGGCGCGCGCTCCTGCCGGCCCATCTCCTTAGGGACCCCGCCTACGCGCGGAACTCCCCGAACTGGGACGTGTGGTTCCAGCAGGAGCACGACCAGCGCCGCCGCTTCTACTTCGCGACACCCCCGGAGGCCGGCGCCGACACTTACCCAGCGCCGCCGCCCGGCAGCGAGCCGGACCTGTGGTTCGAGGAGGACATCCTCGACGACGAGGAGGACCTCGACATGCAGGCCGCCTACGAGGCCTCCCGTCGCTCCCTCGTCGAGGACAAGATTAAGCGCTGGGAGCAGGTCATCGCCTGCGCGGCCGCCGGCGCGGCTGCCGACACGGCCGCGATGCCGCCCCTCCACCGCCGGCGCCGTGGTGGCAAGCGATGAACGCCGAGATGGAGGCGTCGACGGACCAGCTGGAATCACAGCCGCTGCCCCCTGACCTCGAATACGGCATAAGCTGGGCCTGGACCGGCGGCGTATGGTCGCCGGAGGAGCTGCCGCCGACACCGGAGGGCGCGCCCCCGATGCCTCCGCAGCCCCTAGATGCCTCCGCAGCCGCCACCGGAGGGCGCGCCCCCAAATGCCTCCGCAGCCCCAGCTGCCCGCCGACCTGTGGGTCCAGCCTCCATACCACTGCATCTCCTCCGACGAGGAGGACTAGGCCGACGCCGGCGCACCCCCGGCCAACTAGTTACCACCCAAGAAACGGTCGGCCGCCTGTGACCGCGCCGCTGCCCCCATGCATGTAAGGACGGCCAATAGGGCCGTCATCAAGAAACGGCCGGCCGCCTGTGGCCGCGCCGCCGCCCCAATGTAAGCACCGGTCTTCGGACCTTTTTATATGAATGCACTCCTGATTCGCTCCCGTCCCAACTCGTCCCCGACCAATCTATGGCCTAATCTAATGCAATAAACGACCGGAGCCACCGCCGGCGGGATCTTTCTATCCACCCCCGCCGCCGGCAGGGCTTCGCCTAGTCTAGTCCGGTCGGTCCCAGGTGGTTGCTCGGCCTGGAGAGAGGGCCTGGATATTTATACAAATGGGCCTCTAGTCCCGGCCCGTGCAACCAACCGGGACTAGATGTACCCCCTTTGGTCCCGGTTGGTGGCAGGGGCCGGGACCAAACGTATTTCGAAATTTGGTGCCACCCTGCGCCCCCAAATGTTTTAGCGCCAAAATTTGAAAATTGTTTGAATATGCACATGAATAACTTCTATATACTTTCGAATTTGACAAAAATTTCAACATGAAAAGTGCTTGAATTTGCATAACTAATTCAAATCCATTTTCTGTTTAACGAAATAATTATTCAAACTATTAACTATTTTACATAATTAACAGACTTCTTGTCTCACTGGCCGTAGAGTGTTTACGTACAAAACTACAAATCAGTTTCTAGAGTTTTCCGGTTTGCGTCTTCTTCTTCTGTGTCACTTTGTTCGGATTTCGCCGCAACCATGAACAATCTTCATCATTTATTTTGTTTTCTATTGTTTTCCTTTATGTTTTCTATTGTTTTCATTTTGTTTTCTCTTGTATTATTTTTGTTTTCTCTTGTGATCCTCCGAGGGAGTCCAGAGCATACAAGGCATCCAGGTGATTTGTATTCCGTTGATGAACCTTCAAGGGGGATTTAGAACAAAACAATCGGAATCGCCATCATACAGCCCGACCGTGGCTATTGAGTGCATATATGCATATCAAAAGAACGGTCGGACGTATGATGGCGAATCCGGATGATTTGTATTTGGTCGATGATCTGAATGATGTATCAAACCTTCAAGGGGGGATGTAGAACACAACAATCGGTATCGCCAGCCTACAGCCCTGCCGTGGCTACTGAGTGCATATATGCATACCGAATGCACGGCATGACGTATGCTCTATTTTCAAGCGGGGATCGGGGATAAAGGGGAAATATGTGCCGGCTGCACACAGGGCTGGTTACAGCGGCCCTGTGTGCAGCGCACATCCCAATGGACGAGACGGAGGAGAGAGAAACAGAAAAGTGGGTGGGTGTGCCGCTGGTTGGGATAATAATGAAGTCAGGCTGGTCATAATTGTCAGCTTTTGACCGGTCAATACAAATTATTGGTCAAACAGAACTATGATCATGTATTCCACGTTTATTATTACACATCACCAATAACATCCCTATCTAGTCTTCTGATTTTTCTTCGTGTAGAGATGGTCCATGAACCCTTGTCCCTTGCTTATGATCGCTTCGGCCGTAACCATGGAGCATCTTCATTATTTAACGGGATGGTGGGGTCAGCTTTCACCGTAAAGGGTGGAATTTCAACAAACTTATTATAATCTTCTGACATGTCTGTTGTGTCCTCGATTCCCACGATGTTTATTTTCCCTGAAAGAACTATGTGATGCTTCGGCTCATCGTATGATGTATTTGTTTGCTTATTTTTTTTATTTTTTTCGGTCTGGAGGACATGTCCTTCACATAGAAGACCTGAGCCACATCATTGGCTAGGACGAATGGTTCGTCATTGTAACCAATATTGTTGAGATCCACTGTTGTCATTCCGTAAAGCGGGTCTACCTTTACCCCTTCTCCATTCAGGTTGACCCATTTGCACTTGAACAAAGGGACCTTAAAAGAAGGTCCATAGTCAAGTTCCCATATCTCCTCTATGTAACCATAGTATGTGTCATTTTTTCCATTCTCGTTTGTTGTATCAAAGCAGACACCACTGTTTTGGTTGGTGCTCTTCTTATCTTGGGAGATCGTGTAAAATGTATTCCCATTTATCTCGTACCCTTGAAAACTCCCAATAGTCAAAGATGGTGACCCGGCCAACATGTACAGCTGATCTTCAACCGTGGTGTCATTTATAAGATGTGTTTGCAACCAACTTCCGAAAGTCTCCATGTGTTTGCGTTTAATCCATGAGTCATCCTTCCCCGGGTTTGTGGAGTGTACAATATTCTTGTGTTCCTCGAGATACGGAGCCACGAACACAGAATTTTGTAGAACTGTGTAGTGTGCTTTGGTGAAAGAATGCCCGTCCCTGGGTATCATTGTTTTCTTTCCCATCGTTCTTTTCCCCCTCAGTCTCCCCTCATGCCGCGATTCAGGAACACCAATCATCTTAAGGTAAGGAATAAAGTCAACACAGAACCCAATGACCTCCTATGTTCCATAGCCCTTCGAGATGCTTCCTTCTGGCCTAGCACGGTTATGAACATATTTCTTCAAGACTCCCATGAACCTCTCAAAGGGGAACATATTGTGTAGAAATACCGAACCGAGAATATGAATCTCTTCACATAGGTGAACCAGGAGATGAGTCATAATGTTGAAGAAGAATGGTGGGAACACCAACTCAAAACTAACAAGACACTGGACCACATCCCTCTGTAATCTTGCCAGAATTTCTGGACCGATTACCTTATGAGATATTGCCTTAGGGATGCACATAGCTTCACAATGGGTACTCGAACATTTTCCGGTAGAAGCCCCCTCAATGCAATCGGAAGCAACTGCGTCATAATCACGTGGCAGTCATGAGACTTCAGGTTTTGGAATTTTTTCTCTGCCATGATTATTATCCCCTTTATATTCGACGAGAAGCCAGACGGAACCTTGATACTGTAAAGGACTTCAAAAAAATATTTCCTTCTCTGCTTTAGTAAGAGCGTAGCTGCTTAAGTAATGGCGCCCTGTATCCGTGTGCTTGTTGCTTGGGTCTTTCATACATTGCTGGTCCTCCCGTGCTTCTGGCGTATCTTTTGACTTCCCATACACGCCCATGAAGGATAGCAGGTTGACGCAGAGATTCTTTTTCACGTGCATCACGTCGATTGAAGACCGGACCTCTAAAACTTTCCAATAGGGTAGCTCCCAAAATATAGATTTCTTTTTCCACATGGTTGCGCGCTTATCAGGGCCGTTCGGAACTGGTTGGCTGCCATCACCCTTACCAAAGATTACTTTTAGGTCCTTGACCATATCGAATAAATCATTACCACTACGGAGCTCAGGCTTCTTCCGGTTATCTGCCTCACCTCTGAAATGCTTCCCTCCTTTCTTTCTTACGGGATGCTTGATCGGAAGAAATCTACGATGCCCCAGGTATACAACCTTTTTACATTTATCCAAATAAACACTGTCAGTCTTATCTAAACAGTGTGTGCATGCATTGTATCCCTTGTTTGTATGTCCGTAAATGTTACTAAGAGCAGGTCAATCATTGATGGTTACGAAAAGCAACGCCCGTAGGTCAAATGGATTTTGTTCGTTCTCATCCCACACACGTACACCTGGTTTTCCCCACAATTGTAAGAGTTCTTCCACTAATGGCCTTAGATACATATCAATGACGTTGCCAGGTTGCCTCGGGCCTTGGATGAGAACTGGCATCATAATGAACTTGCGCTTCATGCACAACCAAGGAGGAAGGTTGTACATACATAGAGTCACGGGCCAGGTGCTATGACTGGAGCTCTGCTCCCCAAAAGGATTAAAGCCATCTGTACTTAGACCAAACCATAAGTTTCTCGCCTTTCCTGTAAAGTCCGGGAAATCTCTCTCGATCTTTCTCCACTGCGATCCATCGGCGGGGTGTCTCAACTTTCCGTCTTTCTTACGGTCTTCTTTGTGCCATCGCAACAACCTAGCATGCTCTTTGTTTCTAAACAGACGTTTCAACCGTGGTATTATAGGAGCATACCACATCACCTTAGCAGGAACCCTCTTACAGGGGGGGGGGCTCGCCGTCAACATCACCAGGGTCATATGCTCTGATCTTATACCGCAGTGCAGTGCATACCGGACATTCATCCAAATTCTCGTACTTCTCACCGCGGTAGAGGATGTAGTCATTAATGCATGCATGTATCTTCTGCACATCTAATCCTAGAGGGCAGAGAGCTTTCTTTGCTTCGTACGTACTCTCAAGCAATTCATTATCCTTTGGAAGTTTTGGCTTCATTAGTTGAAGTAAACTCTCAAATGCCTCGTTAGTCACACCGTTCTGTGCCTTCCATTTCAGCAACTCCAGTGTGGTACCGAGCTTTGTGCTACCATCTTCGCAATTTGGGTACAACAACTTTTTGTGATCCAGTAACATGTTGTCCAGCTTCAACCTCTCCAATTTACTTTCACAGTCTTCCCTTGCATCAGCAATAACTCCGCCAAGATCATCATCGGGATCTTCTGATGCATGTTCTTGATCACCTCCTTCTTCTGCATTGTCTTCCATTGCAGTATCACCGTATTCAGGGAACAAAGGATCTTCTTCTTCTTCTTCATCGTCTTCCATCACAACCCCTCTTTCTCCATGCTTGGTCCAGCAATTATAGCTGGGCATGAAACCTCTCCGAAGTAGGTGGCCGTGAAGGATTCTTTCGGAAGTGTGCTCCCTGACGTTCCGACAATCAACACATGGGAAACACATAAAGCCATTATCTTTGTTCGCCTGAGCTACAACGAGAAATGCATTCAGTCCTGCCATATACTCGGAAGTGCATCGGTCACCGTACATCCATCGTTGCCGTGCATCCATCAGCATCGTATAATCCAGTTTATTAAAATACATTACAATAACATATCAATAGAGAAATGACCACAGTACATCGACAAATATTACTTTTTTATGTATCAATTACAGATGAGAAGATACCATTTTCAGTGAGCTTATGTGTGGCTCGGGAATTTCGTCGAACACCTCGTGTGCATAGTAAAATAAAACACACTAACACCCACCTCTCTCACACCTCCAAGCAAAAAAAAGGATGGAAGGGGGGGCTGTGGGGCAGTATATATAGGGGAAGGGGGGCATTGGTCCCGGTTTGTGAAATGAACCAGGACCAGTGCCCATGCGCGTGCCACGTGGCCTGTGGCTAGGCATTGGTCCCGGTTCATGCCACAAACCGGGACCAATGCCTCCCCACGAACCGGGACCAATGCCCCCAGGCGATTTCTGTTGCCTCGGGCGCACAAACCGGGACCAATGCATAGCATTTGTCCCGGATTTTGTTGCAACCGTGACAGGCGCCCCCTGCCCCCCTGGACGAAAGGGGTTGTTTCCACTAGTGAGCGTACCCGAGGACGGTGCCGCAAGATTGGAATAGGTCCGCGGCCGCGCGTTGACATGCTAGGGCAAGTCATGATGTTGGATATTTTTTGACAGGGAAATAAAACAAAACAAAACGGTGAGGAGATACTCGGTCGCTATAATTTAAGTAATGGAAATGGTGGGTAATTTTTCTCTTCTGTCTAATCTAATGGGTTATATATTTTCAGTCTATAAAATAAACGACCAGATGTTTCTGATTTTTTTGGTAATTTCTAGCGTATTTTCTTTTTTCTGGTTAGCCCGTCATGCACTTTTAATATATAATAGATGTGTAAGCCAATCTTGGTAGTTTGTTTTTCCTAGGTTTGTGATAGAGATGAGTTGAGTCCAGTACCATTTTGGTACTGTTATTTTGATGTTATCATCTCTGTTAGATTGCATGTTATTTTATAGCAAAGCATGTGTAAGTTTTGTTATTTGTTTTCACTAGTATTGTTTTCAATAGTATGAATAGTCTAGTATTGATTATCTTGTTATACTAATTTTGTCATGAGTGACCAGAGGCTTTGTACCTCTTTTGCCTTGGTATTAGTGGGCCCATAACCCACTGGTCCCATTGCATCTTGGTTGAGGATGAAAATCCCCAACCATACATTTGTGTGAAAATAACATGTATTATTATATGATTGATTATTATTTTCCACCAAGGAAAATAGATTGTTTGTTTCACTTATGTAAGTGAAGAGTTTAGTTCTTCTTGGTGAATACTAGTATGTTTGGGAGTGATTCATTTGTTAGCATAATATTCCTTAAGAGTATCATGTTAAGGAATGCTTCACAATTGTTTGCTAATAAAATAATTCCTTGTGATTGATAAATTATTGGTGAATGATTTTTATTGAGTGTTTGGATTTTTGAAAAGGTTTAGTTAATCTTTCATTGAGTGCATAGCTACTGGTTGTGTAGTTTATTCCTTGGTTGCTCGCTATTTAATTAATTAGAAAAGCATGTATTACTAGAATTGGTTTATGCATGCTTAATAGATGTTTTCATAGAATTATTTTATGTTTATGCTTACTAGCATGTGTAAGTTGTGTGTGTGCTGCTAGTAGGTATAAATGGTCAAGAGTCACTTGTTTAGTGTCATGCATCCTTGTAGTGATGTTTGCTTCCCTAGTGATGGACTAGTGCCACCACTAAAGATTATATGATTATCTAGTTATTGTTGTATTTTTATTTTACAAGTGTATGATCATTCTAACATGTTTAGGATGTCATCACTTCTGTTATTATGCCATGACATCTTGATTGCTTGTTGCTAAAGTTGTAGAATACATTTATTTCTTATAGCATGCTTATGTAGAATTCCAGAATAGAATGCTATTAGTGCACTCCTGATTTTATGTTAATTGTTAGGAGCAATGATCTTTTGTGATGATTGTGTTTTATATTATGTTCTATGAATTGTTACCATTGATTGAGCTACTGGTTTGTTTTATTTATTTTCATGATTGATGGATTCCATAACTTTGAGTAGACATAAGCATAGTCTATAACTAGCCCATTCATTTGTGGTGTGTTGTTTGCTGTTTGGAAATTGTCTGAGTGATTGCCTTAGCATGAATATTATACTTATTCTATTGTTGTGCTAGTGTTGTTTTTGTCCTTAGTAGTATCTTTTTATCAATACAATTAGTTTAATCATGAACTTGTTTGGTGATGATTGCTTGTGTGTAGCTAATACCCACTGACGTGGGTATTGCTTTGATTGATTGTTATTATCTTAGTAGCCTAGCCTTTTGCACCCACAAGCTATATTTTTAGCTTCTTGAATATCTTATTATGAGAGTGGTACACCCACTCCATATATGGTATGTAAGATGTGGGATATGGTTTTTCAACCATATATTCGTCTGACAATAGATTTGTACCCTGAGAGTTATGTGAGATAATTTCTCGGTAACGTTTGAGTGTTTGTGATAGTATAAGCTTGCTTGCTGTATGTGTTGTTTGATTTAGTTGTTTGCATTTAGATCTGAGAGTGTGTCTTTTATTATTTTACGACGCTAGAAAACGAAGGAGAAGAAGAAGTAGTTGTCGAGCTGTGCGTCAAGTTCAAACTACTTCAAAGCCAGGGACACTAAGAGTTTTAAGGCAAGCCATCCTGATGCTTGCTGTTACTACACTTATCATTACCTATCATGCATGTTTTACTTCTGATTTTTTTTACAAAAACCTTGATTTCCAAAAAACTATTTTTGAGTGAGTATTACTACTATTAATATTATATATATATCATTATTATGCCAGTAGTTGATACTTGGTGTTACCAAGCCCATAGCCACCATATGATATTTATGACCACTCAAAAGTATAAGTCCCTAAGTGGACATCCTAAAAATATGTTTTTTCAAAACAAAGGCTTTATGGAAAACCCAGTGGGAAGGCGAAGCCTTACTCACCGGAGGAATGTGGAAGTGGTCATTTTTGCGAAAAAGTGAAAAACATGTTTAAAAAAATGACACATAACCTAGTCTTCGCCGGACAACCTTTACCGTACTGCCACTTTACCCCAACATGGGCACGGGGCTTAACTTGAAGTTTGTTCTTGTTAGTGTGTGTTCTATCTCAATTTTCTATAAGGGCGTGACGTCCCTCGAACCGAAATGCCGCCAATCATGAATTCAAATAGGCATGCAAAGTGAGGGATTGAGTTACCCCCCGGGTGCGACAGTTGAGTCTCCTGCCGTGGCGGGGTGGGACCTGGTGCCGGGGAGATTAAACTCAACTGAAGAGATAGACATATTCTAGATTGATCATAGTGGATGGTTAGGATCAGTTATCTTATGTTTACATACTGTTGTTACAGTCCGTGGTTGTTCACGGCGGATGTACTGAATCTGGTGGATGTGTACACCTCTGTAGAGTCAAACTATTCGGAATAGCCGCGTCCTCGGATATGGACAGTTGAGTGGCCATGTAGCTAGCATTGTGTCAATGTTTTCAAAAAGGAGTTTTCAAAAAGGATTCGGACTTATGAAGTACAGAAAGGAGGAAAATCTTGTACCGTGGAGGTACCGTTGATGAAAGGCCAGAAGTATTTTTACAAAAAGTTTTGCAAACAAAATCTTTCCTTTCTAAACAAAAACTGGAAGTTGATTCCAAGAAGTTGTGCAAAGAGAAAACCTTCTTTTAACAAAGTTTTTAACAAAACCTCTTGTACATGTGATATCTACAAGAGAGAGAAAACTATATTATTTTCTTTTGAAGTATCTACTTCAACGAAGATACAAAGATTTTGAAAATCAACTATGATATGTCTTTCATATATCATTGACAGTTAACCCTATGTATAGCCTACCTACTCCACCATATAAGCATACTTGCATTTTGGTAAGCAACATGATGGGTGTCTTGCTGAGTACATTCAAATGAACTCATATTGGTTTCGTCCCTGGTATTTACTTGCCAGACATCGAGAAGGAGTCTCAGAAGGAGACCTACGAGGAGGAGTACGGAGCTGATGGCTTTGCAAACTAGGATCGTCTCCCGGTCAGCAGCCTGTAGGTTAAGGCGTGACTTGGGCTTACTACGTTTGTCTGTTTAGTCTTCCGCTATGTGTGTTGTGTGTTTCCCTGCGTGTCAGTTGTGTTAGACTTGGTCATGTGACTATGTCTCTTTGTAAGTGTTTATGAAAAATCGTGTAATGGATATTGTATCTGTGTACCAACTTGATATGTTGTTCACGACTGGTGTGATCTGGGATCGTGAATGTATGCATATCAGAGGTGTCCCTGAACAGTGGTTCTGAGGCGGACCTTACAAGCTCTACTCTCTTCCTCTACCAATAGAAACGTAAAGCAGGGCTACTGATCAAGCCTAGCGCTGGACCGTTGGGAAGAACCTCTTGCTGCCACCTGATCATGTCCTGGGTGGTCTTAGATCAAGCAGAGCAGATGGTTTCATCGAAAGATCAAGGTATGATTATCCCTACCTTTCCAATGGCTCAATCTTGAGCTGGGTGATCTTGTAATGTAAGGTAAAGCAGTAGGAAAACTATATCTTCCTTTTGTGCTATCCTTACTAGTCTCATTCTATGATTTCCCAACCTCTGTTGCCAACCAACGTCGGCCACGGCGCCCTCCTATCTCCGCCGGCCTCGGCCTCCGGTGAACTACCCGTACCACCTCCGAAGTAAAGGACACATCATCTTGGTATCAGAGCCGACCACCATGGCTTCCCCTAGCGAAAAGAAATCAACTGATACCGACATGACTACAACCATCGCTGCAATGCAGGAAACGTTCCACAAGAACATGGTGGAGGGATTTGCAGCCATTGACATACACATCAAGGCACAGGAGGAGAAGGTGATTGGTGATGGCCTGGTGCTAAAACCAGTAGGCCTCCAACCGTTTGCCTCATTTGGGTTTGCAACGGTCCTCGCGGCCCCGGAGCTTGCATACCCCCTCGCCACTTTGGTGGGGTTGTCATCGAGGAATCTGCCACAGTTTTCGTAGCAGTTTCCTTCGCGAGCGACAGGGGCATTCATGGCTGATGTTGGTAAAACCCAAGAGAAAGGTTGTGAAGAGTGCAGCGGCAAGTTTTCCCTCAGAAAAGAAACCAAGGTTGAATCGACCAACAGGAGGACAAGCAACTTCTACAGGTTGATGAGCTGAGGTGGCAGGGCGCACTACCGGTTCAGCAACAACGTGGAACCTACATAACACAATCAATTCACTTTGCCCCAACGAAACAGTGAGGTTGTCAATCTCACCGGTTTTGCTGAATACAAAGAGTTTAAACATATGGTGTCGTAAATAGTACGAGAACAATATGAAAACAGCAGTAGCAGTGTGGAAACAGTGTGAAAACAGTGGAAGCAGTGATTGTACTATCAGTATGAGAAAATGGACCGGGATCCACAGTTCACTAGTGGCGTCTCTCCATAAAAGATAGCCAACATGCATGGTGAACAAATTACAGCTGGGCAATTGATAGATAAACAAACATGCATGACATAATGATTACTATGAGATTCATGCGGGCATTCCAACAAGATACGTAGACTGTCATCCAACTTCGTCTATGACTAATAATCCACCCCCCGAATATCATCCGAACAAACATTGGTTGCAAGCAACAGATAATCGCAGTAAGCAAGGTGTGTAATGTAAACAAAGTAACCATCATTGTTTTCTCCCTTAGCTACAACACATCCTCCATCGTCACATTTTTTTTCACTCGAGCATAGATGCAAAAGAGGCATGAACCCAATATCGAGCATAAATACTCCCTCTTGGAGTCACTAGCATCTACTTGGAACGAGCATCTACTAACAACGGAGAGCATGCAAGATCATAAATAACATACACATGAAGACAACATGATAGATTGATAATCAAGATACATAGCATTCAATAATAATTGGAACCCAGCAAACACAACATGTAGCATTACAATAAGATGATCTCGATCGTGTGAGGCAGCTCACGAGATCCTAACATGAGGCATAAAGAGGAGAGGGTAACCATATAGCTAAGGCTACGGACCCGTAGTCCAAGGATGAACTACTCACGCATCACTCCGGAGGCGGGCATGGTGGTGTAGAGCCCTCCGGTAATGATTTTCCCTCCCAGCAGGGTGCCGGGGAGAACTCCAGAACTCTCCCGATCTCGGGTGGACGATGGCGGGTGCCTCGGGTGTTTTTCGTGGAAAAGTGGTCTCCCATTAGGGTTAACTATCCGAGGGGGTTATATAGGCGA
The DNA here is from genome assembly GCA_028641055.1 of Alopecurus myosuroides. Classification (NCBI taxonomy): domain Eukaryota; kingdom Viridiplantae; phylum Streptophyta; class Magnoliopsida; order Poales; family Poaceae; genus Alopecurus; species Alopecurus myosuroides. Next base: position 87,016,628 of record CM054063.1, on the reverse strand, counting down.
AAGGGCGATGGCGGTGGGCGCTCGAGGGGCCCACACCACCCCCAGGCGCAGCCAGGGGGCGCGCCGCCCTATGGTGTGCCCCCTATGGCCCCCTCCGGGCCTCTTAGAGACTCAGTGGAACCTTCAGGAATTCTAAGACTTCCGGGCTTCGAATTTTCCAATTCCGAGAATATTTCTAGAACAACTTTTCTGAAACTAAAAACAGAAAAAAAACAGGAACTGGCTCTGTGGCATCTTGTCATTGGGTTAGTCCCGGGAAATCGATCAAAATGACATAAAGTGTAAGGAAAACATGTAGCATATGGCATGAAAATAACAAGGAACATCAGAAATTAAGGATACGTTTATGACGTATCCACATCCCCAAGCTTAGTTCCTACTCGTCCTCGAGTAGGTAAACGATAAAAACACAAAATTTCTGAGGTGACATGCTACCAACATAAACTTGATCATCTAAATTGTAAAAGCATAATCATAGCTGATATCATAGAACTTTAACACAAGCATGATAAATATAATTTTAACAATAAAACATTGCAATCACTTTGCATCATGAAAAGTAACACAAATAAAAGATCATGAATAATAATGCATTCGAAAGCTATACGTTTGTTTCAAGCATAGAGATAACATAGAAAAGTGATATTTCACTTGTCCTTAAGAGTGGGGAAAAACATAAATGTTAGGACACCTTGAGAGTTTAAGATGAAGACTATAACAAATAATTTGAGAATCAAGAATAACACATCATGAATCAATTCATAATGTTTCTGGGACAAATGCCATTAAACTCAGAATGGTAATTATGCTCTCTCAACGGTGCATAAAGTTAGAAGATGGAGACTCGACATAAAAGTAAAATAAAGCACCATCGCACAGGGAAGCATGGATCACTCATGTGCTAGAGCTTTTTATTTTATTAAACAGAGGTATTGAAAACATTTTTAAGAGAGTGTATGCTTATGTCAACGAATGGTAAACATAAAATACAGTATGTCACAAGCCAAATAGACTTCACAAGAGAGGTTCCCATAGAAGGACTCATCTGGGTAGAAGGTCATCCCACTTTCTCTTTTGTTTGCACAATTATAGTTTGACTGATAAATCAGGGGCAAAAATAATGAAGATAATTTGTTGTATTAATTTGGGGCTGGGCACCCCGCTGCCAGCTCTTCTATCGATTGGATAAGCAGATGAAGCCACTAGTCCAGGGTGTGAAAGTCCAATCGACAAGTGATATAAAGATTCTCTATTTACGTCCTCATGAGCTAAAATAGGAGAACAAAACAGGAGTAATTTGAAGGTTTTAAAGGTAATACGTGAGAAATTTACTTTGGAGTGGCAGTTAAATACCACATGTAGGTAGGTATGGTGGACACATTTGGCAAGCTTTGGTTTTTTTTTGGGAGTTGGATGCACGAGTAGAGCTCATACTCAACACAGTTGGAGGCTAACAAAAGACTAGGAGCGTCAAATCAAGAGAGCAATAATGGCCATAATCATGCATTGCGACAAAAACATCCTTAATCAATGCATAAGTGGTACTAAAAGTTAAAAAACTAAATGAAGGATATAAGTGACTGTTTTGTAGTCATAAACATGGTGTAAGCATGCGCCAAGTCAACCAAATAAAGCATTACAAGGAGAACACCACGAATTTATGCTTCAATATTACAAGAACAACTCATGATTCTTTCAAAAGCCCATTAAACACTCTCAGCTAATTGAGAAAAATCATGCTACAAATAACCACTAGGCTTTAGAATTAAAATAACATCTAGCATGACATGAAAAAGTCTAGCCACGGTCTATACAAGCTTCTAATTGCACCGTTATAAGCATGAAAACTGTACTACTGCTTTCCAACACCAAACATTTTATACTAAACAAAAACTCTCCAAGAGATTAAACAATGAAACATGAGAGTACTAACACAACTCTACTAAAACTAACAGGTTCGAATAAGTTATACAAGAAAAACAGGAGCTAAACAAGAGTTTTGCAGCAGCTAGAAGAAAAACCAAGAATACGAGCGTAACGAGTATTCATACGAAAAAGCGGAGTGTTATCTCTCCCACACAAAGAGGTTACACCAATATTATTGCAGAAAGGAAAACAAAAGAAAACAAAAGAAAAAAAACAGACGCTCCAAGTAAATTTCATATGATGTGACCGAATAAAAATATAGTTTCACTAGAAGTGACCTGATAAATTGTTGATGAAGAAGGGGATGCCTTGGGCATCCCCAAGCTTATATGCTTGAGTCTTATTAGAATTTTCTGAGATGAACCACGGGGGCATCCCCAAGCTTTGACCTTGCACTCTTCTTGATCACATTATATCACCCTCTTCTCTTGACCCTTGAAAACTTCCTTCACACCACAGTCAAAGTAATTCGCATTAGAGGGTTAGTGCAACAATAAAAAATCCATAGGTTCTGCATGGTCACAAGTTATATTGATACTTTTAAACATTATATACATCTAATGATGTTTGGTGAAGCAAAGAAATCCACTTGACATCGTAAAAGAGCAAATGCAAGAAAAATTGCAGAATCTGCCAAAACTAGAACAGTCTGTAAAGACGAATTTTTTTGGGGCACTTACGCTGCTCAGATCGAAAAACATAAAGAACAAAAAAGTTTCGGAATTAGCTGAGGAATAAGCACAAAATTTTCAGGTCATTTTGGTCTTTCTAGAATTAATACGATTTTTTACGGTGGACATCAGCCATTTGTTTCCTGCGCAGAAATCCAAAACCAACTCCAACTTTCGCTAGAAACTTTACTTCGCACAACTAATACATGAAAATAAAGATACAAAGGAGTTGCTACATAAGTATACAACCCCTCGACTCAAAGAAAACAGATAAAAACAAGGCAAAAATAAAACCATGGGTTATCTCCCAAGAAGTGATTTTCTTTATTGCCTTTTAGCCAGGCCCAGAAAAGTATGCACGTGTTTTCAAGTGAAGAAGCATCCAAATTGTAATTTGTTGTAACAATAGAATCAAAAGGCAAATTCATCATGTTTCTAGGAAAGTGTTCCATACCTTTCTTGAGTGGGAATTGGAATTTAATATTCCCCTCTTTCATATCAATAACAACACCAACAGTTCTAAGAAAAGGTCTTCCCAAAACAAGTAGACAAGAAGAATTGCATTCAATATTCATAACACCAAAATCAAAATGGACAAGGTTATTATTAACCATGATAAGAACATCATCAACTCTCCCCAAATTTTTCTTTCTAACATTATCAATAAGACGAACTTCCAAATAAGAGTGCTCCAAAGGTGGCAAATCAAGAATATCATAAAGTTTCTTAGGCATAACAAAGATACTAGCACCAAGATCACATAGAGCATTGCAATAAAAATAATTCACTTTCATTTTAATGATGGGTACCCAACCATCTGAAGGGTACATTGCATAGAAAACAAAAAAATTCCTACGCGAGATAAACCCGAAAGGCCAAGATCAAATCTAGAAGATGAAAGCCAACAGGGAGCAAAGATTCTTTAGGAAAACATACCCTCGAAGACTCTAAGAGTTAAGAGATCAAATATCGTTGTTGGTGTAGTCGTACTCACATCGATCTTAAGACCGAGAAGATGTGCACCACAATATGGCGGTGCCTCCGCGATCGGTCACATGTTCAGCTCGATGAAGACCTCTGTTCCCTCGATCTAGTGGGGCAACGGAAGTAGTGGATCCCTCGAACTCCACCAGCATGACGGCATGGTGTGGTGAAGAGTCCCACGGTCAGGGCTTCGTCAAGCGGAAGACCATGGAATGGAGCAGCGGGTAGAGAGAAAAGAGGTGGAACAAGTGGGTGAGGAGGGAGAGCCCTCACCCTCCTTTTATATGGGAGGGGGAGGCAGCCCAAGGGGGGTCCGGCCAGCCATGGTGGTGCCTCCAGCTCTTCCCTCTTCATGTGAGTGGAAGCGCCACTCACACCCACTCATTCTCCCTTGATTTTCCACTTGGAAAATCCAAAGGTTTTTCTTTAATAAATAAGTAAAAAAAATTCTATTTCTTTATTTTAATATTTGTTAATCATATTAACAAACATTTGCATATAGCACCTCGAATCATTTGTTAATTCCATTAACAACCATTCGATAAAAACCCCTTGAACTATTTCAATTTTACCCGAAACAATTTTGGTGTTGTTCAAAATATTCTTCGATATTCCGTATCCTCTCAAATGCACCATCGAACCTTAAGTGTGTCACCCTACGGTTCGCGAATAATACAGACATGATCGATACACCTCTCCGATCAATAATCAACAGCGGGATATATAGATCCATGATGACTCCTATATATTCAACGATGAATCTTGTTGTCGTGTGAACCATCAACGTCGTAACTAATTCCCTTTGTCTCGCGATATTTTACTTGTCCGAGATCCGATCATGAGTATCAACCATACCTTTTTCGATCTCCTTACCGACAAGTACTGTTTTACTCGTTCTGTGATATGACATTCTTGTGACCTAGTCACATGCTTGCAAACGGTGTCAATGTGATATCACCGAGAGGTCCCAGAGTATATCTCTCCGTCATTTTGGATGGGCGAATCCCACTCTTGATCCATGAGCCTCAATTAACACTTTCCGAATGCCTAACACCACCTTTATAGTCACCCTGTTACGGCGTGACGTTTGATGTCATCAAAGTACTCTTTCGGTATTAGTGATTGACATGATCTCATGGTCTAAGGAATAAGGTTACTTCGAATGCAAGATATAACAATATAAACTAAATGACTTGATCGTATTGTTATACTTAGTTTGGGTCTATGTTCATCACATCATTCTCCTAATGACATGACCTGTTATTAACAACATCCAATGTTCATCATCAGCAAACCTTGATCATCTGTTAATCAACGAGCTAGTTAAAAGAGAGACTTTACTAGGAACCATTGTTTGTTCATTAAACACACATGTATCAACGTTTCCGGTTAATACAATTCTAGCATGAGAAATAAACATCTATCATAAACAAGGTATAACATAATAAACACTTTATTATTGCCTCTCGGGCATATTCCCTTCGGTCTCCCACTTGCACTAGGGGCAATAATCTATATTACATAGTGATGAATCTAACACCCATGGAGTTCGGGTGTTTATCATGTTTTGACTTTGGGAGAGGTTTAGTCAACAGATATGCCACATTAAGATCTGTATGTACTTTGCACATCTTCACATCCCCATCCTTGACATGCTCATGCATGGAGTGAAAACGACGCTTTATATGCTTGTAATTCTTGTGAGAACTTTGTTCCTTAGCATTGGCTAGGGCACCATTGTTGTTACTCCCTCCGTCCACTTTTATAAGGCCCACTTCTTAGCATTGAAATGGTAAGAAGTGAGACTTATAAAAGTGAACGGAGGGAGTACAATAGATAACCATCGGATCCAACACATTCGGAACCACACCTAGTTCAGATATGAACTCCTTCATCAAAACTAGTTCCTGAGTTGCCTCCGAGGCAGCAACATATTCCGCTTCTGTTGATGATCCCTCTACCACGGATTGCTTGGAACTCCTCCAGCTTACCGCTCCTCCATTCATAACAAATACGTAGCCGTATTGTGACTTAGAGTCATACGGATCAGTGTCGAAGCTAGCATCGACATAACATCTTGCGACGAGCTCTTCTTCACCGCCATATACGACAAACATAACCTTAGTTCTTCTCAAGTACTTAAAGACATTCTTGACCGCCGTCCAGTGTTCCAAACCTGGATCAGATTGGTACCTGCTAGTCAAACTAATAGCATGTGCACATCTGGTCTTGTACATAGCATATCATACATGATAGAACCTATGGATCAAGCATAGGGAATCTTATTCATTATCTCTCTATTTTCTGCTGTAGCCAGACACTCAGTCTTACTCAACGTCTTGCCTTGCAACATTGGTAAGAACCCCTTCTTAGTTTCTTCCATTCTGAACTTCTTCAAAATCTTGTCAAGGTATGTACTTTGAGAAAGTACAATTAAGCGTCTCGATCTACCCTTGTAGATTTTGATGCCTAATATATAAGCTGCTTCACCGAGGTCTTTCATCGAAAAACTACTGTTCAAATAACCTTTTACACTTTTCAAAAGTTTTATATCATTTCCAATCAACAATATGTCATCCACATATAGTACTAGAAATGCTACAGAGCTCCCACTCACTTTCCTGTGGATACAAGCATCTCTGTATGTTTGGACAAATCCAAAACCTTTTACCACCTTATCGAAATGGAGGTTCCAACTCCGGGATGCTTGCTTCAGTCCATAAATGGAACGTTGAAGTTTGCACACCTTATCAGCATCCTTACGATCAACAAAACCTTTGGGTTGCATCATATACAACTCTTCTTCAATGTCACCACTAAGGAACGCCGTTTTGACATCCATCTGCCAGATTTCATAATCGAATAATGCGGCAATTGCTTACATAATCCTAACTTACTTTAGCATCTCTACTGGTAAGAAAGTCTCATCATAGTCAAATCCTTGAATTTTTCGAAAACCTTTTGCGACAAGTCGAGCTTTATAGACGGTCACATTACCATCAGCGCCGGTTTTATGTTTAAATATACATTTGTTCTCAACGGCCTTGCGGTCATCGGGTAAGTCCACCAAAGTACGAACTTGGTTTTCGTCCATGGATCCTATTTCGGATTTCATGGCTTCAATCCATTTGTTGGAATTTGGGATCAAAATCGCTTCATCATACGTCGCAGGGTCATCACTTCCATCTACCAAGAAGTTTAAGACGGGATCCCCATACAATTCAGGCGTGGCGGTTTCCTCTTCTGGAGTTTCATGATCTTGATCATTAGTTCCCTCTTCAACTGACGGAGTCGGCTCTGGAACAACTTTCGGTGTTGCGCTACTCTCCATTCAGTAACCTCGTCGAATTCTACCTTCCTACTATTCACACCTTTCGAGATAAACTCCTTCTCTAAAAAGGATCCATTCTTGGCAACGAAAATCTTGCCTTAGGATCTGTGCTACAAGGTGTACCCTATGGTTTCTTTAGGGTATCCTATGAAGACGCATTTTTCCGCTTTGGGTTCGAGTTTATCAGGTTGAATCTTCTTCACATAAACATCGCATCCCCAAACTTTTAGAAATGACAGCTTAGGTTTCTTTCCAAACCATAATTCATACGGTGTCGTTTCAACGGATTTAGATGGTGCCTTATTTAAAGTGAATGCAACGGTCTCTAGTGCATAACCCCAAAACGATAGTGGCAAATCTGTAAGAGACATCATAGATCGAACCATATCCAATAAAGTACGATTACGACGTTCGGAAACACCATTACGCTGTGGTGTTCCGGCAGGTGTGAGTTGTGAAACTATTCCACATTATTTCATATCCATGCCAAACTCGTAACTTAAATATTCTCCTCCACGATCAGATCGTAGAAATTTAATCTTTCCGTTATGATGATTTTCAACTTCACACTGAAATTATTTGGACTTTTCAAATGTCTCAGATTTGTGTTTCATTAAATAAATATATCCATATCTACTCAAATCATCAGTGAAAGTGACAAAATAACGATATCCACCATGCGTACACTGTCCACACACATCCGTATGTATGATTTCCAGTAAGTCTGTCGCCCGTTCCATAGTTCCGGAAAACGGGTTCTAGTCATCTTTCCCAGAAGGCATGCTTCACATGTTTCAAATGATTCATAATCAAGTGATTCTAAGAGTCCATCAGAATGGATCTTCTTCATGCGTTTAACACCAATATGACCTAAGCGGCAATGCCACATGTAAGTAGCAATATCATCATTTAACTTAATTCTTTTGGCATTCACATTATGAATATGTGTATCAATACTATCAAGATTCAATAGAAATAAACCATTCTTCTCATGTGCGTGACCATAAAAGATATTATTCATATAAATCGAACAACTATTGTTCTCAGACTTAAAGGAATAACCACTATGCGTTAAGCAAGATCCAGAAATGATATTCAAGCTCAACGTAGGCACCAAATAACAATTATTAAGGTTCCTAACTAATCCAGACGGTAAACGAAGAGGTAGCGTCCCGAGGGCGATGAGATCAACTCTTGATCCATTGCCAACACGCATTGTCACCTCATCCCTTGCTAGTGGTCGCTTATTCTGCAGTTCTTGTTTGGAGTTACATATGTGAGAAACCGAACCAGTATCAAATACCCATGCGCTACTGCGAGTACTAGTAAGGTATGCATCAATAACATGTATATTGCATATACCTTTGTTAACTATGTTGGTCTTCTTATCTGCCAAATACTTGGGGCAGTTACGCTTCTAGTGGCAAGTGCCCTTGCAATAGAAGCACTCAGTCTCAGACTTTGGGCCATTCCTGGTTTTCTTCTCAGGTGCAGCAACAGACTTGCCACCCTTCTTGAAGTTGACCTTTGGTTTGTCTTTCTTACCTTTGTTGAAACTAGTGGTCTTATTGATCATCAACACTTGATGCTCTTTCTTGATCTCCACTTCAGCAGTTTTAAGCATCGAGAGAAGTTCAGGAAGAGACTTCTTCATGCCTTGCATATTATAGTTCATCACAAATTTCTTGTAACTAGGTGGCAGAGATTGAAGAACACGATGTATCCCTAGATTAATGGGAATCGTCATTCCCAAGTCTATGAGCTTATCAGCGTACGCAGGAATTTTGAGTACGTGCTCACTAACAGAGCTGTTCTCTTCCATCAGGCAGCTAAAGAACTTTTCTGAAGCATCATAACTCTCAACTGCAGCACGGGTATCGAAAATCATTTTCAGTTCTCCTATTGTAGCATAAGCGGTGTTGTTCTCGAAAAGTTTTCGCAGCTCTGGCTCTAATCCATAAAGGATGCGGCAATGAACTATAATGTGGTCTTCTTGTTGAGTCAGATAAACATTTTTATCTTCCTCATAAGCATCATCAGCGGGCTGGTCACCTAGTGGTGCATCAAGCACTAGAGTTTTTTGCAAGCGGTGAGGAGAATCCTCAAGTTAAGTGCCCAGTTGGTAAAGTTGCTTCCATTGTTCGCTAGTTTTTCTCTCTCCACGAACATATTGAAATTGAAGGTAGGTGGTTCCGTGATCTACAACATATTTGAAAAGACTATTTATACTAATTTTATGATAAATTAAGTTCAAGTTGATTATAAAATTATCCCATGAACTCCCACTCAAAAAAACATCCCTCTTAGTCGTTTTAGTGATTACACGAACCGAATTCACTACACCAAAACCGATCATCACGTGAGACGGTGTAGTTGCAAAGGCGAACATCAACATGTTCATCATATCATCCATATGACTCATGCTTTAACTTTCGGTTACGTGTTCTAAGGCCATGTCTGTACATGCTAGGCTCGTCAAGTAGAACCATTGTATTGCGTGTGTTTCAAGGCCATGTATGTACATGTTAGGCTTGAAAACACCCGTTGTATGCGAACGTTGAGTCTATCACACTCGATCATCATGTTGTGTCACGAAACGACGAACTTTTTTAACGGTGCATACTAAGGAAGAAGACATTATTATCTTGATATTAAGTGAGAGGGATCATCTTATAATTCTACCATCGCGATCTAAGCAAAATAAGATGCATAAAAGGATTAACATCACATGCATGGATACTGTGATATGATATGGTCCTTCTTTCACTTGATTTCCATCTTGTGCATCATTGTATGATCTCCATCATTCCACCGGCGTGGCACCAAGGTCCATAATGTCTCCATATTGATTGTCCATCAATATTACAACATATGACATGGATATGATATACAACACGCATGCCATAAATAATAAGACAACCATATGGATCCTTCCGGTATGTCAATAATTACAAAATAGATCATCTCATACATCAAATTTGTAACATTGACCATATCACATCACATTCCCTACAAAAAACAAGTTAGACGTCTCTACTTTATTTTTGCATATTTTACGTGGCTTGGGCTTTCGAGGATAAAACCGTTCATACCTATGAACATGAACCACAACGTTGATAAACATGTTTTAACAACCCTTAGTAGATTAGATCTTAACTATAGTAGGAGAAACGGACACCCCCTCAGCCACAAGTGAGACAGGTCTCGCGTACAAAGTACACATAAAGTTTCTCTAGGGATGCTTCACCCTACTATGCCACTAAGATCATAAAATACTCAAGGAGGCAATACAATGATCATCAACGCCCACACACACCTATGTGTTCTACCCGTACAAATCATCTACGCATAGATCCGGCTCTGATACCACTGAAGGGAACGTTGCATAGAAAACAAAAGTTTTCCTACGCGAGATAAACCCAAAGGGCCAAGATCTAATCTAGAAGATGAAAGGCAACAGGGAGAAAAGAGTCTTTAGGAAAACATACCCTCTAAGACTCTAAGCGCTACAAGATCAAATCTTGTTGTTGGCGTAGTCGTACTCACACCGATCTCAAGACCGAGAAGATGTGCACCGCAATCCGGCGGTGCCTTCGTGATCGTTCACACGTTTAGCTCGATGAAGACCTTCGTTCCCTAGATCTAGCGGGGAACAGAAGTAGAGGATCCCACGGAAATCCAACAGCACAACGGCTTGGTGTGGTGAAGAATCCCACGGTCAGGGCTTCACTAAGCGGAAGACCATGAAATGGAGCTGCGGGTGGCGAGAAAAGAGGTGGGACAAGTGTGTGAGGAGGGAGATCCCTCACCCTCCTTTTATAAGGGAGGGGGAGGCAGCCCAAGGAGGGTTGCGGCCAGCCATGGTGTTGCCCCCACCTCTTCCCTCTTCATGTGAGTGGAAGCTCCACTCACACCCACTAATTCTCCCTTAATTTTCCACTTGGAAAATCCAAAGGTTTTTCTTTAATAAATAAATAAAAGATTTATAGTTATTTATTTTAATATTTTTTAATCATATTAACAAACATTTTCATATAGCATCTCGAATGATTTGTTAATTCTATTAACAACCATTTGACAAAAACCCCTTGAACTATTTCAATTTTACCCGAAACAATTTCAGTGTTGTCCAAAATATTCTTCGATATTCCGTATCCTCTCAAATGCGTCATCGAAGCTTATGTGTGTCACCCTACGGTTTGCGAATAATGCAGACATGATCGAGAAACCTCTCTGATCAGTAATCAACAGCGGGATCTGGAGATCCATGATGACTCCTATATATATTCAACGATGAATCTTGTGATCGTGTGAACCATCAACGTTGTAACTAATTACCTTTGTCTCGTGATATTTTACTTTTCCGATATCCGATCATCAGTATCTCCCATAACTTGTTCGATCTCATTACTGACAAGTACTCTTTTACTCGTTCTGTGATATGACATTGTTGTGACCTAGTCACATGCTTGCAAGCGGTGTCAATGTGATATCACCGAGAGGGACCTGAGTATATCTCTCCGTCATTTTGGATGGACAAATCCCACTACTGATCCATGAGCCTCAACTAACACTTTCCGAATACCTAACGCCACCTTCATAGTCACCCTGTTATGGTGTGATGTTTGATGTCATCAAAGTACTCTTTCGATATTAGTGATTGACATGATCTCATGGTCTAAGGAATAAGGTTACTTCGAATGCAAGATATAACAATATAAACTAAATGACTTGATCGTATTGTTATACTTAGTCTGGGTCTATGTTCATCACATCATTCTCCTAATGACATGACCCAGTTATTAACAACATCCAATGTTCATGATCAGGAAACCTTGATCATCTGTTAATCAACGAGCTCGTTAAAAGAGAGGCTTTACTAGGAACCATTGTTTGTTAATTAAACACACATGTATCAACGTTTCCGGTCAATACAATTCTAGCATGAGAAATAAACATCTATCATAAACAAGGAATAACATAATAAACAGTTTATTATTGCCTCTCATGCATATTCCCTTCACTGTCATCTAGCTTCCTAGGGATAGAGGCTTCACATCTTAATTCATCTTCCCTAATTTGCACGAGAGCATTTGTAATATGTTTTGTGAAAGCCATATTCATAGTACTAGCATTAGGAAAACTAGAAAGCTTTTGTAAGAACTTAATAACTTCAGTTATGTTGCAATCATGAAAGTCACGATCATTTTTATCAAAGGTAATGGGACCATTGCCTCCCATGTTTCTAAAAATTTAAGCACTTCTATCAGAAACATTTTTAGTAGTTTCAGGCAGTTTTGCATTTTTAACAGCAGAGGTGGGAGTATTGCCAACACCAATTACTTTACCATTGATAGTAGAAGGTTTAATAGCATGAGAATCTTCACTTTTACTAGTGGTGGTAATGGTGCAAACATTAGCTATATTATTCTTTCTAGCTATTTCATCTTCTCTTTCCCATCTAGCATGCAATTCAGCTAACATCCTAACATTGTCATGAATTCGAATTTGGATGGCATTCAAAGTTTTGCTTTCTTTAACATCATGAGGCATAACCTTTACTTTCAGAAAATCAACATCAAGAGAAAGGATATCAACTTTAGAAGCAAGAACATCAATTTTGCCAAACTTTTCCTCAACAGATTTATTAAAATAAGTTTGTGTACTAATAAAATTCTTGAGCATGTTTTCAAGATCAGAGGGTACACTTTTATTGTTGTTGTAGGAATTACCATAAGAATTGACATAACCATTATTATTATAGGGAGAATATGGCCTATAATTGTTGCTACCAAAATTATTCCTATAAGCATTGTTGTTGAAATTATTATTTTTAATGAAGTTCACACCAACATGTTTTTCTTGGGCAACCAAAGAGGATAAAGGAACATTGTTTGGATCAATAGGAGCATGGCCATTCACAATCATAGTCATAATAGCATCAAGTCTATCACTCAAAAAGGAGGTTTCTTCAACAGAATTTACCTTCTTACCTGTTGTAGCTCTCTCGGTGTGTCTTTCAGAATAATTTACCATCATATCATCAAGAAGCTTTGTTGCTTCCTCCAAAGTAATGGACATAAAGGTTCCTCAAGCAGCTGAATCCAGAAGGTTTCTTGAAGAAAAATTCAGACCTGCATAAAAGGTTTGGATGATCATCCAAGTAGTCAGTCCATGAGTGGGACAATTCTTTACTAAAGATTTCATTCTTTCCCAAGATTTAGCAACATGCTCATTATAAAGTTGCTTAAAATTCATAATGCTACTTCTTAAATAAATTCTTAGCAGGAGGATAATATTTTCCAATGAAACCATCTTTACACTTAGTCCAAGAATCAATACTATTTCTAGGCAAAGATAGTAACCATTCTTTAGCTTTTCCTCTCAAAGAGAACGAAAACCATTTTAGTTTAATAATATCTCCATCTACATATTTATATTTTTGCATCTCACATAGTTTAGCTAAATTATTAAGATGGGCAGCATCATCATCAGTACTAACACCAGAAAATTTCTCTCTCATAACAAGATTTAACAGGGAAGGCTTTATCTCATAAATATCGGCAGTAGGAGCAGGTGGAGCAATAGGTGTGCTAATGAAATCATTCTTGTTGGTGCTAGTAAAGTCATTTTAGCAAGACTAAAACAAGATAAAAACAACAACTAGAATAAGAACTAATTTTTTTGTGTTTTTTTTATAAAGAGAAGAAAACAAGACAAAATAAAATAAACTAAGCAAAACTAAAACAAAGTAAAGAGATTGGAAGTGAGAGACTCCCCTTGCCGAAATTCTCTTCCTCCCCGGCAACGGCGCCAGAAAACTTGTTGATGGCTGACGTTGGTAAACCCCAAGAGAAAGGTTGTGAAGAGTGCAACGGCAAGTTTTCACTCAGAAAAGAAACAAAGGTTGAATCGACCAGTAGGAGGACAAGCAACTTCTAAAGGTTGATGCAGCTAGGGTGGCAGGGCGCACTACCAGTTCAGCAGCAACGTGGAACCTACACAACACAATCAATTCACTTTGCCCCCAACAATGCTGTTAGGTTGTTAATCTCACTGGTTTTACTGAATACAAAGAGGTTAAACGTATGGTGTGTTAAATAGTATGATAACAATAGTAGCAGTGTGGAAATAGTGGAAAGAGTGTGAAAACACTGGAAGCAGTAATTGTATTATCAGTATCATAAAATGGACCGGGGTCCACAGTTCACTAGTGGTGTCTCAACGTAAAAGATAGCTAACATGCGTGGTGAACAAATTACAGCGGGCAATTGATAGATAAATAAACATGCATGACATAATGATTACTATGAGATTCATGCGGGCATTACAACAAGATACATAGACCGTCATCCAACTGCGTCTATGACTAATAATCCACCCTCCGGATATCATCCGAACAAATGTTGGGTATTAAGTTGCAAGCAACAGATAATTGCAGTAAGCAAGGTGTGTAATCTAAACAATGTAAACAAAGTAAACATCGTTGTTTTCTCCCTAATGGCAACATCCTCCATCCGTCACGTTTCTGTTACTCGAGCATAGATGCAAAGGAGTCATGAACCCACCATCAAGCATAAATATGCCCTCTTGAAGTCACTAGCATCTACTTGGCCAGAGCATCTACTAACAACGGAGAGCATGCAAGATCATAAATAACATACACACGAACACAACATGATAGATTGATAATCAAGAGACATGGCATTTAATAATCATCGGATCCCAGCAAACACAACATGTAGCATTACAATAAGATGATCTCAATCATGTGAGCTAGCTCACGAGATCCTAACATGAGGCATAAAGAGGAGAGGACAACCATCTAGCTACTGCTATGGACCCGTAGTCCAAGGATGAACTACTCCCGCATCACTCCGGAGGTTGGCATGGTGGTGTAGAGCCTTCCGGTGATGCTTTTCCCTCCTAGCAGGGTGCCGGGGAGAACTCCAGAACCCTCCCGATCTCGGGTTGACATTGACGGTGGCCTCGGGTGTTTTTAGTGGAAAAGTGGTATCCCCTTAGGGTTAACTATATGAGGGGGTTATATAGGAGAAAGGGCAATGGCGGTGGACGCCCGAGGTGCCCACACCACTCCAGGCGCGACCGGGAGGGGGGGGGGAACCGCCCTATGGTGTGGCCACCCTCTGGTCCTCTTCGGGACTCCGTGGAACCTTCGAGAATTCTAAGACTTTCGAGCTTCGAATTTTCCAATTCTGAGAATATTTCCAGAACAACTTTTCTGAAACTAAAAACAACAGAAAACAAGAACTGACTCTGCGGGATCTTGTCAATAGGTTAGTCCCGGGAAATCGATAAAAATGACATAAAGTGTAAGGAAAACATGTAGCATAAGGCATGAAAACAACATGGAACATCAGAAATTAAGGATACAATTATGACGTATCAGGCATCAGGCTCGACGAGGCCATATGCACCACTGCCATATCAGATAGGGTTTCCGGTGTTTGCACCACAACAGCAGCAACTGAGTTTCCCAGAGATCTGGCCCATCCCTCCCGCCCCCAACATCAAAGAGACAGTTGGTGCTCTTCGCTGCCATAAATTGGATTTCCCCAAGTTTGAGGGTAAGGAAGATCCGTTCACTTGGCTTAACCGCTGCGAACAATTTTTTTTGGGACAACGCACAGATGAGGCATTCAAGTTTTGGCTGGCGGCCTATCACATGGTAGGTGTCGCTCATGAGTGGTATATGCAGATGGAGCATGATGAGGGCATGTCATCATGGCCTCGATTCAAGGAGTGTTGCAACCCGCGCTTTGGGCCGCCTATCTGGAATAATCCTTTGGAAGAGATCGCATGAGTGCGACACTCTGGAGCAGTCACAGATGCAGCTATTTACGCGTTTGGGCTTGCGAACCTTCTCTAGGTAGATGTTGAGATGAAAAACCCACTAGATCTCCATAACGTTATATATGAGCTTAGCTCGAGCTTTCGAGCAGCGCGTAGAGACTATTGTTGGAGCAAACACATCATCAAACCATGGTCGCCGGTGCCCTCGTCCACTATTCCGTTGGCCAAGCCAAGAACGCAACCAGAGCACTCCTTTATTTGGTGGCGCAGGGCAAGGAAGAGGAGCAACTCCAGGTGCAGGCAACGTCATAGGATTCCCTAGCAGCCAGTCAGTCAACCGTCTTACATCAATAGAGATGGCAGAAAGTCGCGAGAAGGAGATGTGCTTTAATTGTGATGAGAAATTCACACCCGGGCATCGCTGTAGCAAGAGTTTTTGTATTGAGGATATTTATGATGACAAAGAGGAAGATTACTTGCCTGCTAAACCAGAGCACGATCCATGTGTCTCGTTACACGCCCTACGTGCAAATTGCGCTGGCAGCACAATACAGCTGATTGGCAATACCGACATGTTTCTTCTAGATTCAGGGTCGACCCACAATTTGTACAAAAAAAACATGGTCAAGCGAATATGTCTCTCTCTAACACCATGACTAAACCTCAAATTCTCTGTGGAAAATAGTGAACATGTACTGTCTAATGGTGTTGCTCGACAGGAGTTACTACAAATTGGCGGGGAAGCGTTCTACATGGACTTCTATGCACTCTCGCTCGATGGATTTGATATCATACTTGGAACTCAGTGGTTACCCACACTTGGTCTATTCTCTGGGATTTTGATGCATTTATCATGGCCTTTTGGCGTTCAGACCATCAAGTGATCTGGCGCGAGATGCCTGCAACTTCCCACCCTCATTCGCATAGTGCTATTGATGCTAACTTGATGCCAAGTTGTGGAGCACCTTTGTTGGGGGAATGATAACCCGGTAGGACCATGTCTGGGCGAGACCTGGCCATGAGAGATCGCACGAGACCCGGCCCAAGAAGAAGGGAGTTCTAGAAGACCTGAAAGGGGGCGCAGGCCTTGTAACTCGTGCCTTGGGGGTCAAGGTAGGGGATTTAGGGTTATGCACGGATCCCGAGTGGGATTCTGGAAAATACCTTGTATGGAAAGTTAGGAAGCCGGGTGTTATATAAACCGGCTTCTAGGTCAAAGAGACCAGGCTTTTTTAGGTTTCAAGAGAAAGAGAAGGATTCGAGTTTTTGTAACCCTAGATTGGAGTTTCGGCGACATTATAGCCAGGAACCCTAGACTGCTAATTGACATGATTTCCTCTGAGCTAAACCCTCTCCCAAACACCAGAGTCGATTTGCCCCAACCTAAGTTACCCCCGATAACGTCTGCCGTGAATATCCCGCGACAGTTGGCGCCCACCGTGGGGCCTACGTCCAAAGGTGTTTACGTCATGGGAGAAGCTCGGGAAAGCATGAAGAACCTCGTCATCGGGGAGATCGTCACCAACCCCGAAGGAGAGAAGATTGTAGACGACTTTGGCTGGGGGCCAGAGTCGGATGAGCTGGAAACCGGATCTGTTATCATGATCGGCCGGGCCAACGTCTTCGTCGGCATGGTACGTGCATCTGGTTTTGTTTCTGGCCATAATGAATATGATTCTGTGTCAGGGGACGATACCTGTGTTCAATCGGACGGAGAAGAGTCGGTCGGGACAGCAGAGCCGGAGAAGGAGCCCAGCACGAAGAGGGAACAGCCGGAGGAACCGGTATGGACCCCGCGTGGCCGGGTTATTGGAGAAGATGACACCGAATCTATCTTGCATCTGCTCGAAGATCGGTACGAAGAAGATAGAGACGAAGAGGAAGAATGCGAGTCTTCACCAGGCATTGCGCGCCGAGTCGTTGTCTACACAACCCCTGCAATAAATCTTAATCAGGGTGATGTGACGACAGCCGCGACTGGTGCGGCGCAAGCGCTGGCCCAGCAACGAACACCGGCTAACGGAAACCCGGTTGTAGCATGGGTTGATGGTGAGTCGGCATCAGTTACCAGCGAGACACGGAAAAACACCCATCTCAGGAACACGTTCGGATTCATGGCAAACGGAGCAACAGGAGCAGGAACTTCACGTCCGCAAAACCCGGATCTGTTCAGCAATAATCTGATCTTGGATCCCACAGTGTTGGCAACGGTGATAACCCCAGAAAACGCTGCAGCACGTGCCCGAGATCTGGATGTGGCCCGCCGGGCATTGGAACAACAAAGGAGGAAGTAGAAGCTGAAAGGAAAGGGATGGCCGCAGGCCGGCGTGAGTTGGAAGAATTGGAGGATCGTATTCAGGCTCAAACAACGAGGATATATAATCAGAGGCATCAGACGAGGTTACCTGTCACATCCCAATTTTGGAATACCCGATAACACAATTGTTTTGCTAATTGCTTGACAATTAAACTTTGGTTGTGTTTGTTTGAGTGCAACTAAACAAACTAATTATATAAACTTGCAAACTTAAAAAGATAGCAAAGGAGTGAACTAAAAATATTCAACATATTGTTCCAATGACTTTGGCAATATTTTCTAAAGTAAATATTGATCAAAGAGTTTTCCAAACCATCTTAGGAATCCCATACTTGTTGAATATTATTCCAGGGCCTAAATTAAGAAAGAGGAAGCACTTAATAAATTGCCCTAAAAGATTATCAGGAAAAAGAGGCATTCTTAGATGCTTCACCAAAATCTTATCAAATGTTTTTCCAACCTTGCAAGCTTAAAAATAAAAGTATTAGAGAGCATTTACTTGCTATCTCTAGTCACATAAATATTTTGGCAAAGCATTGCTAAAGAAAAGCCTAGTGCCTTATTAAATTAAATTTCCAATATTTCCAGAAACAGAAAACTCAAACAAGTTACTATTGGAAACTTTCTTCAAATGAGCTGAAATTAATACCATTTCTTCCTTATATCAAATAAGGAACACAAACAAGAGGAGACCAAAAATTGAATCCATTAATGTCCTGAAAACATGGTTTTTCTCCACAGCAACAATTGGAATTTTGAGCAAGTTTGTTCTACAAACTTTTTCCAAATTCCATGAAATTAATACCACATGCTCTATAACATAAATAAGGATGAAAACCAAAAGGGCACAAGTTTTTGAATAACTTAAGTTGCCAAAAACCCCTGTTTTCTTGACAGCACCTTTTTGAAATTTGAACAAGTTTGTTCTATGAAGTAACTCAAAATGACTTGAATTTTTTACCACATAAGTAACACATCAAATAAGGAATGTGTGCCAAAAATTATCATTTTTGGAAGCTCCTAAGTAGTCTAATAAATTCAATGTCCATTTATGTAAGAATTCAAATTTGAACAACTTTGATTTATCAAGTTTCTCCAATTGATCCAATTTTCATATATGTTGTGCATCTCAACTAATTATAATTTTGGGCAAAAGGATTTCAAATTTTGACTTTGTTTGATTGGTGAAAACAGCCTTTTCCAGAGAGGGAAAAGAGAGAAAAGGACCTTTTTGTAATTTACCAGGGACCAAAATGTGAGCTGAGTCACCTCTTCTTCTTCTTCTTCCTGTAGCTGCAAGTTGAGGCATGGAAGCCCATGCTCCATTGCCTTCGAGTGGAAGTCTTCTAGATGGTTAAAACCCCCCATGTGCTGCTACCTGCCCCCTCTCTCTCTCCCCCTCGGACTAACTCTCTCTCTCCTATGAAAATATCCAAAACCGAAACCCTAGGCCGAATCAGCTCGCCGTCGTTGCGGCCGTTGTCGAGCTCGCCGCCGGTAGCCGTGGTGTCTATCGCCTCCACCTCGTCGTGTTTACCCCGTGTGCGAGAGGAATCGAGGCGGGATGGCGCCAGGAGCCCGCGCCGTCCAATTTCGTCTTCGGGGCCGGCGAGCTCCGGCGAGCCATCCCCGCCGCCTCGAACCTTCTCCGCCCTAGCCGTGCGTCTCCGCGTGTTCACGGTGAGCAAGGGAACCCCCGCCGTTGCTTTTCCCTCTCCCTCTCGCTCTCTAACGTGGCCGCGCCGTCCTCGGGTCCGGCCGCCGCCGCGTTGCCGTCGCCGCTGCTTTCCGGCCGCTTCCGGGAAGCGAGGCAGCGCCTAGGTGAATCCCCGCAACGAGTACATCGTGTAGGTGCCGGTTAATCGCGAAATGGTGGAAGGAATGCGTCGGATTTTGCTCGCCGGAGCAGTTTCCCGCCGGCGATGACGTCGTGGTTGCGTCACGACGACGTCAGCGCCCTTGGCCGCGCGCAGGTGAGCGTTGAACCTGCAGGTGGGGCCTGGTTTTTCTCGCGTGGCTGCCCGCGTGGCCGCTGGCCCGCCAGTCAGCGGCAGGGACTAGATCCCACCGCGGTATCACTAGATCTGGCCGGCCCAGTTTGGGATCTGGCCCATGTCTAGCTTTTTCCTTTTAATTTTTCACAGAAACATCCATGTTTGCTTTTGGCTCTAAAAGGCAACCTAAAAGATGAATTTGACCAAACCAAAAATCACAGTTGTACATCAACTAAATCTAAACCACCTCCAACTTGTAGATATACATTTGGATGAATATTTTTGAAATGAAAAAGGATTTGGCAACAGGTACCAGAAACACCAAAATGAGCACCATTTTTATTTTAGAACTCAGAATGAAGTGAGGCAAATTGCATTGGAAATCCCTTGAAATTTCCTAACTTAAGAATTTAACCTTGCTTCCAAATTCCTAGTATTTTTGAAATGTCATGCAATTTGGTAAAACACCAGAGAGCACTTTGGTGATTTTTATAAAATTATTAAAGATGAATTTTGATGCAAACTCAACTGGATGGTCTTGTATATGTTTAGGACTGTCCAAACCTAGAAGGGTTTAATTTTTAGAGCATCCTAGGAAATTTGGTGGACAGATCTTTGTTTTGCATGATTCTGCCATTTTGGCATTTTAGTTAATTAAATTGTGTGATTATATTTTTGTGTTGCAATGATGTTTTCTAGCATGTAAAAGTTGTGTGAACTTGTTTTATAAGTGTTACTTAGCTATTTTAGCATGTTAGATTGGGTGGACTTGAGTTGAGAAGAAATAGGATTTATATTAGTAGCATATGTTTTATCTCTAGTTTATTACTTGCATATAATTTTTGATTGATTAATTTGTGTGCAAGTGATTGAATTGTTGTGTTGAGATATTAGATTCAGTACCATGTTGGTACTTATATTTTGTTAGTATCACCTCTGCTAGCTTGCATTTGAGTTGGTAGAGAAGCATGAGTAATTTAGTCATTACTATGAGAAGGTTATGGAAAAATTCCCTCATGTGTGGAATTTTTGACATAAGCATTTGTGGTTGTATAGCCACATATTTTTGGGTTGTGTTCATAGGACCAGTCGCATTTTGATGATGTTTTTATGAGTACTTGAACCCTAGAGTTTTCACTTGTGTGAAAACAATATCATGAGTATCATTACCTTGCTTATTCTTGCACCCTATTATTTTCTACTAGTATGGTTATTGCACTAGGTGCTAGTTTAGGTTTTGGTTAATTTTTAGCAAGTGGACCAGAGGCATTGTGACCTCTAAATGCTTTGATATGCTAGTGGAACACCCACTGGCGTCATTGCATTTTTGGTGGAACATTATTTCCCCCACACTAGATGTATTTCTTTTATATAGTTCTCTAACTAATGAGTGCCTAGTATTTTTGCTTTGGGAATTTTTGTGCTAAATGAAAATGGGTATGCTTCTGTTTGTAAGTGGTTTTAATAATGTGTGGCTTGCTAGGAAAAAATCCATCTTTGGAGTGTTGTTTGATTCCTCTAGTAATGCCCTTTTTATTACCACTAGTATGTAGGAGTTGCCCTGCAAATTAATGACTTGTTTTATCAAATGGAATATTTTTGTTATAGCAAGTATAGATATTTTTCACTACTGTTTTTATGACATGGACCCTCTGGTTGTATTTCAATTACTTGATTGAAATATATCCATTGATTCTTCATGTTTAAGTAGTACTAGTTTCCTTAGCAGTTTTTGTGTTGGATTATTTTTCCTGCCAACTTGTGTTTGGTAGATATGTGTGTATCCTTGCATGAGGACATGTTTTCATTCCCATTATGATAACATGTTTCCTTGTTTGCATTTTAATACTTTACTTATTATGCATGCTTGCATAACAAACTCTTAGTAGAAACGTGTCTATATGATTCCTCCTTTTTAGTCATTGTTTCTATTGTTCTCACTATGAGAAATTGTGTGTTTTGTGATGAGTCTTTTACCTTGTTACACTTGTGTAGGCTCACTGATTTGTAAAAGTAACTTTTGCAAATCATGTGTCTTAGTTATTCTTGATGTGAATTTAGGCTTAGTAGATTAGCTACCTTGTTCTTTTTGTGGTTTGGTTGATAGACCCATTGCCATGATTATTTTTGTGCATGTTTTATATACTTTTAGTAGTCTCACCTTTGTGAAACTAAGTTTATTTTGGGTTTATTAATATCTTGGTATGAGAGTGGCACACCCACTGAATCCATGATATTAAGGTTGTGAGATATGTTCCTCCAACCTTAAGTTGTCTTATTAAATGGCATTTCTGCCAAGTGTGTTTGTTTGATTGTTTGTCTCCATTAATAATTGTGTGATTGGTTGTTATTAGTTTTCTTTGCTGTATGTATTGTTATGTATGGTTGCTTGCCTTGTTTTGTTCTGAATGTGTGTCCTTTATTTCTCTTTACGACGTTAGAAAACGAAGAGGAAGGGAGTGTCGTGAAGCTCTGTTTCAAGTTCCAGTCACTCCAACACCAGGGACACAAGAGATACCAGGCAAGCCATCCTGATGCTTGCTGATACAATACTTATCATTATCTATCATGCATGTTTTACCTCTGAAGTTTTACAAAAACTTGATTATCAAAACTATTTTTGATGTGGAAATTACTACTATACTATATTATAGGTTACTATCATGCCAGTAGTTAAACTTGGTAATACCAAGCCCATAAGCCACCATATGGTATTTATTACCATCAAATATACTAGTCCCTAAGTGGACACCCTAAAATTGTGATTCTACAAAACAAAGGCTTTACGGAAAAACTCGGAGAAAAGGCAGATCCTTGTTCTCCGGAGGAATGTGGAAGTGGTCATTTTTGAGAAAATGGTGTTTTTCAAAAATGACACATAACCTAGTCTTCGCCGGACAACCTTTACCGTACTGCCACCCTACCCCAACATGGGCACGGGGCTTAACTGGAAGTTTGTCCTTGTTAGTGTGTGTTCTATCTCAAACTCTATAAGGGACGGAATCCCTTGAACCGAATTGTTGTCAAGATTTGAGACATAAAAAGTGTGGGATTAATTTTCCCTCCGGTCGCATCAGTTGAGGCATCCTGGCTGGCAGGGATTAGCTCGGTGCCGGGGGTGACTGGTAAAACTCAACTGAGAGATAGACACATTCTAGCTTGAACATAGTGGATGGTTATGATCAGATACCTGATGTTTACATACTGTTGTTACAGTCCGTGATTGTTCACGGGAGGTGTACTGGATCTGGTGGATGTGTACACCTCTGTAGAGTACAACTTTTTCGAAGAAGCCGCGTCCTCGGATATGGACAGTTGAATGGCCATGTAGCTAGCATTGTGTCAATGTTTTCAAAAAGGAGTTTTTGAAAAGGAATTTTGGACAGGAAGTGTTTTGAACTTGTGAAGTTCGGAAAGGAATGGAAACTTATACCGTGGAGGTATCGTCGATGATGAAGAGCCAGATGTCTTTATACAAAATAATTTTTTTTGCAAAGAAAACCTTTTCTACTCTAAGCAAGAATTCTGGAAGCTGATTCCAAGAAGTTTTGCAAAGAGAAAATATTCTTTAACAAAACTTTACAAAACCTCTTGTACATGTGATATCTACAAGAGAAATAAAACTATAATATTTTGTTTTCTTCTGAAGTATCTTCTTCAACGAAGATACAGATTAACCTGACTGCAACTGTGGTGTCATCATATATGAACACCATTGGTAGTGAACCCTATTTATAGCCTACCTATTCCACTATATAAGCATATTTGCATGTTTGGTAAGTGATATGATGGATGTCTTGCTGAGTACATTCAAATGTACTCATTATGGTTTCGCCCCTGGTATCTACTTGCCAGACTTTGAGAAGGAGCCTCCGAAGGAGATCTATGAAGAGAAGTACGGAGCTGACGGCTTTGCGAACTAGGATCGTCTCCGGGTCAGCAGCCTGTAGGTTAAGGCGTGACTTGGGCTCAACTACGTTGTGTTTTATTTGTCTTCCGCTGTGTTTGTTAAGTTGCCGCCCTCTGTGGCAGCTATGTTAAACTTGATCATGTGATCATTTGTGTAATACCTTTTTGTATTCGTGTAATGGATGATGTATTTCTGTGTGCCAACTTTGTATGTTGTTCACGACTGATCTTTCTGGGATCGTGAATGTATGCATACGGAGGGTTTCAGACTGCCGGTCTGGGGTCCTTACATTACCAGCGGCAGGTGGAAATCTACAGCCGGCCACGTTGTTTATTACACCCCAAGATCAGCCAATTCCGGCTGTGAATCAGGGAACTGGGTTTCAAGGAGCGACGCTCGGGGGACAGCCAGCCAACGTACCAGCCGGGTTACCCGCGTTACCCGCCGGGACCCTTGGAGGCAATGCGGCGCCACCACTGTCACGGTTTCACACCCCTCCGGGTCACTTCAATAATCCCATGGATAACGTGTACGCTGCGACTTTGGCACTCGACCGTATTCCGTTAGGAGAATCGCCCCAGGCAATTGAGACCCGGCGAGCTATAGAGATGTTGCGGACCGCGGTGGCTCGGCAGGTTAATTACCCGGACAACAGAAGCGGTTTACACGGGACGCCGTATGTCAGCCGGCAACCCGGAAACACAAGGAACATTCAGGCAAGCTCGGCACGACGGAGGGCAGAGCAGCAGCAAATGCCGCCTCCTCCTCACAGGCCAGCGGCCCATGCGGTTTCCGCGGCACAGGCAATTGTCGACAGTTCCCGTGCGAGGCGTATGGCCGGGTCAGCGATGTGAGGGCCAGCTGGAGGCGCGCCCCCAGCTGGGGCCGCCGAGTCTCATGATTCGCGTGCAAGGCCGGTACTGACGAATCTGGCCGGGCCCAAATGCCTGTCGGATGCCATCAGGGCGGAACCATACCCGGACAAGTTCAAGGAACCGGTTAAAGTTGTCAATTATGAGCCAACCATGGATCCTGAGACCTGGTTGAGTAGTTATGAGATGGCCATGTCTATTCGCAATGCATCAGAAAAACTCCAAGCCAAGTTCATGTATCTTATGATGTATGAAGGAGCAGCAAAATTATGGTTCAACAACCTGGCTGAAAAATCCATCAATTCGTGGAGTGAGTTGAAATCGGCTTTCATCCAGCATTTTCATGGAACATGCAGGAAACTATATACAGTCGATGACTTGGACAGATGTATCCAAAGAAAAGGAGAATCGGCACGCAGCTGGGTACGCCGGGTTATGGAGATACTTCATTCTTCCACGGATATTCAACCGAAAGATGCAATACAAGCTATGGCAAAGACATGCAGATACACGCCTTTGGTGCAGAAATTGGTGCGCATGAAATCTAGTAGGCATGTGTCGGAAATCACTATGGGGGAATTAATGGACGCGTGCAATAAGCATGCCTCCACTGATACCATGGAAGAGGACATAGAGAAAAAGAAAGGGAAGGATAACATGAGCAGTAATGGAAAACCCGGCAACAACGCTACTCCGGGTAATAATGGAGGTGGTAACGGAAACAACCAGCATAAACGTCCGTACGAGGGAAACTCTGAGTTAGTCGCCAATACCGAGTCCGGATTCCCAAGGTCTAGGGTTGATGGAAACTTCAACGGAGGAAACTTCAACGGAGGAGGCAATTATCAAGGACCACCACGACCGGCTAACCACATAGAAGCCTTCAGGATGCCTTGCCCGCGTCATAGTAGGAATGGCAAGCCGGCTAATCATTCATTGGAGCAATGCGTGGACTTACAGAGATGGAAAAACGAGGAGATACAGAAGGACCTGCGAGGCGCAGGCCGAGGAGGAGGACCGGGTCTAGGTGGAAACCCGGGCAACGGACCACCCCCGCTGGCAACGCGGGAGGCGGTAATCCGGGTAATAACCAGGGTGGTGCGGGTGGCTTCCAGGCTAATCCAAAGCAATTAGGGCAATACCATGTCCACACTACTCGAACCTCCAAAAGGGAGAGAAAGGTGCTCAAGAGAGCGGTAAACTCGGTTTCCTCGGGTGTCCCAAGATACCTGAGATGGTCATATCAAGAAGTAACATGGAGCAGGAGAGATCACCCGGAAGCAATAGAACATCCGGGTGTGCTAGCTTTGGTGGTAGCGCCACAGGTCAATGGTTACGAACTGAAGAAAGTCTTGATGGATGGTGGGAGTAGCATCAATATCCTATTATGGGAAACCTCTTTACGTATGGGGCTCAAGGAGTCTCAGTTGCAGAAAAGTTTCACAGTTGTCCATGGAATTGTGCCGGGACATTCGGCCTGCCTTGAGGGAAAGATTACACTAGAGGTTGCTTTTGGAGAATCGAAGGATAACTACAGAGTAGAGTGTCTCACATTTGAGGTGGTGAAATTGCGTAGTCCTTATCATGCGCTGTTCGGAAGGCCGGCTTACGCCAAATTCATGGCTAGGCCGTGTTATATGTACTTACAGCTAAAAATACCGGGTCCTAAACAAACTATCACTATACATGGAAACAGGGCTCTGGCAGCCGAGTGTGATGAGGGAGATGCGGCACTTGCAGAACAAGCTTGTGCAAAGGAAGAACTCAGGTATTACCGGTCTCAGGTAGACCCGGAAGATCGAACAGCTTTGAAGAAACCAAACACGGACGATGAGAGAGCCAAGTTTAAAGCAGCCCAAGACACGAAGATGGTGGCCTTTATTGAGGGCGACTCTACCAAACAGTTTTCTATAGGTTCTAACCTGGGTAATGAGGAGGAAGAGGCACTCATAAAATTTATCCGCGAGAATCAGGACGTGTTTGCCTGGGCGCCGAGTGACATGCCGGGTATCCCGACTGAGCTCGCTGAACACAGCTTGCATGTTGATCCCAAGTCTCGGCCAGTGAAGCAAGGCCTGAGAAAAATGAACGAGGAAAGGAGAAAGGCTATAGGGGCAGAAATAGCTCGGTTCCTAGCAGCCGGTTTTATCATGGAGGTCTTTCACCCGGACTAGCTGGCAAACCCGGTTTTAGTGCTGAAAAAGAACAATGAATGGAGAATGTGCATAGATTATACAAGTCTCAACAAGCATTTCCCAAAGGATCCATTTGCCCTTCCAAGGATAGATCAGATAATAGATGCTGTCGCAGGAAGTGACCTATTATGCTTCCTGGACGCTTATTCCGGGTATCACCAGATAAAACTAAAAAAGGAAGATTGGGAGAAAACATCATTTATAACCCCTTTTGGGGCCTTTTGCTATAAAACTATGACCTTTGGATTGAAAAATGCAGGTGCAACATACCAACGGTGCATTCAGAAGTGCTTTGAGGATCAGATTGGACGCAACGTCCACGCTTATGTTGATGATGTGGTGATCAAAACAAGGAAGGCAGAAACATTCATTGATGACCTTAAAGAAACATTCAAGAACCTGAGGAGATACCAGATGAAGCTTAACCCGACCAAATGCGTGTTTGGGGTTCCTGTGGGGAAGTTACTCGATTTCATCGTTTCAGAGCGGGGGATTGAGGCTAACCCGGAAAAGATCAAAGCCATCGAGAGCCTGAAAAAGCCGGAAGAGCTGAAACATGTCCAGAAGCTTACGGGATGCGTGGCCGCGTTAAGCCGGCTTATATCCCGGCTCGGAGAAAAAGCGATACTCCTATACCGACTCTTGAAGAAAACAAACAAGTTCGTGTGGGACCAAGAGGCGGACGAAGCATTCGAGGCCCTCAAAAAGCAGTTATCTGAGGCGCCGGTTCTGGCTGCACGGGTCCCAAAGAACCTATGCTACTGTATGTTGCGGCTGGGCCCCGGGCAGTTAGCGCAGTGGTTGTGGTTGAGCGCAAGGAGGATGGGAAGGATCACCCGGTGCAAAGGCCGGTTTACTATGTGAGCGAGGTCTTATCGGAAGCGAAGCAGCGATACCCTCACTGGCAAAAGCTAGTTTTGGGGGTATTTATGGCCAGCCGGAAATTGAAGCCATACTTTCAGGAACACCCTATCACGGTGGTAAGCTCAATTCCAATGGAAGATATCATAAGAAATTCAGACGCAACAGGCAGGGTGGCCAAGTGGGCCATTGAGATGGGAGACTACCACATCAACTATGAGCCACGGTCCGCGATCAAGTCTCAAGCTTTAGTCGATTTCGTCAACGATTGGACTCACACAAGCATGCCCATAACGATGCCAAGTTCAGAGTCTTGGGTGATGCATTTTGATGGTTCCAAGCAGTACGAGGGGTCAGGAGCTGGGGTGGTACTTACATCACCAAAAGGAGACAAGCTGAGTTATGTGTTACAAATTCACTTCGATTGCTCTAACAACATGGCCGAGTACGAGGCCCCGTTACATGGACTACGAGTAGCAAAGAAAATTAACATCAAGCGGATAAGGTGTTACGGAGACTCGGATCTTGTGGTACAGCAGGTCTCCGGAACATGGGACAGAAAGGATGCAACCATGGCAGCATATCGCAGAGAGGTGGACAAGGTAGCCGGGTCTTTTTCTGGGTATCAGGTGGAGCACATCGATAGCGAAAGAACGAGGCAGCAGATGCGCTGGCCAGACTCGGTTCACGCCGAGAGCCGGTTCCGCCTAATGTCTTTCTGGACGAGTTATGGCGGCCCTCTGTCAGAACCGAATCTAAAGAAGAGCTGGCTCACCGAGACCCGGATTTGGAGTTAGTAGCCGCAGTACGTGCTATCCCGGAACCGTTCCTAGCGTTTCTGCTACGGGGCGAGTTACCACAACAGGAGGTTTTAGCCCGACAAATATTGAGACGAGCAAAGGGTTACTCTATCATTAACGGAGAACTTTATAAGAGAAGCGCTGCAGGAGTCTTTCTACGCTGCGTATCCCCAGGGCCGTCAAATATTGAAAGAGATCCATGAAGGTGATTGCGAACATCATGCCTCCACGAGATCTCTTGTGGCCAAGGCATATCGGCACGGTTTGTTTTGGCTCGCGGCTATAGCAGATGTAGAGCACTTAGTAGCAAGATGTGATGGGCGTCAAAGGTATGCTCTGAAAACTCATGTGCCGGCTATGGAGTTGCGGACGATTCCCTTGACTTGGCCGTTTGCTGTTTGGGGATGGATATGGTAGGTCCTTTCCACATATCTCCATGCAAAAAGACCCATCTGCTAGTGACTATTGATAAGTTCACAAAATGGGTTGAGGTCATGCCTGTTACAAATTGTGAGGCGGCCACAGCTGTGAAATTTCTAAAGAAGATCATACATCGGTTTGGATACCCCCACAGCATAATCACAGACAATGGAACCAACATGTCCTTAGGAAAGATGGAGAAATTTTGTGGAAACAATGGTATCCGGCTTGATGTAGCCTTCGTGGCCCACCCGCAAGCCAATGGGCAGGTGGAAAGAGCAAACCAGGAGTTACTTCGAGGATTGAAACCACGACTACTCGTCCCGTGTCTTCGAGCTGCTGGAGCATGGGTGGAGGAGTTACGTTCTGTGGTTTGGGGAATTAACACTACACCTAACAGATCTACTCAGATGACCCCGTTTTTATGGTTTATGGTGCAGAGGCAGTCCTTCCGGTGATATTATCCATGATTCGCCCCGTGTGGTGGCTTATGTTGAGGTGGAGAACGAGAAGACCCGGCAAGACGTTGTGGACATGTTAGAAGAGCACAGGGAGCAAGCTTGGGAGCGATCAGCTATATATCAGCAGGACTTGAGGCGGTATCACAGTCGCCGGGTCAAAACCCGGGTCTTCCAGGAATGAGACCTGGTGTTGCGCTTAGTACAATCCAAGGAAGGAAAGCACAAGCTATCCCCCCATGGGAGGGCCCGTTCATCATAAGCCGGAATTTGCACAATGGATCATATTACTTGATAGATGCAAGGGAAGAGTCGGACACCGTCAATGACACCACCCATACCACTTCATCTATGCAAGACCGAGAAAGACCATGGAACGTGGCTCAGCTACGTCCCTACTATACTTAGCATAGACTCGGTTTGCAAGTTGTATTGCACGATGTAACAGGCAGCAGGTTTCAGACGCACTCTTTTCCTATCCAGGGTACCTAAGGGGACTGGAGGGTTTTTAATGAGGCGGCCTGCTGACCTAACCTTTTCATATCAATAAAGAGATGGTTAAATCATTATAGTTCTTACGTTTCCTGTATTTTTATTTCTTTTGCATGTTTTTTCTATGTTTAATCATGATTTATATCAGGTAAGTATATTACGTTTAGTTAGTTATAATTACCCAGTTATGAGAGATATAGTTTCAAGTTTACACTCCTTTTTGTTTCTTTTAAGTTATCTGTAAAGCCTAGTATTGCATAGTATATACCTAGGTCTTGGGAGCTGATTGCTGGAATAGCACAGTTGCAAACTCAGACACGGCCGCGATGCCATTAAGGTATGAGGGCTGATTACTTGCGATAAGTACAGTTGCAATCTCATAACCTGGACAATAGAGCCAAACTTTTCTTGGCCTTTCTTGTTTAAGCTTGATGTGACTCACAACAAAGTGGCATGTTTTGCTAGCCTATAAATTCAATCAGTCATGATGCCCATGGGGACTTGCCTGACCCTGTTTTCATAGGGTTATAGCAACATCGAGTATCCACGCGAAAGCGGGCTTACAACAAAGAGGGTCAAAAGGGTCATCCAAACCATAAGTTATGCAGAATAAAGGCAACAGCCGGAAATTCATAACATATTAAGCATAAACTTCAAAGTATATAAAAGATAGTGGTACGGTCGAGGACTTGGAGAAAGTAAATGGTTTTCTTAAATCCATCAACTCCCAGACCCCAAATTTGGGTCTCAGGGACTTGGGGACTTGAGAAAGCGAAAAAAATTCTAAGCCAAGGATCCCAAGACCCAAAGTCCGGGTCTTGGGGTCTTGAGGACTTAAGAAGCAAAGTTTCCCAAGCCAGAAAACGCTCAACCCAAAGTCCGGGTCTTGGGGACTTTGAAGAAAACCTTCACGATCCCACAACCCAGACTCGGTACCCATTGCAAGGAAATATGTACCAAAAGCAAAAATATGCAAGCATAAGGTCGAAAAGTGCATACCAAATGGATGACCAGGAGGGCCATCAAAACCATAGAAGTTTAAACGTATTACAAACCAAAGTAGTATCAAAAGTGCACATGCGCACTATCAAATAAACAAGTGTAGCAGGCATAATACAAATGCCTATTGGCCGAATGAGTGTTTGTTGCTAAAGACGAGAACATTACTCGGCGTCCATAGCCGAGTCATCAAGGGTGGTCTTGGCAGTCGGGTCTTCCGTGTTCTCCTCTGCAGCTTTCCCTGCCTCTGTGTCCGGGTCAACCGTGGAATAAGCGCGAGCTAGAGGAGGGAAAACTGGAGTCGATGACGTTGGCGCAGAGACGGCCCCGGTTTTCTTCTTGGCAACCTCTTCCTTGTACCAATTCAATATGTCAAAGGGAGCAGGGAAGTCAGAGCGTACCAGCTTATCTTCAGCGTTGTCGGATATATACTGAATAGGGGTATATCAGATGGTAGTCAAAAGTGCCGGATTACCAGGGTGGCCCAAGTGGTAGTGGGCTATGGTCCATTGGGCGGCCCAGTAAGCTGATGCGCAGAAGCCGGATTCTAGAAGGACCCGGATCACGGCCCACGTGATCTGGCTTGGAGGAGAAGACGGATTCCTTACTTTCCAAGTTAATAGCTACCGTAGTCTTCTAGGTTTCCTACTCTGTATGCCCTAACCCGGCTATTATATAAAGCCGTACGGGAGATAAGATAGATAGAGAAGAAGCTATAGGCTAACTCGCCGGGAAGTTGACCCTCAGCAAATAGCTAAACCGAACCTCACATTGTAATTGTGTACACAGGCTTTAGTCCTGATTAGTGAGATTGCAGGAGTCGGAACGCCGTATTATTACGACGTACCGAACCTGGGTAAATCATGTGTCTTTGTCTTCAACGCGATCCCGTTCCCCCACGTCTCTACCCGTAGTCTCATGGCACCCCCGTCTATGAAAACTACTACGATGTCTCGACAGTTGGCGCCCACCGTGGGGCAAACGACGTCAGGCGTTAAGTTCCGATCTGGGATACTCGGGGGAATCGGCAGTTCCATAACTGTCGGAAGCCTGGAGTTCGACGATGACGTTGGACGCTTCCTCGATAATGGATCCTACATACCGGCGCAAAATCACTGGTAAGTGCCTGCGTGTTACCGATCGGATCTGCTAACATATTTATCGGACTAACTGCAGAGGCCATGGGGTTTTGCGGTGGAAGCAAATTTTTCCCACCCGCCCTATACCCAGTCGAAGATGACTATGATACCGGATTTTTTTCAGATCGCCGACATGAAAGTGATACACACTTTATCGGTATGGTACAATCCGAGGTCGCCGAAAATACGGACGACGGAAATCCCGTGCAGGAGGCAGACAACAGCACCCCCACCACAGAGGTGTAAGATCCGACATCCGTCAACATGACGATGAACTCGGAAGCTGACTCAGTACTAGCCGCCATTGAGGCGAGATTAGAGTCAGAAACCGGATCAGATGATTTTGATTCCGAGGACGAAGACGTGGACGCCTTCGAAAGAAAAGTTAAATCTTTTCAGGAGGGATTCCATGAATTACTAATGGCAAAACCGACTGAAAACATGGACGCCGGCAGTCAGGAAAGCCCTAAAACCCCTCCGCCAGAGGAAGAGAGAGAAGATGGAGAAACTTCTCCGATATTTCCCAACGTCAAGGAATTGACAGAGGATTAACCTGCTAAAAAACCTCCCTCTTCCAAGAAAAAGCACAAGGCCGCTAAAAGACTCCAATACAAACTCTGGAAGAAGAAATTGGCTGATCCAGCTGATGAAAGCCCAGAAGTAAGAGATGCAAGCGGAATAAAACTTGCGGAGAAGAAAACAAAGAAATCCTTGTTCCGCCAATGACAGAGCAAGAAGAACAGGAATTGTTACAAACACCAGTGGGATTGCATGAACCCCCTGAAGTGCTAGAGGCCAGGAGACAAGCTCTCCAACAGCAACAGCAACATCTATTCAGAACTCGTGAACACCTCCAAAAAACCCAGGATGCATCAAGCTCATGAAGGAAGAAATTGAGGAGTACGAGAAAAAGAATAGATATGTCATTAAACCTACAAGGTTACCCGGAATCGTAAGACCGGAAGTACTGCCGCCAAAAGAAAGGTTTCACAACCCATCTTGGCAAAAGCAGGTAAACGGCAAAGATGCCAGAGGCGAACCAATATACAAAACCGCAGCAGAAAACGCGGAAGCAGCGTTTGCCATCCTCAACAATGACATGTACTGTCGCACCCGGACTTCTAGGGAATACTCACAGTCCGTTAAACAGTAGATAAATGGCTTACGGGGCATACCGGCACCCGCATCTCAATATGAGCAGGCCAACACGTAGACGTGTGACAACCATTATCTTACTATTCATCGTCTGCGCAAACCATCCCATAGAAATCCAGATACTTCCATTGACGTACTTCAAAACATACACACATGGTACGTCAACGGCATTGGAACAAGTGATAGCACAACAAATCTCTACGACACAAAAGATTGAAATAAGTTGCAAATAGCTCTCACTAGAGCAGAGATAGCAAATACAATCATCCAGAGGACACATGTCCCAACAATTCATCATTACATCACAGCGGAAGCATCCAAAGCGTCTGAGTACAGACAAGATCCAAACAGGCCTAAGAGGCCAGAAACGAAAAGACGGAGCCCATCCACGAAGTCTCGGATCCTGCCCGGGTCTGCTATCTACTCGTCAACAGTCTCGTCATACTCCACGTAGTAGCCACCATGGGGATCCTCGGAAACGTAGTCTGCGGAAACCACAGCCCCAAAGGGGTCAGTACATAAACGTACTGGCAAGCAAGACTCACAATTCACCAAAGTGTAACCCGTCAACACCAAGCACAGATGCTTTGGGTTCAACGGAAGAAAGGGGATATAAAAGATGCTGCAACTGGCTGCTCGAACCAACTACGGAAACATACTACAACTTCCGGCTGACAGAAAGGGGATAAGATAGCGTATCGTAACCAACTATAACTAACCACCAAACAAACTCATCCTGGATCTCGCCCCTTATCCAAAGAAGCAATCCGAGGATAACTCACACAGTTGGATTAATGATGGTTCAAGTTATTGTGTCAATAAGACTATTACTAGTCAATTTATCATTAGTTAGGTGCAAGTTGTTCTGAGTACTTGTTAGCCAGTACTTTCACCAAGTAATCCATAACCGCGGAAAACACGGCTTCTCGAGAAGATTTATCCCTGCAGGGGTGCACCAATTTGGCCGTACACGTAAGAATAACCCGCCAGATGGGAAGGCCTTTCCCACCAAGCGGGTCACTCAACACAACTCAACTCTTCTTCGCATCAAGCCCAAAGAACCCCATGCAGTTGAGCGCATGGCTAATCAAGCCCCACGAAGAAAAGGGGACCCTCATAGCACTCTAAGAACGTGTCTCCCTAAATGCCGACTACAAAAGTTCCACCCTGGCGCCAAGGGTTCGCACCTGCAATATGCATGCGGCAAATGGAAAACCCGAACTAAATGAGGCGATTTGGACGAGATGCGAATCGAATCAAATTGAGGGGGGCGCCCATAAACGCTTCCCACATGCGGTTAGTGCGCTCATCATGGATCAGTAGACAAGACCCTTTTCCTAATTAGGGTCGACACTAGCAGGCCTCAAAACCACGCCGGGCCTCCTGCCGGTGCCTTATCAGCAAATTATTATTACCTCAAAATTAACAGGTTTTTGTTTAACATCGAGCCCCAGAACATAAATGATATAGTAACAGAAAGTAACGGGTAACAGACTCGAGCAAAACAACCCTAAGCATGCTAGTAAGACACGGGCAACAAGAAACGGGGTGATAGGAGTGGAGGTGAGGCAATATCAGGGTTAAGGGTAACATGTGATAGGTTCGTAACAGAAGCAACGATTCATAGGGCTATCAGACATAG
Source organism: Alopecurus myosuroides (assembly GCA_028641055.1). Taxonomy (NCBI): domain Eukaryota; kingdom Viridiplantae; phylum Streptophyta; class Magnoliopsida; order Poales; family Poaceae; genus Alopecurus; species Alopecurus myosuroides. The sequence goes on along the minus strand of CM054063.1, from coordinate 86,981,648 downwards.
ACAACGGAAAGTATCGGTATCCAATGTTGAAAGGAACACAGTGGTTCATCTGAGTGAATACTTGCCTGCAAACTCAGCAGCCTGGTACTGAGCTAGATCCTTAGAAGGGGGGTCGCAAGTATCGTCGGTCTCAACGTCGTCGTTTATCCGAAAAGAAGCAAACAAACAACGCAGAGAGACAAACAATCAATAACATGGCATAGTGCACAAACATGGGATGATGCATGACCATTTAGTTGATGCATAGAAATAAACTAGTTGACATGGTAACAGAACATGATTAAATGGACCCACATGCAATTTGGATTGCATATGGAAAGCCCATGAATTATGGTTGAATTAATTGTTCTACAACTAATCATCATGTGTAAGTGAATTAGCATGATGCATGGATGAGGAAAACAGAAAGATAACAACAATAGAATCAAATTGAAATAAGGTTTAACAAGTTTGGGAATTTGTTTATTAAGTTTTGGAATTTTGGTGCCTTAAAGGTGTCACACAAGCATTTGTTGTTTTCACCAATTTTAGTTGTTCAAAATAGATAACAAAATTCATATTTGGAAAGAACACACAATTTTAGGTGGAATACATGTTTCACTTGTTGAAAAAGGATTTCTAATAAATTATTTATGAATTAAACAAGTTTAAGCAAGAATTAAATGAATTTAATTCAAACATGAACTTATTTGAATTTTATTTGTGCACAACATTAGATGAAGTTCATATTTGAAAATTTTATACTTTTAGGGTTGGAAAACATATTTTATATGTCCCAAAAGAAATTAATTTGACCAAGTTATGAATTTAACAATTTTAAATGATTTAAACAAGGTTTAAATTATTTAACCAATTTTAATTATTCAAAACATGAAACAAAATTTATATTTGGAAAGGTGGTTTAATTTTGCGTGGAAAACATATTTCATTTGTTGAAATTGGATTTAAAATGAGCAAGTTATTATTTTGGCAATTTTAAATGCATTAATTAAGAAACAGTTGTTTTCAGCAATTTAAATTATTCAAAACAGCAAACAAAGTTGATATTTGGAAATTACATGAAAAATTGAATGGAAAACATATTTAGTTTGTGGAATTTGGAATTTTTATGCCCAAGTTATGAATTTTGCAAATTTAAGTGAATTGAACAAGAATTCAAATATTTCACCAATTTAAAATATTCAAAACAGTAAACAAATTTTATATTTGGGTAGACAATTCAATTTGGTACAGAATACATGTTTAAAAGGTTGAATTTGGAGTTGGAATGATTTATTTATGCAACTTACAAGTTTAAGGTGTAATTCTGCCATTTTTCATTTACTAGGGACTTAGGAAAAAAATACAGGGGCCTAGAAGTTAACAGTAGGGACCTGGGTGTGATTATCAGTTTGTTTGGTTGTGAAGAAATAAAAAGAAAAATGGGGTTTAATCCCGTGGGGGTGGGATTCGAACCCACCCCCTCTGCTGCGCGCGCAACAGCAGTAACCACTGCGGTGCTGGTTCGATTTGTGACAGGTAAGGGGGCATGGGGTGGTTAAGGTGCAGACTGTCGCGATTTAACTGAACTTTAAGGTTCAGTTACTGAACCTGGGCACGGACGGAGGGATCGCTGTCGGGAGAGGCCGTCGCGGCTGCTGCTATGAGCGCGGGAGGGCGCCGCGGACGTGCGTGGTGAGTGTGGTGCTCGTGTGCGTGGGGTCGGAAGGGAGAGGGAGGAAGGGGATCGAGGGGAGCTCACCTCGAGGGAGAAGAGCAGAGGAGGCGCACGGTGCAGCGGTCGTGGCCGGCGGCGAGGAGAGGATGGCGGCGGAGTCTCCGTGGCTCCCAGCCCGTGCTGTGGGGTGGAGAAGGTAGAGGGATCCACGGGGATTCCATTCCCGCCGTCAGGCAGCGAGGAGGAGGCCTCCCTCGGCGGCGATCGCCGGAGAGAAGGAGGGGGGTGGTTCGGTTTATGGTACAGAGATTCAGAGAGGTCGAGCAGAGAAGAAAGAGAGAGGGAGAAGGGAGAGAATGGAGGCGGGGAGCGGGAGAGAGAAGGAGAGCTAGGGTTAGAGGGGAACCCTAGGGTTTAGATATAGGAGGAGGGGGAGGTGCTGCACCGTTCCCTGCTCCTCTCTGTCACGTGGACATCGTGGATGCTCCTCCGTACAGAGTAAGAAGAAAGGTGGGGGGTCGAAGGGGTATTTGGGCCTGAGGGGAGATGGGCTGGGCCTGGCTGCCCCTCTCTCCCTGTGCTTTCTTTTTTATATTTTCCTTTGTTCTTTTTTTTTTGCTGATTTGAAAAGGAAGAAAAGGCTAGGTTTGGATGTTAGAAAAATTTAGAAAAATTTGATATGGTTCAAAATATGTAACAGCAACACTTGCCAAGTTTTGTTTTCCAAAAGTTCAAATTAAAAGTGTTGTTTGTAATTGATTAAAATTTGAATGAATTTTGAGATTAAGTGATTTATTAAAAACAAACATTTCAAATAGGTTGAACCCTCAATTTTATTTGCAACAAATTGCTTAGAATTGTTTGGTAAATTTCATTAATTCCAAAGGGGTTGCTGTTTGGAATTTAATTTGAATTTGAAAGCAATTGAATTAAGTGAACTATTAAAAGCCATCATTTTAAATAGTTTTGAACCTTATGGGTTGATGGAAACAATGATGGAAGTGTTTTGGTCATTTTCATAATTTTCAAAAGAGTTGCTGTTTTGGAAATTAATTGAATTTGAAAAGGGTTTGGTATTAAATGAATTTTCGATAGAAACAAATCAACAGTTTTGAAATCACCACTTTAATGGAAACAATTGATTGTTTTGATTTGAAATATCATTTTGGAAATTGTAACATCACAAGTATGAAACAAAAGGTTTGAAATTTGGTTTGAAATTCAAATAGAAAACAAAGGAAAACAAATGAAAACAGTTGGAAAACAAAGCAAAACAGAGGAAAACAAATGGAAAACAAACAAAACAAATGCAATGAACATGATGTCATGATGCAAAACATAAAATAACAGAGAGCAAACATTCTAATGGCTATTTTTCATACTTGGGATGTTACAAAACGCCCCCCCTTGAAGGAATCGCGCCCCGAGATTCCTACTGAGAAAAGAGAAGGTCCGGATACTTCTTGCGAAGATCCTCTTGAGCTGTGACACGTGAAACACATCGTGCACCTTGGATAGTTTTTTTCTGGAAGTTCAAGACTATAGGCATTCCTGGCAACTCTTCTGGAAAGGCGTCAGGGAATTCGCAAACCACCGGAACATTTTCGAGTAAAGGTAGAGGTTTTGTATCGAGGGTGTATAGCTGGATAGAACTTGATTCATTTGGAGAATAGACTATCTGGCCAGAAGGGTGAAACAGAGTTATTGATTAGACGCCGGTAGAATAACTGAAGTGGGAAGCAACAACAAGATTTCAACGGACGAAAAGGATGTTGAGAAGAACAGGATAATGAAACAACAACGGGAAAACGAGAACAAAACACTCCTGAGGTACTACGGAAAACCCATCCGGGCTTCTAAAGGATCAATATCTACTGCTTAAGGAATAGATGATCTGCTTCCGGGGCTTACACGCCTCCGTTCTCAATCGTGAGTAGGCAACATGATAAATCATGTCACAACCACCTCCATTCCTATGGTCTAGTAGATATAACTATCCTAAAGAAACCAGGATTCGTGAAATCCTAACTTGAAAGTTTAGATGAGAAGGGAAAAACAACGTTGCACTTCCTTACCAGAAAAAGGGAGGGTGGGTGGGGAAAGAAATAAAATGGCAGAATTCCTACTCTCACGTTTCATTTTTCCTATATAGCTACAAAATAGTTTCTAGACTCAACTGCGACCAGTAAAAGGGATCCTACAGGCAGACATGCTCTGATACCATTTGTCGCACCCGGACTTCTAGGGAATACTCACAGTCCGTTAAACAGTAGATAAATGGCTTACGGGGCATACCGGCACCCGCATCTCAATATGAGCAGGCCAACACGTAGACGTGTGACAACCATTATCTTACTATTCATCGTCTGCGCAAACCAACCCATAGAAATCCAGATACTTCCATTGACGTACTTCAAAACATACACACATGGTACGTCCACGGCATTGGAACAAGTGATAGCGCAACAGATCTCTACGACACAAAAGATTGAAATAAGTTGCAAATAGCTCTCAATAGAGCAGAGATAGCAAATACAATCATCCAGAGGACACATGTCCCAACAATTCATCATTACATCACAGCGGAAGCATCCAAAGTGTCTGAGTACAGACAAGATCCAAACAGGCCTAAGAGGCCGGAAACAAAAAGACGGAGCCCATCCACGAAGTCTCGGATCCTGCCCGGGTCCGCTATCTACTCGTCAACAGTTTCGTCATACTCCACGTAGTAGCCACCATGGGGATCCTCGGAAACGTAGTCTGCGGAAACCACAACCCCAAAGGGGTCAGTACATAAACGTACTGGCAAGCAAGACTCACAATTCACCAAAGTGTAACCCGTCAACACCAAGCACAGATGCTTTGGGTTCAACGGAAGAAAGGGGATATAAAAGATGCTGCAACTGGCTGCTCGAACCAACTACGGAAACATACTACAACTTCCGGTTGACAGAAAGGGGATACGATAGCGTATCGTAACCAACAATAACTAACCACCAAAAAAACCCATCCTGGATCTCGCCCCTTATCCAAAGAAGCAATCCGAGGATAACTCACACAGTTGGATTAATGATGGTTCAAGTTATTGTGTCAATAAGACTATTACTAGTCAATTTATCATTAGTTAGGTGCAAGTTGTTCTGAGTACTTGTTAGCCAGTACTTTCACCAAGTAATCCATAACCGCGGAAAACACGGCTTCTCGAGAAGATTTATCCCTGCAGGGGTGCACCAATTTGGCCGTACACGTAAGAATAACCCGCCAGATGGGAAGGCCTTTCCCACCAAGCGGGTCACTCAACACAACTCAACTCTTCTTCGCATCAAGCCCAAAGAACCCCGTGCAGTTGAGCGCACGGCTAATCAAGCCCCACGAAGAAAAGGGGACCCTCATAGCACTCTAAGAACGTGTCTCCCTAAATGCCGACTACAAAAGTTCCACCCTGGCGCCAAGGGTTCGCACCTGCAATATGCATGCGGCAAATGGAAAACCCGAACTAAATGAGGCGATTTGGACGAGATGCGAATCGAATCAAATTGAGGGGGGCGCCCATACACGCTTCCCACATGCGGTTAGTGCGCTCATCATGGATCAGTAGACAAGACCCTTTTCCTAATTAGGGTCGACACTAGCAGGCCTCAAAACCACGCCGGGCCTCCTGCCGGTGCCTTATCAGCAAATTATTATTACCTCAAAATTAACAGGTTGTTGTTTAACATCGAGCCCCAGAACATAAATGATATAGTAACAGAAAGTAACGGGTAACAGACTCGAGCAAAACAACCCTAAGCATGCTAGTAAGACACGGGCAACAAGCAACGGGGTGATGGGAGTGGAGGTGAGGCAATATCAGGGTTAAGGGTAACATGTGATAGGTTCGTAACAGAAGCAACGATTCATAGGGCTAGCAGACATAGACAACGGAAAGTATCGGTATCCAATGTTGAAAGGAACACAGTGGTTCATGTGAGTGAATACTTGCCTGCAAACTCAGCAGCCTGGTACTGAGCTAGATCCTTAGAAGGGGGGTCGCAAGTATCGTCGGTCTCAACGTCGTCGTTTATCCGAGAAGAAGCAAACAAACAACGCAGAGAGACAAACAATCAATAACATGGCATAGTGCACAAACATGGGATGATGCATGACCATTTAGTTGATGCATAGAAATAAACTAGTTGACATGGTAACATAACATGATTAAATGGACCCACATGCAATTTGGATTGCATATGGAAAGCCCATGAATTATGGTTGAATTAATTGTTCTACAACTAATCATCATGTGTAAGTGAATTAGCATGATGCATGGATGAGGAAAACAGAAAGATAACAACAATAGAATCAAATTGAAATAAGGTTTAACAAGTTTGGGAATTTGTTTATTAAGTTTTGGAATTTTAGTGCCTTAAAGGTGTCACACAAGCATTTGTTGTTTTCACCAATTTTAGTTGTTCAAAATAGATAACAAAATTCATATTTGGAAAGAACACACAATTTTAGGTGGAATACATGTTTCACTTGTTGAAAAAGGATTTCAAATTAATTATTTATGAATTAAACAAGTTTAAGCAAGAATTAAATGAATTTAATTCAAACATGAACTTATTTGAATTTTATTTGTGCACAACATTAGATGAAGTTCATATTTGAAAAGTTTATACTTTTAGGGTTGGAAAACATATTTTATATGTCCCAAAAGAAATTAATTTGACCAAGTTATGAATTTAACAATTTTAAATGATTTAAACAAGGTTTAAATTATTTAACCAATTTTAATTATTCAAAACATGAAACAAAATTTATATTTGGAAAGGTGGTTTAATTTTGCGTGGAAAACATATTTCATTTGTTGAAATTGGATTTAAAATGAGCAAGTTATTATTTGGCAATTTAAATGCATTAATTAAGAAACAGTTGTTTTCAGCAATTTAAATTATTCAAAACAGCAAACAAAGTTGATATTTGGAAACTACATGAAGAATTGAATGGAAAACATATTTAGTTTGTGGAATTTGGAATTTTTATGCCCAAGTTATGAATTTTGCAAATTTAAGTGAATTGAACAAGAATTCAAATATTTCACCAATTTAAAATATTCAAAACAGTAAACAAATTTTATATTTGGGTAGACAATTCAATTTGGTACAGGATACATGTTTAAAAGGTTGAATTTGGAGTTGGAATGATTTATTTATGCAACATACAAGTTTAAGGTGTAATTCTGCCATTTTTCATTTACTAGGGACTTAGGAAAAAAAATTACAGGGGCCTAGAAGTTAACAGTAGGGACCTGGGTGTGATTATCAGTTTGTTTGGTTGTGAAGAAATAAAAAGAAAAATGGGGTTTAATCCCGTGGGGGGTGGGATTCGAACCCACCCCCTCTGCTGCGCGCGCAACAGCAGTAACCACTGCGGTGCTGGTTCGATTTGTGACAGGTAAGGGGGCATGGGGTGGTTAAGGTGCAGACTGTCGCGATTTAACTGAACTTTAAGGTTCAGTTACTGAACCTGGGCACGGACGGAGGGATCGCTGCCGGGAGAGGCCGTCGCGGCTGCTGCTGTGAGCGCGGGAGGGCGCCGCGGACGTGCGTGGTGAGTGTGGTGCTCGTGTGCGTGGGGTCGGAAGGGAGAGGGAGGAAGGGGATCGAGGGGAGCTCACCTCGAGGGAGAAGAGCAGAGGAGGCGCACGATGCAGCGGTCGTGGCCGGCGGCAAGGAGAGGATGGCGGCGGCGTCTCCGTGGCTCCCAGCCCGTGCTGTGGGGTGGAGAAGGTAGAGGGATCCACGGGGATTCCATTCCCGCCGTCAGGCAGCGAGGAGGAGGCCTCCCTCGGCGGCGATCGCCGGGGAGAAGGAGGGGGGTGGTTCGGTTTCAGGTACAGAGATTCAGAGAGGTGGAGCAGAGAAGAAAGAGAGAGGGAGAAGGGAGAGAATGGAGGCGGGGAGAGGGAGAGAGAAGGAGAGCTAGGGTTAGAGGGGAACCCTAGGATTTAGATATAGGAGGAGGGGGAGGTGCTGCACCGTTCCCTGCTCCTCTCTGTCACGTAGACATCTTGGATGCTCCTCCGTACAGAGGAAGAAGAAAGGTGGGGGGTTGAAGGGGTATTTGGGCCTGAGGGGAGATGGGCTGGGCCTGGCTGCCCCTCTCTCCCTGTGCTTTCTTTTTTATTTTTTCCTTTGTTCTTTTTTTTTTGCTGATTTGAAAAGGAAGAAAAGGCTAGGTTTGGATGTTAGAAAAATTTGATATGGTTCAAAATATGTAACAGCAACACTTGCCAAGTTTTGTTTTCCAAAAGTTCAAATTAAAAGTGCTGTTTGTAATTGATTCAAATTTGAATGAATTTTGAGATTAAGTGATTTATTAAAAACAAACATTTCAAATAGGTTGAACCCTCAATTTTATTTGCAACAAATTGCTTAGAATTGTTTGGTAAATTTCATTAATTCCAAAGGGGTTGCTGTTTGGAATTTAATTTGAATTTGAAAGCAATTGAATTAAGTGAACTATTAAAAGCCATCATTTTAAATAGTTTTGAACCTTATGGGTTGATGGAAACAATGATGGAAGTGTTTTGGTCATTTTCATAATTTTCAAAAGAGTTGCTGTTTTGGAAATTAATTGAATTTGAAAAGGGTTTGGTATTAAATGAATTTTTGATAGAAACAAATCAACAGTTTTGAAATCACCACTTTAATGGAAACAATTGATTGTTTTGATTTGAAATATCATTTTGGAAATTGTAACATCACAAGTATGAAACAAAAGGTTTGAAATTTGGTTTGAAATTCAAATAGAAAACAAAGGAAAACAAATGAAAACAGTTAGAAAACAAAGCAAAAACAGAGGAAAACAAATGGAAAACAAACAAAACAAATGCAATGAACATGATGTCATGATGCAAAACATAAAATAACAGAGAGCAAACATTCTAATGGCTATTTTTCATACTTGGGATGTTACATGTACTCGAATGGTGAAAAACTCCAAGGGTGTATGCCTTCCTAGGAAAAGCATTGCAACAACAACAGCGGGGCCAAGAGCGATCAGGGAAGTTGCACGACGACTCCGTCCTATGCAAAACAGCTACTTGCGCCGTTGGAGCACCTGGGCCGGAAGAACCTGGAGATTCCGACAATTCAAAGGATAAGAAAGCGGATCCAAGGAAAGATAAGAAAAATCCCGACAATAGGGATGAGGCGTCTAGAACTGGATCTCATCTCCCGAAAGGTGGACGCAAACCCCACGATCGGGAAGAAAAACATCGCAATGACGGCAAAGCAATGCCACCTCCGAGACACCCTACTGAAAAAGCCGGAAGACATGATGTACCTCACAGGCGTGAGAGATCTCGGACACCTCCCAAGGATAAAGAAAGGCACAGGAGTAGAACTCCGCCTCATCCAAAAGGGTGTGATCTTGAAAGAAATAGAAACGATCCCGGAAAAGCGCGTCCGTGCAACAATGGAAAAAAAGGAGTAGATCCCCTTCTGTCCATTCAGCCTGTAGGTATTCCGCACACATGGATATGGCGGAAAAGGATGATCTGTACTTTGGACCTAAGTGTTTCACTGATAGGATCCGAAGGATAACCCTGCATTCTGGCTTTGCCAAGGTCGGGCCAACGTACCAGAAATACACCGGCAGTACAAACCCGGATACCTGGCTCTCAGACTACTATACAGCCGTCCAGATTAACAATGGGACAGACTTGGAAGCTGTAAAGTTTCTTCCCCTAATGTTACTGGATGGAGCCAGAGATTGGATCAATGGGTTGCCATCAAGAACTGTCGACAACTAGGATGATATGGCTCGAGTATTCACTCAGCATTTCCGGGGAACTTACAAACGCCCGAACAGCATCAACCAGCTGAACCGTTGCACCCAGTTCGAGGACGAACCATACGTGGATTTCATCTCCAGATGGACTGCAATGAAGAATAGTTGTTCTGGAGTAACTGACGTACAAGCAATGCATGCTTTCGTCAATGGCCTAAAAACCGGACTAGTACCGTTCATGGTTGGTTCCAAACAGCACAAAGATCTCGGATCTACGCTTACAACCGCCAATGAGCACGCTGCAGCCGAAGACGACATCAGAGCAAGAGGAGGCAATATCGATACACTGATACTGGCCAAGAAAAATCCTCGCCCTGAGAAAAAAGGAACTTCAGATGCAACACCAAAACCCAAAGAGGTTAACATAGCCTTTGGAAGTGAAAAAGGGAACAGATGGAAAGGACGCAGTTCAGAACCAATCAACTACACTAAAGAAGAGTGGGAGAAGATTAAGTCGGAACCCTGCGTCCACCATTCGCAATTCGGGAAACCCACCCATACGAACGCACAATGCCGGCTGAATAAGCACATGAAAGGCAGTGCAGGATCCGGAAAAAAGGGGAAGAATTCCAAAAGGAAATTCTCTAAACAAAAGCCAGAAGCTGAGAAAGAAGACAGTGAATCGGACACTATCGAAAAAATCCAGGAACAACAGCGGAAAGGCGAACCCAAGTTTCCGAGAATTGATGGAGAGTGCGCCCTAACTTTCCTGGCAACTCCATCAGCAAAGGTGGCAAAAAGAACACTTCGAGAAATAAACGCGGTTGTTCCGGCAACCCCAAAATTCTTGAAGTATTCGAACACACCAATCACATGGGATCAGTCTGATCATCCCGGAAATATCCCTGAACCCGGCACACAAGCTCTTGTTGTAAGCCCTATTGTCCAGAACACTAGGCTAAAAAGAGTGCTGATGGACGGAGGATCCAGCATCAACATAATGTACCTGGATACGTTGAGACATCTGAAAATCTCCGAGACCCAGCTCAATTACAGCAACATACGCTTCCATGTTATTGTTCCTGGCAGGCAAGCACGATCCCTAGGAGAAATTTCCCTAGATGTCACCTTCGGAGAAAAAGATCATTTCCGTCAGGAAAAAGTATCCTTCGAGGTGGTGTCGTTCGAAAGCGTGTATCACGCGATACTCGGACGTCCAGCTTTCGCCAAATTTATGGCAAGATCATGTTATATCTATAACAAGCTGAAGATGCCAGGGCCAAAAGGAGGAGTAATCACCATATCGGGAGACTTCAAGTTGGCAAACAAGCTGGAAAAAGAAAACGCCCTTTGCGCCGAAAAAATCATAGCAAAGGAAGAGCTGAAGGAGCTGGCTAAGGAGGTATCGCCGACAGAAATGCCGGCAGGAAAAGAAACTCGGAAGCCAGCAGATGCTTCAAGGCATCCGAGAATACAAGACAGGTAATCCTAGATCCCAAAGATCCGACAAAATTTGTCGTAGTAGGAACTGGGATGACCGACAAATAGGAAGGCGAGCTTATCAAGTTCCTCTGTGAGAACTGGGATATTTTCACCTGGTGTCCGGCTGACATGCTAGGCGTACCCAGGGAACTTGCTGAGCATCAACTCAAGGTGATTCCAGGCTCTAAACCCGTCAAACAAGGTCTCCGTCGATTTGACGAAAGAAGACGGAAGGCTATTGGCAAGGAAATTATCCGGCTTTTAGCAGCAGATTTCATCCAGGAAGTAATACACACTGAATGGTCTGCAAATCCGGTACTAGTACCGAAGAAAGACATTACTGCTCTTAGAATGTGTATAGATTACACCGGTTTGAACAAACTGTGTCCCAAAGATAGGTTCGCGTTACCGCGAATCGATCAAATAATAGATGCCACCGCAGGCTCTAAGCTTTTATGCTTTTTGGATGCATATTCCGGGTATCACCAAATACGCATGAAAAAGGAAGATCAAATCAAGACTTCTTTTATAACCCCGTACGGGACGTATTATTACATAACCATGCCATTTGGCCTAAAGAACGCAGGTGCAACTTACCAGCGTTGCATGCAACGTTGTTTGCATAGTCAGATTGGCAAAAATGTCCACGTGTACGTAGACGATATTGCCGTCGTAAACAAGGAAAAAGGCACGCTCCTTGAAGATCTGCGAGAAACCTTCGAAAACTTGCGCACTTATAAGATGAAGTTAAATCCATCAAAGTGTGTATTCGGGGTTCCTTCAGGAAAACTTCTGGGTTTCATCGTTTCTCACAGAGGAATAGAAGTCAACCCGGAAAAGATCAAAGCAATCTTGAACATATCCAAACCCACGTGTGTGAAAGATGTCCAAAGATTGACGGGTTCCGCCGCTGCCGTCAGCAAATTTATTAGTCGGCTGGGGGATAAAGCCTTACCACTCTACAAGTTGCTGAAAAAATCCGACAAATTCGGGTGGACAGAAGAGGCCGATGCAGCATTAACCCAGTTAAAGAAAACTTTGATGAAAGCTCCGATTTTGGCATCCCCAAAAGACGAATAACCTATGTTATTGTACCTCACGGATACAAACAGGGTTATTAGTGCAGTAATTGTTGTGGAACGGAAGAAAGACGAACAAAGCATACCAGACCAGCATCAGGTATATTACATAAGTGAAGTTTTCTCCGAGTCCAAGCAAAGGTACCCACACTACCAAAAACTGGCATATGGCGTATTTTTCGCATCTAGAAAGTTGCGCCATTACTTCCAAGGACATTCCATAACAGTGGTATGTAAAGCACAACTAGGGGATATAATAAACAATGCGGAGGCAACTGGCCGAGTAGCCAAATGGGGTATCGAGCTAGCAGCCTTCGACATTAAGTATCAGCCAAGGACGGCAATAAAATCCCAGGTTCTAGCAGATTTTGTCGCCGACTGGACAGAAGCAATGGAGAAAACACCAATGCCGGAGTCCGAGTACTGGATCATGCATTTTGACGGATCCAAGATGAAGGAGGGCGCTGGAGCTGGTGTAGTCTTAAAATCCCCTAAAGGAGACACAATGGAGTATGTATTACAAATACACTTCAACGCCAGCAATAACGTGGCAGAATACGAAGCTCTGCTTCATGGCTTGCATATTGCAAAAGAAATAGGTGTCAAGCGCATCTGGTGCTACGGCGACTCAGATTTGGTACAGCACCAGCTTAACCAAACCTGGGATGCAAAAAGCCCTATCATGGCCGAATACCGGAGAACGGTGGATGAGTTCGCCATTTGTTTTTTCGGATTCGAAGTACTCCATGTCAAAAGGGAGGAAAATTGGAACGCGGATGCGTTAGCCCGCATGGGGTCAGAGAGGGTAAAAACCCTACCACCAGGTGTATTCGTCCAACATTTGTACGAGCCATCCATAAAAGGTGGAGATGTTGATTATCCTCTGGCTTCCGAGACAATTGAAGTTATGCTCGTTAACCCGGACTGGACAATTCCATATTTAAACTTCTTAGTCAACCAGAAGTATCCGAAAGGAGCAGACGAAGTCTTGCAAAGACAAATCCAGCGTCGATGCAAAGGATATGTGGTAATTGACAATTGCCTGTACAAACGCAGTACTTCCGGAATTTTTCTGCGGTGTATTTCACCAGAAGAAGGACGAGAAATCCTGCAAGAAATCCATGCTGGAGATTGCGGACATCATGCTCAATCAAAAAGCATAGTTAAAAAAGCATTTCGTGCCGGTTTTTCTGGCTAACAGCCAAGACAGATGCTGAGCACATAGTGAACACATGTGCAGGGTGTCAGTATTACGCCAAGCAGACTAATATGCCGGCCCAATCACTCAAAAATATCCCAATTACATGGCCATTTGCGGTGTTGGGGCTAGATATGATGGGACCGTTCAAAACTGCGCGAGGCGGACTTACACATCTACTTGTAGCTGTGACAAATATACCAAGTGGGTGGAGGCTAAACCCATCAAAAAGCTTGACGGTGTAACTGCCAGAAATTTCATCATTGACATAGTCATGAGATACGGCGTTCCACACAGTATAATAACCGACAACGGGACAAATTTTTCCATTGGAGAGTTGGAAAAATATTGCCGACAAACGGGAATTCGCCTAGATCTTGCATCTGTGGCACACCCGCAATCCAATGGACAGGTTGAGAGAATGAATAGCTCAATCCTGCAAGGAATACGCCCAAGACTCGAATCTCCTCTTCATAGAGCAGCTGGAGCATGGGTAGAAGAGCTACCTTCTGTGCTTTGGAGTATTCGAACGACGCCAAACAGGTCAACTGGGCAAACCCCGTTTTTCCTAGTTTATGGTGCGGAAGCTATCCTTCCAACGGACATGATCCATGATAGCCCAAGAGTGCGGGATTTCGACGACTCAGATGCCGAAGAAGCACGACAGGATGCCGTCGATCTCTTAGAAGAAGAACGAGAGCTCTTGCTTCAAAGCTCCGCCATTTACCAGCAAGGTTTACGACGTTACCATAGTCGGAAAATCAGGCATCGTTCTTTTAAAGAAGGTGACTTAGTGCTGAGATTGGTGCAGCAAAGAAAGCACAAGTTGGCCCCAGTATGGGAAGGACCATTTGTAATCAGCAAAGCTATGAAAAATGGGTCATATTATCTTGTAGATATTCGGGACACGGAAGACGATCCCGAGAAGCCGAATCGCAAAAGAAAGAGAAAGATAGATGATGAACTAGGAGAGACAAAGAGGCCTTGGAGCATCCAGCAGTTACGTCCCTTCTATACTTAGTTCAATTTCTATGTAAACATGTTTTGAGATCATGAAATAAAGTTGTCGGAATTCTTATATCCATGTTTTTACAAGTTTATTATAGTACAAAACATGATTCCACCTTATCTATTTCCCAATGATCTTACAAAATACTCAATGTTAACCCGAATTGTGCCTGCGTGCTCGGTGTTTAAAAATTGAATGATTTTCAGCCTACTAACGGCTAAAGGAAACTCGGATTGTGCCTACGTGCCCAAGTTTCATTCAAAAAATTCCTTACTTTTCTCTAAGTATTATCTGATTGTTTATGTGTTGGGTCACTGGAGCTAGTTAGTAAAAATGCCTTTAGTATGATCCATGTTTCTGAGTTTGAACTGATTGGGTTTACCCAGTAATTCGGCATGATGATTCATAGTACTATTGAGCCATTTCAAACACTAAGGACAGTTAAACCACACAAGCCAGAGAACTTAGAAGACAAAGGAATATTAAAACCCGGAAACCTTGCAAAGAATTTCATAATTAAAACTGCAAAAGGCGGAGTTCTTGTTTATAAAAAAGGAATAGAAGCATTACAATATAAATTACATTGTAATAGTGCAGTAATGCTCCTATTGTCTACTTCCACCATCCAGGATCAGGATAGCCCTTCAAGCATCCGAGTCTTCTTCGTTGCTGTCATTCTCGGGGGCTTCGGGGATCTCCTCTTCCGGATAGGTGATGGAGATGTTCACCATGGAGGCGATCTTGGTGGAATGACCTTTGATTTCATCAAAGATAGTGGTCCGCTGGGTTTCCGTATATCCTTGAGGGATACCGGACGCCACGCGCCAAGACTTGGCACCAGGGTAATGCATACGCATAAGGCCAAGTGCCATGCGTGCACCACCCCGTGCTGCGGAGCGTAAGGTGGACTCCCTAGACTCCGCCACCTCCAGGATAGCACCCGGAAGTTTATAAACTTCCGAGAATTCTATGGTACTTGTAGGGAGGAACTTGCTGATCAGTTGCATCCCAGCATCTCTGATCGCATTCCATACCTTTCCAAAGGCTCGGGTTTTTTCAATACGAGTAAGACCTGGATAATTGCCTGTTTTTCGGAACAAGCGTCCAAAAAGGTTAGGCGACAAAACAGAGAAAGAAAGCCAGACATGGATGAATCGGTAAATAAATAAAACTTACCGAGAACCTTGTCAATTTCGGAACCTTCCTCTAGGCGAAGGAATAAGATACTTTCCAAGTCCTGGATAGTGGACTTATCTTTTTCCGCCTGATCAGAAGCCTTGGATTGAGCAATTCCAAGGGCCAGATTACTGGCTTCCAGATCTTGTTGAACCTTCATAAGCTCCTTATGAAGGTCCAAATTCTCCTCGTGGAGATGTTCGGCATTGCCGGCATCTTCAGCTACTTCCTTGTCCTTAGCCAAAGCAGCTGGAAAGCAAGGGAAAAATTCCGAGTTTAGAAAAATCTCGAGAAAGTACTTATTGATAATCCGGATAAAACAGAATAAAGCATACCTGTTGTTTCCGATAGCTGTAGCTGAGATGATGCCAGCTCATTATCCTTAAACTCAATAATAGATTGAAGGGTTTTCACCTCTTCATTCTTGACGTTAAGTTTATTAAAAAATTCCAAGTTTATTACATCAGCGGTATGCTAAAAAACAAAAATGAAAGCCAAAACGCTTAAGTTAGATCAAGCGTAATAAGAAGCATCAAGGGGAAAGTATACTTTCAACTTATTGCTTGGGGGCTAGAGATATTACCTGGCTCATTTCCCGCAAGTTTGACAAAGTCTCGTTGAATTCTTTTGCGTATTCAGAAAAAAGAATTCCAACGTGATGAAGGCCATCTTGTATGACCTGACGAGGTGAAAATACGAAATCATTTCGGATAATTAGCCCGCCCTGTGGCCAAGGACGGATTAGAGGAGCAGGAGCGAAGAATTTCCTAGCTTCTGGACGGATATATCCGAGTTCATCAAATGGTTCTTCCTTTATCCGGATATTCCTGTCTAAATTGGGAATAGGCTCGTCTTCCCCAGATGCCCGAGGATTTCTACTCATCTGTGTTTCCGCCCTTTCCCTCGCACCCATGGTAGGTGCACTAGGCTGGCTGGATTGCTGAAATTGATTATCCGGGTTCGTGGTTTTATACCCCTTGATAGACATAGCTAAGGGAGGAGAAACTGCAGCAGAAGAAGGTTCCCTTTTGATAGCAGCAGCTTTATGTTTCTTCAGTTTCTTTGTTTTCAAAGGAGTTGGAGCAAGGCTGAAAAGGGAACATCCGAGAAATAAATATCTCGAAGAACTGAAGAGGAGTGACGATTAAAAAAGTTCCAGCAGAATACCTGGATGTGGCAACGGGAATTCCGTCAATAGTTATCGTTTCCTCAAAAGTCACTTGCCTTTTGCGTTTCCGGCCGCCATAGAAGCTGGCATGTAATTCGTCAAGCTTGGCGTCGGAAGCAAGATCAGCTCCCTCAAGTTCGTCAAACTAGGGAAGTAGCAACGATGCGTTTAAAGTCAGAAAAAGAGGTTAATCCGAGAGGAACCCGAAAGCAAGGAAAGTACAAATACCTTAGGGGCTGGATTTTCCTCGTGATATATTGCCAGACTTTCTGCGTATTGATCGCAGGTGGCGACCAGTTGGTTGAATCGCTTCATGAAATCCTTTTTGGTATAAGATTTATCCGTCCCCCTCATGCTATCTTCTGGCCCTTTATATTCACAAAGGAGCCGGGAACGAAAGGAAAGAGGTTGAATACGGCGTCCAAACCAACATAAGACAGTATCCTTTCCAGTTAAGGGAGGTTGAGAGGAAGTAAGCTTGGCAATACGCCTTTTTATCTTCATCAGATCTTCCGGCAAAGTTTGCACTGCTTCAACTGTCCAACTCTCTTGAGAAGTGGCGGCGGAATTAACGAATGGAGGAACCCCGCTTTCCTTACCAGGAAATGGGATGTCCTGATGATAAAAGAAGGAACCTATCCAAGATTTGACGGGTTCCGATGTTTTTATCTTCGGATACCAATCTTCCCTAAGCCTCCGAAGAGTGAAAGAAATAGTTCCGCAGATGGGAGAAATACCTTCTGTGAGGTTATGCTTCACTTCAAAGCAATATCGCCAAAAATCTAGACTAGGTGCTATTCCTAAATACCCTTCAAAAAGGGCTTGGAAACTAGCTAGATAGAGAATGGAGTTTGGAGAGATGTTATGTGGCTGAACGCCGTAATAGTTAAGGACATCCAAGAAAAAGGCGGAAGGCGGTAAACCCATACCTCTCGCGATGTGAGAGGTAAGGAGGACGCGTTCCCCGTCTTTTGGTATGGGCTCGAGCTCACCTTCCGAGTTCCGCCATTTGCCTTTGGCTATTAGCTCTTCCCTTTCCATTTGTGGAAGAAGGAAAGGAGGAATATTGCTCGGACTCCAGTTGCCGACTAGTTCCATCTCCTCGTCAGCTCCGGCGGCGGCGAGTTCGTCGCCAACGAGCGTGATCTTCTCCTCCGCCTTCTCGGGAGCGAACGGCGGAGAGGGCGCGGAGCTCGAACCCGCAAGATCCACGGTGGCGGAAGGATCTCCTCCGTCCGCCGCGGCATCCGCGGTCTTCACCGGCTCGCCGCCGGCGTGCGTTGGGGAATCCAACATAGGATCCATCGTGTTGATGATATCCTCGATGTCTTGCGTGACGTTGCGGGCGGGCGAAGACGACGGAGATGTCATCAGGTGGTGGCGCTGGCTCGCCTCCGGTGAGGTTTTGGGCGCGGTGTGCGTTCGGAAATCTCTCTCTGCTGGAAGCTAGGGCGCTGTAATGGCGTTCGAAGTGGGTGCGGAAGGTTTTCCGGGAGGACGAAGAAGGCTATTTATAGCCGAAAATCCGTCACGATACGTGCTAACGGCTCTTTTGACCGTTGGATGATCAACGCATGTCACTCGCCGGAAAATCCGGGAAATGAATCGACAGGGTGATTATGGCTATCTCCTCGTTTCCCGCGAGAATCTGTCAGAGATACGTTTCTGGGTTCCCCGCTTGAAACCCAAACGTCCCTTACGTCAGCATGATTAAAGCGCTGACGTAGGAGGTTCCTTCTCTGCGAAGGATCGTGTGAGAAAAGCCAGAATTTCAGAATTCAGAGTTTTACGTTATCATCACTTTTTGAAGAAGAATAAGAAGAATCAAGACTGCTGGCCAATATTTCTCGGACAATATGCATTTGGCGAAAGACGACGAATCAGAGTTTTAATCCTGCTTGGGGGCTACTGTCGGATATATACTGAATAGGGGTATATCAGATAGTAGTCAAAAGTGCCGGATTACCAGGGTGGCCCAAGTGGTAGTGGGCTATGGTCCATTGGGCGGCCCAGTAAGCTGACGTGCAGAAACCGGATTCTAGAAGGACCCGGATCACGGCCCACGTGATCTGGCTTGGAGGAGAACACGGATTCCTTACTTTCCAAGTTAATAGCTACCGTAGTCTTCTAGGTTTCCTACTCTGTATGCCCTAACCCGGCTATTATATAAAGCCGGACGGGAGATAAGATAGATAGTGAAGAAGCTATAGGCTAACTCGCCGGGAAGTTGACCCTCAGCGATTAGCTAAACCGAACCTCACATTGTAATTGTGTACACATGCTTTAGTCCTGATTAGTGAGATTGCAGGAGTAGGAACGCCGTATTATTACGACGTACCGAACCTGGGTAAATCATGTGTCTTTGTCTTCAACGCGATCCCGTTCCCCCACGTCTCTACCCGTAGTCTCATGGCACCCTCATCTATGAAAACTACTACGATGTCTCGACAAGCGTCATATGGAGGTGTGAGCTTGTTTACGTCCAGCTTCTCGGCAATCAGGCTGGCCGAGTGACGAATCTGAGTATTGATGACTTTGAGGTCCTTTGCTGTGAACCTCGAACCATCAGTATTAAACTCAGGAAATCCATTCACAAGCGTGGCCGGCTCAATCTATGGATAGTAGGCTTTGGCTAACGCAAGACCGCATATCACTCCAACTCGGCACGTCGAGCGTTTCCAGATATCAATCCACCCAGGGATTGTCGAGTAGGCTTCAAGCATCTGGGTGATACCGCCATAAGTGCCGGTCCACTTCACAGCCTCAAGGGTCCACTTTGTCCCCGCTGAGAATTGCCGGATGACGGTCTTGAGTATCTTCAATTTCTTAAGATCATCATGTTCTCCAACAACTTCACCCGGACCTGCAGTTCAAAAAGAAAAGCAAGGTGGTGAGACTCGGATTAAAAGACCCTATAAAATAAAAAATCTGAGTGATAATCAGGAGTATAGATGTGCTTTACCAACGATGGACTTATAAGTATCGGCAATAAAAGTGGAGAGCTTGTTCAAATACTCCTCAGCGTGATGGAGTTTCTTCTTGTACTTTTTGCACTGCTTAGATAGCTCTTTCACCTCGGCTTCCAAGTCTTCACGAAGTTTGGTCTCAGCCTGCAGGAGTTCGTTGGTTTTTGCCAACATCTCGTCCGTCCGGGTCACATAAGCCTGAAAAAAGACAAAGAAACATCAGTCGGGAATAGGATAAAGTTGCATGAGAAAGATTACATAGCTACAAAAGTACCGAATAAACTGTTGACAGTTCACCCGGAACTTGGGGACTAGGATGAGTACGTAAGTAGTATTAGTTAAGCTAACCTGATGCTTAGCCGCCAGAGACTCGATAATCCCGGTTTCAGTGGATTTCAGGGAGTGGTACTCCTTTAATATCTTTTCAAATTCAAGGCCTCTGCGTTGGAAGAGTTGGGGTTCTAATTACCCGGTGGTGGGGTCGCCTCCTGTTTGAGCGGGTCGACTCTGGTCGCCTGGGTATCAGGAGCAGGAGCTGCCCTCTGCGTCCCAATATACTCGACGTCGGGATCAGCCGGCTGATGCGTGGGCGGAGGAGACTCGGTCCTGGGAATGGCCATGTCTTCCGGCTCTTGCTCTTCAACAAATGGGGGCTTAATGGCGCTCTCCGGGTCTTCCATTTCCGGGTTATCAACATGGGTTTCTTCTTGGTCACTAAGTGTGACCTTGGCTCTGAGGAAAGAAAAGCAAAAAGTTAGTAAGCAATAGAGGGAAAATGCGGAAATTAAAAGATATTGGTGAATAAGGCATGCGAATTACCCGGTATTTACGAAAAAGTCGATTGGAAGATCGTTACTAGACCCGGAAGACACTGATAAAGAATCGGAAAGTGAGACTCGGAGCTGTCCGGCTAACGGATGATTTGGAGATGGATATTTTCGAGGAATGTGGGCAGAATGAGTTGAAGGAGTACCGGCTCGGCGAGCAGGCGACATAGGGATCCCGGGGTTGAGGGGATCGTCACCCGGAGAAGTCTGGGTTGCCCGTCGCTTGGCTGGATTTGTGTCCTTCAGAGATGATATAGTGGTTAGATACCTGTTAAGTTTGCACATACCGGCATAGGAGTACGGCTCTGAGGTCATGGAGGAGTACGACACCTTGAAAGTAACACCCCTGGGTTTCCTCTTCTGCCCAATCTCAACCTCCGGCTCTGCCTCGCTCTCCTCCGATTGAGAGCCGTCCTTATCAGCCAGTGCTGGTGATGGTGGTGCATTGTCGAAAGGAGGAGAATTTTGGTCTAATAGATTAACAAAGTATCTATTGAGTAGTGACTCGGAATTACCTTACTCGCTATCACTCGGTTCTTCTTCTTCCGAGTTTTCGGAAGGAGGCGGGTTAACAATCTTCCAGAACGCGTCGTTTTCCTGGGTAAAAGGTAGCCAAGTTAAATGATAACTAGATGATGCCCCGCGCGTTGCTGCGGGATGTTTGGTTAGGAAAATGATATAGACTTGAGAGTTGAGGAAAAATTGTAAAACTATGCATATTTTTATGCAACAACAATAATATATTTCTATAAAACATCTTGTGGACTAAAAAAAAAATATTAACATAAATTGTACTGTATAAATGATTGTACCAACAAATATTTAAACATCATGAAAGCAAACCACTAAATAAAGCACATATGTTTCTTTCATAGTTAAAATTTATTAGAGTGACATGTGAAGTGATTCTGTCCCCTCGAAAAATAAAAACTATCTCATTTAGAAAGTATTTCTTACCTAATTAAAAATACACTTGTATTGCTTGAACGTACGTTTTGAATGGATTCCATAATAAAAAAAATGTAGCACGAAGCGCCTTTTCATGTCATTAACATGAACATAAGATGGTTGAGCCAAATAATACACGGAAAACAGGTCCATTGATATTTCCATTTGTATTTGGTGGATTGGTAAATCGATTGTATAGTACTGCGGCTGCGGAAACTCCCCTTATTGGTCTTCTGGACACCGAAAGCTGAAGTAAGTACGTGTTATACACTTAAAGAGTTTGGTTGATATACTAATATGTAAGGATTACAATTTTGAGAGATCTTGCCTATTCGAATTTCTGAACATCTGTAGGTATATGAGAAGGTTAGAATATGCAAAGCCATTGGAAATCCATGACTCGTTGTTATGTCTTGTTTCTTCAAGAGTTAACCAGAATTGTGGAAACATATCACTTCCGCCTATAGGAAGTTTTCCTTCAATATTTTCGGTGAAAATCAAAATTAAGCATAGAACCGTATGAACTATAAACATGCAAAAATCAAGCACACCTAAAAAATAACCTCTGTACTTGAAAATGCAGCAAGGGAAGGCACGAAGACGATGCATAGAACATGTAGGAACCCTCCATGTGCGATGGAGTATAATCCTCAAAGGTACTTTTTTTTTTATAAAGGGAAGTATATTAATATCGCGGAGATACAAATTACACCCGGCCTCTGCAACAACGCAATGGATGCACACAGCCGAAAGACAATAAAAAGAAGAAATAAAAAAGAAAAGTCCCGCTACAGAGTTTCAGTCCTTGCAGCAGCCGCACAACCACCACCTAAACAACACCTGAAGTCCGGTTCTTCAAAAACAACGTCTTCAAGAAGAACGATGCCAGGCACAACCAACTAAGGTCAGACCTTAGGTTTTCACCCTGAAGATAATCCTCGCTCTCAAAACAATGTCTTCAACAAGACCAGTGCCAGGCACAACCAATTAAGGCCAGACCGTAGGTTTTCACCCTGAAAGTTAGGACTTTGGACTTCACGTATGTTGTCGCCCCCTCGAACATACCGCTGCTCCAAATCATGAAACACCAAGCCAGTTCCCCATCGATGCGAAGACTCCAAGTGCCATTGTTATTCCTCCAATCTCAGCTTGCATGACATTCTCCCTCTGACTTCACCATGGATTTTCCTAAGATGGCAACAGAGCAGAGCTTCGCGCTCGTTTTCCGGCACGACCGGAACCCACCCCGAACCAGTAATCTCCGGGCATTAACGTCCATGGAGATCACCGGCGAGCCTTCCGGAACCCATCATTGTGGCCAGATCAAAGAGGTCAGACGTCAAGCAATTCTTCGTCTTGGCGCGAGAAGAACCCTAGGACAACCGCCTTTATTCATCAGCCTCGCATGCTCCGTCGCTGCGAAGCCATTCCCGACGGGATCGACGGGGGTAGACCAATTGTTGACACAACCGGTCCTAGTTGAGCCTCGCTGTCCAGATCTGAGCCCAAGCCCAGAACGACCTAGAGGCCCACCCGGCCCCACTGAAGCCTCCATGGGCCTAGGCCCGGATCATCCTCTAGGAGCCTCCCCGACTGCCGCCGCCGGTCCCATCCGCCGCCGCCTCCCGCCGAGCAGGCTGCGCAGCCAACGAGACCAGCGAAGGGGCCACCGCCGCCAAACGCCACTGCCCCACGCATCCGAACCGCCGCCGCCGTCCCGCTCCCAGGGCCACGGCCGGAGCGCCCGCCGCCCCCACCAACCTTAGGCCGGCAGGGTGCCGCCACCGCCGCCGGCGCCAGCGACGGCAGCGGCCTTGGGGCCTCGAACGGGCGGCGCTCGGGGAGGGATTGGAGGCTCCGGAACCGCCCAAGGGGAGGCGGCCCGGGAGCGATCTCAGATCCGTTTCCTTTAAATCAAATCTATGGACATGTTAGGAAAAATCCAAATCTAATGAAGGAAATCCCAAAAAATTATGTGCAAGATGTGCACCGAAGCAGCAGTATAGCTGACGACAATACAGCTAGTTATGACGTTCCAAATTTCCAAGGAACTTCCGGACGTGCATCTATACCAGGGGCTATGGAAGGCGCCTTCAGATCTCGCGTGTTCAACGACAGTCAGCCAATCAATCCAACACAATTCCTTCCGGGTCGCTGATGCCCCCGCTGCCCTGCTCCTGGCTATGCGGACGGCCGGACGGTAATATAGTGACCAGTGCCTGATTACTCGTATGCCTACAACATTTTCGCGGCAATTATTTCTCGAGGAGATAATGGGGAAGCGGAAGAGAATCCGCCACCGCGGAGATCATGGGGAGAGCAAGCGCCAATAGTCGGTAGATGCACAGAACAATGGAGATTGGAGAAGATAAACGACGGTGGGTTCTTTGTTGCGATTTGTGATCACCTGCGGTAATGGGCTGGAGCAGTGGGCTGTTGCGTCTGGGCTGAAATATTCTCTTGCGTGTGGACCGGTCGGTAGTCAGGAAAGTGCGTCGCTTGTGGGACAGAACGAAGAAAATTTCGTCGGGTTGTCTGCTCAGGTGGACGTCCTGTATGTTAAGCTGGTGGGTTGGCATGGAACAATAAGTGAGTTGCTGATATGGACACCCTGCATGTTAAAAGAAATAGAGTTAGTGGGTTGCTCCCATTTAGATATTGTAGATAATAGTGCATTTCAAGTAATAGTCGGAACAGAAGGTGATAGCCGGTTCTTACTGGAGGGGCCGGGTTTGTACGAGTGAAAGGGCCGAGTCCGGAGACGCTCTTGATAACGTCAACTTTCTCGGCCAGGAAGTTCTTCATAGTCCGGTTGATATCTGCGGCCGGGTATGACTTCTCCGAGTATCGGAGAGAGTCGGTTAAGTGACCGAAATATTCGTAGATAAGTTTGGGCCGGATGCTGTTTGGCTGAATCCTACAGCCACTAGTGGAAACAACCCCTCTCGTCCAGGGGGCCGGGGGGCAGCTGTCCCGGTTGCAACCAAATCCGGGACAAATGCCCTGCATTGGTCCCGGTTCGTGCGCCCGGGGCAACAGGAATCGCCTGGGCGCATTGGTCCCGGTTCGTGGGGGGCATATCGGTCCCGGCTCGTGCCACGGACCGGGACCAATGCCTAGCCACAGGCCACGTGGCACGCGCATGACCTGTTGTCCCGGTTCAGTCCACGAACCGGGACCAATGCCCCCTTCCCCTATATATACTGCCCCAGCCCCCCCTCCTTCCATCTTTTTTTTTGCTTGGAGGTGTGAGAGAGTGTGGTGTTAGTGTGTTTTTTTTTACTATGCACACGAGGTGTTCGACGAAATTCCCGAGACGCACACAAGCTCACTGAAAATGGTATCTTCGACCGAGGTTAACAAATTATCTTTTTCATCTGTAACTGATACATAAAAAAGTATTATTTGTCGATGTACTGTGGTCATCTCTGTATTAATATGTATTTTGATAAACTTAATTATATGATGCAGATGGATGCACGGCAGCGATGGATGTACGGTGACCGACGCACCTCCGAGTATATGGCAGGCCTGAATGCATTTCTTGCTGTAGCTCAGGCGAACAAAAATAATGGCTTCATGTGTTGCCCATGTGTTGATTGTCGGAACGTCAGAGAACATTCTTCCGAAAGAATCCTTCACGGCCATCTACTTCGGAGAGGTTTCATGCCCAGCTATAATTGCTGGACCAAGCATGGAGAAAGAGGGGTTGTGATGGAAGACGATGAAGAAGAAGAAGAAGATCCTTTGTTCCCTGAATATGACGATACTGCAATGGAAGAGAATGCAGAAGAAGGAGGTGATCAAGAACAGGCATCAGAAGAGCCCGATGATGATCTTGGCCGAGTTATTGCTGATGCAAGGGAAGACTGTGAAAATAAATTGGAGAGGTTGAAGCTGGACAACATGTTACAGGATCACAAAAAATTGTTATACCCAAATTGCGAAGATGGTAGCACAAAGCTCGGTACCACACTGGAGTTGCTGAAATGGAAGGCACAAAACGGTGTGACTGACAAGGCATTTGAGAGTTTACTTCAACTAATGAAGCCAAAACTTCCAAAGGATAATGAATTGCCTGAGAGTACGTACGAAGCAAAGAAAGCTCTCTGCCCTCTAGGATTAGATGTGCAGAAGATACATGCATGCATTAATGACTGCATTCTCTTCCGCGGTGAGAAGTACGAGAATTTGGATGAATGTCCGATATGCACTGCACTGCGGTATAAGATCAGAGCAGATGATCCTGGTGATGTTGACGGCGAGCCCCCCCGTAAGAGGGTTCCTGCTAAGGTGATGTGGTATGCTCCTATAATACCACGGCTGAAACGTCTGTTTAGAAACAAAGAGCATGCTAGGTTGTTGTGATGGCACAAAGAAGACCGTAAGAAAGATGGAAAGTTGAGGCACCCCGCCGATGGATCGCAGTGGAGAAAGATCGAGAGAGACTTTCCAGACTTTGCAGGAGAGGCGAGAAACTTATGGTTTGGTCTAAGTACAGATGGCTTTAATCCTTTTGGGGAGCAGAGCTCCAGTCATAGCACTTGGCCTGTAACTCTATGTATGTACAACCTTCCTCCTTGGTTGTGCATGAAGCGCAAGTTCATTATGATGCCAGTTCTCATCCAAGGCCCGAGGCAACCTGGCAATGACATTGATGTGTATCTAAGGCCATTAGTGGAAGAACTCTTAGAACTGTGGGGCAAACCAGGTGTACGTGTGTGGGATGAGAACGAACAAAAGCCATTTGACCTACGGGCGTTGCTTTTCGTGACCATCAATGATTGGCCAGCTCTTAGTAACATTTCCGGTCATACAAACAAGGGATACAATGCATGCACACACTGTTTAGATAAGACTGACAGTGTTTTTTTGGATAAATGTAAAAAGGTTGTATACCTGGGGCATCGTAGATTTCTTCCGATCAAGCATCCCTTAAGGGAAAAAGAAGGGAAGCATTTCAGAGGTGAGGCAGATAACCGAAAGAAGCCCGAGCTCCGTAGTGGTAATGATATATTCGATATGGTCAAGGACCTAGAAGTAATCTTTGGTAAGGCTGCTGGCAGCCAACCAGTTCCGTACGGCCCTGATAAGCGGGCACCCATGTGGAAGAAGAAATCTATATTTTGGGAGCTACCCTATTGGAAAGTTTTAGATGTCCGGTCTTCGATCGACGTGATGCACGTGACAAAGAATCTATGTGTCAATCTGCTATGCTTCCTGGGCGTGTATGGGAAGTCAAAAGATACGCCTGAAGCACGGGAGGACCAGCAACGTATGAAAGACCCAAGCAACAAGCACACAGATACAGGGCGCCATTCCTTAAGCAGCTACGCTCTTACTAAAGCAGAGAAGGAAATACTCTTTGAAGTCCTTTACAGTATCAAGGTTCCGTCTGGCTTCTCGTCGAATATAAAGGGGATAATAAACATGGCAGAGAAAAAATTCCAAAACCTGAAGTCTCATGACTGCCACGTGATTATGACGCAATTGCTTCCGATTGCATTGAGGGGGCTTCTACCGGAAAATGTTCGAGTACCCATTGTGAAGCTATGTGCATTCATGAACGCAATATCTCAGAAGGTAATCGATCCAGAAATTCTGACAAGATTACAGAGGGATGTGGTCCAGTGTCTTGTTAGTTTTGAGTTGGTGTTCCCACCATCCTTCTTCAACATTATGACTCATCTCCTTGTTCACCTATGTGAAGAGATTCATATTCTCGGTCCGGTATTTCTACACAATATGTTCCCCTTTGAGAGGTTCATGGGAGTCTTGAAGAAATATGTTCATAACCGTGCTAGGCCAGAAGGAAGCATCTCGAAGGGCTATGGAACAGAGGAGGTCATTGGGTTCTGTGTTGACTTTATTCCTGACCTTAAGACAATTGGTGTTCCTGAATCGCGGCATGAGGGGAGACTGAGGGGAAAAGGAACGCTGGGAAAGAAAACAATGATACCTAGGGACGGGCATTCTTTGACCAAAGCACACTACACAGTTCTACAAAATTCTATGTTCATGGCTACGTATGTCGAGGAACACAAGAATATTGTACGGTCTGCAAACCCGGGGAAGGATGACTCATGGATTAAACGCGAACACATGGAGACTTTCGGAAGTTGGTTGCAAACACGTCTTATAAATGACACCACTGTTGAAGATCAGCTATACATGTTGGCAGGGTCACCATCTTCGACTATTGGGAGTTTTCAAGGGTACGAGATAAATGGGAATACATTTTACACGAACTCCCAAGATAAGAAGAGCACCAACCAAAACAGTGGTGTCCGCTTTGATACAACAAACGAGAATGGAAAAACTGACACATACTATGGTTACATAGAGGAGATATGGGAACTTGACTATGGACCTTCTTTTAAGGTCCCTTTGTTCAAGTGCAAATGGGTCAACCTGAATGGAGAAGGGGTAAAGGTAGACCCGCTTTATGGAATGACAACAGTGGATCTCAACTGTATTGGTTACAATGACGAACCATTCGTTCTAGCCAATGATGTGGCTCAGGTCTTCTATGTGAAGGACATGTCTTCCAGACCGAAGAAAAGAAAAAATAAGGGAACAATTTCATCATACGATGAGCCGAAGCGTCACATAGTTCTCTCAGGGAAAAGAAACATCGTGGGAATCGAGGACACGACAGACATGTCAGAAGATTATAATAAGTTTGTTGAAATTCCACCCTTCACAGTGAAAGCTGACCCCACCATCCCGTTAAATAATGAAGATGCTCCATGGTTACGGCCGAAGCGATCATAAGCAAGGGACACGAAGAAAATTCAGAAGACTAGATAGGGATGTTGTTGGTGATGTGTAATAATAAACGTGGAATACATGATCATAGTTCTTATAACGTAGTATGAACGAGATTTTGTTAGCCAAAATGATATTTATACATATTATGTGATTATGAATGGAGTAGGTGCAAGTTTGACCAATAATTTGTATTGATCGGTAAAAAGCTGACAAGCATTGAGTGCTTGACAACTATGACCAGTCTGACTTCATTATTATTCCACATGACATCGACTCTAGAGGATGAACAAGCCACCCTACTTCTACTATGAAAATGAGGCCCTAGCTCCAAAAAGTGTATGGGTGGAAATTTCCAGAAATTTGTATGACATAGAGCCGGAGTTTGTGGATTCTAAGCACTTCTGTGCAGCTGCTCAAGAAAGAGGCTACATCCATAATTTGCCAATTGAGAATAACAAGGTTGCCCCTCTAGAGCCAGATGAGATGGAATTTTTACTCGGTCTCCCAAGAAACCACACAAGGGGAGTCGCGAAGAGAGAGAGGTACAAATCTCTTGGCAATTCATTCCAAATTGATACTGTGGGTTGCCACTTGTCGGTGTTGAAGAACATGTTTCCCAATGGTGTTAATGTGGTGTCCTTATTCTCCGGTATTGGAGGAGGAGAGATAGCTTTGCACAGGCTTGGCATCCACATGAAGACAGTGATTTCAGTTGAGATAGGTGAAGTTAATAGGAGGATTTTGAGGGGTTGGTGGGATCAGACACAAACTGGCACTTTAATTGAGATTGCCGACGTGAAGTCTCTCACTAATGATAGCGTACACGGAAGGCAATTCATTCCAAATTGATACTGTGGGTTGCCACTTTTCGGTGTTGAAGAACATGTTTCCCAATGGTGTTAATGTGGTGTCCTTATTCTCCGGTATTGGAGGAGGAGAGATAGCTTTGCACAGGCTTGGCATCCACATGAAGACAGTGATTTCAGTTGAGATAGGTGAAGTTAATAGGAGGATTTTGAGGGGTTGGTGGGATCAGACACAAACTGGCACTTTAATTGAGATTGCCGACGTGAAGTCTCTCACTAATGATAGCGTACACGGAAGGCAATTCATTCCAAATTGATACTGTGGGTTGCCACTTGTCGGTGTTGAAGAACATGTTTCCCAATGGTGTTAATGTGGTGTCCTTATTCTCCGGTATTGGAGGAGGAGAGATAGCTTTGCACAGGCTTGGCATCCACATGAAGACAGTGATTTCAGTTGAGATAGGTGAAGTTAATAGGAGGATTTTGAGGGGTTGGTGGGATCAGACACAAACTGGCACTTTAATTGAGATTGCCGACGTGAAGTCTCTCACTAATGATAGCGTACACGGAAGGCAATTCATTCCAAATTGATACTGTGGGTTGCCACTTGTCGGTGTTGAAGAACATGTTTCCCAATGGTGTTAATGTGGTGTCCTTATTCTCCGGTATTGGAGGAGGAGAGATAGCTTTGCACAGGCTTGGCATCCACATGAAGACAGTGATTTCAGTTGAGATAGGTGAAGTTAATAGGAGGATTTTGAGGGGTTGGTGGGATCAGACACAAATTGGCACTTTAATTGAGATTGCCGACGTGAAGTCTCTCACTAATGATAGCGTACACGGAAGGCAATTCATTCCAAATTGATACTGTGGGTTGCCACTTGTCGGTGTTGAAGAACATGTTTCCCAATGGTGTTAATGTGGTGTCCTTATTCTCCGGTATTGTAGGAGGAGAGATAGCTTTGCACAGGCTTGGCATCCACATGAAGACAGTGATTTCAGTTGAGATAGGTGAAGTTAATAGGAGGATTTTGAGGGGTTGGTGGGATAAGACACAAACTGGCACTTTAATTGAGATTGCCGACGTGAAGTCTCTCACTAATGATAGCGTACACGGAAGGCAATTCATTCCAAATTGATACTGTGGGTTGCCACTTGTCGGTGTTGAAGAACATGTTTCCCAATGGTGTTAATGTGGTGTCCTTATTCTCCGGTATTGGAGGAGGAGAGATAGCTTTGCACAGGCTTGGCATCCACATGAAGACAGTGATTTCAGTTGAGATAGGTGAAGTTAATAGGAGGATTTTGAGGGGTTGGTGGGATCAGACACAAACTGGCACTTTAATTGAGATTGCCGACGTGAAGTCTCTCACTAATGATAGCGTACACGGAAGGCAATTCATTCCAAATTGATACTGTGGGTTGCCACTTGTCGGTGTTGAAGAACATGTTTCCCAATGGTGTTAATGTGGTGTCCTTATTCTCCGGTATTGGAGGAGGAGAGATAGCTTTGCACAGGCTTGTCATCCACATGAAGACAGTGATTTCAGTTGAGATAGGTGAAGTTAATAGGAGGATTTTGAGGGGTTGGTGGGATCAGACACAAACTGGCACTTTAATTGAGATTGCCGACGTGAAGTCTCTCACTAATGATAGCGTACACGGAAGTTACTATGTTTTCAAGCGGGGGTCGGAATAAAGGTTAAATACGTGTGGATGCGCAGAGTAAAACTTCGAAGGAAAACTATGGTTTTTCTGTTGTAGACGAAGATCTCAAATTCACCGTGTCAATAAGGTACAACTCGCTTTGAATTAGGAAGATCACGAGAGAAATCAAAAATTGTAACATTTTTATATTCAAATTATATACAAATGAAAAAATAATTAATAGTTTCAATAGTTAGAATAATTATTTAGTTAAACGAAAAATGGATTTAAATTAGTTTTGCAAATTCTAGCATTTTTCATGTTGGAATTTTTGTCAAATTTGAAAGTATATAGAAGTTGTTAATGTGCAAACTTAACCTTTTCAAATTTTGGCGCTAAAAAATTTTGGGCGCGCAGGGGTGCCACCGAAATTCGAAATTTGTTTTTGGTCCCGGGCCGTGGTACCAACCGGGACCAAAGGGGCTCTAGTCCCGGTTGGTTGCACGGGCCGGGACTAGAGGCCCAGGTGTATAAAAATCGCGGCCCTCTCTCCAGGCCGAACGAACACCCCAGGGACAGGTACGAGTGGACATGGCTGGGCGAAGCCCTGCCGGCGGCGGGAACGAGTAGACAGATCCCGCCGGCGGACCGCCGGCGGACCGCCGGCGGGTATGGGCTAGGGACACGGTAGACTAGGGGGCACACAACTTATATTAAAAAAAGGCCAAGGGCCTTGCTTACATAGATAGGGGGCGGCGCGGCCACAGGCGGCCGGCCGTACTGTAACATCCAAGTATGAAAACCCTTAGTTGTTTTACTTGTTGTTTTATTTAAGCAATGCATCATATCATCATCCTCATATTTATTTCTGTTTGCATTGTTTTCATATGAAATTCAAACTTGTTATCAACTTCTGTTTTCACACTTGTCTGTTACAACCTTTCAAATAAAGAAGTGCAAACTAAAAACCTCTTTTGTTTTCAAGCAACTCATTATAATTCACCTTTTAAGTTGTTGCAAAAATCAATTGCTCAATTTAATCAATTATTTTCCAAGTCTTTCCCAAACTCAAAACAATTCTCAAATCATCAAATTTTTGAATCCATGAAGTGATCACAATTTGGTATTCTTCAAAACATTCTAAACCCTAGGGGAAACCCTATTGAAAATACCCTATTTTCTAAATATTAAGTGCTATGGCAATTATCACTTAAATTGGTTCAATTTTTGAACAGCAATCAAACATTTGTAATTTTGAAAACCAAAAGTGCCAAGTGGTTTCTTTCCACCTAAGAAACTTATCTAATTTTTTCCAAATTTTTATCTACTCAAAAACCTATCCTTTTTATCTAAAAGCATTTGCTACAAAAAAAAACAGCACATCTCTTATTATAAAAAAAAAAAAAGAGAAAAAAAACGTTTAGGTGGGGGAGAAGGCCCAGCCCACCGTGATGGCCCGATACCCCCCATCTCCTACCTCCGTACAGGAGGGTGACGCCATGGAGACAGCGACAGGCTCCTCTCCCTCCACCACTCGATCCACCTCCCCCTCCTCTATATCTCCCCCTCTCTCCCTCCCGAGCCAACCCTAACCCTAGTCGCGCCTCTCCCCCTCCTTTCTTCCCCAGCCGCCGCCGCCTCGAGGGAGGACTCCCTCCTCTGCTGGTGCCACGGCCGCCGGCCGCCGGCGCACCTCGCCGCCGCGTCCGCCCGTCTCCGGCCGTCCCGAGTACCCCCACGCGAAGCCGGTACAATCTCCTTTCCATTCCCGCTCCTTCCCTCTCTTTTCCCCTGTGTTTTGGTCATCAATTTCTTCCACGAAATCAACTCGAGTGCCCTCTGTTCGTTCGTTTCAGTAACGATCTGAAGATCGTGTGTTCAGTTTGTGCGTGCAGGTTCAGTACCCGGCGTTTGCAGCCTCAAAACCCAACCAACACCTCGTCCATCAACAACCGCAGCGCAGCCCATCTGGTCGCAGCCCACAGCGCTCAAGCCCCAGGTTGCGGGTTCGATTCCCATCCCCCACACCTTTTCTGTTTTAATTCGGTACAGCCGCACCCAACTCCTTAACCCGTTCAGAGGTGCAATCCCACCAAACACAGCACATCTATCCTAGTGGTTGGGTTCCTTTGCATCAACTAGGAGGTGGAGGGATCAAGTCCCCTCTCTCCCAAAATAAAACAAGTTTTATTTTTACAATAGTTTGGTACTGGAATATTTAGCAAATCACACCTAAGCCCCTGGCCCTTATTTTCCAGCCCCTGGAAAATTATTTCTAAGTCCCTAGATCCATAAAAATGGCAGATTTGCCCTATATTTTGTAAATTGCATAACTAAATCATCCTAAATCCAAATCCAACATTTTTGATATGTTTTCAATACCAAATTAAATGTTCTATCCAAATATAAAATTTGTTTACTGTTTTGAATATTTTAAATTGGTGCAAAATTTGAATTCTTGTCAAATTCCCTTAAATTTGCAAAATTCATAACTTGTTCATAAAAATTCCAAATTTCACAAACCAAATATGTTTTTCAATCAACTTTTCATGTACTTTCCAAATATAAATTTTGTTTTCTGGTTTGAGTAATTTAAATTGCCTAAACAATTTAGATCTTGTTTAATGCAATTAAAAATTGTGTAATATTGTTTAATTCATAATTAAATAATCCAAAGTCCAATTTCAAAATGTGAAACATGTAATCCAACTAAAATTTGATAACCTTTTCAAATATCAACTTTGTTATTTGTTTTGCACCCTTTAACTTGATGAAAACAATCACTACTTGTTTAATGCCATTAAGTAACATAATTTCCAAACTTGTTAATGTTTTCTAAAATGGTTAACTATCATTCCAATTGCATTTAAATTGTTATCTTCTTGTTATTCATCATGCATGCATCATGCTAACTCACCAACACCTGATGCTTAGTGATAGAACAATTAATTCAACTCTAAAACATGGGCTTCCATATGCAACCTTTGCATATGGAATCATTTAAAATTGTGTTTCATATCAAGTAGTTTACTTTGGTGCATCTATTGAACATGACATGCATCATCCCATGTTTGTGCACATATGCCATGTATTGATTGCCGTCTTCCTTCGTTGTTGTTTTGCTTCTTCTCGGTTAGACGACGACGTTGGTACCGACGAGCCTTACGACACCACTACTCAGGACCTAGCCCAGTACGAGACTGAGCTGCCAGGCAAGTTATCACTCACATGAATCATCGAGTTCTCTTCCACACTTGTTGTCGATACTATTCTGTTGTCTACTATTGCTAGCCCTATGTATCGTTGCTATTCTCCGAACCCATCACATGATTCCCTGAACCAATGATATTGCCTCACCTCCATACCCACAGCCTTTGTTTGTGCCTGTTCTTATCTAGCATGCTTAGGGTTGCTTTTGCTCGAGCCTGTTGACGGTTACTTCTTTTATTATCGTGCTATTATTATCTGTTATCGTTCCGGGGGCTCGATGATAATCAATCAATCCTGTTAATGCTGCTGTTAATAATAATTTGATGATAAGGCACCGGCAGGAGGCCCTTTGTGGTTTTGAGGCCTGCTAGTGTCGACCCTAATAGGAAAAGGGTCTTGTCTACTGATCCATGATGAGCGCACTACCCGCATGTGGGAAGCGAGTATGGGCGCCCCCCTCAACTTGACTCGATTCGCATCTCGTCCAAATCGCCGTACTAGTTCGGGCTTTCCATTTGCTGCATCATATGCAGGTACGAACCCGAGGCCAGGGTGGAACTTTTGTAGTCGGCATTTAGGGCGGCGTGGTCTTCCAGTGCTATGAGGGTCCTCCTTTTCTTCGGGGGGCTCGATTAGCCGCGCACGCACAGCACGCGGTGCTTTGGGCTTGATGCGAAGAACAGTTGGTTGTGTTGAGTGTCTCGCTTGGTGGGTTTGATTCCCATCTGGCGGGATATTCTTACGTGTACGGTTACTATGGTGCACCCCTGCAGGGATAAATCTTCTCGAGAAGCCGTGTTTTCCGCGGTTATGGATTACTTGGTGAAAGTACTGGCTAACAAGTACTCAGGACAACCTAAACATAATGATAACCATGTTTCACCCAATGACTAATAACTTGACTAGTAATAGGTTATTCACACAATGACTTGATTCACCTTATTACAACGGTGTGAGTTATCCTCGGATTGCTTCTTCGGATAAGGGGCGAGATCCAGGATGGGTTTGTTTGAAGTTATCTTTCAGTTGGTTACAATTCCTCGATCTTATCTTTTCTATTAGCCGGACACAAGTAGTTATCTCTGTAGTTGGTTAGAGCAGCCCGCTGCAGCTTTTATTATACCTATCTTCTTCCGTTGATCCCAAGCATCAATGCTTGTGTTGACGGGTAACTCCTTGATGAAGTGTGAGTCTTGCTTGCCAGTACTTGGATGTACTGACCCCGTTGGGGCTGTGGTTTACGCAGAGTACGACTACGGCTACGATGACCACCAGGATGGCTACTTTGTGGAGTTCGACGACACTGCAGACGAGTAGTTGGCTGGACCCCGGGCAGGATCCAGGACCTACGAAGATGGGCTTCGTTTTTCGTTATTTTCTCCGGCTTCTTAAGCCTTGGATTTGTCTGTACTCAGACCCATTTGATTGCTTCCGCTAATGTAATGGATGATATGTTGGGACATGTGTCCTCTGGATGAGTGTTTTGCTATCTCTGCCTTAGTGAAGGCTATTTGCAAACTTATTTCACTCTTTTGTGTCTTAGAGACAGTTTGTGCTATCATTTCGTTCAAAGCTGTTGACGTACAGTGCGTGCTTGAATATGAAGTACGTCGACAGTAGTGCCTTAGGTTCCTAGCGGATAGTTTACTTCGACGGTGGGAGCAGGGCTTGTGTTGTCGCGCATAAGCGCAGGCCTACCAGGAAGCTGGGACGTGGGAGCAGGTATGCCCCATAATCCAAGCACCTGACTTCCAGTTCGTGCGACGAGTATCCTCTAGAAACCGGGGTGCGACAAATGGTATCAGAGCATGTCTGCCTGTAGGATCCCGTTTTACTGGTCGCAGTTGAGTCTAGAAACTATTTTGTAGCTATATAGGAAAAATGAAACGTGAGAGTAGGAATTCTGCCATTTTTCTTCTTTCCCCACCCACCCACCCTTTTCTGGTAAGGAAGTGCAACGTTGTTTTCTGTTCTTACCTAAACTTTCAAGTTAGGATTTCACGTGTTTTGGGTTCTCCTTAGTACCTCAGGACTTTTGGTCTCGTTTTCCCGATGTTGCTTCGATATCATATTCTTTTCAACAAACTTATCGTCCGTTGAACCTTGTTGTTGTTTTCCACGTCCTTTTTCATCTACCGGAGTCTAATCAAAACCTTTCCCAATCATCTGCAGATGGGTCTCAGCTACTACCCGCAGGTGGTTCGCATGACTCGCTGTGAGAGCACCGCCGGTTTTCCGGAGTTGCTGAGAGACATGGTTACCTATCTGGGGTTCCGTTGGGCACCAGAGTACCAGGTCTACGAGCACCAGCGAGAGTTTGACCAGACTTGCTACCGGGCTATCGTCTACATTCTGTCGGATGATGGCAGGAGCATTGCACACCAGTACGAGGCAGTAGGGTCCACAGTGGATATGGCAGTGCAGCAGGCAGCGTACGTGAGTATCACCGTTCTCCGTGCTGACTACTGGGGGTTTGATAAGTCCAGTTTTCGTCACATCCCCCGTGGTTACATCACGGCAGCGGGAGCTCACTTCACTGTCCACCGCGACATGGATACCTACGAGACCGATAGCTCCAGGCTCCAGATCACTGCCCAGTTCGCTAGTCACAGTGATGCCGTTGCTTCCGCACTTTCTCAGGAGTTAGCCTCAGTCAGGGAGCAGCTCCACCTTGCTCTCACTCGTCTGGCGACGTACACCACAGACTTTGTTGGAGACGAGCGCTTCGCACGTGTCGTTCAGCCAGCTGGTCTTCCGTTGCCAGATGCTGGAGGTTACGAGCCGATCAGAGGCCCACTTCTCGACCTCGGAGCTGGTTACACAGGGATTCCCCGCTATGGAGCACAGGGAGAGGACGCTTTCTACTTCACCACACCGAGAGTTGCTCTCAGAGCAGTTCCTATCTACATGGATCGTCGTGATACCTACTTCCGTGGGGTTCCTCCTCACCGTATCTCTCGTCGTACTACTCACCGCCGTCCTGCGTGATGAGCATGGGAGTACCGTTGTATCCGTTACTAGCTGTGTCTAGTTTATCCTTTCGTTTTCGAACCATGTATTGGTCTGTTGGATATTCTGATGTATTTGAACTCATGATGTACCTGTTGGTTATCTATTCATGCGTCGGAATAATCTCTCTTTCGGTTGCTAAGTTTATTCCTTCCTATTGTTGTGCTAAAATGCATTTCTGTTCAGGATGCCTCCAACAAGGAACACGCCTGAGCCACCGCCGATCGCTGAGCTCTTGACTCAGATGACTCAGGTCATGGCTCAGATGGTCCAGGTTCAGAACCACCAGAACAACCACCACCAGACTGCTCCAAGGGTCACCATCAAGGACTTCCTCAGTGTGGGTCCCAAGGCTTTCGTGGCAACACGCGAGCCGCTGGATGCTGATGACTGGATCCGTGACGTAGCAAGAGCCCTGGAGATTGCTCATGTTGCGGAAGAGGACAAGGTCAACTATGCTGCTTACCTACTGAAGGGTCAGGCAGCCTCGTGGTGGGAGAACTACCAGGCTATGAGAGCTGGCTATCCTATCACTTGGGGTTGCTTCAAGGATGCCTTCCTGAAGTACCACATCCCCGATGGTCTCATGGAGAGGATGCGTGAAGAGTTTTGCTCGCTGAAGCAGGGCAAGCTCGACGTCATCGGCTACCAGAACGAGTTCAATCGCCTCGCTCGGTATGCTGGAGACGAGGTGTCTACTGAGACCAAGAAGATGGCAAGGTTCCGCCGACCCAACCCAGCTCAGATGCATGGGCAGAGGTTTGCAATGGCGCAGCCAAGACCAGATCCTCCGCGTGTCGTCACTTGCTTCAAGTGCAAGGAGACTGGGCACTACGCAGACAAGTGCACTCAGAGGATGCTGCCTTCTCCACCACCTCGCCCCAACACCAACCAGGCGATGGTCCGCGCTCCTCCGCATAAGGCCTTCAACGCCAACAACAGGCCTGTTGGGAGGACCGCAAGGGTGAACCACGTCAAGGTTGACACAGCTGAGGAATCTGCCGACGTTGTTCTCGGTACATTACCCGTAAACTCTAACCCAGCTAAAGTGTTGTTTGATACCGGAGCATCGCATTCGTTCGTGTCAAAGATCTTTGCTACAGCAGTTAAACTACCTTTTGTTGGTTTGGGTTCCCCGCTAGTAGTAAACTCTCCTGGAGCAACTATGCAAACTTCCAAGATCAGTCATGAGAATCAGATCTTAATTGGAGGTCACATATTCCTTGCTTCCCTCATCCTGCTTGGAAATTCTGACATTGATGTCATCCTTGGCATGGATTGGTTGAAGGCCAATAAAGCTACGATTGACTGTGCTCAAAAGTCAATAACTCTGTTCCACCCTTCCGGCCAGATAGTCTATTCTCCGAAGGAATCAAGTTCTGTTCAGCTGTACACCCTGGATGCTAAACCTCTACCTCTGCTTGAGAATGTTCCGGTGGTTTGTGAATTCCCTGACGTCTTTCCAGAAGAGTTGCCAGGGATGCCTCCGGACAGAGCAGTTGAGTTCGTGATCGAGCTTGAACCAGGTACTGCTCCAATCTCTAAGCATCCATATAAGATAGCTCCTCCTGAACTGAAATTGTTGAAGGAGCAAATCGATATGTACATGGACAAAGGTTTCATTCAGCCTAGTTCCTCCGCTTGGGGTTGCCCAACTCTGTTTGTTGCCAAGAAGGATCAAACTAAGAGACTCGTGGTTGACTATCGTCCTCTCAACGAGAAAACCATCAAGAACAAGTATCCACTTCCTCGTATCGATGATCTTTTTTATCAACTTGCTGGAGCCTCAATATTCTCAAAGTTGGACTTGAGGATGGGGTACCATCAGATAAAGATCAGAAAGGAAGATATTCCTAAGACAGCTTTCACCACTCGGTACGGTCTATATGAATACACCGTCATGTCCTTTGGTCTCACCAATGCACCGGCGACCTTCTCAAGACTCATGAATTCTGTCTTCCACGAATACCTCGACAAGTTCGTTGTGGTATATCTTGATGATATCCTTGTCTACTCAAAATCCGAGGAAGAGCATGGAGAACACCTTCGTCTCACTCTCATGAAACTCCGCGAGCATCGTCTATATGCCAAATACTCCAAATGTGAGTTCTGGATTCCAGAAGTTGCATATCTTGGTCATATCATCTCTGCCAAAGGCATTGCCATTGATCCTGAAAAGGTTAAGGCAATTGTTGATTGGAAACCCCCTAAGACGGTGAAGCAAGTTAGAAGCTTTCTTGGCTTGGCTAGCTATTGCCGTCGTTTCGTCCAAAACTTTTCCAAGATTGCCAAACCTCTCACTGATCTCACAAAGAAGGACAAAAAGTTCGTTTGGACTCCACAATGTGATGAGAGTTTCAACCTCCTGAAGACTAAACTCACTTCCACACCTGTTCTAGTTGGCCCCGACACAACCAAACCTTTCCAGATATTCTGCGATGCATCTCTTCAAGGTCTAGGTGCAGTTCTTATGCAAGAACGTCAAGTTGTGGCTTATGCTTCACGTCAGTTGAACCCACATGAGCAAAACTATCCCACACATGATCTTGAACTTGCAGCAGTTGTGTTTGTCCTCAAGAAATGGAGACAATACTTGTTGGGTAACAAAACTGAAATCTTTTCCGATCACAAGAGTCTGAAATACATCTTCACTCAGCCAGATCTGAACCTCAGGCAAAGGAGATGGATTGAGAAGATTAAAGACTTTGATCTCACCATTTCTTACACTCCAGGCAAGGCTAATGTTATGGCCGATGCTCTCAGTCGCAAATCCTATTGCAATAATCTCATGATCATGGAAAGCCAACCTCCACTTCATGAAGAATTCCAGAAGCTGAACCTTGGTCTTGTTCCTCAAGGCTATCTTGCTAGCTTGACAGCCAGTCCAACTCTCGAGGACAAGATTCTTTCTGAACAACTTCGTGATAATGAAATCAAGAAGATTGTAGAGCAAATCAAAGAGGGCAGTGATAAGTTCAAGTCCTTCTCTATTGATGACAAAGGAACTGTGTTCTTTGAAGGACGCATTGCAGTTCCTCAGGTTCAAAGTCTCAAGGATATCATTCTCAAGGAGGCTCATGAAACTCCTCTATCCATTCACCCTGGAAGTACAAAGATGTACCAGGATCTCAAGACTCTGTATTGGTGGCCTGGCATGAAACGTGAAATTGCTCAATACGTTTCTGAATGCGACGTTTGTCAACGTGTTAAGGCAGTCCATCAGAAGACAGCAGGTCTACTCCAACCTCTGAAAATTCCTGAGTGGAAGTGGGACATGATTGAAATGGACTTCGTTACTGGGTTTCCAAAGTCCAAGAAGGGCAACGATGCAATCTTCGTTGTTATTGATCGTCTCACTAAGGTTGCTCACTTCTATGCTGTAAAGGAAACTACCTCAGCTAGCCAGTTAGCAGAGCTCTACACAGCAAAGGTTGTTCCTCTTCATGGTGTTCCATTGGAAATAAGCTCAGACCGTGGAAGTATTTTCACTTCTCATTTCTGGAAAAGCTTTCAAGAAGCATTGGGCACTAAACTTCTGTTCAGCACAGCTTATCACCCTCAGTCTCAGGGGCAAGTCGAAAGAGTCAATCAGATTCTCGAGGATATGCTCAGAGCATGTGGTCTCTCCTTTGGCATGAAATGGGAGGATTGCCTTCCATATGCTGAATTCTCCTACAACAACAGCTACCAGGCAAGCCTAGGTGATGGGGAGATAGTAACCTGGTAGGCCCACTTCAAGATATAATCCGGCCCGAGGTGTGCTGAGCGATACCCGGCTAGGGGTAAAGAGATTACCAGAAGGCCCAAAGGCTTGTGAGATTCGTAACCCGGATTGTGGGCTGCGACAAGGAAAGTTAGGGTTTGTATGTGGAGTTCGAGTAGGACTCAAGATGTGCCTTGGAGGGCAAGTTAGGGGTGTACGGGTGCTTTATAAACCGGCCCCTAGGTTTAGTTCGCTAGAGATTCAAGTCATAGTTGTAATACCTGTTATCGAGTATCCAGCATTATTGATATTGAGATCCGGCGAGTTATTCTCCGGTTCTTAGATCGCTTTCGCCATGTCTTCCTTTGAGCTAAACCCTCTCCCGAATACCTGTGTCGACTTGCCCCAAGATCAGTTACCCCAGGTAACATCTGCCGTGATTATCCCACGACAGTTGGCGCCCACCGTGGGGCCTGCGTCCAAAGGTGTTTACATCACGGGAGAAGCTCGGAAGAGCATGAAGAACCTCATCGTCGGAGAAATCTACGTCAACAGCAAAGGAGAGAAGATGGTAGACGATTCTGGCTGGGGGCCAGAGTCAGATCGCCTCGAAACCGGATCCATCGTGACAGTCGGCAGCGTCAACGTCTTCGTCGGTATGGTATGCACTTCCAGTTCGAATTGTGATAATATTGGATCTGATTCTGTGTCAGGAGAAGACATGTATGTCCGATCGGAAAAGGAAGAGTCGATTGGAACAACGGGTCAGATGGAGAGGGAAGATGATACCGAGTCTATACGGGATTTGTCGGAGGATCGATATGAAAGGGAAAACAGCGAGGAAGAACAGTACGAATCTACACCGGGCGTCATGCGCCGGGTTGCAGTCTATGCGGCTCCCGCGACCAATCTCAATCAAGAAAACGCGGCCGCGGCGCCAGCCGGGGCGGTTCAGGCAGCGGCCCAGCAGCAAGGAGCAGTTGACCCGGTCTTGGTCCAGGTCGATGGAGAGTCGGCGTCTGTCACCAGTCGCCCAGCAGACGAGGAGCGACACGCAAATATGTTCGGGTTCCAAGCAAACCGGACACCGGGGGCGGGCCCCTCAAACCCGCGTCACCCGGCTCTGTTTGATAATAATTTGATTTTGGACCCCACAGTCTTGGCCACAGTTATTACCCCAGAAAACGCGGCAGAGCGTGTAAGAGACCTGGACGTGGCTCGTCGTGCATTGGAGCAGCAAAGAAGGCAAGTGGAAGCAGAAAGGCAGGGGATGGTCGCGCGGCAGCGCGAATTGGATGACCGAGAGACCCGGCTCCGGGAGGAAACGACAAGGATGCACCAAAGGCACCGAACTATGCTGCCGGCAACAGGAGGGGTTATTAACCCGACTGCCCTGGTGTTCACGCCTCAAGATCAGCCGATTCCACCGACGAACCAAGGGACCATACCGCGACCTTCAACGGGAGCACATCCGGTAAACGCGCCAGCCGGGTTACCTTTGCCACAGACGGGGGCGACAGCCGGCAATACCATGCCGCCACCACCATCACGATTCCGCACACCAGCAGGTCATTACAACAATCCCATGGACAACGTGTACGCAGCAACGCTCGCATTAAACCAGATTCCTGTGGGAGACTCGCCTCATGCGGAAGGAACCCGACGAGCAATCGATCTGCTACACACCGCGGTAGCACAGCAAGCCAATTATCCGGATCATAGAAGCGGGATGCATGGGACGCCGTACGCCAGTCAGCAACAGGGCAATGTCCAAACAAGTGCGGCACAACGAAGGGAAGAGCAGCAGCAAATGCCGCCTCCACCGCGTATCCAGACAGTACCAGTAGTATCAGCAGCGCAGGCGGTGGTGGACAGTTCCAGAGCCCGAAGAGCCGGGGCCGGATCTGCTGGGCACGAATTGCCGGTGGCGCCACACCTCGAGGCACCCCCAGCCGGGTCACGCGCCTCCCGAGTAAGACCACCCCCAACCACCCTGGCGGGACCCAAGTGCCTCTCGGACGATATCAGGGCAGAACCTTACCCGGAGAAGTTCAAAGAACCGGGGAAAGTAGTAAATTATGAGCCAACAATGGATCCAGAAACGTGGCTGAGCAGCTATGAGATGGCAATGTCAATTCGCAACGCATCCGAGAATCTCCAAGCCAAATTCATGTACTTAATGATGTCAGAGGGAGCAGCAAAGTTATGGTTCACCAATCTACCGGAAAAATCGATCAAATCGTGGGAGGAGTTAAAGACCGCATTTATCAAGCACTTTCATGGGACATGCAGAAAGTTATTTACTATTGATGATTTAGAAAGATGCGTTCAGAAGAAAGGAGAGTCAGCACGCAGCTGGGTACGCCGGGTTATGGAGATACTCCACTCGTCTACGGATATCCAGCCTAAGGATGCGCTACAAGCTATGGCAAAAACATGTAAGTATGTTCCTTTAGTGCAAAAGCTAACTCGCATGAAATCTAGTAGGAATGCAGCGGAGGTTACAATGGGAGAGTTAATGGATGCGTGCAACAAACACGCTGCAACGGATACCACAGAGGAGGAAGTTGATGACAAGAAAGCAAAAGTAAACACAAGTAGCAGAGGGAAAACCGGCAACGGATCGGCGCCAAACAATAATGGAAGTAGCCAAAACAAGCGCCCGTTTGAAGGGAATTCCGAGTTTGTAGCCAACACGGAGGCCGGGTCTTCAAGACCTAGATCCGAAGGAAATTTTAATACTGGAAATCACAATGGGGGGCACTACCAAGGACCTCCAAGACCAAGCAACAGTTGGGACATATTTAGGATGGCATGCCCGAAGCATAGCAGGAACGGCAAGCCGGCCAATCACTCATTGGAGCAATGTGCCGACTTACAAAGGTGGAAGAACGAGGAAGTGAACAGAGCCATGCGAGGTGCAGGCCGAGGAGGAGGCCCGGGCCTAGGTGGAAATTTGGGCAACGGACCGCCCCCAGCCGGCAACCCGCCAGCTGGAAATCAAGGTAACAATCAAGGGGGAGCGGGAGGTTTTCAAGCTAACCCCAAACAGCTGGGTCAATATCATGTGCACACTACGGGAGGCTCTAACAAGGATAAGAAGATACTGAAACAAGCAGTTAAT
Organism: Alopecurus myosuroides; assembly: GCA_028641055.1. Classification (NCBI taxonomy): domain Eukaryota; kingdom Viridiplantae; phylum Streptophyta; class Magnoliopsida; order Poales; family Poaceae; genus Alopecurus; species Alopecurus myosuroides. Next base: position 86,938,092 of record CM054063.1, on the reverse strand, counting down.
TCGGTCTCTTCCGCTGTTCCAAGGTATTTGAGGTGGTCAGAACAAGAGGTAACATGGAGCAGGAAGGATCACCCGGACAGAGTTGATCACCCGGGAGTCTTAGCTTTGGTAGTGGCACCACAGGTCAACGGCTACGAGCTGAAAAAAGTCTTGATGGATGGAGGAAGTAGTATCAATATCCTGTACTGGGAAACTTTTCTGCGTATGGGCTTAAAGGAATCACAGCTGCAAAAGAGTACAACAGTTTTTCACGGGATAGTGCCGGGTCACTCAGCATGCCCTGAAGGAAAGGTGGCATTGGAAGTAGCTTTTGGAGAGTCAAAGGACAACTACCGGGTCGAGTGGCTTACCTTCGAGGTAGTAAAGTTGCGCAGCCCTTATCATGCATTGTTTGGAAGGCCGGCTTATGCCAAGTTCATGGCAAGACCGTGTTACGTGTACCTACAGCTGAAAATCCCGGGTCCCAAAAAGACCATTACAATACACGGAAACCGAGATATAGCAGCTGAGTGTGATGAGGGAGACGCGGCAATGGCCGAGCAAGCCTGTAGGAAGGAAGAGCTCAAACATTACCGTTCTCAGATAGACCTAGAAGAGAGGACAACGTCAAAAAAGCCAACTCCTGAGGGGGACAAAGCAAAAGTTAGGGCAGAACAAAACCCTAAGATGGTAGGCTTCATCAGGAGCGATACTTTCAAAACTCTCAGCAAGGAAGAAGAAGACGTACCACCATCCGCAGTTGATCACGTTTCAAGGGCGATATACCCGGATTGGCTAGCAAATCCGGTACTCATTACGAAAGGGCATAGCGAATGGAGAATATGTATCGGCCACGCCAGTGTGAGGCCGATTCCCGAAAACAACTAAAGCAGTGTAATCGACGGCAGGTTTCATACGCGCTCTTTTCCTTACCAGGGTACCTAAGGGGACTGGAAGGTTTTTAATGAGGCGGCCTGCTGATTCAAAAAGAAATTTTTATCAATAAAAGAAGATGGTCTCGAGTCGTATCATGGTCTTTGCTTCAGTTACAAGTAAGTAACATTGTTATTATCAATACATCAGTATCATCGAAATACATTGCGTGAATATAGGTCTCCGGGGGGTGATCTGCTTCAATAAGTAATCACAAAACCCGGAGACCCGGCCTTGATGCCAATGAGTTATAGGGGTCGGCTACTCGAAAAAACGAGTGCGGCTACAATCTTATAACCGGACAAAGAAGTCCAAATTTCTTGATTATTCTTACTTAAGCTCGATGTGACTCGCGCTAAAGTAGCATGATCTGTTCACTTACGATTACAATCAAACTATGCAGCCCAATGGGGCTTGCTTGATCTTGTTTTTCGTATAGATGCAACGACATGGTATCCACGCGAAAGCCGGCTTATAGTACAAGATAATCAAAAGGGTCATCTAAACCACAAGTCTATGCAGAGTATAAGGCTAAAAAAAAGCCGGAAACTCAACAAGTATTAAGCATGACTTCAGTATTTATGCGAACAACTATTGGTCTTCAGCTTGGTAAACAGCAGTGTGTCATCTGAGAAAGGCCACGCCCCCATAGCTCGTACTTTGGGTCATGGGGGCTGGGGACTTCGAAACAGAAACAAACTGTTTAACTACTAAAGCCTGTAAACCTTAGTTTCCGAGTATTGGGGACTTAAAGAAAAGTCCGTCTATCAAAACCTCCGATACTCGGTTAGCCGAGTCTCAAAAGGGAATTAAAAACAAAAGTTCAAAGTATCGAGAATAAGCTTATACGTAACACGAGGATCGAGATTATCAAAAGCCAGGGGAGGCAAAGAGTTATCATAAGTTAACAAGCATACAGTCATAGTATCAGCATCAATGGTGCACAGGCGCACCGCAAAAAAAATCATATCAGTCTCGAGAAACGCAAAGCACTAGGTATCATCCTACTCGGCATCCCGAGGGTGATTCTCTGGGTCTAAGTCTTGGACTTGCTCCTTGGCTTTGCCAGCAGTTTTGCCCGGGCTCTTCACATCCGGACGAACAGGCGGAGGCACGGCGGGGGTAGAGGTAGACGGCTTTACGCCCAGCTCTGCTTCCCTCTTTGCAGCCTCTTCCTTCCTCCTAGCCAGATCAGTCGACCATTTGTCCAACATATCAATAGGGGGGGGTGCCTCCACCAGGATAACCTTGCCCTCAGAATCATACGAGCTCATAATCGTGTTTAAATCCATCTTGTCGGCCAAAGCTGTGGTTGAAGGACGTACCGCAGATTGTATAGCTTTGAAATCCTGGGGCTTGAATTTGGATCCGTCAGCTTTAAACTCTGGGAACCCGGATACTACCTTCGCCGGGTCAAGCTTTGGAAAATAAGCCTTCGCCAGCGTTAAAGCCCGGGTCATCCCAATTCGGCAGGATGAACGCTTCAGTATTTCAATCCATCCAGGCGCTGTGGAAAAGGCCTGCATAAGGTTCTCCTCGCCCGGGTATACCTCAGAAGGCCACTTGATAGCATCCAGCAAAAGTTTCGTACCGGCAAAAAACGTCCGGAGCACAGTCTTCAGAGTTTTAACTTGAGTAATGGCATTCTCCTCCGGAGCAGCAAGGTTAGCACCTGCAATCGAAAAACACAAAAGCATATCAGTAATTTTGATTATTACAACGGCAAAATGGAGGTAAGCAAGCTAGTTGCAAATAAACAAACTTACTTAGCAAAATACGGTAAGTGTCCGTAATCTGAGTCGATAAGTTCTTCAGCGAGGATTGGGCGGCATTGTACTTCTTCTTGTATGTGGAGACATCTTTTTTCAAAGTCTTTATCTCCGCTTCAAGGGCCTCCCTACGCTTAACTTCAGCCAGCAAGAGCTGCTCAGCCTTAAGTAACGCTTCATCTGACTGAGTAATCTCTGCCTGCAAAGGCCGGGTGAAGCTGTAAGCCGGATATCACGAGAGTATTTCCTCTGAGGAAATGATTACCGAAAAGTATTATGCGAAGTACCGAGGATAATTTAAAAAAAAATTATACTCGGGACTTGGGGACTGGATGTATAATAAGGAGTATCAAGTAAAAGTTACCTGATGTGCTGCAGCCATACGTTCTAAGACAGTCCCTTCTGAAGCTTTCATGGCGAGAAGAGCGCTCATCAGCTGGTTAAAGTCAGCGTTATCCGAGTTAGATGGCTCGGGTACCTGGAAAGTGGGAAAAGGAGCATTTCTTGTAACAGGAGGTGGCACCCGGGATATCCGAATGTCGGAGTTTGGTCCCCCTCCCGCGCTCGAAGCTGCTCCCGTTTCTTTCTCGCCTGCGTGCGAAGCAATGGGATACCCGGCATCATGCCTAGCCAGCTCCGGTGACGACGCTTGCTCATCGCCAGTAGCGGCGAATGCATCATCGGCCGGCTTATTCTCGACCCGGACCTCAGCCTTCGTGCCTTCTTCGTCGCTAATAACAACAGTGGCTCTGCAGAAGGTGCGAGGGTGCAGTTAGTCTTTGGTTGTGAAAAAGGTGGTAAAAGTTGGTATAAACTCTGAGGAAAGAAGTTTACCCGGTGTTCACCGGGAAGTCTGAGGGGAAGCCGCCGCTAGACCCGGAAGATACTAAAAAATGGCAAGAAAGGTCTCGGGTTACGTTGCAAAGGAATGACCGGAAAGAATTTTTGTTTACGATAAATACCAGAGTGTCGAATCGGGGGCGACGAAGCGACCGGGTTAAGGGTCTCGTTGCCCGGATGGTTCCGGGTTACGCGGCGCCTAGTCGCGGGTGGCTCCTTCAGTCATGATCAAAAGGGGAGAAAATGGGGTTAGCCCCGGAGTGACGTTATGGGAACAAAAATCAAAGTGTAAGGAGATGAAGTAAGAACCTGGAGGGCTATCCTCTGAGATTTCCTCTTTGTTCCGGCTTTGGGGGTCGGTTCCGGCTCTTCCTCCTCGCTGGTGGACCCGCCCCTGCTGTCTTCTTCTTCTTCTTCTTCTTCCTCTTCTTCGTTTTGGCCTCCTCGTTCTGAAAAATATCCGACTTATAGCATAAGGAAGAAGAAAAGGCAGGATATAATGCGTGCAAGGGATTAAGTATATACCTTCATCCGAGTTAACGACATCGTCTTCCTCCTCCGCGTCTTCGGAGTTAGGAGGGGTGTTAACCGTCCAAAAGTCATCATCGGCCTGAGGAGAAAATACCAGGGTAATGGTTAATATCGAAACAAGAGAAGCAGATAAAAGTAAGCTGTTAGAAGTCAAAATCAAAAGGTAGAAAACTTACTGCGGGGGCTGGATTCTCGAGGGTAAAAGGTTCTAATCCGGCTATGCCCCGGATTACCTCGAGTTTCTCTGTCAGGAAACCCTTAATTGTTTTGTTAATGTCACCCGGAGCAAGGGTGCTGGTAGAGAATCGGATTGGGTCCGTGGTTTGACCCGAGTATTCGCACATCAGCTTCTCACGAATGGAGTTTGGCTGAATGCGGAAGCTAACCCAGGTCTTCACCAGGTTTAGCCCGATGAGGCCTCGGGCTGACAAGATGGAGATCCTAGCTAGCAAAGGCAAGATCGCCTCCCTGTCCGAGTCAGGGGCGAAGGCGTTGAAAGTCTCGGAGATGTCAAGCTGACCCTCCGAGTAACCCGGTAACTTCTTTTCGCCGGGTGGAGAGGTATCCTGGCAGTAGAAGTATGAGAGCTGCCAGTGCTTCACATGAGAATTGAGTGTAATAGGAGGCATTAGGGAGTTCTTGCGGCGCTGGATGGAAACCCCGCCGCAAGTAAGAAGTGCGCCGTCGCCGCTTTCGCGACACGGCTTGCACTGAAAAAGTTCGACGAAGAGAGCCAGACTTGGCGGAGTGCACAAGTAAGACTCGGAAAGAACGATAAAATGAGAGATGTTTAAAATGGAGTTCGGGCCTATATCGAAAATACGGAGTTTGTAGTGGTCTAGGACGTCACGGAAGAAAGGGTGACCCGGAGGCCTGAAGCCCCGGGTCACGTGCTCAACGAAACATATTACCTCGTCCGTTGCTGGGGAAGGTCGGGTTTCGTTGCCTGGTACTCTCCAGTGGATAGCTTCCTGTGGAGGTAGGGTTCCAAGCTCGACCAACTCCTCCAGTTTGGCCGTGGTAACAGAGGACTTCCCCCAATTGGCTGATATGGAGTTTGTGGATTTAGCCTTTGCCGGCTGTTTCCCCTGCCTCTTGGGTGCCATAGGATTGACCTGGTAAAACATTGAAGGAAAGGGCGTAAGAAACAAAAACTCGGAAGTTAGCAGATAAGCAGTTACCGGCAATTTACGCACAAACCGGGTATTGCCTTGCCGAGTCAAGTATGATGTGTCCGGGTATTGTGTGCTATTACAAAATCTACGGAGCTTTCCGTAAAAGCAAATGTTTGGAGAAGTTAGGAGGGTGTTTATATGCCTACCATCTGCGAATGATCCGGAGAAGTGAGATTTTCTGAGGAGGGAGAACAAGGGCGGAAATTTTATATGGCCCGAGCCTGGATTGGGGGTCTTATTTCTAAATTTATGGCCATGTTAATGACTACTGGAGTTAGGAGAGTAATATAAGCTATGAATCCTATCTATGGGGATGTTTATGGTAAGTATCATTGAGCTAATCCGGCGCGGCCCGAGAAATCGCGGACTACTTGATTCAGATCTGATCTGAGGAAAAGATGAGAAATTGCGAGGATGAGCTGAGGGATACGAGGAACTTACCAAAGGGGATTGGAGTAGAGCTTTGCGGAGACAGATGGCGCAAGATTGATGTCCTTTCGAGGTTGTTGGTCGGCGAATCGGGCGCTTGGCGGCGGATTTGGGAGTTGGAGTGAGTCGCGCGGTGGCGGAGCGTAGGCGATGGCGGATGGGCTCCGGCGAGGTGCGTGGGGCTTCCGTGGTGGCACTCCGCGAGCTCAGATTTGAGAAGAAGTGAATGGGGAAAATGAGCCGTTAAGAGTTGGGTTTGTTCCCTAAGCCCTTTTTATAACCGTCCGGATGGAAAAGCCTAGCCTAACGGTCGAGACCCGGGGGGTGCGGAGTACTAATTGGTCATTTCGAAATTTGAAAGGCGCATTCCATGCACAGACCAATATGATCCAGAGAAAAAGGAAGGGGAAATTGCCTTCCTGGTATCAGCGGTAATTATCAAGAAGGATGTAGGGTCAAGGAGTTTCCCATTAAGATTTAAGTCTGGGAGATTAAGGAAGAACCTTCAAGGCAGAGCCGGGTTTTTACCTGGCCTCCTTGGTACCAGTCACGGTTATTCGTCAATGCGATGCGTTTTGATCTTCATGTGTTTGTATCTAATATTTCTGTAGGGAATAGCCAGCGCTTCGAAGAGTAAATCTTGGAAGCCCAAGCTATTCTGGGGGCTACTGATGGGGAGATAGTAACCTGGTAGGCCCACTTCAAGATATAATCCGGCCCGAGGTGTGCTGAGCGATACCCGGCTAGGGGTAAAGAGATTACCAGAAGGCCCAAAGGCTTGTGAGATTCGTAACCCGGATTGTGGGCTGCGACAAGGAAAGTTAGGGTTTGTATGTGGAGTTCGAGTAGGACTCAAGATGTGCCTTGGAGGGCAAGTTAGGGGTGTACGGGTGCTTTATAAACCGGCCCCTAGGTTTAGTTCGCTAGAGATTCAAGTCATAATTGTAATACCTGTTATCGAGTATCCAGCATTATTGATATTGAGATCCGGCGAGTTATTCTCCGGTTCTTAGATCGCTTTCGCCATGTCTTCCTTCGAGCTAAACCCTCTCCCGAATACCTGTGTCGACTTGCCCCAAGATCAGTTACCCCAGGTAACATCTGCCGTGATTATCCCACGACACTAGGCATGGCACCATTTGAGGCACTGTATGGTCGCAGATGCAGGAGTCCAATCAATTGGTCTGGAGCTGGTGAACGTTCACTTTTAGGCCCTGACATTGTTAAGGAAGCCGAGGAGAAAGTTCGTATCATTCGTGACAATCTCAGGATTGCTCAATCTCGTCAGAAGAGCTATTATGATAGCAAGCACAGGGATATGGTCTATGCACCTGGTGACAAGGCATATCTCCGTGTAACTCCCCTCAGAGGAACTCATCGTTTCGGTGTGAAAGGAAAGCTTGCACCAAGATACATTGGCCCTTTCAACATCCTCTCAAGACGTGCAGAGAATGCTTATCGTCTTGAACTTCCAGAAAAACTATCCAAGGTGCACGATGTGTTCCACGTGTCACAACTCAAGAAGTGTTTCAAAGATCCAGATCGTGCAGTTGATCATGATTCCATTGAACTGCAAGATGATCTGTCTTATGAGGAGCACCCTATTCGAATTCTCGATGAGACCGAGCGTAAGACTCGCAACAAGAGCACCAAGTTCTTGAAAGTCCAATGGTCGCATCATTCTGATAAAGAGGCAACGTGGGAGACCGAAGAGGATCTTCGCAAGAAGTATCCGGACCTGTTCATTTCTCAGTAGGGAATCTCGGGGCGCGATTCCTTCAAGGGGGGGCGTTTTGTAACATCCAAGTATGAAAACCCTTAGTTGTTTTACTTGTTGTTTTATTTAAGCAATGCATCATATCATCATCCTCATATTTATTTCTGTTTGCATTGTTTTCATATGAAATTCAAACTTGTTATCAACTTCTGTTTTCACACTTGTCTGTTACAACCTTTCAAATAAAGAAGTGCAAACTAAAAACCTCTTTTGTTTTCAAGCAACTCATTATAATTCACCTTTTAAGTTGTTGCAAAAATCAATTGCTCAATTTAATCAATTATTTTCCAAGTCTTTCCCAAACTCAAAACAATTCTCAAATCATCAAATTTTTGAATCCATGAAGTGATCACAATTTGGTATTCTTCAAAACATTCTAAACCCTAGGGGAAACCCTATTGAAAATACCCTATTTTCTAAATATTAAGTGCTATGGCAATTATCACTTAAATTGGTTCAATTTTTGAACAGCAATCAAACATTTGTAATTTTGAAAACCAAAAGTGCCAAGTGGTTTCTTTCCACCTAAGAAACTTATCTAATTTTTTCCAAATTTTTATCTACTCAAAAACCTATCCTTTTTATCTAAAAGCATTTGCTACAAAAAAAAAACAGCACATCTCTTATTATAAAAAAAAAAAAAGAGAAAAAAAAACGTTTAGGTGGGGGAGAAGGCCCAGCCCACCGTGATGGCCCGATACCCCCCATCTCCTACCTCCGTACAGGAGGGTGACGCCATGGAGACAGCGACAGGCTCCTCTCCCTCCACCACTCGATCCACCTCCCCCTCCTCTATATCTCCCCCTCTCTCCCTCCCGAGCCAACCCTAACCCTAGTCGCGCCTCTCCCCCTCCTTTCTTCCCCAGCCGCCGCCGCCTCGAGGGAGGACTCCCTCCTCTGCTGGTGCCACGGCCGCCGGCCGCCGGCGCACCTCGCCGCCGCGTCCGCCCGTCTCCGGCCGTCCCGAGTACCCCCACGCGAAGCCGGTACAATCTCCTTTCCATTCCCGCTCCTTCCCTCTCTTTTCCCCTGTGTTTTGGTCATCAATTTCTTCCACGAAATCAACTCGAGTGCCCTCTGTTCGTTCGTTTCAGTAACGATCTGAAGATCGTGTGTTCAGTTTGTGCGTGCAGGTTCAGTACCCGGCGTTTGCAGCCTCAAAACCCAACCAACACCTCGTCCATCAACAACCGCAGCGCAGCCCATCTGGTCGCAGCCCACAGCGCTCAAGCCCCAGGTTGCGGGTTCGATTCCCATCCCCCACACCTTTTCTGTTTTAATTCGGTACAGCCGCACCCAACTCCTTAACCCGTTCAGAGGTGCAATCCCACCAAACACAGCACATCTATCCTAGTGGTTGGGTTCCTTTGCATCAACTAGGAGGTGGAGGGATCAAGTCCCCTCTCTCCCAAAATAAAACAAGTTTTATTTTTACAATAGTTTGGTACTGGAATATTTAGCAAATCACACCTAAGCCCCTGGCCCTTATTTTCCAGCCCCTGGAAAATTATTTCTAAGTCCCTAGATCCATAAAAATGGCAGATTTGCCCTATATTTTGTAAATTGCATAACTAAATCATCCTAAATCCAAATCCAACATTTTTGATATGTTTTCAATACCAAATTAAATGTTCTATCCAAATATAAAATTTGTTTACTGTTTTGAATATTTTAAATTGGTGCAAAATTTGAATTCTTGTCAAATTCCCTTAAATTTGCAAAATTCATAACTTGTTCATAAAAATTCCAAATTTCACAAACCAAATATGTTTTTCAATCAACTTTTCATGTACTTTCCAAATATAAATTTTGTTTTCTGGTTTGAGTAATTTAAATTGCCTAAACAATTTAGATCTTGTTTAATGCAATTAAAAATTGTGTAATATTGTTTAATTCATAATTAAATAATCCAAAGTCCAATTTCAAAATGTGAAACATGTAATCCAACTAAAATTTGATAACCTTTTCAAATATCAACTTTGTTATTTGTTTTGCACCCTTTAACTTGATGAAAACAATCACTACTTGTTTAATGCCATTAAGTAACATAATTTCCAAACTTGTTAATGTTTTCTAAAATGGTTAACTATCATTCCAATTGCATTTAAATTGTTATCTTCTTGTTATTCATCATGCATGCATCATGCTAACTCACCAACACCTGATGCTTAGTGATAGAACAATTAATTCAACTCTAAAACATGGGCTTCCATATGCAACCTTTGCATATGGAATCATTTAAAATTGTGTTTCATATCAAGTAGTTTACTTTGGTGCATCTATTGAACATGACATGCATCATCCCATGTTTGTGCACATATGCCATGTATTGATTGCCGTCTTCCTTCGTTGTTGTTTTGCTTCTTCTCGGTTAGACGACGACGTTGGTACCGACGAGCCTTACGACACCACTACTCAGGACCTAGCCCAGTACGAGACTGAGCTGCCAGGCAAGTTATCACTCACATGAATCATCGAGTTCTCTTCCACACTTGTTGTCGATACTATTCTGTTGTCTACTATTGCTAGCCCTATGTATCGTTGCTATTCTCCGAACCCATCACATGATTCCCTGAACCAATGATATTGCCTCACCTCCATACCCACAGCCTTTGTTTGTGCCTGTTCTTATCTAGCATGCTTAGGGTTGCTTTTGCTCGAGCCTGTTGACGGTTACTTCTTTTATTATCGTGCTATTATTATCTGTTATCGTTCCGGGGGCTCGATGATAATCAATCAATCCTGTTAATGCTGCTGTTAATAATAATTTGATGATAAGGCACCGGCAGGAGGCCCTTTGTGGTTTTGAGGCCTGCTAGTGTCGACCCTAATAGGAAAAGGGTCTTGTCTACTGATCCATGATGAGCGCACTACCCGCATGTGGGAAGCGAGTATGGGCGCCCCCCTCAACTTGACTCGATTCGCATCTCGTCCAAATCGCCGTACTAGTTCGGGCTTTCCATTTGCTGCATCATATGCAGGTACGAACCCGAGGCCAGGGTGGAACTTTTGTAGTCGGCATTTAGGGCGGCGTGGTCTTCCAGTGCTATGAGGGTCCTCCTTTTCTTCGGGGGGCTCGATTAGCCGCGCACGCACAGCACGCGGTGCTTTGGGCTTGATGCGAAGAACAGTTGGTTGTGTTGAGTGTCTCGCTTGGTGGGTTTGATTCCCATCTGGCGGGATATTCTTACGTGTACGGTTACTATGGTGCACCCCTGCAGGGATAAATCTTCTCGAGAAGCCGTGTTTTCCGCGGTTATGGATTACTTGGTGAAAGTACTGGCTAACAAGTACTCAGGACAACCTAAACATAATGATAACCATGTTTCACCCAATGACTAATAACTTGACTAGTAATAGGTTATTCACACAATGACTTGATTCACCTTATTACAACGGTGTGAGTTATCCTCGGATTGCTTCTTCGGATAAGGGGCGAGATCCAGGATGGGTTTGTTTGAAGTTATCTTTCAGTTGGTTACAATTCCTCGATCTTATCTTTTCTATTAGCCGGACACAAGTAGTTATCTCTGTAGTTGGTTAGAGCAGCCCGCTGCAGCTTTTATTATACCTATCTTCTTCCGTTGATCCCAAGCATCAATGCTTGTGTTGACGGGTAACTCCTTGATGAAGTGTGAGTCTTGCTTGCCAGTACTTGGATGTACTGACCCCGTTGGGGCTGTGGTTTACGCAGAGTACGACTACGGCTACGATGACCACCAGGATGGCTACTTTGTGGAGTTCGACGACACTGCAGACGAGTAGTTGGCTGGACCCCGGGCAGGATCCAGGACCTACGTGGATGGGCTTCGTTTTTCGTTATTTTCTCCGGCTTCTTAAGCCTTGGATTTGTCTGTACTCAGACCCATTTGATTGCTTCCGCTAATGTAATGGATGATATGTTGGGACATGTGTCCTCTGGATGAGTGTTTTGCTATCTCTGCCTTAGTGAAGGCTATTTGCAAACTTATTTCACTCTTTTGTGTCTTAGAGACAGTTTGTGCTATCATTTCGTTCAAAGCTGTTGACGTACAGTGCGTGCTTGAATATGAAGTACGTCGACAGTAGTGCCTTAGGTTCCTAGCGGATAGTTTACTTCGACGGTGGGAGCAGGGCTTGTGTTGTCGCGCATAAGCGCAGGCCTACCAGGAAGCTGGGACGTGGGAGCAGGTATGCCCCATAATCCAAGCACCTGACTTCCAGTTCGTGCGACGAGTATCCTCTAGAAACCGGGGTGCGACACGTACTTGCATAAAGGGGCGGCGGCGCGGCCACAGGCGGCCGGCCGTTTTCTTGGGGGGTAGCTAGGGGCATTGCTTACATAGAATAGGGGGCGGCGGCGCGGCCACAGGCGACCGGCCGATCTACTAGTCCTCCTCGTCGGAGGAGATTTCTTGGTAGGGGGCGGCTGCCACAGGTGGGCAGGCGGCTGGGCCGGGGGTGCAGGCATCGGGGGCATCGGAGGCGCGTACGACGGTGGCGGGGGCAACGGCGGTGGCGGGGGCAGCACCTCCTGCGGCGGCGGCGGCGGAGGGGGCAGCTCCTCCTCCTGCTCCGGCGACCCCGGCGCACAAACGCCGCCGGTCCAGGCCCAGGACATGCCGTACTCCAGCCCGGGGGGGAGCGGCTGCGGCGGCGGCTGGTCCTCGGACGCCTCATACTCGGCGTAGAGCGCGTGCCACCAGGGGGTAGGCTCGGGGGGCGGCGGCGGCGGCATGGCGGCAGCGTCGGCGCGGGCGGCGGCCACGACCCGCTCCCACCGCTTGATTTCGTCCTCGACGAGTGAGCGGCGGGAGGCCTCGCAGGCATCCTCCATGGCGGCCCGGAGCACGGGGTCCTCCTCCCCGGAGAAGTCCTCCGGGATGTCCTCGAGGAGCCACAGCTCCCTCTCCTGGCCGGGCGGTGGCGGCGGGTAGTCCTCGACGTCCACCTCGTGGGGGGGCGGGGATGTAGGAGCGCCGGCGCTGCTCGTGCTCCTGCTCGAGCCAGGCGCCCCAGTAGGGGGAGCTGCGCGCGTACACGCGCTCCCTGCGGACGTGGGCCGGCAGGAGCTCGCGCCGGCGGTCGATCTCCTCGAGCAGCGCCTGGCCGGTCGGGACCGGCGGCACAGGGATCCGCTGGGGGTTCAGGTGCCAGCCGTCCGGGAGGTGGACGTCAGCATAGAACACCGGCGTGGCGTTGTTCCAGTGCCACTCGGCCTCGTCCACCCGGACGTACCGGCGGAACCTCTTGCCCTTGGGCGCGGCGCTGGGCGGCGGGCGTGCAGCCGGAGGTGGCGCGGGGACGCGCGGCGTCCCGCCGAGGCGGACACCTCCAGGGCCGTAGCCGAAGGCCTCCGCCGGCGGTGGTGGGACGCGGCCGGCGCCGCTCGAGGAGCCTTCATTCCTGGGGCGCTTGCCGGAGCCGCTGCCGAACCAGCGGGACATGGTGGCTATGGTTGGTCTGCCTTGGGCGCGGCCGGGGTGAATGGGTTGTACGGGCGGCGGGGGGCCTTTAAAAAGGACCCGGGGTGGGCTGGCATGCCAACCGGCGTCCTGGACGTGGCGGCGGTTGCAGGCGGCCATGAATGCGGGCAGGAGCCGAGGCGTGGCGGCGGTTGCAGCCGTGGCACGCGCGCGTGGGGAAGTGGGGGCGCTGGAAGCCGAGGCGGGGCGGGAAGACGAGGCGACTGGCCCTTTGACCGTCCTGTAGTCTTAATTTAAGGGACCAGGCGAGCCAGCCAACGGCCGCTGGCCAGTGGCCCCTTCGAACCATTGACTGACCACGCTGGCCAGTGGGCCCTTCGAACCGTTGACTGACCATAATAAAAGACGCGGGCCAGTGGGCCCTTTTGACAAAAAAATGTGACCAGTGGGCTTAATAAAAGACGTGGGCCTGGACGCGGTTGGGGAAGGGGAGGCCGGCTCGGGATTGGGAGACAGGAGCCCAAAAAAACGTGGGGCCTGGACGCGAAAACTGAACGATTATATATATTTTTTTGTCAAAAAAGTATCCATCCCGGTCCCTTGAACGAACCGGGACGAACTCCCTGGCCCAGGTTCGCCACGTGGCCTATCCTTACCATCCCGTGTCCTGGCACAACCGGGACCAATGGGACGGGCCATTTGTCCCGGCCAGCCCATCCCGGTTGCACAACCGGGACAACTGGCCCTTACGACCCGGGACAAAAGGCCCTGTTTCCACTAGTGAGCTAACCCAGGTTTTAACTAAGTTTAGCCCGCAAAGACCATGGGCTGCAAGGACGGCTAGTTTGTGGAGGAGAGGCTGGATAGATTGTCTATCGGCTTCCGACGCAAAGGAGCTAAGGTTATCGGAAAGGGAGAGAGTCTCAACAGAGAAACCGGCAAAGGCTTCTGGCCGGGTATGGATGTGTCTTGGCAGTAGAAAAATGTCTTCTGCCAGTGCTTCACATGACTGTGAAGACTGAGAGTCGGCATCAGAGAATTTCTGCGCCTCTGAATGGATACCCCCCACAGACGAGGCGGGGCCCGTCCGTGCTCTCCCGGCAGGGCTTGCATTGAAATAACTCCAAAAACAGGGTAAGATTGAGGGGTATGCAGAGGTAGGCTTCACAAAGAACGATGAAGTGGCAAATATTTAAAATCGAGTTTGGACCTATGTCAAAAATTCGGAGTTTGTAGTGGTCCAGAAGATCACGGAAAAAAGGGTGACCCGGGGGTAGGAAACCACGGATCACATGCTCGAGGAAAACAACTACTTCACCCGGACCGGGTGAAGGCAAGGTTTCTTCCCCTGGCGCCCTCCACGAGATTTCCGACTCTGCGGGCAGAACCCCAGACTCGGCTAGCTCCTCGAGTTTTGCCTTGGTGACAGTCGATTTGGCCCAGTTGGCGGAAATCGACTGACGCGGCTTTTGCTTCAAAGCCGGGTTTTTTCCCTTGAGCTTGGCGCTAGCCTTGGGTGCCATGAAATGAATCTAGATAAGATCGAATGCGAGTGACTACATATCCAAAAATTCAGAAAAACACATCTAATTGTAGAGCAATGGAAGAGAAATGTAGGCAAGATGGAAAAATGCATCTAGGATAAACATTAATCTCAGATTGGAAAAAGTGAAATCCTAGATCTAAGTTTAATGGGGCTTACCGGAGCGGTGGTGGAGCAAAGCTTGGCGCGCAGCGGAGGCTCGTTGACAGCGGCGTGCGTGGCGGCGGCGGCGTGCGTGCGCCTGGGAGTTCGAGGCCCGAGCTGCGCCAAGAGCTCCAATGGTGCGGATGGAGGCGTGAGTTGGCGGCGCGGGCCGGCGGCGCGGCCGGCGGCCGGCGATGAGCTTGGCGGCGCGTGCGCGCGAGTCCGACGGCTAGGGTTTAACCTTGGAACTTTGGGCGCAAGGAAATGAGCGGGAGGTAGAAGAAGGGGGAGAGTGGCGTTTGGGGGATTTTAGGGTTTCCCCTGGGCCTATTTATAGGTGTGTGAAAACCCTAGGTTCCCAAACGGTAAGTTGAGCAATTTTCGGGAAGATTTGATCCGGCTCGTAAATTCAGGGATAACGATCTTGGTAATTATCACGAGATATCCGTATTGATCAAGCTTGCTGAGAGAGTCGGAGTTGAGAAATTATTGCTCGGACTAGCAGGTGGAGAAATGGAAGCCGGGTTATAAAATATGCCTCGAGGTGTTAGCTCGGGGAACGATACCCGGCTCGAATGAAAATTGGGTTATTATATGGACCGCCATAAGAGCAGGCCTGGCAATAGTTAAAGCAATCTAACCCATCATGTTATGGATATGAATGTTTATTGTTTTGCAGGGAATAACGTGCGCTTCATGGTTGATTCCAAGATGCCCAAGCTATTCTGGGGACTACTATTAGGGGGGATGATAACCCGGTAGCCCCATGTCTGGGCGAGACCCGGCCAGGAGAGATCGCACGAGACCCGACCCAAGAAGAAGGGAGTTCTAGAAGACCTGAAAGGGGGCGCATGCCTTGTAACTCGTGCCTTGGGGGTCAAGGTAGGGGATTTAGGGTTATGCATGGATCCGAGTGTGATTCTGGAAAATACCTTGTATGGAAAGTTAGGAAGCCGGGTGTTATATAAACCGGATTGTAGGGCAAAGAGACCAGGCTTTATATGTTTCAAGAGAAAGAGAAGGATTCAAGTTTTTGTAACCCTAGATTGGAGTTTCGGCGACATTATAGCCAGGAACCCTAGATTGCTAATTGACATGATTTCCTCTGAGCTAAACCCTCTCCCAAACACCAGAGTCGATTTGCCCCAACCTAAGTTACCCCCGGTAACGTCTGCCGTGAATATCCCGCGATGACCTTTAAGGATGTTTTTTGCGAAGCCCAAGGGACTGCCACCAGCTCGCCGATGTGACCAACATATACTCTTATTGCCTGGGACAACCCCGGTTTCCGTGTGTCCGTACTGGTACACATCAACACAAAAGAGCGAACTTGAAACACATTGCAAAGAGATGTTATCCCAGGGGATTATCCGCGAAAATAACTCTGATTACTCATCGCCCATTATTTTAGTGAAGAAGCAGGACATCTCCTCGCGTTATTGTGTCGACTTTCGAGCGCTAGATGAGAAACCAATCAAAGATAAATTCCCGATTCCAGTCATTGACGAGTTGCTCGATGAGTTAAAGGGGGTATGTTACTTCAGCAAGCTGGACTTGCGCTCGAGATAAGACAAAGTACGCATGGCCGAGGAAGATATCAGGAAGACGGATTTTCAAACACACGAAGGTATTTTTGAGTTTTTGGTGATGTCATTTGGCCCCACTAATGCGCCAGCTACTTACCAAGCCTTGATGAATGATGTGCTCAGGCCACATCTTCGTAAGTTTGTTCTTGTTTTTTACAACATATTGATTTACAACAACTCATGGTAGTATCACCTTCGCTATGTTCGAACCGTTCTCCAATCAGTACAAACACATCAACTATTTCTCAAAGAATCCAAGTGTTCATTCGGCCAGGAGACAATTTCCTATCTCGGTCATATGATTACTGTACATCGGCTTTCCATGGACAGCAAGAAGGTCCAGCTTGTCCGTGAATGGCCGACGCCATGTTCGGTGCGTGCACTTCGCGGGTTCTTGAGATTGGCTGGCTACTACTGCAAGTTTGTGCGCAACTATAGCACAATTACGGCTCCATTGACAAAGCTCTTGAAGGAGGAATCTTTTTCCTGGTCATCGGAGGCTGGCCGCGCTTTACGGAACCATAAAGATGCATTGTCCACGGATCCCGTTCTTGAGTTACCTGATTTCATCCAATCCTTAATTGTTGATTGTGATGCTTCAGGTTTAGGATTTGGGGTTGTACTACATCAAGGTGATCGGCCCCTAGAATTTTTCGGTAGGCCCATTGCTCTCCATCACGCCAAACTGGCTGCATACTGATTGGGTTGATTAAAAATGTTCATCATTAGCAACTTTATATGTGGGGTAATTGGTTTGTGGTTCGCACCGATCACTATAGTCTGAAGTTTTTGTTGGATCAACGCCTCTCAACCATCCCTCAACATTAATGGGTGAGTAAATTATTTGAATTTGACTTTTCTATTGAGTTTCTTCCAGGGTATCAAAATAGGGTTGTAGATGCTCTTTCTCGACATGACGAGTAGGCAACGGTAATAGCATTCCCTGTTCCACATTTTGGACTCATCGATGATATCCGCAACGAGGGACCGCATGATCCACTTCTACTTTCAAAGAAACAACAGACTGAGTCGGGGGAATTAGCTGCACCATGGAGCTTGGTGGACAAGTTGGTTACCCATGGGCATAGGATATTTGTCCCCACTGACACAACATTAATTCCAAAAAATTTGGTGGCCACACATAGCTTGGGATATGAAGGAGTTCAGAAAACATTGCACCGTTACGAAGTGACTTTTATAATCCTGGGGACTAAACATTGGTGGCTGATTGGGTACGCAATTGTGATACATGCCAACAATATAAAATAGAGCACCTGCATCCCGAGGGTCTGTTGCAGCCCCTTGAAGTACCACAAAAAATTTGTACGGATATTTCAATGGACTTTGTTGAAGGTTTACCCAAGGTCAATGGAAAATCAGTCATCTTACGGTCGTGTATCGTTTCTCCAACTATGCGAACTTCATTGCTTTGTCCCACCCATACACAACAAGTTTAGTGGCACGATTATTCTTTGATGAAGTGGTACGACTTAGTGGTTTTCCAGCATCCATAGGTACCAACCGGAATCCAACATTTACTAATAGTTTTTGGCAGGAGCTCTTTCTTCTCACTAGGGTCAAACCTAATTTCAGCTCAGCTTTTCAACACCAGTCTGATGGGCAATCAGAAGTTGTGAATCACATCACCGTGATGTACTTACGGTGTCTATCTGTGGACCGACCTAGAGATTGGGTGGATATCAGTGGAGATATCATACCATTGATCTTTAATATGGGAGTGGGGAATCGGCAACATTCTTACAGCTAGGCTTAGCTGTGATAATCTTCATCAGGCTACACTAACATCTACTTCTGCTACAGCTGTTGGTGAGCACTAGATTTAACCTCGCAGTTTCATTTTCATATATTGATCTTGGGTCCTACGTAGTAAGGTGATTTTTTGTTTTCCATACGCCCAATTCTGCACACCCTCCACTTCGAGATTGGGTTTGATTCAACTCAGCAGGTGCTATACACGACATAAAGAGGAGAGGACAACCATCTAGCTACTTCTATGGACCCGTAGTCCAAGGATGAACTACTCCCCCATCACTCCGGAGGTTGGCATGGTGGTGTAGAGCCTTCCGGTGATGATTTTCCCTCCTGGCAGTGTGCCGGGGAGAACTCCAAAACCCTCCTGATCTCGGGTTGACGTTGACGGTGGCCTCGGGTGTTTTTAGTGGAAAAGTGGTCTCCCCTTAGGGTTAACTATCTGAGGGGGTTATATAGGAGAAAGGGAAATGGCGGTGGACGCCCGAGGGGCCCACACCACTCCAGGCGCGACCGGGGGGGCGCCACCCTATGGTGTGGCCACTCTCTGGGCCTCTTCAGGACTCCGTGGAACCTTCGGGAATTCTAAGACTTTTGGGCTTTGAATTTTCCAATTCGGAGAATATTTCCAGAACAACTTTTCTGAAACTAAAAACAACAAAAAACAAGAACTGACTCTGCGGCATCTTATCAATAGGTTAGTCCCGGGAAATCGATAAAAATGACATAAAGTGTAAGGAAAACATGTAGCATATGGCATGAAAACAACATGGAACATCAGAAATTAAGGATACGGTTATGACGTATCAGGCACCAAGCTCGACGAGGCCATATGCACCACTGCCATATCAGATAGGGTTTCCGGTGTTTGCACCACAACAACAGCAACTGAGTTTCCCAAAGATCTGGCCCATCCCTCCCGCCCCCAACATCAAAGAGACAGTTGGTGCTCTTCGCTGCCATAAATTGGATTTCCCCAAGTTTGAGGGTAAGGAAAATCCGTTCACTTGGCTTAACCGCAGCGAACAATTTTTTTGGGGACAACGCACATATGAGGCATTCAAGTTTTGGCTGGCGGCCTATCACATGGTAGGTGTCGCTCATGAGTGGTATATGCAGATGGAGTGTGATGAGGGCATGTCATCATGGCCTCGATTCAAGGAGTTTTGCAACCCGCGCTTTGCGCCGCCTATCTGGAATAATCCTTTGGAAGAGATCGCATGAATGCGACACTCTTGAGCAGTCACAGATGCAACTATTCACGCGTCTGGGCTCGCGGACCTTCTCTAGGTGGATGTTGATATGAAAACCCACTAGATCGCCATGAAGTTATATATGAGCTTAGCTCGAGCTTTCGAGCAGCGCGCAGAGACTATTGTTGGAGCAAACACATCATCAAACCATGGTCACCGGTGCCCTTGTCCACTATTCTGTTGGCCAAGCCAACAACGCAACCAGAGCACTCCTTTATTTGGTGGCGCAGGGCAAGGAAGAGGAGCAGCTCCAGGTGCAGGCAACGTCACAGGATTCCCTAGCAGCCAGTCAGTCAAGCGTCTTAGATCAACAGAGATGGTAGAAAGTCGCAAGAAGGGGTTGTGCTTTAATTGTGATGAGAAATTCACACCCGGGCATCGTTGCAGCAAGAGTTTTTGTATTGAGGATATTTATGATGACAAAGAGGAAGATTACTTGCATGCTAAACCAGAGCACGATCCATGTGTCTCATTACACGCCCTACGTGGAAATTGCGCTGGCAACACAATGCAGCTGATTGGGCAATACCGACCTGTTTCTTCTAGATTCAGGGTCGACCCACAATTTGTACAAAAAAACATGGTCAAGCGAATATGTCTCTCTCTAACACCATGACTAAACCTCAAATTCTTTGTGGAAAATAGTGAACATGTATTGTCTAATGGTGTTGCTCGACAGGAGCTACTACAAATTGGCGGGGAAGCGTTCTACATGGACTTCTTTGCACTCTCGCTCGATTGATTTGATATCATACTTGGAACTCAGTGGTTACTCACACTTGGTCTATTCTCTGGGATTTGGATGCATTTATCATGGCCTTTTGGCGTTCAGACCAGCAAGTGATCTGGCGCGAGATGCCTGCAACTTCCCACCCTCATTCGCATAGTTATTTCATGTTATCACTAACATAGGGTCATTATTGTATTCTACCATTCTATGGTTTAGGCTTAACATCGTCGTCTCTCTAATAGGTATGTCACCCAGATTTAACATTCCTCATAGCAAAAGTAAATAATGTGAGTAGTCACCATGGGGGCCAATCCATGTTGCACTCAATCATTACCTTGTACTTGGATTGCTGAATCTTGTTTAGTAACACTAGGTCACCTCACTTGTCTAACAGAAAGTTTCCAATCTGTAAGACAAACTTGAGCCAAGCTATCACTTCTCAACTAGTGGGTTGCGTAAAACTCTTATGTAACACAAGCTGGATAGTTTCTTCTCTTGGTGTAGTTGGATCTGAAATCTTCATAGCTCATGCAACTTTGAGTCAAGTTGTCTATCTTCACTTGTTGATTGGCTTGATGCTCCTTATGATGTAGTTGGCATTGATCATGGATGTGATTGTTCCTTCACACAAAAGAACAAAATCCTAAGATTTTGGCAATCCTAAATTGGATGGTTTGTGTCTCAAAAGGGTGGTCTTGGGTATGAAGTCAGTTGGTGCACTCCAGTTGGAAACTCACTATGGGTGGTAAATGGGTATAGGGTTGGGTTTGGTTTAGCATGCATGAATGAAGATTAGAAAGATCTAAGGAAGATCCTACTCCAACACAGCAGATCAAGGAAACTCATCTTGTAATCAACACATAACAAACACATAGCAATACATTCAAACTTCATGGTTTTTAGAAAACACTAATATTGTAATACCACACTCATTGGTATGATCAATACACTAACACATTAACGTTGTTCTAACAAAGTAACTAGATTGGTGATCTCATCTAGTTTTCTTCAAATTCTTCTCTCCATGTCTTGAGGTGTTCTTGATTGTTGTGAAGTCTATGTTTTTCTTGAAGTTCTTCAATAATCTTGAGTGTAGGTCTTCATGTGGTGAAAATACTTCTTGCACTTCATTGTATGGTCATCAACATTCCTGTCTTGATGGTATTGAGGAGGGAGGTCATCTAGAAAATTTTGAAGGTGAATAATAGATGAGAGGATATGAGAAAGATTAAGAGGATTGTTTTGTTTCTAGAAAGTTTGAACATAGAAAATTTTCAATCCTAGGGTGATCAAGGGGTTATTAACAACTTGTTGCAAATTGGATATTCACTATAGTGAGAGATACTGGCACCCGCTAGCCAATCAGGGAACGGTCTCGTGTCCGTGGACACGTAAAGTTGTCCGGACCGCTTCATCTCACTATGCCGCTAGGATCCAAAAGTACTCAAAGGAGTCAATAAATTTGATCAAAAAGGGTTTTCCAAACCTAAGGGTCTCGAATCCTACAGGCAACACAATGCTCTGATACCATTTTGTAGCATCCCAACTTTTAATAAAGATGGAATACCTGTGTTATTGTGCTAGTCCCTGGATCAATTGCTAGCACCACAGTACAAAATGAAATATCATGCAAATGCATCAAATTCTATTACATCGCATGATCCAGTCTTTACAAAATAGGATTACAAGCTTGCATAGTCTTAGAAGACTAGCAGAGAAGAAAGAAATACAGCGGAAAACATACTACAACATCGAGCCCATCTTCTTCATGTGCCACAGGCAAAACATGTTGGCGATAGTCTCGAGATCCTAAACGAAATCATCACTCGTCTTCAGAAATATCTGCAATATGGAATATGCAGCCACGAGGGAGTCAATACAATTTAATGTATTGGCAAGTAACACTATGGTGGATATAAATGGCAAGACTAATACTACATGCTCATTTGGCTGAGTGGAGTTTTGGCTATGTTTGCATAAAGCGAGTTTTCTCCTATCACTTTTGTAGAACAAACTTTTCTTTTCAAAGGGTGGCAACATTGGATTAAGATCCAAGCACCACTACTACTGTTCACTTGGTCAAAATTTTACTTATTGAAAATGGTGATGTGATTCTTCCGTCCTTCCTTGTCCAGCTGCTCATAGTTATCCATAACCGGGGACACGGCTAAGATCTTAGTTCGTTGACTCTGCAGAGCTTGTGCACTTTCACCTTCAGACTCAACTCAACCCAAACATCATATACACCCTGAGTGCATTAAGGAAAGGAGAAGAATCGAGACGAGATCTTTCAGAAGCAAGAATCCAACCCAATGGCAAGACCCGTTCCACCTATAATTATGCTACATCTGCTTGTCAAGCCCGGGCTGAACCCTCACAACTTAGTTGATCAAGACAGAGCCCATATGACTAAAGGCTGCACTGGAAGCAATCTAAACTTGGGGAACATCATAATCACTTTGTTCCCGGGTGGCATTCCTTCAAGTGAACAACCCCTCGGGGAGACACTCAACTATCAACAGCCAAACAACCAAATCCACCCAGGTGGTTCATTGAAGTTGTTACTTAGAATTTTTCCACAACATCAAGTAAAAAACATTTGTCACATTGCATAGCATCTATCAAGTTCTAAGGCTATAAATAACAAGGATAAAAGAGATGGCTACACACTACTAGGATAACTTGATGCCACGTTGTGGAGCACCTTCAAGGATGTTTTTTGCGAAGCCCAAGGGACTACCACCATGTCGTGGTGGTATCACGACAGATGCCATGGGATGGCTAAAGTTGGGGCTGATGGACGCTGGAGGTGCTCGGGGAGGGATCACACGGCGAGTAGCCGCGTGTAGGATGTCTCACACACTGCAAACAACCAGATCTTACCCAGGTTCAGGGCCCTCGTGTGGAGGTAACACCCCTACTCCTGCCTTTCTCTCTATTTGTGTGTTTACCGAGTAGCCACAGTACAAATCAGGCCTTCAGCCGAGTAGCCACTCTAGCTCTCTAGTTCTCTCTGTGTGATGTGAAGCAACGCTAAGTGTCGACTAAGGCAACGTCTAGATCAACCCTCGCGCAGGAGGGGGCAGGGCACCTTATATACTGGTGCCCAGCCGAATAGAATAAGACTAAAAGGTACATCTGATGGGACAGGCGCATTGCAGAACAGAGCACGCCTCCGGCTTCTCGCTGACGCGGGCTCCGTAAGTCGTCGCGCCGTTCGGAGATGGGACCTGTCCACCTTGTCAGTGAGATAGGGTAGGCCCCTAGCCCTGTCCTGTCCCCTCTGTCAGTGACAGGACTTGACAGGCGCCTACCGCACTGTAGCCACGCCGTAGCGCGGATAATCACGCGCTCCGTAAGTTGAACCGCACGCCGGTACGGACGCAGGATACGCGGGATCCCTTGTCAGAACGGCTCCATTGACTTCTGGCCCGAGTAGGAACTCACTCCCTCTACTCGGACCAACTTCTTTACTCGGACGAACATAACTTGCTTGATTTCTCCTCTTGGCCATCGGTGGGTACGGCCGGATAGAAACCTACCGGGTAGCAGGTACCGGGTAGCCGTCTACCCGGTCAAACATCACCTTTGACCTTGCCTTTAGCACTTGCCTTACCCCTACTCGGGGGTAACCCCCCGACATTAGTCCCCGAAGCTGGTAGAGTCCTGCGAACTCGTTCACTGGGCCCTGCCAGCTTAAAACAAACCTTGTCTTCGTAACTGAAAGGGGCCGAGTAGCACCTCCACACGGCCCTTCAATTCTTGCTCGCATATCTGCTTCTCCGAATAGCAATATCTTTCTTCTGTGATGCCGAGTAAAATGACTTAGTGAAATTTCGAACTCGCTCCCGCTGAATCGGAGCGAATCTACCTCTGCGTGTCGCTACGGGGCACGTGTCACACTCCTGTGCCCCCGACGCCTCGGTGCCTGGGATACAGCAGGCCACGCGCCAATAACTGCACCCCCGGCCCACTAGCCTGTTAAGTCACTTCAATCGTACTCGAGTGCCCAGAGAATAACTCCTCCGCCTGTTTCCGCCTCCAATTTCTCGCAAGTTCTTCCGCCTCCATGGCTCGCGGAGATGACGATGCGGCAGCCCGTGCCGGTTGGGAGGGATCTGAAGTCACGGCGGAGGACTGCCAGTGGCTTGTCAACACCCGTCCCTCCCGGCGTCGTCTGCCGGCAACCAGGTACTGAAATCATCCCCAAACCTGAGGAGGCGAGTACGTCGTCTTCCTCGCGCACTTCAAACGCGGCTTCGGCCTTCCAATCTCTGAATTCTTCTCCGAATTCCTCAAGAATTTCAGCCTCCAGCCACATCATCTTCCACCCAATGCTCTCGTCATGCTTTCTATCCACGCCGTGGTGTGCGAAGCCTTCATTGGCGTCTACCCAACCATCCACACTTGGGCTCGCTATTTCTTCTTCCGCAAACAGAGTATCCCCAATCCTGGGCACACCGAGAGCGCCCGCGCAATGACGCGGACGGGATGCGCCATGATGCTGCAACGCACAACCGTCCATCACCCGCGGGTCAAGGGACTGGAAACTGTGCGCAAGTGGCAACGCAGTTTCCTGTACGTGAAGAACGTCGCCACAGAAGAGGGGAAGCCGATCCAGGACCGGATAGGGCTTCCAAAGTTCAAGAACGCCAGGCCAACCCAGCAGAATTGGGGCTACAACCCCAAGACCAACATCGAGGATGTAGTCCAGGTTGAGCGGCGCCTGGCCGAGTTGCAGGGTGAGGGATTTCGCCGAGATGACCCCATCGCGTGCTGGATTTCACGCCGAGTGCTCCCGCTCCAGCGTCGCTCGCACAAGATGTGCTACATGGGAGGGAGCCGAGACTGCACGAGGACAACCACCTTCGAGCTCAACACAGCGGAGGTGGCCATCTGGGCTAGATCCATCATGCAGACAACACTCTCCGACACCTGGCAGTATGGCTTCGTGCCGTATAGCCGCCTCAAGCCAATCGAACAGGTTAGCCTTCTGTGCTTTGTCTCTGCACTTTGATACCGAGTAGGTGTCTTCTCAGCTATGTATGCTTAGTCTTTGCATGCTGCACCGAGTAGAACATCACAAATATGCTGTTGGCTTTATGTGCTTTGTGTTTGCACGCCACGCCGAATAGTGCTTTGTGTTTGCACGCCATGTCGGGTAGAACTCCTTAGCTGAATATGCTTTGTGTTTGCATGCAATTCCGAGTAGAACCCCGTAGCTTTATATGCTTTATGTTTGCATGCTATGCCGGGTAGAACTCCTTAGCTTTATATGCTTTATGTTTGCATGCTACGCCGGGTAGAACTCCTTAGCTGAATATGCTTTGTGTTTGCATGCAATTCCGAGTAGAACCCCTTAGCTTTATATGCTTTATGTTTGCATGCTATGCCGGGTAGAACTCCTTAGCTTTATATGCTTTATGTTTGCATGCTACGCCGGGTAGAACTCCTTAGCTTAGAACTCAACTTACTTGTGCTATCTGTTTGCCTCTGCAACACATCGATCGCCAGGGAGAAGAAGATGTTGAAGTCTTCGAGGGCAATTGGTCGTATGACCGAGAAGAGGACGATGAGACTGCCTATGACACTCAGGACACCCTCTGCATCCCTCACGCCAATCAGCCTGGTAAGCACCAAGTTGACGCGTCTATCCGGGACTGGTCCAAGGATGACGAAGGTGACCAAGTTCACCTCTCTGATCGCGAGTAGCGCACTCTGATTTTCTTTTCTGTTTCTTAATTCCTTTTCTCTTCTACCCTGCAGAGGATCTTGAGCAGGACGAGGACGAGGAGCCCCTGGAGGTCAATCCTCTATCTGTGGATGCTCCCACAACTCGGAAGAGGATGGGCAGTGGTGCCCAAGAACCTGCTCCGAAGAAGAACAAGAAGACGAACAAGAAGAAAACCACCGCCAGAAGACAACCCCCCACCGCCAAAGGGTAAGTGTTCCATCCGAGTACCACTCTGTTGCCGTTTCTCACTATGCTTTTCTCCTTCTCCCTTTCTGAACCTTTTCCTTCTTCCAGTGCCCCTCTGGACGCTGATGCTGCTGCAGCCCCCACTCGTACCAAGAGGAAAGCCATTGTGGACCTCGAGAAGCTCGTCGATCTCTCAGAGGAGGAAGATGAGCCAGCCCAGCAGGACAGGACGCGTGCGTCCTCTCCCGTCAAGTTGGAAGAAGATACCGGCGCCGAGAACACTGGCGCTGGTGACGATGCTGACCAAACCACCGAGCAGCAGCAGGGTGCTGCTCACGACGAGATGCCGCCCTCTCTCCCAGCTGCAACAGCTGGGGAACACAATGAAGAAAACACCGAGAACCAAGACAGTGCCGCCTTGGAGCGGCAAGACGACACCACCGAGCAGCAGGACAATCAAGCTACAGCTCAAGACGATCCCGTGGCCGGGCCGCGGGTAGAAGAAACCACATACGTCCAACCTGATCCCGCTGCCGATCAGCGGGTAGAGAAGACAGTGGTGGAGCCCGCCGGCCAGAGCAAAGCGCAGCCAGACGCTGCGCCGGGGAGCCGGCCCCCTGTGCCGCCTACCCAGCAGGCGGCTCCACCCACTGCTCCAATCCCTCCACCAACCAAGACTGCATCCACGACTACTTCCCAGCAAGGGCCTCCTTCCGCTTCTCGCCAAATGCCTCCGTTCGCTTCTCGGGCGGACACTGCTCCGAGCCCCAAGAAGACCATCAAGCTTGAAACTGCACCTACCAGGAAGAATCCACCGCGCCAAGCTGCATAGGCTGGAGACCAGATGCCACCACCCAAGCCACCGCTTGCACCAGCCAGGAAGCCGGCAACAAAGAGCACACAGCTGACAATCGGCGGGCCTACCTCTAGCAGCAACCCGGCTGCTACTGGATCCGCTGGCCCTGGCGAAGGGCCGAGTACCGGAGATGCTGCCCGCGCACAAGCTAGCTGGCCGCAATACCTGCTTGAGGTGTCCAAGCAATACGACATCTCACTGGCCAAAGGCGAGAAGAAGATCTCTGCCTTGAAGGGAGGTCAGGCCAAGGCTGTTGACGTCAAGTCCAAAGGCAAGGGACCATCAAAAGTTCCTGCGCTCCACTCGCGCGAAGCCGAGGAGGACGAGATTGAAGCGGAGGGCCTGACCGCGGTCCTGGACCAGGTAGGATTTGTGGACAAGGTCTGGGAGAGCGATGCTCATGGCGTCCCGAAATGGAACGGCCTGACGCTGGGTCCAGTTGACCACTAGCGCGTCGACTGGAATAAGGCCGATGTTGGCTCTGTTCCAATGACCATCGCCTCCCCCACCTGCACTCTGGCCGGGAAGCTGTTCTGCCTCCGCAAAGCCGCCGAGGACGTCGAGCAATCCTATGTTGTAAGTGTTTTTTCTTTTCTTGCTTTTTCCGAGTTGCAGTTTCTCGTTTCTCCTTCTCTTCTGTTCTTTTCCTCTTTGCCTCTTTGCCTCTTTACCATTCCCCCAGTCCCCGAGATTCGGGCCGAGTAGGCGAAAACTCGACCGAGTTGCCGTCTACTCGGGGCAAATCTTCCAAAATACTTAGACCTTTTCTCTTCTCTTCCACAGAATAGCCTCCTCAAGAGGACAAAGGTGTTCCGTGGGCTGCTCTGGAACCATCGCATTGCCAAGGACAAACTCGAGGCTCTTGAAGCCGAGAAGAGGGATAGCGCAGCGATGGAGCAGGCAGCGCTGGACAAAACCCTCCAGATTTCTGAAGTGGAAGGTAAGCTCTTAGCAATTCGGTTTGTGCGTTTTGTGTTTACGCCCGTTTGTTTGCGTTTTGCTTTAACTTGGTTACTCTACAGGCAAGCTGAACGAACTGATGGAGAAGCATCACGACTGCGAAGTCTTCGCTGCTTCTGCTCAAAGCAAGATTGCCACTCTCGAAGGTGAGTTGCCTCCCTTCTCTGCACAATTGCCTCTTTTTTACTCCGTTACACTGCTGACACTCATGTTCTCCTCGCAGAAGAATACAAGAATTTTCAGGAGCAGCACCTTAACTGCTTCATGCCCGGCGAAGTGCGGCTACAGCTGGAATCCCGAGAAGCTGAGCTCAAGAAAGAGCGCCTCGCCGAGATGGCGGAGTTTGAAGAAATGCAGGTTAAGCTGAAATCTGCTCTCCAGGATGCCCTCGACCAGGCTGCCGAGAAGGAGGAGGTCAAGAAGACAGCCGCTGCCAGAGAGAAAACGCTCGAGATGGAACTCTCCATACTGAAGCAGCACAACGAGCAGCTCATCCTCCAAATCTCCAACGCACGCCGTATTCAAGATATGCATATTGTTGACGAGGAGGACTGGAAGATTAAACTGGAGGCGCTGCTGGTGGATCTTAAACGTAAGTTTCCCCTTCTCCGCACCTGGCTGTTTCTCTTCTCTGCCACTTCTCTATCTGGTTTCATCTCTTCTCTGCCTCCATTCTAACTCTTGCTGGTTTCTTTTTCAGATATCTTCCCTGATCTCCGTGCCGCCAGCACGCCTGCTCTGGAGAAGGCAAAGCAACTCCGAGTTGAATCCGGGATGCCTGTCGACACCAAGGCCACTATCAACGATAATCTTCTCAATATCAAGACTCAACTCTGCCAACTCAAGGGCTTGGGCACCTCCATGGTGTCCACTGCATACAAGCTCCACGATCTGTTCTGGCCGGATCAATCTGCGCCAGACAGCTTCAGCGTGCTCGCCGAGAAGCTGAACGGCGTGAAGGCCGAGTTGAAGAAATGGCGCGCCTCTGCAGCTCGGGCAGGAGCTGACGAGCTGCTCCATTTCATCACCAGCTGGTACGAAAACCTCAATCTTGACAGGATCCTCAAATTGCGCGAAGACTCCAAGTGGACTAAGAATCCCGATTGCGTCACTCGCCGGAAGGCAGTGGCCTATGAGATAGCCTCTTACGTCGACACCGCCACCTACATCGACGGCCTCCCCGAGCCCGACATCGAGCCTGAGGATGAGGGTGAAGATGAAGAAGACGATGAAGAGGACACCGAGTCGGAGGACTTGAGCATGTTCGAGCAGGACGCAGCAAAGGGAGCCGCCGAGAAGGGGAAGGCCAAGGTTGATGCAGAAGCCGAGAAGCCGCAACCCAACGCCCAGGAGGACACCATCACCACCGAGATGGTGATCCAGCAAGAGGCTCCCAAGCTGGGCGCGACTGGCGCCTTCCCGATGCCCTGGCTTCCAGTCTGCGGCATCCACCTCCGCCACAGATCCTATCTCGGTTGCCACTGCAACCTCAGAGCCAGCTTCCAACGCCAACTCCGGAGCTGATGCTGACAGCGCTAAGGCGGACGACACCGCCGCTACTAAGGAGTGATGCCTGAAAAACTTATATCTTGAACTTTGATCAGATCCCCGGGATGCCGGGTGCAAATGTATCCAACTATTAAGTCTTTGTTGCTACTCAGTTTTAATTTAGTCGAAGTTCTTAGCAACTCTGGCTCAATGTCGGGTTGCGTTATTATGCAAGTCCCCGAGTTGCATTTTTTATCCACTCTTCCTTTTTATCTCAACTCTTACCTGCAACTTGTTTCTTTTTTGGTAGTCGAGTCACAAGAGTTCAAAGTTGGAGTTTCAAATACTTAGCCACTTAGAAAAATCATAGTAACGCTGCCCACCACTTAGCCGAAAAGAAAAAACAGTAAAAAACACTCTATTCGGTTGCCACACGCTTCCTTTCCTTTGCAATTTTTCATGTGTTCATTGACCCTTTGGCTTGTTCTCTGGCTTGCCATGAAGCCGGGTTGCGGACAGCAGCAGAGTCGCAGAGTGTCCGGTGGGTTTAAACACACTACTTCGTATGCTTTTGAAATTCTAAGTGGTCCAACCGAATAGACAAAGTAAGAATAAGATAAACACAAGGAGCAATTTGGACGAGGGCAGTCCCCGAGTTCAATTTCAGATTGCCGAATAGGAGTTTAACTCGGATAAGAAGATACATACACAGTTTTCTCATGAGTGAAAACGTCGGAGTAGAGCTACATTCCAAGGGCGCTTGGATTCCTCTCCAGCCCTATCCGGCCTGTTCTTCTGGGGTGGCTGTGCGTCAACTAGATAGTAGGCATCATTGTGCAAAGCCTTGCTCGCAATGAACGGACCTTCCCACGGAGGGGAAAGCTTGTGCATCCCGGCTGTGCGCTGCACGAGCCTAAGGACCATGTCTCCTTCTCGGAAAACCCTTGGGTTCACTTTCCGGCTATGATAACACCTCAAGTTTTGCTGGTAAACAACTGAACGTGATGGAGTTAGCTCTCTTGCTTCTTCTAGCAGGTCAACATCATTTTCTCGAGCTTCTCTAGCCTCTGCCTCAGTGCAGAGGGTTACTCGGGGCGAGTCATGCTCTAGGTCAGTGGGCAACACGGCCTCAGCTCCATATACCAGGAATAATGGTGTGTAGCCGGTTGACCGGTTAGGGGTAGTCCTTAGACTCCACAACACCGCTGGCAACTCGTCTAGCCAACACCCAGGTGTTTTTAGTAATGGCTCAATCAGCCTTGGCTTTATGCCGGATAGCACCATGCCATTTGCTCTTTCAACTTGCCCATTGGAGGAAGGATGCGCAACAGATGCAACATCTAGCCGAATCCGCTTATCTCTGCAGAACCTTGCAAAATCACCCTCAGCAAAGTTTGTGCCATTATCCGTGATAATGCTGTGCGGGTAGCCATATCTCAGGATCACATCCTTCAGAAAACTCACAGCAGTGACTCCATCGCACTTCCGAATAGGCTTCACCTCAATCCACTTGGTGAACTTGTCAACCATGACCAAGATGTGAGTTATGTTGCCTCTAGCCGGCTTGAAAGGACCCACCATATCCAAACACCAAACTACAAATGGCCAAGTAATGGGAATGGTCTTCAACTCGGAAGCTGGCATATGAATCTTACTTGCAAATCTTTGGCAGCCGTTGCACTTTCTCACAATATCTTCAGCTTGCTTCAAGGCAGTGAGCCAAAAGAAGCCATGCCAAAAAGCCTTGTTGACCAGAGCCCGAGAAGAGGCGTGAAGCCCGCATTCTCCTTGGTGTATCTCCAACAGAATTTCTTCTCCTTCCTCTGGCTCTACACAGCGCTGCAGCACACCAGTAGGACTTCTTCTATGCAGCACATCTCTGAAGATAGTATAGCCTTTGGATCTTCTCTGGATTTGTCTTGCGGTAACCTCATCACTCAGCAAGGTGCCGTCCTTTAGAAAGGATAATATGGGCAGAGCCCAACTCGGTGTCTCCCGGATGGGAAACACTGGTTCGTCCAATTCCATTGGATCAGCCACCACTTCCTCTTCTGAGTTGGAGACGAGTCCCCGAGTCCCCGAGCACTCAGCAAGGACCCCCTCAATGAATGCGACAGTCCCCGAGTTGGGAGGGGCAGTCCCCGGGTTCTCTTTTGTAGCCTCCCAGTCAATCTCCATGGGAACAGCTTCCTCGCCAGGCAGAGAAGGAACGAATATAGACTCCGAGTTGGGGGATGGCTTTATGGATGGCTTTCTCAAATGCTCCAAGGCAATCCCAGCCGGGATATACTGCCGAGAAGACCCCAACTTGGACAGCTCATCAGCTGCCTCATTCTTTGCCCGGTGTATGTGTTGGAACTTGCATCCTTCAAAGAAACCAGTCATGGTTTGCACCAGAAACCGATATGATGCCATGTTGGCATCCAGAGCATCCCAGGTTCCTGATACTTGCTGCACTACCAGATCCGAGTCGCCATAACAGATGATGCGCTGCACGCCAACCTCCTTGGCCACCTTCAAGCCGTGTACCACGGCCTCGTACTCTGCTACATTGTTGAATGCCTTGAAATGGATCTGCAGCACATACTTGAGTTGATCTCGCTTGGGTGACGTGAGCACCACGCCAGCACCAATGCCTTCCTTCACTTTGGAGCCATCAAAATGCATCTTCCAGTAGTTGGCTACTGGAGAAGGAGGCTCATATTGCACCTCAGCCCAATCCACCAGAAAATCTGCTAGGATCTGTGACTTGATGGCTTCTCGTCTTGCGTACGAAGCAGCGTACGCGGCCGGCTCAATCGCCCACTTGGCTACTTTGCCACTTGCCTCCTTTTTGCCCATGATGTCCGAGATGGGAGCAGAACTCACCACTGTGATTGGATGCTCTTGGAAATAGTGCTTCAGCTTCTTGGCGCCCAGGTACACGCCGTAAGTCATCTTCTGGTAATGCGGGTAGTTCTGCTTGGAACTGGACAGCACCTCACTGAGATAGTACACTGGCCGATGCACAGTCTTGCCTTCTTCTTCTCTCTCCACCACAATCACAACACTGACCACTCGGTTAGTCGCAGCAATGTACAGCAGCATTGGCTTTTTGGGTAGCGGACTAGCCAAGATGGGAGCGCTACCCAGCATGGCTTTCAACTCCTTGAATGCTACATCATCTTGCGGTGTCCAGACAAACTTGTCACTCTTCTTCATCAATTGATACAGGGGCAAGGCCTTCTCGACCATTCTGCCCAGGAAGCGGCTCAGGGAAGCCAAGCAACCAGTGAATTTCTGCACATCCTTCAGTGATCTCGGCAAAGACATGCTCTCTATATCTTTTATCTTTGAAGAATTGGCCTCAATGCCCCGACTGGATACCAAGAAGCCGAGTAGCTTGCCAGCCGGGACGCCAAAGGTGCATTTAGTCGGATTCAACTTCATTTTGTACTTGCACAAGTTGGCAAAGGTTTCCTCAATGTCACTAAGCAGAGTATGTGTTTTATTCGTTTTGATGACAATGTCATCTACGTACACCTGCACATTTTTGCCAATTTGATCATGCAAGCATTTCTGCATGCATCTCTGATAGGTAGCCCCAGCATTCCGCAGCCCAAAGCACATGACACGATAGCAATAAGCCCCGTACGGGGTAATAAAGGCAGTCTTTATTTGATCAGCAGGGTTGAGAGCTATCTGATGAAAACCAGAGTAGGCATCTATGAAAGACAAGAGCTCACAACCAGCAGTGGAATCGATCACCTGATCTATGCAGGGTAGCGGAAAGGGATCCTTGGGGCAGGCCTTGTTCAGGTCGGTGTAGTCCACGCACATACGCCATGCGGTGTCGGCCTTGGGGTCCTCCTTCTTCTTCTCAACCATAACTGGGTTGGCTAGCCAGTCCGGATGCAATACCTCCATGATAAAGTTGCTTATCAGCAACTTGGTGATCTGATCACCGATAGCTTTCCTCCTCTCATCACCAAAGCGGCGCATAGCTTGCTTAACTGGCTTGGCATCATGCCGCACATGCAGCGAGTGCTCAACCAACTCCCTCGGGACACCCGGCAAATCCTCATTAGACCAGGCAAAGACGTCCCGATTCTCACGGAGGAAGTGGATGAGCTCGCTTTCCTATTTCTCTCCCAACCCGGCGCCAATGATGGCAACACGGTCTGGGAACTCAGGGTCAACCTGGACCTTCTTTGTCTCCTGGGACGCCTGGAACGCAGTCCCGTACTGGGAACTCGGCATGCCAGGCGCACCACCTTGCGCTGCTTGCGCCATAGCCACCACCTCATACATCTTCTTCTTCTCGGCAGCAATGACCATAGATTCCGCCAGCTGAGAACCAGCAGAGGCACACTCCAAAGACCTCTTGTAATCACCCGAGATGGTGATGACTCCGTTGGGACCTGGGATCTTCATCTTCAAGTAGGCAGCATGGGTAGAAGCCATGAACTTGCTGAGGGCAGGTCTACCGAGTAGGGCATGGTAGGGGCTCTGATGGTCAACTACCTCGAATGCCAAGCTCTCAGTGCGGCAGTTCTCCCTGGTACCGAATAGAACGTCTATCCAGACGCGGCCGATTGGAGAGCAAGACACTCCCGGCACAATGCCATGGAAAGTGGTCCTGCTGGGTAGCAGCATGTTCTCGGCCATTCCGAGCTTCTCTAGTGTGTCTCTGTACACAATGTTGATGCTGCTGCCGTTGTCGATCAGGACTTTGCTGAACCTGACGTTCTTCTGAGTTCCCAAGAAGGTGGGATCCACCACCAAAGCATAGCTACCCGGGTTGGGCATCACCCTAGGATGATCAGCTCTGGACCACGTGATCTCTTGGTTGCACCAGTGCAGGTAGTGAGGCACAGCAGGGATCACAGCATTGACCTCCATCGCACGCCTGTGCAGAGACTGCTTGTCGACGGGCCCGGAGGTGAAGATCATGTAGCTCTCATGGTGTTCCTGGTACTAGTTGCGGTCTCCACCATCATTGTTGCCGTTGTTGTTGTTGCCTTGGTTGTTGTTGTTGTTGTTGTTGTTGTTGACTCTGTTGTTGTTGTTGTTGTTGTTGAAGTTGCGGTTGCGGGTGTAGTAGTTGCGGTTGCGGTCGTTGTTGTTGTGGTTGTAGTTGCGGTTGGCTCCTAAAGCCACCTGGTTCACATTCTCTCTTCTCGGGAACACTGCAGGCCTGGGAGCAGCTGCCCGAATAGGCTGCACATTGGCATTCGCAGCTGGCAGAGGAGGAGGAGGAGGCAGGCCCTCATTCTTGATCTGTTCCCACCAGCTGCACTGCCGAGTAGTGTGGTTGGCTGGCCTAGCCGGGTGCCGAGTATGGAAGCTGCATGGCCCATCCCTCATGTTCCCAAAGACAAAGTTCGGAGCTGGATCCGGGTTGCCGCTACCCTGCTGGGGAGCATTGTACGTCTTCTTGATGCCTTGGCCCTGATTCTGGTTTTGCCCGTACTGGGCTCCAGCAGTTTTTTGCCTTTGGCTACTCCCAGCAGCCGTGGTCACAACATTCACCTCCTCGGGATCATACCAAGTATCAATCCGGTCACCTCTGCGCTTGTTGCGGAAATCATTGCGCTTGTTGCTGTTGTAGTTCCTTCTCGGCTCAGGAGAGTCCATCAGAGGCTGAGTTGGGTCGCCGAGTGCATACATATCTGCAATCTTGATTGTCTCGGCGAGAGTACTCGGCATCCCGCGCTACAACTTCTGCCACAACATGCTACCATGCCTTCAGCCCTGAGCGAACCAAGTAATGGCCTGGGCCTCATTCACACCCTCACAGGTGTTCCTCAAAGTACTCCACCGAGTAAGATACTCGCGGTCCGTCTCCTCTTCCCTCTGCTTGCAAGCGGACAACTGCTGCGGCCTATTCGGCCTCTTGTAGGTGCTAGTGAAGTTGCTGATGAAGGCCTCCGAGAAGTCCAGCCAGCAGTTGATACTGTCCTTGGGTAGGTTGTTGAGCCAAGTCCGAGCTGGACCCTCTAGCATTTGCGGAACATACCACACAGCCCATCTCCGGTTGCCGCCTGCGATGTGCACGGCTGTGACATAGTCACTCAACCAATCTTCTGGCTTGGTGCTGCCATTGTAGCACTTGGTCCCCCTGGCCAGCTGAAAGTGATTCACGGATGGCTCATTCATGATACGATGACCAAAGCATTCTGGGCCAGGCGGCCCCCTGTTCTCGAGTTGCGCGGATAGATTAATCCGGTCCAGCTTGTACCTTGCATCATTGGGCTCCAACATGCGGTCACCCAGACGATCAGCGATGTTTCTTGGGTCAGCATAGCCGGCTAGCCCCATCGCCGAGTAGCCATCATCATATCTGTTCTCCTGCACAACAGCGGGCTGCACCACCGGGTTGGCTGCTGGCGCAGCCGCACACGGCTGTGCTGCAGCTGGCTGCTGCGTCCTCTGCCGAGTAGGCTGAGCGGCAGGACGCCGAGAAGGTCCCTCATTGCCTCCATCTTGCCTCTTACTGTGAGGTTTATGGGCTTGATAGCCCGCTCCTGCAGAGTTGTGTTTCTGACCGTGCTGCCGCGGCACAGCGTGCTGTTTTGCAGCGACAACAGGGTAGTACACCTGCATCTGTTTGCTTTTGCCAGAGTTCACACTCTGGCCTCTGTCCCCATCGGGAAGCGGCGATGACGCCTGGTCATGAGATCTCACTGCACGCGAGTGCACAACCTAAGAAGCACCGGCACCCGGATTGGCTTTCCGGAACTCCTCATTCTGCCTAGCAGCTTCCAGCACTAGCTCATTAAGCCTCTCCTGCTGCCTAGCGCGCGCGTCGCCGGCTAGATTTGGCAACTCAGCAGCTACAGCCTCTGCAGCTCTAAGTGTTTTGGCGGGGGTACTGTATCTGGGCCTAGTAGCAGTGTTTACGGTGGCAGGCTGGCTAGCAGCCTCACCAACTACTGCCATCTAGGCGCCCAAGTTTCGACGAGTAGCGCCTAGTTTGATAGGCTTCCTAACAATAGGAGTAAAGTCGTGGGCCTTGTTGTACTCATTTTGATCTAGGCTAAGCTCAAGCCTAACCTTTTCCAGCTCCAGGTGCTCAGCGAGTAGCGCTTGGCGCTGCTGGTCGAGCTGCGCCCTCGTGGTCATGAGCTCAAGCTCGGTGGGAGGCGGCATGCCGGTATCGTCGATGTCGTGGAAGGAGGAATATAGCCCGGGATGTTGTGGGGAGCCTCGTAGGTCTTGTGAACCTTTTGCGCAGCACTCGGGCCAGTAGGTTCCTCGATGACTCCCGCGGTAGCGGCTGCGCCCTTCCCGGCATCGGTAGCCGGGCCGGTCATCATCACCTCCACGCTGTCCGTGGAGCAGCCAGTTGGCTTCCCGCGGGCAGCGAGCACAGCAGGAGGATCTTCCGCGACGAGCACCTCCTCTGGGAACTCGCGGATGACGGTGGTGGCAACGTAGACGAGGTGCGAGCCGAAGGAGAGCACCGAGCCGTCTGCCGGCATGGGCCTACCGCCGAAATCTCCATCGTTGTCGGTGACTAAGTCGAAGGAGCCGAATCTGTGGACAAGGCCACAGACCACGCGCTCCCCAGTAGCAGAAATGAGTCCCGTCCGAACATGGACTCCAGCCAGTGCCGCTGGTAGCCCCACGCTGGGCGCCAACTGTCGTGGTGGTATCACGGCAGATGCCATGGGATGGCTAAAGTTGGGGCCGATGGACGCTGGAGGTGCTCGGGGAGGGATCACACGGTGAGTAGCCGCGTGTAGGATGTCTCACACACTGCAAACAACCAGATCTTACCCTGGTTCAGGGCCCTTGTGTGGAGGTAACACCCCTACTCCTGCCTTTCTCTCTATTTGTGTGTTTACCGAGTAGCCACAGTACAAATCATGCCTTCAGCCGAGTAGCCACTCTAGCTCTCTAGTTCTCTGTGTGTGAAGTGAAGCAACGCTAAGTGTCGACTAAGGCAACGTCTAGATCATCCCTCGCGCAGGAGGGGGCAGGGCACCTTATATACTCGTGCCCAGCCGAATAGAATAAGACTAAAAGGTACAGCTGATGGGACAGGCGCACTGTAACATCCCAAGTCTGAAAAATAGCCATTAGAATGTTTGCTCTCTGTTATTTTATGTTTTGCATCATGGCATCATGTTGATTGCAATTGTTTTGCTTGTTTTCCTTTTGTTTTCCTCTGTTTTCATTTGTTTTCCAACTGTTTTCATTTGTTTTCCTTTGTTTTCTATTTGAATTTCAAACCAAAATTCAAACCTTTTGTTTCATCCTTGTGATGTTACAATTCCCAAAATCATATTTCAAATCAAAACAATCAATTGTTTCCATTAAAGTGTGATTTCAAAACTGTTGTGTTGTTTCTATAAAAATGCATCCAATAACCAAACCCTTTTCAAATTCAATTATGTTTTTCCTCCAAACAACAACCATGTTGAAATTATGAAAATTGCAAAACAAAACTCTCCAAATAAAATGGTTCAATTAACACTTCCAATTGTTTCCATGAAATAATAATAAGCTCAACTCTTATTTGTCATTTAATAATCCACCTAATATAAATTGCATTCAAAACTCAAATTCAAATCATCAAACAACACCCCAATTGAATATGTGCCAATTACCAAACATTCTAATTTGTTGTTTCTATTTCAAACTCCAAGGTTCATGCCATTTAGAATCTTGTTTCAAAGAATGCAATTAATAATTAAAATTCATCCCAATTTGATTTAAATTACAAACAACAAACATGTTGATCTTATAAAAATTGCAACACAATTATTAATCATTTGTTTCCAATTAAAATCATTTGATCACCCTAATTAAATCTTGTTTTCTATAGATCACTTAATAATCAAATTCAGTCACATTCACTCAAATTTCAAACAGCACATGGTTCAAGTATTTTTGAAATCAAAAACTTACAAGTTGTTGCTGTTACAAAAAAAATGAAACAATATAACAATTTCTCCTAATTTTCTACACCCCAAAAACCTAGCTTTTCCTCCTATCTCTTTGCAGCAAAAAAAAGAAAAGAAAAAGAGAACAAGAAATAATAAAAAGCAACAGCACACAGGGAGAGAGCACAAGGCCCAGCCCATTCTTTTCCCCTTCTGGCCCAGTACCCCCTCCACCCTTGTCGTCTTCCTCCTCCCTCTGTACGACTGCCTCAACCACCACCCGATCACCCCTCCTCCGCTCGATTGTGCGCCGTACCAAGCTCTCCCTCCCCATAAATCATCCACAGCCACCCCTCTGCTTGCTAGACCTAACCCTAGCCTCCTCCTGCGCCGCCATCCTCTTCCTCCATCTCCCCACCACTGCTACTCTCTGTATCTCTGTATGCTCCCTGAACTCTGAAAACCGGCCGCCGCCCTCCTTTGCTCCGGCAATCGCCGGCTATCCGGTCCTCCTCCGGCCAGGGAGAGGGCGGGAATGGAATCCCCCTCGGCCCTCTCCCTCCTCGTCACCATGCCAGGGGCCAGGACTGCCCGGATGCGCCGCCACCATCGCCTCAAGCCGCCGGTCGCCGCCCTGCTCCTGCCCCGACGCCTCCTCCCTCCTGTCCGCTCGAGGGCACCGCGGTGAGCTCTCCTCCGACCGCTCCCCTTCCCCTCGATCGCCTCTCCTCTCCCCTTGGCCGCTCTCCTCCGCCACCATCGCCCCACGGCCGCAGCATCACGTCGCTGCCCGCCGGCGATCGATCGCTGCCCTCCTGTTCTTCTCTGTCGCTGTCCAGGTACAGAGATGGAACGAGCTTTTCTTTCAGTTAAGTTACAGCGTAACAAAAGCTCATACCCCCCCGCAGTCCACTTCCTTTCAACACACAAGTTTCACCCCACTGGTTCTGTACCCAGCGCAGGAAGCAGGAGGTGGGGGGTTCGATCCCCCCTGCCCACCAAAATCCCCACCTTTTTATTTTCCATTGTTTTGTCACAGAACTTCACCAGAAATCACAACTAAGTCCCTGTATATTCTTTTAGGCCCCTGTTTAATTTTTCCTAAGTCCCTGGTTCATTAAAAATGGCAGATTTGCACCCTAATATTGTAAATTGCATAAGAAAATCATTTTAACTCCAATTTTAACTTTTTAAATATGTTTTCTGTCCCAAATTAAATGTTCTATCCAAATATAAAATTTGTTTACTGTTTTGAATATTTTAAATTGGTGCAATATTTGAAAACTTGTCAAATTCACTTAAACTTGCAAAATTCATAACTTGGGCATAAAAATTCCAAATTCCACAAACTAAATATGTTTTCCAATCAATTTTTCATGTACTTTCCAAATATAAATTTTGTTTGCTGTTTTGAATAATTTAAATTGCTGAAAACAACTGTTTCCTATTTATTGCATTTAAAATTGCCAAAATAATAACTTGCTCATTTTAAATCCAATTCCAACAAATAAAATATGTTTTCCATGAAAAATTAAACCCTCTTTCCAAATATAAAATTTGTTTCATGTTTTGAATAATTAAACTTGGTTAAATAATTTAAATCTTATTTAATTCATTTAAAATTGCTAAATTCCTAACTTGGTCAAATTAAATTCTTTTGGGACATATAAAATATGTTTTCCAACCATAAAAGTATAAGCTTTTCAATTATGAATCTCACTTAAGGTTTTGCACAAATAAAAATCCAAATAAGTGCATGTTTGAATTAAATTCATTTAATTCTTGCTTAAACTTGTTTAATTCACAAATAATTTATTTGAAATCCTTTTTCAACAAGTGAAACATGTAATCCATCTAAAATTTGATGTACTTTCCAAATATGAACTTTGTTATCTATTTTGAACAATTAAACTTGATGAAAACAACAAATGCTTGTGTGACCCCTTTAAGAAACCAAAATTTCTTAACTTAATAAATGAATTTCTAAACTTGGTAAACCTTATTTCCATTTGGTTCTATTGTTGTTATTTTTCTGTTTTCCTCATCCATGCATCATGCTAATCCACTTTCACATGTTGCTTAGTTGTAAAACAATTAATTCAACCATAATTCATGGGCTTTCCATATGCAATCCAAAATTGCATGTGGGTCCATTTAATCTTGTTGTTATCTTGTCAACTAGTTTATTTTGATGCATCAAGTAAATGGTCATGCATCATCCCATGTTTGTGCACTATGCCATGTTATTGATTGTTTGCCTCTGTGTTGTTTGTTTGCTTCTTCCCGGATACACGACGACGTTGAGACCGACGATACTTACGACACCCCTCTAAGGATCTAGCTCAGTACCAGGCTACTGGGTTTTGCAGGCAAGTTATCACTCACATGAACCATCGTGTTCCTTTCAACATTGGTTACCGATACTTTCCGTTGTCTATTCTGCTAGCCCTATGATTAGTTGCTTCTGTTACGAACCTATCACATGTATCCTTTAACCCTGTTATTGCCTCACCTCCATACCTATAACCTTTTGCTTGTTGCCTGTGTCTTACTAGCATGCTTAGGTTGTTTTGCTCGAGTCTGTTACCCGTTACTTTCTGTTACTATTCCATTATGTTCTGGGGGCTCGATGTTTAATCAATCAATCATGCTAATGTTATTATCAATAATAAATTTGATGATAAGGCACCGGCAGGAGGCCCTTTGTGGTTTTGAGGCCTGCTAGTGTCGACCCTAATAGGAAAAGGGTCTTGTCTACTGATCCATGATGAGCGCACTAACCGCATGTGGGAAGCGAGTATGGGCGCCCCCCTCAATTTGACTCGATTCGCATCTCGTCCAAATCGCCACACTTAGTTCGGGCTTTCCATTTGCTGCACGCATATGCAGGTACGAACCCTTGGCGCCAGGGTGGAACTTTTGTAGTCGGCATTTAGGGCGGCGTGGTCTTCCAGTGCTATGAGGGTCCCCTTTTCTTCGTGGGGCTCGATTAGCCGCGCACGCACAGCACGTGGTGCTTTGGGCTTGATGCGAAGAAGGGTTGAGTTGTGTAGAGTGCCCCGCTTGGTGGGAGGCATCCCATCTGGCGGGTTATTCTAGCGTGTACGGCCAAATTGGTGCAACCCTGCAGGGATAAATCTTCTCGAGAAGCCGTGTTTTCCGCGGTTATGGATTACTTGGTGAAAGTACTGGCTAACAAGTACTCAGAACAACTTACACCTAACTAATGATAACTTGACTAGTAATAGGCTTATTGACACAACAACTTGATCCATCATTAATTCAACTGTGTGAGTTATCCTCGGATTGCTTCTTTGGTTAAGGGGCGAGATCCAGGATGGGTTTGTTTGGTGGTTAGTTATAGTTGGTTACGATACGCTATCTTATCCCTTTTCTGATAGCCGGAAGTGGTAGTATGTTTCTGTAGTTGGTTAGCACACCCAGCTGTCGCATCTTTTGTATCACCCTTTCTTCCGTTGAACCAAAGCATCTGTGCTTGGTGTTGGCGGGCTACACTTTGGTGAATTGTGAGTCTTGCTTGCCAGTACGTTTATGTACTGACCCCTTTGGGGCTGTGGTTTCCGCAGACTACGTTTCCGAGGATCCCCATGATGGCTACTACGTGGAGTATGACGAGGCTGCTGACGAGTAGATAGCGGACCCGGGCAGGATCCGAGACTTCGTGGATGGGCTCCGTCTTTTCGTTTCCGGCCTCTTAGGCCTATTTGGATCTTGTCTGTACTCAGACATGTTGAATGCTTCCGCTGTGATGTAATGATGAATTGTTGGGACATGTGTCCTCTGGATGATTGTATTTGCTATCTCTGCTCTAATGAGAGCTATTTGCAACTTATTATCCTCTTTTGTGTCGTAGAGATCTGTTGTGATATCACTTGTTCCAATGCCGTTGATGTACCATGTGTGTATGTTTTGAAGTACGTCAATGGAAGTATCTGGATTTCTACGGGATGGTTTTCGCAGACGATGAATAGTAAGAGAATGGTTGTCACACGTTTACGTGTTGGCCTGCTCATATTGAGATGCGGGTGCCGGTATGCCCCGTAAGCCATTTATCTACTGTTTAACGGACTGTGAGTATCCCCTAGAAGTCCGGGTGCGACAAATTGTATCAGAGCCTGTCTGCCTGTAGGATCCCTTTTTACTGGTCGCAGTTGAGTCTAGAAACTATTTTGTAGCTATATAGGAAAAGGGAAACATGAGAGTAGGAATTCTGTTCTTTTTCTTCTTTCCCCACCCACCCTCCCTTTTTCTGGTAAGGAAGTGCAACGTTGTTTTCCCTTCTCATCTAAACTTTCAAGTTAGGATTTCACGAATTCTGGTTTCTCTAGGATGGTTATATCTACTAGACCATAGGAATGGATGTGGTTGTGACATGATTTATCATGTTGTCTACTCATGATTGAGAACGGAGGCGTGTAAGCCTCGGAAGCAGATCCTCTATTCCTTAAGCAGTAGATATTGATCCTTTAGAAGCCCGGGTGGGTTTTTCCGTAGTACCTCAGGAGTTTTGTTCTCGTTTTCCCCGATGTTGATATCCTGTTCTTCTCAACATCCTTTTCGTCCGTTGAAATCTTGTTGTTGTTTTCCACTTCAATTCTTCTACCGGCCTCTAATCAAAACTTCCCAAATATTAAGTCTATCTGGCCAGAAAGGTTGTTGTTGTTGTTGTTGTTGTTGTTGTTGTTGTTGTTGTTGTTGATTCCAGGCTATGAGAGCTGGCATTCCTATCACCTGGGGTTGTTTCGAGGAAGCATTCCTGAATCACCACATTCCAGATAGTCTATTCTCCAAATGAATCAAATTCTATCCAGCTATACACCCTCGATACAAAACCTCTCCCTTTACTTGAAAATGTTCCGGTGGTTTCCAAATTCCCTGACGTCTTTCCAGAAGAGTTGCCAGGAATGCCTATCATTTTGAACTTCGAGAAAAACTATCAAAGGTGCACGATGTGTTTCACGTGACACAGCTCAAGAGGATCTTCCCAAGAAGTTTCCGGACCTTTTCTTTTCTCAGTAGGAATCTCGGGGCGCGATTCCTTCAAGGGGGGCGTTTTGTAACATCCCAAGTCTGAAAAATAGCCATTAGAATGTTTGCTCTCTGTTATTTTATGTTTTGCATCATGGCATCATGTTGATTGCAATTGTTTTGCTTGTTTTCCTTTTGTTTTCCTCTGTTTTCATTTGTTTTCCAACTGTTTTCATTTGTTTTCCTTTGTTTTCTATTTGAATTTCAAACCAAAATTCAAACCTTTTGTTTCATCCTTGTGATGTTACAATTCCCAAAATCATATTTCAAATCAAAACAATCAATTGTTTCCATTAAAGTGTGATTTCAAAACTGTTGTGTTGTTTCTATAAAAATGCATCCAATAACCAAACCCTTTTCAAATTCAATTATGTTTTTCCTCCAAACAACAACCATGTTGAAATTATGAAAATTACAAAACAAAACTCTCCAAATAAAATGGTTCAATTAACACTTCCAATTGTTTCCATGAAATAATAATAAGCTCAACTCTTATTTGTCATTTAATAATCCACCTAATATAAATTGCATTCAAAACTCAAATTCAAATCATCAAACAACACCCCAATTGAATATGTGCCAATTACCAAACATTCTAATTTGTTGTTTCTATTTCAAACTCCAAGGTTCATGCCATTTAGAATCTTGTTTCAAAGAATGCAATTAATAATTAAAATTCATCCCAATTTGATTTAAATTACAAACAGCAAACATGTTGATCTTATAAAAATTGCAACACAATTATTAATCATTTGTTTCCAATTAAAATCATTTGATCACCCTAATTAAATCTTGTTTTCTATAGATCACTTAATAATCAAATTCAGTCACATTCACTCAAATTTCAAACAGCACATGGTTCAAGTATTTTTGAAATCAAAAACTTACAAGTTGTTGCTGTTACAAAAAAATGAAACAATATAACAATTTCTCCTAATTTTCTACACCCCAAAAACCTAGCTTTTCCTCCTATCTCTTTGCAGCAAAAAAAGAAAGAAAAAGAGAACAAGAAATAATAAAAAGCAACAGCACACAGGGAGGGAGCACAAGGCCCAGCCCATTCTTTTCCCCTTCTGGCCCAGTACCCCCTCCACCCTTGTCGTCTTCCTCCTCCCTCTGTACGACTGCCTCAACCACCACCCGATCACCCCTCCTCCGCTAGATTGTGCGCCGTACCAAGCTCTCCCTCCCCATAAATCATCCACAGCCACCCCTCTGCTTGCTAGACCTAACCCTAGCCTCCTCCTGCGCCGCCATCCTCTTCCTCCATCTC
Source organism: Alopecurus myosuroides (assembly GCA_028641055.1). Classification (NCBI taxonomy): domain Eukaryota; kingdom Viridiplantae; phylum Streptophyta; class Magnoliopsida; order Poales; family Poaceae; genus Alopecurus; species Alopecurus myosuroides. The sequence goes on along the minus strand of CM054063.1, from coordinate 86,893,812 downwards.
CCCACCACTGCTACTCTCTGTATCTCTGTATGCTCCCTGAACTCTGAAAACCGGCCGCCGCCCTCCTTTGCTCCGGCAATCGCCGGCTATCCGGTCCTCCTCCGGCCAGGGAGAGGGCGGGAATGGAATCCCCCCTCGGCCCTCTCCCTCCTCGTCACCATGCCAGGGGCCAGGACTGCCCGGATGCGCCGCCACCATCGCCTCAAGCCGCCGGTCGCCGCCCTGCTCCTGCCCCGACGCCTCCTCCCTCCTGTCCGCTCGAGGGCACCGCGGTGAGCTCTCCTCCGACCGCTCCCCTTCCCCTCGATCGCCTCTCCTCTCCCCTTGGCCGCTCTCCTCCGCCACCATCGCCCCACGGCCGCAGCATCACGTCGCTGCCCGCCGGCGATCGATCGCTGCCCTCCTGTTCTTCTCTGTCGCTGTCCAGGTACAGAGATGGAACGAGCTTTTCTTTCAGTTAAGTTACAGCGTAACAGAAGCTCATACCCCCCCCCCGCAGTCCACTTCCTTTCAACACACAAGTTTCACCCCACTGGTTCTGTACCCAGCGCAGGAAGCAGGAGGTGGGGGGTTCGATCCCCCTGCCCACCAAAATCCCCACCTTTTTATTTTCCATTGTTTTGTCACAGAACTTCACCAGAAATCACAACTAAGTCCCTGTACATTCTTTTAGGCCCCTGTTTAATTTTTCCTAAGTCACTGGTTCATTAAAAATGGCAGATTTGCACCCTAATATTGTAAATTGCATAAGAAAATCATTTTAACTCCAATTTTAACTTTTTAAATATGTTTTCTGTCCCAAATTAAATGTTCTATCCAAATATAAAATTTGTTTACTGTTTTGAATATTTTAAATTGGTGCAATATTTGAAAACTTGTCAAATTCACTTAAACTTGCAAAATTCATAACTTGGGCATAAAAATTCCAAATTCCACAAACTAAATATGTTTTCCAATCAATTTTTCATGTACTTTCCAAATATAAATTTTGTTTGCTGTTTTGAATAATTTAAATTGCTGAAAACAACTGTTTCCTATTTATTGCATTTAAAATTGCCAACATAATAACTTGCTCATTTTAAATCCAATTCCAACAAATAAAATATGTTTTCCATGAAAAATTAAACCCTCTTTCCAAATATAAAATTTGTTTCATGTTTTGAATAATTAAACTTGGTTAAATAATTTAAATCTTATTTAATTCATTTAAAATTGCTAAATTCCTAACTTGGTCAAATTAAATTCTTTTGGGACATATAAAATATGTTTTCCAACCATAAAATTATAAGCTTTTCAATTATGAATCTCACTTAAGGTTTTGCACAAATAAAAATCCAAATAATGCTTAAACTTGTTTAATTCACAAATAATTTATTTGAAATCCTTTTTCAACAAGTGAAACATGTAATCCATCTAAAATTTGATGTACTTTCCAAATATGAACTTTGTTATCTATTTTGAACAATTAAACTTGATGAAAACAACAAATGCTTGTGTGACCCCTTTAAGAAACCAAAATTTCTTAACTTAATAAATGAATTTCTAAACTTGGTAAACCTTATTTCCATTTGGTTCTATTGTTGTTATTTTTCTGTTTTCCTCATCCATGCATCATGCTAATCCACTTTCACATGTTGCTTAGTTGTAAAACAATTAATTCAACCATAATTCATGGGCTTTCCATATGCAATCCAAAATTGCATGTGGGTCCATTTAATCATGTTGTTATCTTGTCAACTAGTTTATTTTGATGCATCAAGTAAATGGTCATGCATCATCCCATGTTTGTGCACTATGCCATGTTATTGATTGTTTGCCTCTGCGTTGTTTGTTTGCTTCTTCCCGGATACACGACGACGTTGAGACCGACGATACTTACGACACCCCTCTAAGGATCTAGCTCAGTACCAGGCTACTGGGTTTTGCAGGCAAGTTATCACTCACATGAACCATCGTGTTCCTTTCAACATTGGTTACCGATACTTTCTGTTGTCTATTCTGCTAGCCCTATGATTAGTTGCTTCTGTTACGAACCTATCACATGTATCCTTTAACCCTGTTATTGCCTCACCTCCATACCTATAACCTTTTGCTTGTTGCTCGTGTCTTACTAGCATGCTTAGGTTGTTTTGCTCGAGTCTGTTACCCGTTACTTTCTGTTACTATTCCATTATGTTCTGGGGGCTCGATGTTTAATCAATCAATCATGCTAATGTATTATCAATAATAAATTTGATGATAAGGCACCGGCAGGAGGCCCTTTGTGGTTTTGAGGCCTGCTAGTGTCGACCCTAATAGGAAAAGGGTCTTGTCTACTGATCCATGATGAGCGCACTAACCGCATGTGGGAAGCGAGTATGGGCGCCCCCCTAAATTTGACTCGATTCGCATCTCGTCCAAATCGCCACACTTAGTTCGGGCTTTCCATTTGCTGCACGCATATGCAGGTACGAACCCTTGGCGCCAGGGTGGAACTTTTGTAGTCGGCATTTAGGGCGGCGTGGTCTTCCAGTGCTATGAGGGTCCCCTTTTCTTCGTGGGGCTCGATTAGCCGCGCACGCACATCACGTGGTGCTTTGGGCTTGATGCGAAGAAGGGTTGAGTTGTGTAGAGTGCCCCGCTTGGTGGGAGGCATCCCATCTGGCGGGTTATTCTTGCGTGTACGGCCAAATTGGTGCAACCCTGCAGGGATAAATCTTCTCGAGAAGCCGTGTTTTCCGCGGTTATGGATTACTTGGTGAAAGTACTGGCTAACAAGTACTCAGAACAACTTACACCTAACTAATGATAACTTGACTAGTAATAAGCTTATTGACACAACAACTTGATCCATCATTAATTCAACTGTGTGAGTTATCCTCGGATTGCTTCTTTGGATAAGGGGCGAGATCCAGGATGGGTTTGTTTGGTGGTTAGTTATAGTTGGTTACGATACGCTATCTTATCCCTTTTCTGATAGCCGGAAGTGGTAGTATGTTTCTGTAGTTGGTTAGCACAGCCAGCTGCCGCATCTTTTGTATCACCCTTTCTTCCGTTGAACCAAAGCATCTGTGCTTGGTGTTGGCGGGCTACACTTTGGTGAATTGTGAGTCTTGCTTGCCAGTACGTTTATGTACTGACCCCTTTGGGGCTGTGGTTTCCGCAGACTACGTTTCCGAGGATCCCCATGATGGCTACTACGTGGAGTATGACGAGGCTGTTGACGAGTAGATAGCGGACCCGGGCAGGATCCGAGATTTCGTGGATGGGCTCCGTCTTTTCGTTTCCGGCCTCTTAGGCCTATTTGGATCTTGTCTGTACTCAGACATGTTGAATGCTTCCGCTGTGATGTAATGATGAATTGTTGGGACATGTGTCCTCTGGATGATTGTATTTGCTATCTCTGCTCTAATGAGAGCTATTTGCAACTTATTTTCCTCTTTTGTGTCGTAGAGATCTGTTGTGATATCACTTGTTCCAATTCCGTTGATGTACCATGTGTGTATGTTTTGAAGTACGTCAATGGAAGTATCTGGATTTCTACGGGATGGTTTGCGCAGACGATGAATAGTAAGAGAATGGTTGTCACACGTTTACGTGTTGGCCTGCTCATATTGAGATGCGGGTGCCGGTATGCCCCGTAAGCCATTTATCTACTGTTTAACGGACTGTGAGTATCCCCTAGAAGTCCGGGTGCGACAAATTGTATCAGAGCCTGTCTGCCTGTAGGATCCCTTTTTACTGGTCGCAGTTGAGTCTAGAAACTATTTTGTAGCTATATAGGAAAAGGGAAACATGAGAGTAGGAATTCTGTTCTTTTTCTTCTTTCCCCACCCACCCTCCCTTTTTCTGGTAAGGAAGTGCAATGTTGTTTTCCCTTCTCATCTAAACTTTCAAGTTAGGATTTCACGAATTCTGGTTTCTCTAGGATGGTTATATCTACTAGACCATAGGAATGGATGTGGTTGTGACATGATTTATCATGTTGCCTACTCATGATTGAGAACGGAGGCGTGTAAGCCCCGGAAGCAGATCCTCTATTCCTTAAGCAGTAGATATTGATCCTTTAGAAGCCCGGGTGGGTTTTTCCGTAGTACCTCAGGAGTTTTGTTCTCGTTTTCCCCGATGTTGATATCCTGTTCTTCTCAACATCCTTTTCGTCCGTTGAAATCTTGTTGTTGTTTTCCACTTCAATTCTTCTACCGGCGTCTAATCAAAACTTCCCAAATATTAAGTCTATCTGGCTAGAAAGGTTGTTGTTGTTGTTGTTGTTGTTGTTGTTGTTGTTGTTGTTGATTCCAGGCTATGAGAGCTGGCATTCCTATCACCTGGGGTTGTTTCGAGGAAGCATTCCTGAATCACCACATTCCAGATAGTCTATTCTCCAAATGAATCAAATTCTATCCAGCTATACACCCTCGATACAAAACCTCTCCCTTTACTTGAAAATGTTCCGGTGGTTTCCAAATTCCCTGACGTCTTTCCAGAAGAGTTGCCAGGAATGCCTATCATTTTGAACTTCGAGAAAAACTATCAAAGGTGCACGATGTGTTTCACGTGACACAGCTCAAGACGATCTTCCCAAGAAGTTTCCGGACCTTTTCTTTTCTCAGTAGGAATCTCGGGGCACGATTCCTTCAAGGGGGGCGTTTTGTAACATCCCAAGTCTGAAAAATAGCCATTAGAATGTTTGCTCTCTGTTATTTTATGTTTTGCATCATGGCATCATGTTGATTGCAATTGTTTTGCTTGTTTTCCTTTTGTTTTCCTCTGTTTTCATTTGTTTTGCAACTGTTTTCATTTGTTTTCTATTTGAATTTCAAACCAAAATTCAAACCTTTTGTTTCATCCTTGTGATGTTACAATTCCCAAAATCATATTTCAAATCAAAACAATCAATTGTTTCCATTAAAGTGTGATTTCAAAACTGTTGTGTTGTTTCTATAAAAATGCATCCAATAACCAAACCCTTTTCAAATTCAATTATGTTTTTCCTCCAAACAACAACCATGTTGAAATTATGAAAATTACAAAACAAAACTCTCCAAATAAAATGGTTCAATTAACACTTCCAATTGTTTCCATGAAATAATAATAAGCTCAACTCTTATTTGTCATTTAATAATCCACCTAATATAAATTGCATTCAAAACTCAAATTCAAATCATCAAACAACACCCCAATTGAATATGTGCCAATTACCAAACATTCTAATTTGTTGTTTCTATTTCAAACTCCAAGGTTCATGCCATTTAGAATCTTGTTTCAAAGAATGCAATTAATAATTAAAATTCATCCCAATTTGATTTAAATTACAAACAGCAAACATGTTGATCTTATAAAAATTGCAACACAATTATTAATCATTTGTTTCCAATTAAAATCATTTGATCACCCTAATTAAATCTTGTTTTCTATAGATCACTTAATAATCAAATTCAGTCACATTCACTCAAATTTCAAACAGCACATGGTTCAAGTATTTTTGAAATCAAAAACTTACAAGTTGTTGCTGTTACAAAAAAATGAAACAATATAACAATTTCTCCTAATTTTCTACACCCCAAAAACCTAGCTTTTCCTCCTATCTCTTTGCAGCAAAAAAAGAAAGAAAAAGAGAACAAGAAATAATAAAAAGCAACAGCACACAGGGAGGGAGCACAAGGCCCAGCCCATTCTTTTCCCCTTCTGGCCCAGTACCCCCTCCACCCTTGTCGTCTTCCTCCTCCCTCTGTACGACTGCCTCAACCACCACCCGATCACCCCTCCTCCGCTAGATTGTGCGCCGTACCAAGCTCTCCCTCCCCATAAATCATCCACAGCCACCCCTCTGCTTGCTAGACCTAACCCTAGCCTCCTCCTGCGCCGCCATCCTCTTCCTCCATCTCCCCACCACTGCTACTCTCTGTATCTCTGTATGCTCCCTGAACTCTGAAAACCGGCCGCCGCCCTCCTTTGCTCCGGCAATCGCCGGCTATCCGGTCCTCCTCCGGCCAGGGAGAGGGCGGGAATGGAATCCCCCCTCGGCCCTCTCCCTCCTCGTCACCATGCCAGGGGCCAGGACTGCCCGGATGCGCCGCCACCATCGCCTCAAGTCGCCGGTCGCCGCCCTGCTCCTGCCCCGACGCCTCCTCCCTCCTGTCCGCTCGAGGGCACCGCGGTGAGCTCTCCTCCGACCGCTCCCCTTCCCCTCGATCGCCTCTCCTCTCCCCTTGGCCGCTCTCCTCCGCCACCATCGCCCCACGGCCGCAGCATCACGTCGCTGCCCGCCGGCGATCGATCGCTGCCCTCCTGTTCTTCTCTGTCGCTGTCCAGGTACAGAGATGGAACGAGCTTTTCTTTCAGTTAAGTTACAGCGTAACAGAAGCTCATACCCCCCCGCAGTCCACTTCCTTTCAACACACAAGTTTCACCCCACTGGTTCTGTACCCAGCGCAGGAAGCAGGAGGTGGGGGGTTCGATCCCCCCTGCCCACCAAAATCCCCACCTTTTTATTTTCCATTGTTTTGTCACAGAACTTCACCAGAAATCACAACTAAGTCCCTGTACATTCTTTTAGGCCCCTGTTTAATTTTTCCTAAGTCCCTCGTTCATTAAAAATGGCAGATTTGCACCCTAATATTGTAAATTGCATAAGAAAATCATTTTAACTCCAATTTTAACTTTTTAAATATGTTTTCTGTCCCAAATTAAATGTTCTATCCAAATATAAAATTTGTTTACTGTTTTGAATATTTTAAATTGGTGCAATATTTGAAAACTTGTCAAATTCACTTAAACTTGCAAAATTCATAACTTGGGCATAAAAATTCCAAATTCCACAAACTAAATATGTTTTCCAATCAATTTTTCATGTACTTTCCAAATATAAATTTTGTTTGCTGTTTTGAATAATTTAAATTGCTGAAAACAACTGTTTCCTATTTATTGCATTTAAAATTGCCAACATAATAACTTGCTCATTTTAAATCCAATTCCAACAAATAAAATATGTTTTCCATGAAAAATTAAACCCTCTTTCCAAATATAAAATTTGTTTCATGTTTTGAATAATTAAACTTGGTTAAATAATTTAAATCTTATATAATTCATTTAAAATTGCTAAATTCCTAACTTGGTCAAATTAAATTCTTTTGGGACATATAAAATATGTTTTCCAACCATAAAATTATAAGCTTTTCAATTATGAATCTCACTTAAGGTTTTGCACAAATAAAAATCCAAATAATGCTTAAACTTGTTTAATTCACAAATAATTTATTTGAAATCCTTTTTCAACAAGTGAAACATGTAATCCATCTAAAATTTGATGTACTTTCCAAATATGAACTTTGTTATCTATTTTGAACAATTAAACTTGATGAAAACAACAAATGCTTGTGTGACCCCTTTAAGAAACCAAAATTTCTTAACTTAATAAATGAATTTCTAAACTTGGTAAACCTTATTTCCATTTGGTTCTATTGTTGTTATTTTTCTGTTTTCCTCATCCATGCATCATGCTAATCCACTTTCACATGTTGCTTAGTTGTAAAACAATTAATTCAACCATAATTCATGGGCTTTCCATATGCAATCCAAAATTGCATGTGGGTCCATTTAATCATGTTGTTATCTTGTCAACTAGTTTATTTTGATGCATCAAGTAAATGGTCATGCATCATCCCATGTTTGTGCACTATGCCATGTTATTGATTGTTTGCCTCTGCGTTGTTTGTTTGCTTCTTCCCGGATACACGACGACGTTGAGACCGACGATACTTACGACACCCCTCTAAGGATCTAGCTCAGTACCAGGCTACTGGGTTTTGCAGGCAAGTTATCACTCACATGAACCATCGTGTTCCTTTCAACATTGGTTACCGATACTTTCTGTTGTCTATTCTACTAGCCCTATGATTAGTTGCTTCTGTTACGAACCTATCACAAGTATCCTTTAACCCTGTTATTGCCTCACCTCCATACCTATAACCTTTTGCTTGTTGCTCGTGTCTTACAAGCATGCTTAGGTTGTTTTGCTCGAGTCTGTTACCCGTTACTTTCTGTTACTATTCCATTATGTTCTGGGGGCTCGATGTTTAATCAATCAATCATGCTAATGTTATTATCAATAATAAATTTGATGATAAGGCACCGGCAGGAGGCCCTTTGTGGTTTTGAGGCCTGCTAGTGTCGACCCTAATAGGAAAAGGGTCTTGTCTACTGATCCATGATGAGCGCACTAACCGCATGTGGGAAGCGAGTATGGGCGCCCCCTCAATTTGACTCGATTCGCATCTCGTCCAAATCGCCACACTTAGTTCGGGCTTTCCATTTGCTGCACGCATATGCAGGTACGAACCCTTGGCGCCAGGGTGGAACTTTTGTAGTCGGCATTTAGGGCGGCGTGGTCTTCCAGTGCTATGAGGGTCCCCTTTTCTTCGTGGGGCTCGATTAGCCGCACACGCACAGCACGTGGTGCTTTGGGCTTGATGCGAAGAAGGGTTGAGTTGTGTAGAGTGCCCCGCTTGGTGGGAGGCATCCCATCTGGCGGGTTATTCTTGCGTGTACGGCCAAATTGGTGCAACCCTGCAGGGATAAATCTTCTCGAGAAGCCGTGTTTTCCGCGGTTATGGATTACTTGGTGAAAGTACTGGCTAACAAGTACTCAGAACAACTTACACCTAACTAATGATAACTTGACTAGTAATAGGCTTATTGACACAACAACTTGATCCATCATTAATTCAACTGTGTGAGTTATCCTCGGATTGCTTCTTTGGATAAGGGGCGAGATCCAGGATGGGTTTGTTTGGTGGTTAGTTATAGTTGGTTACGATACGCTATCTTATCCCTTTTCTGATAGCCGGAAGTGGTAGTATGTTTCTGTAGTTGGTTAGCGCAGCCAGCTGCCGCATCTTTTGTATCACCCTTTCTTCCGTTGAACCAAAGCATCTGTGCTTGGTGTTGGCGGGCTACACTTTGGTGAATTGTGAGTCTTGCTTGCCAGTACGTTTATGTACTGACCCCTTTGGGGCTGTGGTTTCCGCAGATTACGTTTCCGAGGATCCGCATGATGGCTACTACGTGGAGTATGACGAGGCTGCTGACGAGTAGATAGCGGACCCGGGCAGGATCCGAGACTTCGTGGATGGGCTCCGTCTTTTCGTTTCCGGCCTCTTAGGCCTATTTGGATCTTGTCTGTACTCAGACATGTTGAATGCTTCCGCTGTGATGTAATGATGAATTGTTGGGACATGTGTCCTCTGGATGATTGTATTTGCTATCTCTGCTCTAATGAGAGCTATTTGCAACTTATTTTCCTCTTTTGTGTCGTAGAGATCTGTTGTGATATCACTTGTTCCAATGTCGTTGACGTACCATGTGTGTATGTTTTGAAGTACGTCAATGGAAGTATCTGGATTTCTACGGGATGGTTTGCGCAGACGATGAATAGTAAGAGAATGGTTGTCACACGTTTACGTGTTGGCCTGCTCATATTGAGATGCGGGTGCCGGTATGCCCCGTAAGCCATTTATCTACTGTTTAACGGACTGTGAGTATCCCCTAGAAGTCCAGGTGCGACACGCACTGCAGAATAGAGCACGCCTCCGGCTTCTCGCTGACGCGGGCTCCGTAAGTCGTCGCGCCGTTCGGAGATGGGACCTGTCCACCTTGTCAGTGAGATGGGGTAGGCCCCTAGCCCTGTCTTGTCCCCTCTGTCAGTGATAGGACTTGACATGCGCCTACCGCACTGTAGTCACGCCGTAGCGCGGATAATCACGCGCTCCGTAAGTTGAACCTCACGCCGGTACGGACGCAGGATACGCGGGATCCCTTGTCAGAACGGCTCCATTGACTTCTGGCCCGAGTAGGAACTCACTCCCTCTACTCGGACCAACTTCCTCGGACGAACATAACTTGCTTGATTTCTCCTCTTGGTCATCGGTGGGTACGACCGGATAGAAACCTACCGGGTAGCAGGTACCGGGTAGCCGTCTACCCGGTCAAACAACACCTTTGACCTTGCCTTTAGCACTTGCCTTACCCCTACTCGGGGGTAACCCCCCGACACACCAGCTCGCCGATGTGACCAACATATCCTCTTATTGCCTGGGACAACCCCGGTTTCCGTGTGTCCGTACTGGTACACATCAACACAAAAGAGCGAACTTGAAAGACATTGCAAAGAGATGTTATCCCAGGGGATTATCCGCGAAAATAACTCTGATTACTCATCGCCCATTATTTTAGTGAAGAAGCAGGACATCTCCTCGCGTTATTGTGTCTACTTTCGAGCTCTAGATGAGAAACCAATCAAAGATAAATTCCCGATTCCAGTCATTGACGAGTTGCTCGATGAGTTAAAGGGGGTATGTTACTTCAGCAAGATGGACTTGCGCTCGAGATAAGACCAAGTACGCATGGCCGAGGAAGATATCAGGAAGACGGATTTTCAAACACACGAAGGTATTTTTGAGTTTTTGGTGATGCCATTTGGCCCCACTAATGTGCCAGCTACTTTCCAAGCCTTGCTGAATGATGTGCTCATGCCACATCTTCGTAAGTTTGTTCTTGTTTTTTTACAACATATTGATTTACAACAACTCATGGTAGTATCACCTTCGCTATGTTCGAACCGTTCTCCAATTAGTACAAACACATCAACTATTTCTCAAAGAATCCAAGTGTTCATTCGGCCAGGAGACAAGTTCCTATCTCGGTCATATGATTACTGCACATCGGCTTTCCATCGACAGCAAGAAGGTCAGCTTGTCCGTGAATGGCCGACGCCATGTTCGGTGCGTGCACTCCACGGATTTTTTAGATTGGCTGGCTACTACTGCAAGTTTGTGCGCAACTATAGCACAATTACAGCTCCATTGACAAAGCTCTTGAAGGAGGAATCTTTTTCCTGGTCATCGGAGGCTGGCCGCGCTTTACGGAACCATAAAGATGCATTTTCCACGGATCCCGTTCTTGAGTTACCTGATTTCATCCAATCCTTTATGATGATTGTGATGCTTCAGGTTTAGGATTTGGGGTTGTACTAGATCAAGGTGATCGGCCCCTAGCATTTTTCGGTAGGCCAATTGCTCCCCATCATGCCAAACTGGCTGCATACTGATTGGGTTGATTAAAAATGTTCATCATTAGCAACTTTATATGTGGGGTAATTGGTTTGTGGTTCGCACCGATCACTATAGTCTGAAGTTTTTGTTGGATCAACGCCTCTCAACCATCCCTCAACATTAATGGGTGAGTAAATTATTTGAATTTGATTTTCTATTGAGTTTCTTCCAGGGTATAAAAATAGGGTTGTGGATGCTCTTTCTCGACATGACGAGTAGGCAACGGTAATGGCATTCCCTGTTCCACATTTTGGACTCATCCACAACGAGGGACCGGAGGATCCACTTCTATGAACAACAGATTGAGTCGGGGGAATTAGCTGCACCATGGAGCTTGGTGGACAAGTTGGTTACCCATGGGCATAGGATATTTGTCCCCACTGACACAACATTAATTCCAAAAAATTTGGTGGCCACACATAGCTTGGGATATGAAGGAGTTCAACAAACATTGCACCGTTACGAAGTGACTTTTATATTCCTGGGGACTAAACATTGGTGGCTGGTTTGGTACGCAATTGTGATACATGCCAACAATATAAAATAGAGCACTTGCATTCCGAGTGTCTGTTGCAGCCCCTTGAAGTACCACAACAAATTTGTACGGATATTTCAATGGACTTTGTTGAAGGTTTACCCAAGGTCAATGGAAAATCAGTCATCTTACGGTCGTGTATCGTTTCTCCAACTATGCGAACTTCATTGCTTTGTCCCACCCATACACACCAAGTTTAGTGGCACGGTTATTCTTTGATGAAGTGGTACGACTTAGTGGTTTTCCAGCATCCATAGGTACCAACCGGAATCCAACATTTACTAATAGTTTTTGGCAGGAGCTCTTTCGTCTCACTAGGGTCAAACCTAATTTCAGCTCAGCTTTTCAACACCAGTCTGATGGGCAATCAGAAGTTGTGAATCACATCACCGTGATGTACTTACGGTGTCTATCTGTGGATCGACCTAGAGATTTGGTGGATATCAGTGGAGATATCATACCATTGATCTTGAATATGGGAGTGGGGAATCGGCAACATTCTTATAGCTAGGCTTAGCTGTGATAATCTTCATCAGGCTACACTAACATCTACTTCTGCTACAGCTGTTGGAGAGCACTAGATTTAACCTCGCAGTTTCATTTTCATATATTGATCTTGGGTCTTACGTAGTAAGGTGATTTTTCGTTTTCCATACGCGCAATCCTGCACACCCTCCACTTCGAGATTGGGTTTGATTCAACTCAGTAGGTGCTACACACGACATCTTCAGATGAGTTTTCAAGTCATGCCTAGCCGGCGGCGGCGATGCACGACGTCTCATACGAGGGCGTCAAGTCATGCGTGATCCTGGCGGTGCTATGCACGACGTCTGCTCTGAAGGTGGTTCGATAGTTGCTGGATGCATGGAGGGTTGGGACATCATCGATCTTTAGCTTCTCTTCCAACAACATCTGGCTAGTGATGAGTCATTTGGCGGACATGTGATAATGGTAGGAGCATCAACATTGAGTTTACACACTTCGGTGGAAACATTTATGGCAAATGTTGACGAAGACTTGCATCGTTTTCTTGCTGGAGTTGGTGGCACGAAGCTCGTATTTGGGGATGAAAATCCTGAGCTCGACCTTTAGTTGGACTTTTCATCATTGGCGCAAGTGCGAATTTTTCTTCTTGAAGGCTTTGCCGAAAAGATGTGAAGTTTCTCTTTATTTTTGTCTTTTACCATATGTTTTTTACGGGTGTTAGGTTAATAATACATGTATCCTCGGATTTGTTTACTTTGTATAGTTCTGAACTTTGCATTAAAAGGGATATGTGCATCGTTTAATGCGGGCTTCGCTCTTCATTTAAAAAAAAAAACGGTTGGCAGCCATATTGGCCAGACGTGTTAAAATATGTTAATAATCTTTTTGAACCGGATAGTACCTGTCACATATACACAAACGTGGAGTAAAGTTGAAATGTAGTCCGAAAATACGCATTGCTTAATAATTGAGGGAGAACGTGATCTATGTCGATGTCTTCATTGTCTAATAGCATTCATTTTCCGATAATACGTATTGTGAGCCTCGTCGTACTTGTGTGAGGATGGTCACGTGCAGCGTGGAGGAGTTGTGTGGCGTCATGGCAGTGTCGACAACAGGTCTGACATGGTCAATGCGTTGATCCATGTCCTGAAGATGGATTAGCGAAAGACTGAGGCGGCGACTCCACGAGTGTGTACGTCGGTGCGTGTTTGGGTCTGCTAGATGAGGCCTTCGGGTTTTTGATGATGTGCGGTTGTGTGTTGCCAGGACACAAGACCCTGTTCTTGACCACACCATTTATCGATATTATTGAGTATTGTGGGTGTAGAGTGTTGTCGCTAGTTTGGTGGGTTCGGGTTGAGTTGATTGATGTATTTGTGTGTAAGACGTGCTGGTTTCTATTTTATTAATAAATAAAAACCGGTTGTGTACATCATTTTTGTGCAGAGTCTAGAACCCCTATTTTCAGAAAGAAAAAATGATGAGCATGCTTATGGAGCAAAGACAAATTAATGCTTAACTATCCTACACATTTACCATCGTATTTCGTTCCGTGGCTAGTGACCACCCTACTCCATGGAGTATTTATAAACCGTACGTAGCATCTACTCTGTTGTGTGCCTATTCTTTCTCGGTGGGCACTACGAGCACATAGCACTTAGAGACGTCCATGGCCCCCAAGGATTTAAGTTTCCCGTAAAATCATCTTGTTCGGATATTCTTTATGTTCTTGCTGTTTCTGCTTGTTATGTTAAGAATCTACTAATCGGCAAATTCAGTTTCATAGGGTTCAATTCTCCTAGGGCTGGGGACGTGCATTTTCCAGTATATGTTCGATCGGTCGCAGTCTGGTTGGATTGAATTTGAATTTTCTTGTGTAGATCTACTTGTGGGATGCCATGTGAAAACTAGGCACCATTATGGCACGTGCTAGTGTTCAGTCTTGATGAGCCGTGATTCAGTTAACATGAAACAAGCTTTAATAAAAGTGTTGACCCATAATTATTAGAGTTAGTATTATTTAAATATTCTAACAAAAAAAGGCTGCTAGATCGCAGAGATATACAATTACTAGAGTATGTAATACTTTGACATCATCTGCTCGGTTTAGTAATAAATCTTCTAGTGTGTGGATACCGATTATTGTTTAGTTGTTGGCCGTGTGGTTTTATTATCTAGGAATGCTATTTCGACAGATTATTGTTTGGTTTCTCATCGGAATTTACTTTGGAATAATAACACGAAAAATGGTACTCTCTTGCGATTGCCATGCAAATCAATTATGTTTGTATAGCCGACAACATTATTTCGCATAGCTCTCCGGATGGTTTCTAGTCAATATACTCCCACATTTATTTCTCTCCGCGATTGTAAAAAAAGTGTCGCGAGTTATGCCTATAAGTTGTATGTGATCAGTTCATTTGCGACGACACTTTTTTAAGATCAGAGGGAGTATAAAATAATTATCTACTAGTGGCGCCAAGTTTAGCTGCAAAATAATCCCAAATTTAGAATCCAGGTATGGAATTAAGAACGACGAGTGTCACATGCAGCAAGTAGGCCCACCAGCAGAGACCACCACCCCACCTGTCACCATAATTAATGTCCTAGCTGTACCATGGGCCCAAAATTTAGTTTACTGTAATACTAGTAGACTAATAATTATCAAAGGTATACAGTATACTATGTTAGGTCTCGTACTATCATTACCAGAATTAAGGAACACTTTACATTACATATAGCTGATGTTCAACTTGTTTTGTTAATTTTAGGCACTGGGTTGTTCGTTACATATGTTTTTTTTTGTGACTTGTGCGCCTAAGGTCGCAACCCTATGCTACAAGTTGTAAAAAATCTGAAATAATTGAGTAGAGAGAAATAACATACATCTAAATTGTCATAAAATTTCAGTTAGAAGGTCAATACATATCTTGAGAAACAAAAATAAGAAATTTGGACATGTGTTTATATTAACCGACTCAATCCATAGCTAGCCAATTTGAACTAACTATTGCGCATATCATGCTATGTTTCTTTCTTGTCTCATGAACTGTTAGTTAAATATAGAAATACAATTTTGTGACATGATAGGTATATGTCGTGCCAATGTATTCACTTGTTTTTGGTTTTACGAGAACTTTTATTGTTATTTTAAAACGTTGGTGTTTCATGAGGACTTCCAGTGCACTAGATACACTCTCAAGATGGGGGGAGAGGGATATGAATTGTTGTGCACATTGACATTGTTTCCACATGATCAATTTAACAATGATTTTATAAACGACATGCAAATCGCGGAGTTCTGTTACTGAAGAAAATTGTATATTGCTATACACGATCCCACTAGATACTAAATTCATCAGAATTACTAGGATAAAAAGGTAGGATATACCTTCAATGAACTTTTGCGAATATTAATTTTTTTTTTCTTATTAACATCGATTTAACTCCTACGAGTAGTAATTTCTAGTATTCTTTCACTGACGTCTTATGAATCCAAAACCAGTTGTATCTCAGAGTACCCACTAGGCCGCACATTTGAACCATCCAAATAATCGACCCAAACATGTCAAGATGAGTTTTTTTTAATCTTAATTCTACCATTAATAAGAAAACATTGACTCCAATCCTCAACAATAGCCAAATTATAGTATTGTCCCAAATAACACATGTCACACAACCACATGTGAAAATACCATAACGTGACAACACATATAATTGACAAATCGCCGTTCCACCACAAAATCACGTCTTTGGCAACCATCACCTTGATGAGCACAACTCATCTTGACGGAGATGATATCGCATGGCCTGACCAAACCTACTGTTTCACTCCAAATCATCGAGAGTCAGAGTAACTTGATACATCATTCCTTGCATTGGTGGTACATGTATCAAATTATTGAAGAGAAAATATGTAGTAAGTCTAAACTCTAAAAATACGAGCTTCAGGTGCCAGCAAAACAGGAAACAAAAACCGCTCATGCATTCACTTCTTCTCATCAGCTACTCCAACCTGCGCCTTAGGGGCCTTTGGTTCAAAGGAAAAGTGGAGAGATACAATAGGATTAGGATTTTTTCCTACGAAATTGCTTTACATACGACCTTTGGTGTCCGATATCCGTACGACATGACGTGGCTAAATCTAATTACAATGATTCCGAATCTGTTGGGATAATCAAGGCCATCGATGCATGTGTGATTCAGGCGTGACCGCGCGTCGTACAAAAGTCGGACATAAAACGTCGTACGTATAACATCCTTCTTTTTCCGAAGAATTACTATTGTAATCTCATTTTAAGGAAAATTGCAAGAATGTTACAATCATTTTTTTGGCAAATTCCTACGTGCGGAGGACGACGATTTTAGGCATGTAGAATAGTAGAGAAGTCAAAACTTCTCTTAGTTTTCCATGCATCTACAAAAGACAATAAATATAAGCGATAGAATGCATTATCTCTTATTGTCATCCTTACGAGTTAATATAATTAATAAAATTTTAGTGAGAAATTATGTTACTAAGGGTTGACATATGATATAATTGACGAAATATTCACCTCTTAAAATTTTAATTTTTGAAGACAACATCTCTCGACTAAGAGAAAACAACCTCCTTTTTATTCATCCTTCCTCTTTCAATTAAGCAAAAAAATCTAACGTCACAACTTTAAGGGAAGGCTTAGGTCACCCTCATTGTACATGCCCTTATCTTTTATAATGAAGTGCTTATTTTATCCATTGAACCATATGTCTTCCTTTACTAACACAAACTTCTACAAAAATTTCATTAATTTCTAGTGATGGCAAAAAAAAAAACGCATTGTTTGACTTTGATTTGACAATGATTTAGATTACTGTGTTTTTCCTATTCATTTGAATCAAACATCCATATTTACAAAATTCCAGTATTTTTATCCTTTATTTTTCTCGTGTGTTCCTTTTTGTTTCGCTCATATATTCTTTTTTTACCCTTTTCCCCTGTTCCTGCATGGCTGCATTTTAAATTTTTACGAAGCAAACAAGTCTTTATGGGGCCCAAACAAATGTTCACTTAGTTTTCTCAATATGAAAATCCTTTGTTTTTTCTCTTCCATTGTTCTGCAATGGTATAATAGTAATATATTCATTTCTTTAGCCCTAGAAGCCTAGAAGACTAAACAAATACAAGCCAAGCTCGGCTGTTTCTTCTTCTTCTTCTCTCTCCGCCGCCTCCTCCTCTGTCTCGCTCTCTTCCATCCATCCCAATTGCTCAGCTCAGCAGTGCGCCTCCGGTCTCCGTGTCCTGCGGTTCCTGGAGCTCCGTCTTCTCGCAGCTTTCCGCTCTGGTTCACCGCTCCGCTCTCCCCCCTTCCGCCGCAAGGGGGGACACTCATGGCGAGGCTAGTAAGTACGTCTGATCACCGCTTGGATTAAGTAATTTTCGTGATTTTGGGCCCGCAAAGGAGGCTCTCTTTCTTTCTCGCTGCGGTCTCCTTCCCGGATTGATGGATTTAGCTGGTTGTTGCCCGGCGCCGCGTGGAGCTGGGTTCTTGATTTGCTCTGCTTCGTGTCTTCTCCCCAAATTCGAGATCTTGCGATCCGGTGTCTTATCGCGTGCTTTCTTCACTTCCCTGATTGATCTGGAAGAACGAAGCTTCGTGTTGGATTCATGGAGTCGTCCTGCACTAGTACTGAGCACTGACCGCCTGCTCTGCTTCTTGCAGCTGGTTCTGGCATCGCTGATGGCCGTTATGGGGCTCGTCCAAGGGGAGGCGCAATGCCAGGGCTATGGCGGGCGGCCGCGGCCGCACAGCGTAACGATCACCGAGTTTGGGGCCGTCGGTGACGGCGTGACCGTCAACACGGTACCCTTCCAGAACGCCATCTTCTACCTTCGGTCTTTCGCCGATAAGGGCGGCGCGCAACTGTACGTGCCCAAGGGGCGGTGGCTCACGGGAAGCTTCAACCTTACCAGCCACCTCACCCTCTTCCTGGAGAAGGACGCTGTTATCGTCGGCACCAAGGTTGTTCGTCACTTCTGTGATCCTACACCTTCTCATTTTATCGACATGAGCATTTTGCTGATTGCAATTGATTTCACAGATTCGGATGTTTTACTATTCCGTGAATTGATACGAGATACCTACGGCTGTCATATCGCATCGGGCAGTAGGATCTTAGGATGTTTTCTGGCCATTAATTTATTTGTTCAGCATTTTTGCATTGCAGTGCATTTCATTGCATCACACACTCAGTGGATGTATGGGTTATCGTTGCATGGATGTGGGTTTATCTACACTTTCTATTGTATTAACATTGCGAACTGGAAGGAACTTGCGATAATCTTAGCTGTTCGCTCATTTGTTTGTTTATGTATGTATGTATGGTTGGTGGAAGATGTCAGTTGGAATGATTTTGACATATTTATAGGCAAAGGTCTCACCTGGTGATCTAATCTTACATGGAAACCCATTTTCTTGTCAGTATAGTCATTGTTTTGGTCTTGCACAAATTCAGAAAATACTATGAAATTTCTTATTCTTGGGGTCTTTGCGTATGCAGACTCAGTAAACAGTTCACTAGTGGTATTATTCTTCGACTATCTACTTATCAGTTTTGCCATTCCTAATAAATGCGAATAGCGGAGGGTGACACATAGCTGTCCATGTGAGGGCAGTGACCAAGGAAAGACAGTTTGTTTTTGCATTGTTTTGAAGTCAAGTCATTTTCTCTAATCATTCTGCTAGTAGGACAATTTTGATTGCCTGCCTGTAACAAACAATATTTTTCTGCCCAGCGAGGAATGGAGAACAGCTTAAACTACTAATGGAGAACAGCTTAAAACTACACCGTTTGAAGTTTGGGATGATAAGAAATAGGATAGTATAGGCACCATAAACTAATATAAAAGAAAACACATCTACATTTGCACTCCATTTAAGTTTCCTGAATTGATTCCTCAAACTTTACTCATTGTAGCCAATACTAACTTTTATGAGTTTGAATTTGCACCGCAGGATGTGACACAATGGCCAATTGTGGAACCTTTGCCGTCATACGGTCAAGGAATTGATCTTCCAGGTGCAAGGCATCGCAGCTTGATAAATGGGCACAATGTTACTGATGTTGTAATTACTGGTAAGTAAATCTTCTTTGGGACATCAGAGTTTTATCTGGTTGCTTATCTGTTTTAATATATTCAAGTCGTAACGGCATCTTAAATACACTTTCTATAGGGAACAATGGAATCATCGATGGACAGGGTTTGACATGGTGGAACTGGTTTCGCTCACATAAGTTGAACTATAGCCGCCCTCATCTTGTGGAGTTCGAGGATTCTGAAGAAATTGTCGTTTCGAACTTGATATTCTTGAATTCCCCGGCATGGGCTATACATCCTGTGTATTGCAGGTATTTTGACGTGTTGTTTCAAAAAGTATACTCAAACTTTTCTTCTTAATTTTCTTGGGGCATGGATTGGCAAATTGGTTAACGACATGTTATGTTTCTTCCAGTAATGTAATCGTCCATGATGTCACAATTCAGACTTCGTTGGATGCTCCATTCACAGATGGAATCGTTCCAGGTAACACTACTTTTCACTTATTATTACTTTAGTAAAGTACATGTATCATATTTAACCGATATTATTTATTAACTTTTGGTTAGACGTGTATGTCCTAAATTTCACGTGCACAAAGATGTTTTCACTATTTTACATGTTTTACTGTTTAGCTTAAGTTCCCATTATGTGTATTTAGAGCGTTTCAGAAACAGGAAAGATACCTCAGATTGACTGACAGCAAGATCAATCTAATTCTTATTTAAAACTGCTTGTTTTATTTTCTTACTAGTTGTCTGTCCACGTTCATCTGCTGGTGAAGCATGCCTGGAAATTTTGAATAATTTTTTTATCGTGTTTGCTGCAGATTCATGCTCAAATGTTTGTATTGTGGACAGCAGAATTAGTGTCGGTCATGACGCCATCTCATTGAAGAGTGGTTGGGATAACTATGGCATTTCATTTGGAAGGCCAACCTCAGACATTCACATTAGTAGAGTGGATCTGCAAGCCTCACTAGGAGCTGGTATCGCATTCGGGAGTGAGATGTCTGGTGGGATCTCGGATGTTCATGCTGATCACCTTCATATCCATGGTTCATCAAGAGGCATCTCCTTCAAGACCGCACCAGGCCGTGGAGGTTATATAAGAGATGCGACCATATCAGATGTCCAAATGGAAGATGTCGATGTTGCTATTGAGTTCAATGGTGATTGCTCAAGCCATCCAGGTGACCATTTTGATCCTTCTGCGCTCCCAGTGATCAGTGGAATCACCTTAAAAAATATGGTTGGAACAAACATATCAGCTGCAGGAGTTTTGTCGGGAATTAGCGGTGATCCTTTCACCAATATCTGCCTCTCCAATATCAGTTTCACCATGGCTGATTCGGCACATTCGTCATCTTGGTCTTGCTCCAACATTTCTGGATACTCTGAGTTGGTATTTCCTGAGCCTTGCTCCGCCCTCCACAGTCAATCCTCGAATTCTTCCATGTGCTCCTCCGTCCTTAGCTACCACGCCCTTGCAGCAGCGTAAATGTGTAGAGTACACCACACCATGTTCATTCCTGTTTCTGTCCATGTACAATTTGGAGACATCTAGGCTCTAGCTCCCCTCACCATCTTTTCCTCTACAACATTCTTTCCTAAGAGGTGCATCAAAGAATCGTTGCTCTCGTTCAGTCAGCTTTGAGGCTCATAATACAATTCGGTTCCAGCGGACTGCAAGGCGTTTTTTCTTGTACAGTTAGATTTCTTCATTCAATCTGTAAGAATTTTTGTTCGGTAGGCTGTTGAGTCGAGAGAGTTGCTTCATACTATTGTCTATTTCATTATATAAAATAAACACACCATTTTTTAGTGACCCTGTACATCCTATCATCTTGTGAGCATCCATCCAATGGAACAAACATCACATGTTAGCCTGGAATGCACAGGCTGGCCTCCAGCCAAGCATGCCCCTTGTCCTTGTTGTCAAATAAATTGGTGTCAATGGAGAGTTGTTAGGCCGATGTTGATGGCTTCATTTGTCTCCTACTTGGGGCCTTTGCTTTGTCGTCATGCCACAAGCCATTGAGCTAGCTCATCCTGGGGTTGCCATTTATGCAAGATTGGCCAGCTCAAACATTGCCAATCACAAGATAAATATTAGCCAGGAAGAAGAGGCTGGCTGGCTGGCACCGATGCTTAGCTGGTTTCTGGTGAAGCTAATGTCTCCTGTACTCATTTGGGCGGCAGCATGTGCAACAACCTGCTGTCTCCGCCAAGATTGTACACTGGGGAGCAATCAATCTCCTGGTGCCAAGTTGACGGCATCTACTGCTCATGAAATGAGCGATGCAGTAGCCTGTTTTCACTCTTACAGTACCTTCATCGCAGACTTTGGAATCAAGGTAAGAACAAGGCAGAAGATTCTGTTATAAAAAACAACGGCATTGGATCCTGGTTGGGGCCAGAAAAAGACTGGACTGGCCATGTGATGCATCATATCATTGTACAAGATACATCCAAAAGAAAGTTTCTGATGCACAGCCTGCGTTTTGAAGTTTGTTTGACGGCAGTCAAAGGAAGATGTGGACTACCTGTTAAATAGCGCTATGCAGGTGGCGCGGGTTCAGTGGATTTACTGTCATCTGTTAAAATCCAGTGGATTTACTGTCAGCTGTTAAATTTCAGTGGATTTCTGACAGGAATTGAGGACAAAACGCACCAGCTATTTATTCTTCTTCTCCCCCATTCAGAAATTGATAAACATCCATTGGATCGGATCAAGAAATAAATGGGTTCGTTGGACGACCTGATCATAATGTCTCCGACCAAGTCGATGACAACTTATGGGACCAACACGACGGCCGGGAGGCATCCAAGTACCTCTTCCAAGATAACCCCATGTGTAGCCAGTCATGAGAAAAAGAGAGTAAAATACATTTTTTAGGGCTAACATCTAGATTATATAAACCAATAAAAATCAATATAAAGTTCCAGAGCTATACATTGAGAAAGCTTAGAATACATTCAAGTCCAAATAAAATCTTTCTAGATATGAATCCGCCACTGTCTTCTTGATGCCATCAACCACACCAGCTGGATGAGATTGAAACCGGGGTACCTTTATTCGTCGTAGTAATGTTTCGTCGTATGTCAAGTTTCAAACCATTTTGTAACACGACCGCAACACCACATAATTAACTTTAGGGACCAAGAGTAAAATACATCGGTAGTACAAAAACTAACTCGCCAGTGATGTTCCGTCGTGTGTCAAGTTTCAAACCATTTTGTAAACGTACCCCTTCATTTGCATCTCTCTGGAGAACATGCGTCAGGGTTTCCTTACCTCCTGTGGGCACCGTCGCCGGTCTTCCTAGTCTCTTGTGGCCTTAGTGCCATGGAGACGAGGTGGATCCTGGTACTTGCCATAGGGGGTGTTTTTTTGTATTTCGTTAGGGTTTGTGCCCTACTTAGGAAGGGTAGAGAGCGGCTCCCTAGAGATGGAATACGGTTCTCTGTTCCTAGCCCCCATGCCGACGGTGCATCTAGCATTGTCAGAGGGTGTGTGGAGCTGTGTTTTTGGTGGATCTCACGAGATTAGTCTACGGTTGTCTTAAGTGGATCCGCTTAGATTTGGTTTTCGTTCATCTGCGTTTGTGTGTATGTGATCGTATTCATTCGGAGGAAGACATTGACACAGAACGATTTATATGCGAGTGTGCACACTACACGTAGTGCCAGGGTTAATTATATACGTAAACCCACTAGTGATAAGTTCAATGGGTTAATGGACTGATTTGATATTTCTGACTAAGATAATTTAAGTCGATAATTCTAATAGAGAATCTCGGATAATGTGCATCCACAGATAACAGAAACACCATATGCGCTATGAGATCCTTGGATATGCTCTTGACCAAAATCCGTGTGTGCATCTTAAACATACCTTATCCTTATAGACGGATGAAAATATGGATTCGGGTGAAAATAAATATCTATACCATTTACCGTCCCTAATTAGTGCTCTTGGCCATCTGAGCACTGTTCCTCCCCAATCATGTTTGTCAATCATGTTTGTTTGATTTGCTCTCAACCTGGAGTGGGCCAAATGTCCCTAAGGAAAGCTACTCCGCATGAAAATAAACCTACTCTAATTAACTAGGCCACACAATCGGTAGTAAATACCAACTGAGGCACATGAATATAGCACAATCCAGCCTTTCGGTCGAAACTGCACCGCAGAGTCCATAATTTTGGTGGGAGAAAAGTAGGAGACGATGGAGTAGATGGCACTAGTGGTATCACAACTTGCGGTGGGTGCACTTAAGTCACTCAACTTGCAAAATGGAAAAACCCGCCATACAACTCATCAACCGTGTGGTCACGGACCTACCACGTCAGCCGATTTTATGTCCGACAAGTGGTTTTATTGTTCGATGGGCACGAGTGGATCACGTGAGCCCAGTTTGAGCGATTAAGTTTGCAAAAACTCCACGTTGTGAAATACGAAGCGTTGGACTGGAAAAAAAATGTCTCAAACCATCAAATCAAATCCCAGGGCCAACTTTGGAGATGCACGGGACGACTGAGGAGGACTCGTGGGGATATTCTATTACATGGGATCGATGCAGACGAACATTGGAAACCAAATGGGGTGCGGAGCCATTGCGGAAAGGTCACCGGAGATTGGTCCACGACGAGCTACCATGGTGGCGTATGGCGGCAACTGACGTGAGCGAGGTACATAGTAAAGAAGAGAGAGTAGAGAGGTCTAGGAGGAGCGACTGCTCAGGCTGAGCACGGTGGCGTAGTCGGTGAGGTCGGAGGACGTGGGGGAGACTAGAGTGAGATCGGCGGTGACCAGAGGTGGGGAAGATCATGTTGATTTGTTCGATATGCACCATGCCTACAAGATCGACTCGAAGGGAAGGTAGATGAGGACGGGGATGAGCTCAGAGTGTCATCACGAGAGCTTGGGAAGGTCGAAAATGGAGGGGCAAGGCGACGACCATGGCTAAGGTGCTCGGGGTCTCATAGGGAAGAATGGGAGGGAGCTCGTGCACGAGAGAAAGGGCACATGAGGAGAGGAAAGAGGGTGGAGGCAGAAGCCTTATCTTCCTTGTCGCGGCAGCAATCGACCCAACACGTGGCCGGCGTCAGGATGGCCGACGCGTGGCTGTCATGTACATAGAGAAAGTTGCCAAAAAAAGGAAGAAGGAAGAAGACAATGTGGGACCCTGAAAGATCATCTTCCGTTTTGATAATTAAATGACAACATACCTATTGGTCTAACGTATACTTGTTATACATGAAAATGCCCAGGTTCATCAAAGATATAATCTGTATGGGTTACAATTTTATTGGGATTGAAAAGAGCTCAAAATGACAAAGCTGGGAAGTGGTTTTTTGCATGTAGCGGAGGCTCCGGTGAAACCACCGGAACCTCCGCCCCAACCTTTTTTCCAATGCTGCCCAGGCGCGGGCCTCCGGTGCGGCTCCGGTGTGGGGTCCGCCAAAACTACGCTCGGGTGCATACGAGCGGAGGCCAGGGCGGAGCCTCCGGTGGACATCCGGTGGGCGGAGCCTCCGGTGAAACCACCGGAGCCTCCGCCCTCTCCACTAGCACACTGGGGGTCTGGCCTCGGTGGCATCTCCGGTGGAGGGTCCGCCAAAATGGTGCTCTGTTGGATAAGAGAGGATCCTCCAGCAGAACCTCCGCTGCGCCTCCGGTGGGCGGAACCTCCGGTGAAACCACCGGAGCCTCCGCCCTCTTTACTAGCGCACTGGGGGGTTGGCCTCCGGTAGTGGCTCCGCCAAAATGGGGCTCTGTTGGATAAGAGCGGAGGCTCCACCGGAACATCCGGTGCGACTCCGGTGGGCGGAGCCTCCGCCAAAGCCACCGGAGCCTCCGCCCCTCAGGTCACAACGCAAAGGGATTTGGGTTGCGCGGCTGCACGCATACGAAGACCACCGGAGCCTACGGTGCTGCGGGGACTGCTCAAACGGCCACTTTTGGGAAGGACTATAAATACCCCTTCCCCTACCTCATAAATTCTAAGCTTTTCCGACTCTCTCTCCTAGCCATTAATGAAAGCTTCAACCTTCTAGATCTCCCTCTCCAACCACCCAAACACTCCGATACTTTGTAGAGAGTTAGAGGAGACCTAGATCCACACTTCCACCAAAGGAATTTCAAATCCATCCACCACATCCTAGTAGATCTAGAATTCTACTTGAGGCCTAGAAACCTTAGTAGATCTTGTGCTTGTAGCTTCCACCTTGTTGCAAGAAGCTTCGGATTGCTTGAGAGCCTCCATCCATCTTGTGGAGTGACCTCGAGCTCATGTAAGGGTTTGGTCAACGCCTTCAAGTCAACCTCATAGTGGAAACGAGAATCTCCCTCACTGGAGAAGCTCAAGGAGAATAAGGTGTGCACAACCGTGCTATTGAGGAGTGCCTAGGTGGCTCCCCACCTCTCCAACGTAGACGTACTTCTCTTGAGAAGGAACTACGGGAAACATATCCTTATCTCCTTGTTTACACTTGTGGTTTATCTTGTTGCCTTTCGTTTTACTTCCGTTGCGTATCTTATGTTGTGTCACTTAGGTTGATCACCTAGTTGCACATCTAGAGAACCTTACTTTATCTTGCTTAGCCATAATTAAAAGAAAAAGAAGAAAATATGGTAGTCAACCTATTCACCCCCCCTCTTGTTGACCATAGTGAAGGGAATATGCCCGAGAGGCAATAATAAAATGGTTATTATCTTATTCCTTGTTTATGATGAATGTTTATTTCTCATGCTAGAATTGTATTAACCGGAAACGTTGATACATGTGCGCTTAATAAACAAACAATGGTTCCTAGTAAAGCCTCTCTTTTAACTAGCTCGTTGATTAATAGATGATCAAGGTTTCCTGATCATGAACATTGGATGTTATTAATAACAGGGTCATTTCATTAGAAGAATGATGTGATGAACATATACCCAAAGAGAATATAGCAATGCGATCAAGTCATTTAGTTTACATTGTTATATCAAACATACGCAGTAACTTATTCCTTAGACCATGAGATCATGTCAATCGCTGATACCGGAAGAGTGCTTTGATGGCATCAAACGTCACACCGTAACAGGGTGACTATAAAGGTGTCGTTAAGTATTCGGAAAGTATTAGTTGAGGATCATGGATCAAGAGTGGGATTTGTCCATCCAAATGACGGAGAGGTATACTCTGGGCCCTCTCGGTGATATCACATCGAAACCGCTTGCAAGCACGTGATATGATCACAAGGATGTTATATCACGGGAACGAGAAAAGAGTACTTGTCGGTAACGAGATTGAACAAGGTATGGTTGATACCAATGATCGAATCTCGGACAAGTAAAATATCGCGAGACAAAGGGAATAGTTCACGACGTTGTTGGTTCACACGATCACGAGAGTCATCGTTGAATATATAGGAGTCATCACGGATCTCCAGATCCCGCTGTTGATTATTGATCGGAGAGGAGTCTCGATCATGTCTATCTTATTCGCGAACCGTAGGGTGACACACTTAAGGTTCGATGACGCGTTTGAGAGGATACGGAATATCGAAGAATATTTTGGGCAGCACCGAAATTGTTTCGGGGAAAATTGAAATAGTTCAAGGGGTTTTTCGTCGAATGGTTGTTAATAGAATTAACAAATGATTCGAGGTGCTATATGCAAAAGTTTGTTAATAGAATTAACAAATGCTGAAATAAAGAAATAAAAAAGGTTTTATTTATTTATTAAAAGAAAACCTTTGGATTTTCCAAGTGGGAAGTTATGGGAGCATGAGTGGGTGTGAGTGGAGCTTCCACTCACATGAAGAGGGAAGAGGTGGGGGCACCACCATGGCTGGCCGCACCCCACCTTTGGGCTGCCTCCCTCTCCCTATAAAAGGAGGGTGAGGGCTCCTCCTCATTCACACACTTGGCCACTTCCCTTTCCCTCCACCCGCTGCTCCATTTCATGGTCTCCGGCTTGGCGAAGCCCTGACCATGGGATTCTTCACCACCACCACGTCGTCGTGCTGCTGGAGTTCCGAGGGATCCTCTACTTCCGCGCCCCGCTGGAACGAGGGAACGGAGGTCGTCATCAACCGTACGTGTGACCGATCACGGATGCACCGCCGGATTGCGGTGCCCATCTTCTCGCTATCGGGACCGGTGTGAGTACGACTACGCCAACAACGAGATTTGATCTCGTACCACTTTGATTCTTCGAGGGTATGTGTTCTCCTTAACCCTCTTGTTGCCCGTTACACTTCGTCTCCTAGATTAGATCTTGGCCTTTCGGGTGTCTCTCGCGTAGGAATTTTTTTGTTTTCTATGCAACGACCCCTTTCACATAGTGCACTTTCAATTGGTATCAGAGCCACGACTCTTGCTAAGGGCTTAACCGCCTAAGAGTATAATGGTCAATGAAAATGCGCCCCGACGGTTCTAATGCGGAAATCGCGAAAATGACCGACACTATAACTAACCTACATGAAACGGTTGGAACCCTCCAAACCGAATTGTGCAAGGTTAGCTCTAGTGTTGGTTTGGAGGTTTCTAGCATAAAGAAAATGTTGGAGGCCATGATGGGGAAAACCAAGGAGCTAGAGGAACCACCTCTCACCGCCGATGATGTTAGCTCGGATGAAGAGTCCATTCCGGACATCGCCGAAATGGAAGCTAACATTATCTTAGCCAAGGAGAAAGCCAAGGCAAAAGCCGATAAAAAGGCCAAGAGCGGTGGGAGCTCCAAAGGCTCCAAGTCTCAATCGGCTAACGGTTGAGGGTTTAACTCAAAAGTACCACCACCTCACAATTATGACACTATCCATCCCATTGCCACAATGCCACACATTCTAAATGTTGGACTTCCTCCCATGCTTAACACTAATGAATTCTCTACTTGGAAGTTTGATATGGAGTCTCATATTTCAGGGTCTTGCACCGCCTTGTGGAGAAGTGTTCTCCATGGATTCCATCCCCACGATGCAAGCAACTTGACTCCAAGATAAGATGTGAAATTTCAAATCAACAAGACCGCTCTTGTCACTATCCAGAAGGCTCTCCAAAGAGAACATCTTGAACATATCCGCGGCATCAGGACTGCCAAGGAGGCTTGGGATAAACTTGACACTTTGTTTCAAGGCAATGCTAGCATTCAATCGTCCAAGTATGATGTGGCTCTCGACAAGTCCGAGAACTTCGTTATGCTTGAAGATGAGAGTCCCGAAGAACTATATAGAAGAGTTGTCACTCTTGGCAACCAATTGAGGGATTTTGGAAAAGAGGAGATCTCCGATGAGTGGATCAAGAGGAAGTTTGTCAAGGCCATAACTCTGTTTGAGAAGAACCTCTCTACGAGCATCCGTACAAGATCAGACTACAACTCCCTCAACTCAATTGGTGTTCTTAGTGAGTTCATAGCCATATCCCTATCTCACAAGAGCGCGGATGATGCTCTCGCTCGCTCAAGAGGAGGTGGAAAGTCTCCCAACCTCGCCTTGAAGTCCAAGGCGGTTGCTTGGATAGAAGAAGTGGATCAGAATGATGAGGATGATGAGGACTATGAAGACACATACAAGGGTGCTCACAAGTGTATTGCTCTTGCCATGCATGGCTATTGGAAGAGATGGGAGGCTCACAAGGCCGGTGCTCCTAGACCTTCAAGAAACAAGATCTACAAGAAGAAGGGGGAGCGGCCAATGACATGCTTCAATTGTGGAAGTGCATATCACTTCATCAAGGAGTGTCCTTTTGAGCCAACAGAAGAGAATGAAAGGAAGCTTGTTCGCAAGGACAAGAACAAAGCTCCACAAAATAAGAATCTCGCGAGAAGAGTCCCAAGGGCTCTATATGTTCAAGAAGGCCCTACATTGGAAACATACTACTCCGAAGATGAAGGAGATGATGAAGTCGTAGGTGTGGCCCACATCGCCATAGCTACTACTTCCTCTTCATCGGTCTCTCTATTCGAATCCCCCAATGAGAAGGCATTAGTCCGACCTACATGTCTCATGGAAAAAGCCACCGCGGTAATATCTTCCACCTCCAAGTCTATTGCTACTAGTTCGCCCTCATTATTGGATTGTGTTGAAACCATTGTGGATGATGAGGAGACCAAAAATCTTAGCTCTTGGCTATGTAGTCTTGAAGGTGAAACCAAGGAAAAGGTAAAGGCCCTATTGAGGCAAACTGATGATGCTAACTCTCTCATAGATGATAAGGAAGAGATCATCACGACCTTGGAAAGCTACGGTGGTGGTCATGAGAATCATGACAATGAGCTTGTAGAAGCTCTTGAGAAAGAAAGATCCTTGAGAGCCTCTCTTGAAGAGAGACTATCTAGTCTAGAAGAGACTTATGCTATTAGTGTTTACAAACTTAGGAAGGATAATGAAAAATCTTTTGCTTTACTTAAAATCTTTGAAGAAGAAGAGTTGAAGCTAGGGATAGCTCATGAGGAACTTGTTCAGCGTCATGGAAAGCTAGAAAAGGAGTTCATGTCTCTTAAAGAAATCCATGACAAGCTCACCACGTCCCGAAATAAGCTCCTAGCTCAACAATCTAATAAGAAAGTGACTTCCTCCTCTAATAGTATTGTTATAATGCCTACCTCTTGTACTACTACTAACATTGTAGGAAGAAATAAAATTCTCAATGACGCCATAAGCTCTCAAGGAGCCAAGAAGGGAAAGGAAGGACTTGGCTTCGTTGCCAAGTCAAAGAAGAAAACCAAGGAGGCCACCTCTCCCTCATGGAATGTTGTCTTTGTGAAAGAGGGAGAGGTGACCAAGGAGAAGGATACCAACGCCGTGGTGGGTTATGATACCTCTAGGGGGAGCATCACTCACAACGACTTTGCCGGAAAATATAACCCCTCTTATGTTCTTATGAAATCTAGAGATGGTCATCTTTATGCTAAATACGTTGGTACCTCTTATGGTGATGATTATAATTGGACTATTTGGGTTCCTAAGACCCTTGTGACTAACAAAAGAGGACATATTGAAGGATGGGTACCTAAATCAACAAATTGATCTCTTGTAGGGAAGTGCTTCCGGGTCGGGTAGATGGACGATGGATAGTGGTGCATCCCAACATATGACCGGAAGTAATGATGCAATGAGAAATATTGAACCTCCATTATCTCATCTTAATTGCTTCACTATTGGTGATAATTCCGAACTTAAGGTATTGGGACGAGGAAAGGTCGCTATCTCAATTGAGAATGTTCTCCTTGTTGAGTCCCTTGGTTATAACTTGATGTCCGTTCTTCAACTTGCAAATTGTGGTTTTACCTATTTCTTTAATAAAGAGAATGTGATTTTCACTTGGTAAACAACTCTTAAAGTAGACTTTGTTGGGTTTGTCGAGAACGACATGTATGTAGTGGACTTCTCTAAAGGAGACACATGTGACGCGACATGCCTAATGGCTAAAGTTGATGTGGGGTGGCTTTGGCATCGCCGGTTAGCCCACATCAATATGAGAATGTTGCATGAACTTCAAAGTGGAAATCATGTTCTAGGACTAACCAAGGCTAAGTTTGCTAAAGATCGTGTGTGTAGTTCTTGCACCTTTGGGAAGCAACATGTAGAATTCCATCCAACCAAGACTAATATCTCCACCACAAGAATCCTTGAGCTCATTCACTTAGATCTCTTTGGTCCACTATCTTATGATAGTCTCGGAGGCAAGAAGTATTGCTCGGTGATTGTGGATGATTATTCAAGATATTGTTGGGTATATTTCTTCAAGAGGAAGAGTGAGACTCAAAAGAGAGTCATTGAGTTTATCACTCTAGTGGATCGCCAACACAATGCTTCCATATTGGCCATTCGGAGTGATAATGGTACGAAGTTCAAGAACTATACCGTTGAGGGATTTCTTAGTGAAGAGGGCATTTCTCACCAATACTCCTCTCCCTACACCCTTCAACAAAATGGTGTTGCGGAAAGAAAGAACCGGACTTTGATGGATGCGTCTAGGACAATGATTGCGGAGTTCTCTTCTCCTTATAACTTTTGGGCCGAAGCCGTCTCCACCGCTTGTCATGCTACCAACCGGTTATATCTCCGCAAGATCTTGAACAAGACTCCCTATGAGATTCTCACGGGCAATAAACCGGACGTATCTTACTTCAAGGTCTTTGGTTGCAAGTGCTTCATTCGCAAGAAAGGTAAACATTTGTCAAAATTTGAGACCAAATCATATGAGGGTATTTTTGTTGGCTATGACACAAATGCTCACGCCTATAGAGTCTACAACAAGTCCACCGGACAAGTTGAAGAAGCTATAGACGTGGTGTTTGATGAGGATAACGGCTCCAAGGGGGGCGTATAGATCATGGTGTTGTAGGAGATGCAATTCCTCCCATCGTCATAAGAAGAATGGGGATTGGTGAAATAATTCCCATTGAGGGTTACCGGATGACGGAGGGAGAAGGACTACGCCCCACTCAAGTGGAGCCATTTACTACACCTATTGGTACACAAGGTACCCAATAAGATGCACCAAGCCCTCAAGCTAATGATAAAGGTCAAGCAAGTGATCAAGGCAAAGATCATGATCAAGGCCAAACTTCTCATCAAATCCATGATCAAAGTCCCATCATCGTTGAGAGAGCTCAACCGAGTGGTGATCCTTCACCCACTAATGATCAAGGCCGAGATGAAGATGGACATGTCTCCGATGAATAAGGTGATTCTCAAGCAATATCCAAAGAATCTTTGGAGGAGATACTAGCTCGTAGAGCAAAGAGAAGGCTAGAGAATCTTGAACGAGCGGGTCACACGGAGGACAAGATACTTGGGCAAGTTCGTGGAAGGGTTGTCACTCGGAAGCAATTGGCGGATTTTAGCAAGGCTCATGCTTTTGTCTCTTTCATTGAACCCAATAAGGTTTATGAAGCTCTCTAAGATCAAGATTGGCTTGAAGTCATGCATGATGAACTCAATAACTTCGAGCGCAACAAAGTGTGGAAGTTAGTACCAAGGCCGAAGGATTGCAAGAATGTTATTGGCACCAAATGGGTGTTCAATAACAAGCAAGATAAAGATGGTATTGTCATTCGCAACAAGGCAAGGTTGGTGGCTCAAGGGTTTTCTCAAGTCAAAGGTGTTGATTTCGGTGAAACCTTTGCCCCCGTAGCTCGTCTTGAATCCATTCGTATCTTACTTGCTTATGCATCTCTTCATAATTTTAAATTGCAACAAATGGATGTTAAAAGTGCTTTCCTAAATGGTCCCATTAGTGAGTTAGTATATGTTAAGAAGCCTCCAGGTTTCGAGGATCCCAACCACCCCGATCACGTCTATAAACTCGATAAGGCACTCTATGAACTTAAACAAGCTCCACGTGTGTGGTACGAGCACCTTAAAGAGTTTCTAGTGGATTGTGGGTTTAATGTTAGTTTAATCGATCCCACCCTCTTTACTAAGACGGTTGGAGGTGACTTATTCATATGCCAACTATATGTGGATGACATCATTTTTGGGTCTACTAACACTTTGTTCAATGAAGAGTTTTGCAAGCTTATGACCGATAGGTTTGACATGTCTATGATGGAGAATTGGAGTTTTTCCTTGGCTTTGAAGTGAATCAATATCATGAAGGAACCTTCATCAAACAAGCTAAATACACTCAAGACATGCTCAAGAGATTCAATATGCATGATGCAAAGCCTATGAAGACTCCCATGTCCACAACCACTGACTTGAAACCCAACCCCAACGGTAAAGAGGTAGATCAAAAGGTATACCGCTCCATGATTGGCTCTTTGCTCGACCTTTGTGCATCTAGACCGGATATCATGTATAGAGTAGGTAAATGTGCAAGGTTTCAAGCCTCTCCGAGGCAGAGTCATTTGGAAGCGGTGAAACGAATCTTTCGATATTTAGTTCATACCCCAAATTTTGGTCTTTGGTATCCCAAGGGTTCAAGCTTTCATCTGCGGGAGAGAAGACGGATAGGAAGTCCACATCCAGGGGTTGCCAATTCCTTGGTCGCTCCTTAGTTTGTTGGTCTTCAAAGAAGCAAAACTGCATTGCTCTCTCCACCACCGAGGCTCAGTATATCTCCGCGGCAAGTTGTTGTGCCCAATTTCTTTGGATGAGGCAAACCTTGAAGGATTATGGTATTCATTTTGACAAGGTGCCTCTTCTTTGTGACAATGAGAGTTCTATCAAGATCTCCTACAACCCCATTCTCCACTCCAAGACGAAGCACATTGAGATCCGTCATCATTTCATTCGGGATCATGTTGAGAAAGGTGATATTGATCTCTCATATGTGTCCACCAAGGATCAACTTGCCGATATCTTCACGAAGGCCCTTGATGAACCAAGGTTTTGAGCTTTGAGGAATGAACTAAATGTCATCGATTCTTCCAACTTCACTTGAAACCTTGCATATGTACCTTCATTATACGTGCTATTAGGTTTGGATGTAGGCATGGACATAGGGGGAGCGTCACTCAACTCATGAGTGTACACTCCTCTTATTATGCGAAAATCAATTCATCATTGCATATCTAGTCAATTTGTGGCTTATTGTGCTTAATTATGAGTAGTACTCTTGGACCCAAGATATATATTCGCGGTGCCAAAGTACACACTCAAACATGGTGGCTTCGGCCACCAACCTCCTCCTCTCGGAGTTGTTTGTATGTTTCTTTTTGGATCTTTCCCGAATATCTTATTCCCCTTGACAAGTTGTGCGGGTTCGGCCTTTTATCTCTTTGCATCTTGCGAACCCCATCGAGTAATGTCTCTCGTACATCAGTTACTAGTTTCCAACCCAAGCCTCCTTTGCCCAAAACATTATTCCATTCGTAATGCTCTTGTTTTTCTGATTTTGGCGTGCGTAAACTTGGTCTGGCGGAGGCTCCGGTGAAACCACCGGAGGCTCCACTGCTCATGTCCAGCGGATCCCACCGGAACCTCCGCTGGTGCAAATTTCCCAGCGGACCTGTAAAGTGGTGTACTGTGTGGATAGGGGCGGAGGCTCCGGTGAAACCACCGGAGGCTCCACTAGGCAGGGAGTGGAGGCTCCGGTGAAACCACCGGAGGTTCCGCCCGTGGCGTTTTTGCGGGATAAGATCTAGGGCGAGCGGAGGTCAACAAGATCCAGTCTTATTCCCCCCCACTCGCCCTCCCTCTTCTCCCTCACAAACGCCACCTCCCCCAAGGTCTCCGCCGCCGGAGTCGGGTGCTCCACCACCGGGAGCCCTCCTCCTTGCCTTGGACCACCCCGGGATCTTCTTCCTCCTTTCCTTCCACCATGTATGGTGCGGGTATGTGTGCTCATTCTCTCTCTCATCTAGTTGATGGATGGGGATGCATAGGAGTTCCATGTTCTTAACATCTAGATGCGTGGATTTGGATTTTGGGAGTAGAAGATCACGAGTACAAACCCTAGCAACCTAGATTGTGAGCATTATGTTTGAATCACTTCGGTTCTTAGGGTATATTCATGTGCCCTACCCCTTGTTATTCAACCCTAATACACTTCATATCTTTGTTCCTTGGATTTGTGCGTCTCCTAAAATTTGAGCATTACCTTTTCTTCATGCTATTCTTGCTATTTCTTTCTTAGATGCATCCGGCTCCAAAGGCAAGGGCACTCGCTCCAAGAGCATGGCTCGTCGCAAGGCTCCTAGGGTCGATGAAATTGAAGAAACACTGGACCCATCCCATCCGAAGCGCAAAAGGTTCCCGACTACCGAGAAGACATTGCCTCGTAGGGAGAAGTCTGCTTCCTAGATGTCTGAGGCGGTGTTTGTGAAAGAACGTCGCGAGAACCCATATGTGATTGACCGCGACCGTTTGATGCCATAGTTCCGAGGTAAGGACCCTCGATTCCACACCATCTTTCAGAGCCAAATCTATCATGAGATCTTGATGAGGAAGCCTAAGGAGAATGTTGCTCCTCAACATGCTATTAATTTTGGGCATATGGAGAGGAATCCCAAGTATTTTGGGAAGGCACTAGAGATTGTTGATTCATTTGGACTTGCTCCCATCATGAGAGTCCAACAATATTATGATGAAGGTTTGGTTTGTCAGTTCTTGGCCGCAGTACACCTCGCCAATGAGACAGAGCGTCATCTTATTTGGATGACCAAGGGACATCAGCTGACTATCAAGTGGTCTGAAGTTGGAACTCTTCTTGGAGGATACCCGGATCATGGAACGTTTGCCAGTGGGGAGGAGTTTCACAATGGGTGGTTCCGTATTCATGCCATCAATACTCAATCTCTCTCCAAGGATCAACTCACCCCTCTGTATCACTCGAAGAAATTTGTTGTTGGGTTTGTCAAGGGTCTCTACCCCACTTATGATATCATGCGCCGTATCTATCGTGAGACCATCAACCCAAAGGCGGGGAATGTCGATGAGATCCAAGGCTTCCTCAAGAATCTTATGCTTTGCACTCATGAGAAGCGGCTTGCCAGTTGAGCTATGGCACGTGGTTATCAACCAAAAGAATGCTTGCTTTGGGCCCTTTATTATGAAGATTATCTTGCATGTGTGGGAGGAAAAGTTCCCGGAAGAACCTTATGATGACGCTAATTGGATCCCTCACATGGAGAAGAAACTTCTCATCAAGGACCACACCGAGCCCATTGTGCATCCTACACCTGCTCCTCGCAAAAACAAGGCCAAACCACGTGTTATCATTGATGAGGAAGACGAAGAAGAAGAGGCGGGTCCCTCTCGCCCTCCTCCTTCTGACAGTGCTTTCAAGTGGATGGCAAGGGCACTCAAGAAGGTGTTCAACGTGAACAAGAAGATTGATCAGCATCAATGGGAAGTTCACTGTGATAAGGAGCTCAAGCACCGCAAGGCAGCCAAGGCAAAGCGTCAGCTTCATCGTGATGGTGGCGATTCAGTGGAGTCCCTGGTGCTACCTAGCATCACTAACTGGGACAAGTGGCAGGCCAAGGACTCCGCCGGGAAGCTCATTGAGTGGTCTGATGAGGAAGAAGGAGAAGAAGTCACCAGCTCTCGCCGCCGTCCCCGCCCTCCGAGCCTGGATATCTCCTCCGAGTGATCTTTGGGGCGTTAGCATCGGTTTCTCCCTCTTTTGGTATCTTGATGCCAAAGGGGGAGAGATATCTATCTATTAGGAGCGGGTATTTGCATGGGTCTCTCTCAATCATGGTTTTCGATTTGCATCTTTCTCTTGCTTGAGAGAGTTGGTCTTTCATTTGGAAACTTCGGTCGTTTAAATTATTATGTGTTGTGAACTTCGTATTATGCATTGTGAGCTTGTGAACTTATTATCTTACTTCTATCACTTGTTGTGTGCTCAGTATTATTCATATGTTTATATATCCATTGTGTTTAAATTCTCTCAACATGAAGGGAGCATATCCTTAGGGGGAGCTCCTCCATGTCGAGTATTTAATTATGCAAATAGGGATGTTGTCATCAATTACCAAAAAGGGGGAGAATGAAAGATCATCTTCCGTTTTGATAATTAAATGACAACATACCTATTGGTCTAATGTTTACTTGTTATACATGAAAATTCCCAAGTTCATCAAAGATACAATCTGTATGGGTTACAATTTTATTGGGATTGAAAAGAGCTCAAAATGACAAAGCTGGGAAGTGATTTTTGCATGTAGCGGAGGCTCCGGTGAAACTACCGGAACCTCCGCCCCAACCTTTTTCCAGCACTGCCCAGGCGCGGGCCTCCGGTGCGGCTCCGGTGTGGGGTCCGCCAAAACTACGCTCGGGTGCATACGAGCGGAGGCCAGGGCGGAGCCTCCGGTGAAAACACCAGAGCCTCCGCCCTCTCCACTAGCACACTAGGGGTCTGGCCTCCAGTGGCATCTCCGGTGGAGGGTCCGCCAAAATGGTGCTCTGTTGGATAAGAGCGGATCCTTCAGCGGAACCTCCGGTGCGCCTCCGGTGGGCGGAACCTCCGGTAAAACCACCGGAGCCTCCGCCCTCTTCACTAGCGCACTGGGGGTTGTCCTCTAGTGGCGCCTCCGGTGGCGGCTCCGCCAAAATGGGGCTCTGTTGGATAAGAGCGGAGGCTCCACCGGAACCTCCGGTGCGACTCCGGTGGGTGGAGCCTCCGCCAAAGCCACCGGAGCCTCCGCCCCTCAGGTCACATCGCAAAGGGATTTGGGCTGTGCGGCTGCACGCATACGAAGACCACCGGAGCCTCCGGTGCTGCGGGGACTGCTCAAACGGCCACTTTTGGGAAGGGCTATAAATACCCCTTCCCCTACCTCATAAATGCTAAGCTTTTCCCACTCTCTCTCCTAGCCATTAATGAAAGCTTCAACCTTCTAGATCTCCCTCTCCGACCACCCAAACACTCCCATACTTTGTGGAGAGATAGAGGAGACCTAGATCCACACTTCCACCAAAGGAATTTTAAATCCATCCACCACATCCTAGTAGATCTAGAATCCTACTTGAGGCCTAGAAATCTTAGTAGATCTTGTGCTTGTAGCTTCCACCTTGTTGCAAGAAGCTTCGGATTGCTTCCGAGCCTCCATCCATCTTGTGGAGTGACCTCGAGCTCATGTAAGGGTTTGGTCAACGCCTTCAAGTCGACCTCATAGTGGAAACGAGAATCTCCCTCACCGGAGAAGCTCAAGGAGAATAAGGTGTGCACAACCGTTCTTGAGGAGCGCCTAGGTGGCTCCCCACCTCTCCAACGTAGACATACTTCTCTTGAGAAGGAACTACAGGAAATATATCCTTGTCTCCTTGTTTAGACTTGTGGTTTATCTTGTTGCCTTTCGTTTTACTTCCGTTGCGTATCTTATCTTGTATCACTTAGGTTGCTCACCTAGTTGCACATATAGAGAACCTTACTTTATCTTGATTAGCCATAATTAAAAGGAAAAGAAGAAAAATTTGTAGTCAACCGATTCGCGTCCCCTCTAGTTTACCATAGTGCACTTTCAGACCCCTTGTAAGATTCAATACCATATTGCGTTTTCTTTTATTTTTTATAATTATGCCCTTTTTCTAGGAAATTTCATGAATTTTTAGAGGCTGACCACCCAGGAATTAGAAAGATAGGGGGTTCCTGCCAGATGACTGACCGCACAGGAGCTCATGGGACCCGGGCGTGCCCCATCGAGCAGAATAACCAGCTGATGTGGTAGGTTTGTGACCAATCTACACACGATTGACAAGTTCAGTGATGTTTTTTTTTCGTTTTGCGAGTTGAGTGACTTAAATGCACCCATCACGCAAGTCGTTGTACCGATGATGCCATTTACTCAAGAACATGCGGCAAGCGATAGCACATGCGACAATCTATTCCTTTTCGGTTAACTATATGCTCGTTGTTGGATCCCATAACATATGCTTTCGCCCCTCTCTTCTGGTTGTCATAGTTGCCTCCGCCTTGGTTGTAGTCGCAGTCGTTTTGGCTAGGCTGGCCCGCTGGGGTGCTTGGGCCGGCTGTATCCTTCTGGGTGGACTAGGAGTTGATGAGGATGGTCTGTTTCTAGTATGGCTCTCCTCTCAATACTGAGCAAAACGAGCTCAACGCGCCCCGGTGAAAGATCATCTTCCGTTTTGATAATTGATGACAACATAACTAAAGGACTAATCTTTATTTTTGAGTATATGCAGGTTTTATTTTTTACTTCACAAAATGCCCGATACTCTCCATAATATCCTTAAGGGCATCGCAATAATTCTCCAAATGAAAAGAGCTCGAAAAGAAAAATCTGGGAAACAATTTCTACAGGCAGCGGTAATACCGGTGAAACCACCGGTAGTACCGCCCCCTGCTGTTTCCCAGCACAACCCCAGGCGGGGGAATCCGGTGGTGGTACCGGTGGTACCTCCGCCAAAACTCCCTTCGGGTGGCTCTTGGCAAACCCTACAGCGGATGTCACCGGTGGTACCGATGGGCGGAACCTCCGGTGTTCCCACCGGTACCTCCGCCCCTTCAACGAGCCTACATCGAGCGGTTTGCCACTGGTGGAGCTACCGGTGATGGTTCCGCTAAAAAAACGTTCGGGTGCCACATCGCGTAGGCCAGGGCAGAACCCACCAGTAGTACCGGTGGGTGGTATCTCCGGTGTTCCCACCGGTAGCTCTGTGCCTGGAGATCCAACTAAGGGGAAGAGGAGCCACGCGGGATCCAGACGAAAAGGACCACCGGTAGTACCGGTGGAAACCCCTGTACCTTCGGTGCTGCGTGGGCTGCCCAACGGCCAGATTGGGGAAGGGGTATTTAAAACCCTTCCCCTATCTCTTAAATGCTAAGCTTCACACACTCTCTCCCTTAGCCATTAATGCGAGATTCAACCTCCTAGATCTCTCTCTCCAAGCACTCAATCACTCCATACCTTTGTGGAGAGCTAGAGGAGACATAGATTCATGATCCCACCAAAGGAATTGCAAATTCATCCACCACATCCTAGTAGATCTAGAATCCTACTTGAGGCCTAGAAACCTTAGTAGATCTCGTGCTTGGAGCTTCCACCTTGTTGCAAATAAGCTTCGAATTGTTTGAGAGAATCCATCCATCTTGTGGAGTGTCCTCAACCTTGTGTAAGGGTTTGTTCAACGCCTTCAAGTCAACCTCATAGTGGAAACGAGAATCTCCCTCACCGGAGAAGCTCAAGGAGAATAAGATGTGCACATTCGTGCTATTGAGGAGTGCCTAGGTGGCTCCCCACCTCTCCAACGTAGACGTACTTCTCTTTGAGAAGGAGCTACGGGAAACATATCCTTGTCTCCTTGTTTATACTTGTGGTTTATCTTGTTATCCTTCGTTTTACTTGCGTTGCGTATCTTATCTTGTATCACATAGGTTGCTCACCTATATGCACATCTAGACAAACTTGTATTACTTGTTTATCCCAAGCTAAAAGGGAAAAGAAGAAAAAATGGTAGTCAACCTATTCACCCTCCCTCTAGTTTACCATAGTGCACTTTCAATTGGTTTCAGAGCCTCGGCTCTTACTAAGAGCTTAACCGCCTAAGAGTATAATGGTCAATGAAAGTGAGTCGGACGCCTCTAATGCGGAAATCGCCAAAATGACCGACACTATAACTAACCTACAAGAAACGGTTGGAACTATCCAAGACGAATTGTTAGGTTAGCTCTAGTGTTGGCTCGGAGGTTTCTAGCATAAAGAAGATGTTGGAGGCCATGATGGGGAAAACCAAGGAGTCTGAGGAACTCCCCTCCACCGCCGATGATGTTAGCTTGGATGATGATTCCATTCCGAACATTGCTGAAATGGAAGCTAACATTGCGAAAGCCAAGGCAAAAGCCGATAAAAAGGCTAAGAGCGGTGGAAGTTTCGAAGTCTCCAAGTCTCAAACGGCTAATGGTTAGGGGTCTAACTCAAGAGTTCCACCGCCTGCCAACTATGACTCTATTCATCCAATTGCTACTATGCCACACACTTTAAATGTTGGACTTCCTCCCATGCTTAACACTAATGAATTTTCTTCTTGGAAGTTCGATATGGAGTCTCAAATTTTTGGCTCTTGCAACGCCTTGTGGAGGAGTGTTTTCCATGGGTTCCATCCTCATGATGCAAGCAACTTGACTCCAAGAGAGGATATTGAATTTGAACTCAACAAGACCACTCTTGTCACTATTCAAAAGGCCCTCCCAAGAGAACATCTCGAACACATCCGCGGTATCAAGACTGCCAAGGAGGCTTGGGATAAACTTGACACCTTGTTCCAAGGAAATGCTAGCATCCAATCCTCCAAGTATGATGTGGCACTTGAAAAGTCCGAGAACTCGTCATGCTAGAAGATGAAAGACCCAAGGAGCTATACAGAAGAGTTGTCACCCTTTCCAACCAATTGAGGGACATTGGGAAAGAGGAAATCTCTGATGAGTGGATCAAGAGGAAGTTTGTCAAGGCCATAACTCCTTTTGAGAAGAACCTATCCACTAGCATCCGAACAAGATCGGAATACAATTCACTCAACTCCATTGGTGTTCTTAGTGAGTTCATAGACATATCCTTATCTCACAAGAGTGCGGATGATGCTCTCGCCCGCTCAAGAGGAATGGGGAAGTCTCCCAACCTCTCTTTGAAGTCTAAGGCGATTGCTCGGATAGAGGAAGTTGATGAGGATGATCAGGATGAAGAGGACTATGAAGACACATACAAGGGTGCTCACATGTGTATTTCTCTTTCCATGCACGGATATTGGAAGAGATGGGAGGCTCATAAGGCCGATGCTCCTAGACCCTCGAGAAACAAGGTCTACAAGAAGAAGGGGGAGCGGACAAGGACATGCTATAATTGTGGAAGTGCAAATCACTTCGTCCAGTGTCCTTTTGAGCCAAGAGAAGAGAATGACGGAAAGCTTGTTCACAAGGACAAGAAGAAAGCTCCACAAAACAAGAATCTTGCTAGAAGAGTACCAAGGGCTCTATATGTTCAAGAAGGGCCTACATTGGAAACATACTATTCCGGAGATGAAGGAGAAGATGAATTCGTAGGTGTGGCTCACGTCGCCATAGCTA
Source organism: Alopecurus myosuroides (assembly GCA_028641055.1). Classification (NCBI taxonomy): domain Eukaryota; kingdom Viridiplantae; phylum Streptophyta; class Magnoliopsida; order Poales; family Poaceae; genus Alopecurus; species Alopecurus myosuroides. The sequence continues at coordinate 86,852,153 of CM054063.1, read as the reverse complement.
CGTGTTCCTCTTCATCGGTCTCTTTATTCGAATCCCCCAATGAGAAGGCTTTGTTCCTACCTACATGTCTGATGGCAAAAGCCACCGCGGTAATACTTTCCACCTCCAAGCCTATTGCAACTAGTCCACCCTCATTATTGAGTTGTGTTGAAAATATTGTTGATGATGAGGAGGAGGCCAAGAATCTAGGCTCTTGGTTGTCTAGTCTTGAAGGTGAAACCAAAGAAAACGTGAAGGCCCTTTTGAGGAAACTTGATGATGCTAACTCTCTTATAGATGAGAAGGAAGAGATCATCGTGACCTTGGAGAGTTATGGTGGTGGCCATGAGAACAATGACAAGGAGCTTGTAGAAGCTCTTGAGAAAGAAAGATCCATGAGAGCCTCTTGAAGAGAGACTATCTAGTCTATAAGAGACCTATGATATTAGTGTTTCCAAACTTAGGAAGGATAATGAACAATCTCCTCTACTTAAAACTTTTGAAGAAGAAGAGTTGAAGCTAGGAATTTCTTATGAGATACTTGTTGAGAGTCATGAAAAAATAGAAAAGGGATTCATGTCTCTTAAAGAAATTCATGACAAACTCACCACGTCTCGGAATAAGCTTCTACCTCAACAATCTAATAACCAAGTGATACCTTACTCTAATAGCATTGTTATCATGCCTCCCTCTTGTACTACTACTAACATTGTAGGAAGAGAGAAAATTCTCAATGATGCCATAAGCTCTTAATGAGATAAGAAAGGGAATGAAGGGATTGGATTTGTTGCCAAGTCAAAGAAGAAGACCAAGAATGTCACCTCTTCCTCTCAAAATGTTGTATTTGTGAAAGAGGGAGAGGTGACCAAGGAGAAATAGATCAACACCATTGTGGGTGGTGATACCTCTAGGGGGAGCATCACTCACAATGACTTTGCCAGAAAATATAACTCCTCTTATGTTCTTATGAAATCTAGAGATGGTCATGTTTATGCTAAATATGTTGGTACTTCTTATGGTGATGATTACCATTGCACTATTTGGGTTCCTAAGACTCTTGTTACTAACAAAAGAGGACCCATTTAAGGATGGGTACCTAAATAGAGACGTTGATATCTTTTAGGGAAGTGCTTCCGGGTCGGGTAGATGGATGGTGGATAGTGGTGCATCCCAACATATGACCGGAAGCAATGACGCAATGAGTAATCTTGAACCTCCATCACCTCATCTCAAATGCGTCACTATTGGTGACAATTCCGAGCTTAAGGTATTAGGACGAGACAAGGTGGCTATCTCAAATGATTTATCAATTGAGAAAGTTCTCCTTGTTGAGTCCCTTAGTTATAATTTGATGTCCGTTCACCAACTTGCAAATTATGGGTTTACCTTATTCTTCAAAAAAGAGAATGTGATTGTCACTTGGTAAACAACTCTTAAAGTAGCCTTTGTTGGGTTTGTCGAGAACGACATGTGGAGCCGCGACATGCCTAATGGATAAAGTTGATGTGGGTTGACTTCGGCACCGTCGGCTAGCCCACACCAATATGAGGATGTTGCATGACCTTCAAAGTGGAAATCATGTTCTAGAACTAACAAAGGCTAATTTTCTAAAGATCGTGTGTGTAAATCTTGTGCCTTCGGGAAGCAACATGGAGAAGTCCACCCAACCAAGACCACCATCTCCACCACAAGAATTCTCGAGCTAATTCATTTGGATCTCATTGGTCCACTCTCCTATGATAGTCTCGGAGGAAAGAAGTATTGCATGTGATAGTGGACGACTACTAAAGATATAGTTGGGTGTATTTCTTCAAGAGGAAGAGTGAGACTCAAAAGAGAGTCATCGAGTTCATCACTTTAGTTGAGCGCCAACACAATGCTTCCATATTGGCCATCCGGAGTGATAATGGCTCGGAGTTCAAGAACTATACCGTTGAGGGTTTTCTTAGTGAAGAGGGCATTGCTCATCAATATTACACTCCCTATACCCCTCCACAAAATGGTGTAGCGGAAAGGAAGAACCGGACTTTGATGGATGTGGCTAGGATAATGATTGCGGAGTTTTTTTTTCTCCTTATAACTTTTGGGCCGAAGCCGTCTCCACCACTTGTCATGCTACCAACCAGTTATATCTCCGCAAGATCTTGAACAAGACTCCCTATGAGATTCTCACGTGCAAGAAGTTGGACGTATCTTACTTCAAAGTCTTCGGTTGCAAGTGCTTCATTCGCAAGAAAGGTAAACGCTTGTCAAAGTTTGAGACCAAATCTTATGAGGGTATCTTTGTTGGCTATGCCACAAATGCTCACGCCTATAGAGTCTACAACAAGTCCACCAGACAAGTTGAAGAAGCTATAGACGTGGTGTTTGATGAGGATAACGGCTCCCAGGGGGGCTTATAGATCATGGTGTTGTAGGAGATGCAATTCCTCCCATCGTCACAAGAAGAATGGGGATTGGTGAAATAATCCCCATTGAGGGTTACCGGATGACGGAGGCAGAAGGACTATTCCCCATTCAAGTGGAGCCATTGACTACATCCATTGATGCACAAGCTACCCAACAAGATGCACCAAGCCCTCAAGCTAATTATCAAGTTTAATCAAGTGATCAAGGCCAAGCTAATGATCAAGGTCAAGCAAGTGAACAAGGGCAAGCTACTCATCAAGGTCATGATCAAGATCCTATCATTGTTGAGAGAGCTCAACCTAGTGGTGATCCTTCGCCCATTAATGATCAAGGCCAAGATGAAGATTGACATGACTCCGATGAAGAAGGTGATTTTCAAGAAATATCCAAGGAATATTTGGAGAGATGCTAGCTCGTAGAGCAAAGAGAAGGCTAGAAAATCTTGAACGAGCGGGTCACACGGAGGACAACATTATTGGGCAAGTTCGTGCAAAGGTTGTCACTAGGAAGCAATTGGCGGATTTTAGCAAGGCTCGTGCTTTTGTCTCTTTCATTGAGCCCAAAAAAGTCTATGAAGTTCTCGAAGATCAAGATTGGCTTGAAGCCATGCATGATGAACTTAACAACTTCGAGCGAAACAAGGTTTGGAAGTTAGTTCCAAGACCCAAGGATTGCTAGAATATTATTGGCACAAAATGGGCATTCAAGAACAAACAAGATAAAGATGGTATCGTCATTCGCAACAAGGCAAGATTGGTGGCTCAAGGGTTTTCTCAAATCGAAGGTGTTGATTTCGGTGAACCCTTTGCCCTCGTAGCTCGTCTTGAATCTTTTCGCATCTTACTTGATTATGCATCTCATCATAATTTCAAGATAAAAAAAATGGATGTTAAGGGTGCTTTCCTAAATGTTCCGATTAATGAGTTAGTATATGTCAAGCAACCTTCGGGTTTCGAGGATCCCAACCACCCCGATTATGTCTATAAACTCGATAAGGCGCTCTATGGACTTAAACAAGCTCCACGTGCGTGGTACGAGCACCTTAAAGAGTTTTTAGTAGATCGTGGGTTTAATGTTGGTTTAATCGGTCCCACCCTGTTTACCAAGACGGTTGGAGGTGACTTGTTCATAGGCCTGCTTTATGTGGATGACATCATTTTTGGGTCTATTAACACTTTGTTCAATGAAGAGTTTTGCAAGATTATGACCGATAGGTTTGAGATGTCTATGATGGGAGAATTGGAGTACTTCCTTGGCCTTGAAGTGAATGAATATCATGAAGGAACCTTCATCAAACAAGCCAAGTACACTCAAGACATGCTCAAGAGATTCAATATGCATGATGCCAAGCCTATGAATACTCCCATGTCCACAACCCTTGACTTGAAACCCGATACGAATGGTAAAGAGGTAGATCAAAAGGTATACCGCTCCATGATTGGCTCTTTGATTTACCTTTATGCATCTAGACCGGATGTCATGTATAGCGTAGGTAAATGTGCAAGGTTTCAAGCCTCTCAGAGGCAAAGTCATTTGGAAGCGGTTAAACGAATCTTTCGATATTTAGTTCATACCCCAAATTTTGGTCTTTGCTATCCCAAGGGTTCAAGTTTTTAGATCATTGGGTATTCGGATGCGGATTATGCGAGAGAGAATACGGATAGGAAGTCTACATCCGGGGGTTGCCAATTCCATGGTCGCTCCTTGGTGTGTTGTACTTCCAAGAAGAAAAATTGCATTGCCCTCTCTACCACCGAGGCCGAGTACATCTCCGCGGAAAGTTGTTGTGCTAAATTGCTTTGGATGAGGCAAACCTTGTAGGATTATGGTGTTCATTTTGAGAAGGTGCCTCTTCGTTGTGACAATGAGAGTGCGGTCAAGATCACCTACAACCCCGTTCTTCATTCCAAGACGAAGCACATTGAGATTTTTCATAATTTAATTCGGGATCATGTTGAGAAGGGCGATATTGATCTCTCATATGTATCAACCAAGGATCAACTTGTGGATATCTTCATGAAGACCCTTGATGAACCAAGATTTCGAGCTTTGAGGAATGAACTAAATGTCATCGATTCGTCCAACTTCACTTGAGACCTTGCATAAGTACACTCACTATACGTGCCATTATGTTTGGATTCAGGAATGGTCGCATGGATATAGGGGGAGCGTCACTCAACACATGAGTGTACACTCCTCTTATTATGCATAAATCAATTCTTTATTGCATATCCAGTCATTTTGTGACTTATTGTGCTTAATTGTGAGTAGTACTCTTGGACCCAAGATACATCTTTGCGGTGCCAAAGTACACACTCAAACATGGTGGCTACGGACACCAACCTCCTACTTAAGGAGTTGGTTTTATTTGGCTCTTTCACATGCATACTATTATCCCCCTCGGTAACTTGTGCGAGTTCGGTTTTTTCCTCATTGCATCTTGCGAACTCGCGTCAAGTATTGCATCTCGTATGTCAGTTACAACTATCCAACCCAACCCTCCTTTCCCCCAAAAGGCTCATTTCCATCTGGATGCCCTCATTTTTCTGGTCTTGGCGCGCAACAATTGGGTCGAGCGGAACCTCCGGTGAAACCACGGGTAGCTCTGCTGCGCTTGTACTACCGGTGCCCCACCGGTACTTCCGCTGGTGCGGAATTTTTGCCCAGCGGATCGGTGCCGCGCCATGCTGTGTATACAGGGAGCGGTACCTCCGGTGTTTCCACTAGTAGTACCGCTCGCTACGGTTTCGTGGGGATAACCCTAGGGCCGAACGGGGGAATGGATCTTTAGATCTCATTTTCCCCCACTCGCCCCACCTTCTCTTCCCCACAACCGCCGCCGCCCCAAGCTCTCCACCGTCGGGACGAGCTCCTCCACCGCCGGGAGGCTCCCTCCTTGTTTTGGGAAGCTCCGTGGAACTCTCCTCTCCTCCGATCTACGCCATGGATCCGGTTATGTTGCTCCCTCTCTCTCCCATCTCGTTGACGGATGGAGATGCACTAGGAGCACCATGAATCTTTGTCTTTGTGCGTATGGAGTAGGGATTCGCGAGTACAAACCCTAGAAATTTCGATTGTGACTACTAGGAACGAACTACTTTGATTACTAGGATGGCTCCATGTACCTATGCCCCTATTTCGTAGTCGTTCATCTCTAGTATTCACTACTCGTAATTTCTTTGATTTGTGTGTGTTCAACATTTGGGCATCATCCCTTCATCATGCTTTTTCTCTCTATCTCTCTTTCATAGATGCTAGTGGCTCAAGGGGAGGTCGTTCAAAGAGGATGGCGGGTAGGACGGCCCCACGAGTGGATGAGATTGAAGAAAACCCAAGCGCAAACCAAGGTTCCCGCCTTTGGAAAAAAGACTTTGTCACGGAAGGAGAAATCTGCATCTCAAGTGTCCGAGAGCGTGTTCCTTGCTACTCGCCGTGAGAACCCTTATATCATTGACCGGAACCGCTTGATGCCACTGTTTCGTGGGAGGGATACTCGCTTTCATACAATCTTCCAAGTACAGATTTACAATGAGTTTCTCATGAGGAAGCCCAAGGACAACGTGGCCTCTCAACATTCTATTAATCTTTAACACATGGAGAGGAAGCCCAACTATTTTGGTGAAGCTCTAGAGATTGTTGATGCTTTTGGTCTCGATCCGCCCCATCATGCAAATGCAACAAGATTATGACGAGGGGCTTGTGTGGGAGTTCTTGGCCACCATTCACCTTGCAAATGAAACCGAGCGTCACCTCATTTGGATGACAAAAGGAGAAAACTTCACTATTAAGTGGTCAGATGTGGGTGTCCTTCTCGGTGGATATCCGAATCATGGACCTTTTGGTGGTGGTCCTGAGTATGATAGCGAGTGGTTTCGAGTTCACTTTGCCAACGGCTCGACCATTAACAAGGATCAACTCACTCCCCTTGATCATTGGAAGAAGTTCGCAGTAGGGTTCACCAAGGGCCTCTACCCTATGACATCATGCTTCGTATCTTTCGGGAAACAATCAACCCCAAGGCGGGCAACATAGATGAAATCCAAGGCTATCTCAAGAATCTCATGCTCCTTACCCATGAGAAGAGGCTCCACGGTATGAATTAAAAGCTTGATGTGCTCGACTACATATGGAATGAACTGTGGCATGTCATTGTGTAAAGGAAGAATGCTTGTTTTGCGCCATTTATCATGAAAATCATCTTGCATGTTTGTAATGACAAGCACCCAGAGAATCCCCTAGATGACACCACTTGGATCTCGCACACGGAGAAGATGCTTCTTATCAAGGCCCATTCCAAGCCTGTTGTGCATCCCACTCCCGCTCCTCGCAAGGGCAAGGCCAAGCCAAGGGTCATTATCGATGAAGAGGAGAAGAAGAAGTCGGGCCCTCTCGCCCTCCTTGATATGTCATAAACGTATCCTTAATTTCTGATGTTCCATGTTGTTTTCTTATTGTTTCCCACATGTTTGCTATACACTTTATGTCATTTTTATCGATTTTACGGACTACCCTATTGACAAGATCCCACAGAGCCAGTTCCCTGTCTTCTGCTGTTTTTAGTTTCAGAAAAGTTGTTGTAGAAATATTCTCGGAATTGGAAAATTCGAAGCCCTGAAGTCTTAGAACTCCCGAAGGTTCCACGGAGTCCCAAAGAGACCCAGAGGGGGGCCTCAGAGGGCCCACACCATAGGGAGGCGCGCCCCCCTTGGCCGCGCCGGGGGGTGGTGTGGGGCCCCCAGGGATCCACCGCCTTTGCCCTTTTTCCTACATAATCCCCCAAGACGTAAACCCTAAAGATATACCACTTTTACCCGAGAAACACCAGAGGACGCCGTCACCATCATCCCGAGATCGGGAGGGTTCTGGAGCTCTTCTCGGCACCCTGCCGGAGGGGGAAATAATCACCGGAGGGGTCTACACCACCATGCCCTCCTCCGAAGTGATGCGTGAGTAGTTCATCCCTAGACTACGGGTCCATAGAAGTAGCTAGATGGTTGTTCTCTCCACTTTGTACCTCATGTTTAGATCTTGTGAGCTGCCTAACATGATCAAGATAATCTTTATGTAATGCTACATGTTGTGTTTGCTGGGATCTGATGAATGTTGAATGCTATGTCTTCTGATTATCAATCTATCATGTTATCTTCATGCTTATGTTATTTATGATCTTGCATGCTCTCCGTTGTTAGTAGATACTCTGGCCAAGTAGATGCTAGTAACTCCAAGAGGGAGTATTTATGCTCGATAGTGGGTTCATGCCTCCTTTTCATCCATGCTCGAGTGACAGAAACGTGACGGATGGGGGATGTGTTGTTTCCATTAGGGAGAAAACAACAATGCTTTGTCTAAGGATGATGTTATTGTTTACATTACAAACTTTGCTTAATGCAATTATCTGTTGCTTGCAACTTAATACCCAATGTTTGTTCGGATGATATTCGGAGGGTGGATTTTTAGTCATAGATGAAGTTGGATAACGGTCTATGTATCTTGTTGTAATGCCCACATGAATCACCTAGTAATCTTTATGTCTGGCATATGCACTACGGTGCAGCCTTCATTTCTGTCAATTTCCCAGCTGTAATTTGTTCACCACACATGTTATTTATCTTTCACGGAGAGACACCACTAGTGAACTGTGGACCCCGGTCCTTTTTCCTCATACTGATAAAACACCTACTGCTTTCATACTTCTCTTATACTGCTTTCATATTGTTTTCCTACTGTTTTCCACACCATACGTTTAACCTCTTTGTGTTCAGCAAAACCGGTGAGATTGACAACCTCACTGCTTCGTTGGGTAAAGTGATTTGATTGTGTTGCGTAGATTCCACGTTGCTTCTGAACCGGTAGTGCGCTCTGTCATCTTAGCTGCTTCATCCTTCTGAAGTTACTCCTTCCTCCTACTGGTCGATTAAACCTTGGTTTCTTATTGAGGGAAAACTGCTGTTGTGCTCATCATACCTTCCTCTTGGGGTCTCCCAACGAGTTCAAGACCTGCACCATCAAGCTATTTTTCTGGCGCCGTTGCCGGGGAGGAAGAGAATTTCTGCAAGGGGAGTCTCTCACTTCCAATCTCTTTACTTTGTTTTTGTTTTGCTTATTTTATTTTATTTTGTCTTGTTTGCTTCTCTTTATAAAAAACACAAAAAAATTAGTTCTTATTCTAGTTGTTATTTTTGTCACTTCGTTGTTATATTTTATCATGTTGTTCCCTAAGTTACCCTGAAAGATTAGCCGGTAGGAAGTGGTTCTATACTTGGAAAGGACACTATTAAAGAATTCTTTGATCATGTTAGTAAGCATGATAACCTTGAGGAAAAATCCATATTAGAACTTGCTCCCAATTATGAGACAGCTGCAACTTCTTTAGTTCACATGTTAGAAGCTAGGTTTGTTAACCTCCATCCCATATTACAACATATGTTCCCCAATTTGAATAACATTGAAAATGTTGAGAAAAGAAACTTTATCTTAAAAACTATGCTTAAAGAATTTGGAGATGTTGCTATAGAAGCTAGAAAAGTCTTTGATCGTTTCAATATGCTTGGATCATGTGTAGACATTGTTGGTGCTCTTGAAAAAACTGAATCTAATAATGAAAAGGAGGATAAAATACCAATTCCCTTTAAATTGATAGCATTGCATGAAGCCCAAGAAAAGAATTTTGATTGGATTGTTCCTGAGAATTTATTTGATAAAAATAGTAAGCCTAAAAGTTCTAAGAGAGGAGCCTATGAAACTCACTTAGATAAAATACGATGCATTATGAATTGACAAATCTTGATTTGAATTCTTCTTCACTTGAAAATACTTGATTCCACTTTTCTGGGCCTAGCTAAAAGGCGTTAAAGAAAAGCACTTCTTGGGTGATAAACCGTGGTTTTATTTTTGCTTTGTTTTTCTCTGTTTTCTTTGAGTCAAGGGGTTGTATAATTCTGTAGCAACTCCATTGTATATTTCTTTTCATGTTTTAGTAGTGCCAAGTAAGGTTTCTGACGAGAGTTGGAGTTGGTTTTCGAATTTCTGCTCAGGAAACAGATTTTTGCTGTCCACCGTAAAAAATCGTATAAAATCCTGCAATATCAGAATGATCTGAAATTTTATGTGCTTATTCCTCAGATAATTCCAAAACTTTTTTGTTCTTTAAGTTTTTAGTTCTGAGCAACGTAAGTTCCTCGAATAAATTCGTCTTTACATCCAGTTCTGGTTTTGGCAGATTCTGCCATTTTTCTTGCATTTGCTCTTTTGCGATGTCAAGTGGATTTCTTTGCTTCACGAAACATCAGTGGCTGTAGATAATGTTTAAAAGTATAAATAGATCTTTTTCCATACATAACCAATGGATTTTTAATTGTTGCACTAACCCTCTAATGCGAATTACTGTTTGAGTATGGTGTGAAGGAAGTTTCCAAGGGTCAAGAGAAGAGGTGATATATGTGATCAGGAAGAGTGCAAGGTCAAAGATTGGGGATTCCCCCGTGGTTCATACAAGCATATTTTTAGAATACTCAAGCATCTAAGCTTGGGGATGCCCAAGGCATCCCTTCTTCATCAACTATCTATCAGTTCACTTCTCGTGAAACTATATTTTTATTCGGTCACATCATATGAAGTTTACTTGGAGCGTCTGTTTTTTTCCTTTGTTTTTGTTTTGTTTTCCTTTCTGCAATAATATAGTTGGATCCTAGAATTCTTTGTTTGGGAGAGAGACATGCTCCGCTTTTTCGTTTGAATACTCGCTATGCTAGTATTCTTAGTTTTTCTTCTAGTTACTACAAAAATTCCTGTTTGATCCCGTTTTCATTGCATCTCTTACTCAGAGCTGTTAGTTTTAGTAGTGTTATGTGATTCCTCTCACGTTTTCTTGCTGTAGCATGTAGATAATTTTTGTTAAAGCATGTTCTGTATGGTGCTTGTTGGGAAAAGAAACTGTTGCTTGAGGTAGATTTTTAACGGTGCAAGTAGAAGCTTGTATAGACTGTGGCTAGAACTTTTTCATGTCATGCTAGATGTTATTTTAGTTTTAAAGCCTTGTGGTTATTGAGTAGAATGATTATACTCAAATAGCTGAGAGTGTTTAATGTGCCATTGAAAGAATCATGAGTTGTTCTTGTCATATTGAATCATAAATTTGTGGTGCTCTCCCTTGAATGTTTTATTTGGTTGAGTTGGCGCATGTTCACACCATGTTTATGACTATGAAACAGTCACGAATAGCCTCCATGATCATTTAGTTTTTGAACTCTTGGTACCACTTATTCTTCGATTAATGATGTTTATGTCGCTATGCATGATTATGGCTCTTATTCTCTCTTGATTTGTCGCTCCCAGTATTTTGCTAGCCTCCACCTGTACTGAGTATGAGATCTACTCATGCATCCAACTCCCAAAAACCAAAGTTTTCCCATTGTGTCCACTATACCTACCTACATGTGGTAATTAACCGCCACTCCAAAGTAAATTGCTCATGTGTCACCTTTAAAACTTTCAAAATTACTCCTATTTTGTGCTCCTGTTTTAGCTCATGAGGATGTAAATGGAGAATATTTATCTCACTTGTTGATTGGACTTTCAAACCCTGGACTAGTGGCTTCATCCGCTTATCCAATGATAGAAGAGCTAGCAGCGGGGTGCCCAGCCCCAAATTAATAACCCAAATTCTCTTCACTATTTTTGCCCCTGATTTATCAATCGAAGCATAATTGTGTAAACAGAAGAGAAAGAGGGATGACCTTCTACCCAGATGCGTCCTTCTATGGGAGCCGCTCTTGTGAAGTCTTGTTGGCTTGTGACGTACTGTATTTTCTGTTTACCATTCGTTCACATAAGCATACACCTCTCTTAAAATATAGACACTCCTCCACGAGATGTGATTGTTGGCAGGCACCCGAGGATTCCGTTAGCCATGGTTTGTGAAAAATGGTTGGGAGGAGTGTCAAGTTTTTATACCTCTATTTAATAAAATAAAATCTCTAGCACATAAGTGATCCATGGTTCCCGCTGGGAGGCCTTTATTTTACTTTTATGTTGAGTCTCCATCTTCTAACTTTATGCATAGTTGAGAGAGCATTTTCGCCATTCTGAGTTTTATGTGCATTTGTCCTAGAAACATTATTAATTGATTCATGATGTGTTATTGCTTGTTCTCTAATTATTTGTTCTAGTCTTCCTCATGAACTTTGAAGGTGTCCCGGCATTTATGTTTTTCCCCACTCTTAAGGACTAGCGAAATATCACTTTGACATGTTCTCTCTATACTTGAAACAAACGTATATCTTTTGTTTCATTGTTATTCATGATCTTTTATTTGAGTTACTTCTCATGATGCAAGGTGATTTATATGCTTTATTATTAAAGTTTTATTTATCATGCTTGTGTTGAAGTTCTATGATCTCACCTTACTTATTCTTTTACATTATTGATGATCAAGTTTATGTTGCTAGCATGTCACTTCAGAAATTATTGTGTTTTTATTGTTTACCCACTCGAGGACGAGTAGGAACTAAGCTTGGGATGTTGATACGTCATAACCGTATCCTTAATTAATGATGTCCCATGTTGTTTTCTTACTGTTTCCCACATGTTTTCTATACACTTCATGTCATTTTTATCGATTTTCCGGACTAACCTATTGACAAGATGCCATAGAGTCAGTTCCCTGTTTTCTGCTGTTTTTAGTTTCAGAAGAGTTGTTCTGGAAATATTCTCGAAATTGGAAAATTCTAAGCACAGAAGACTTAGAATTTCCGAAGGTTCCACGGAGTCCCGAAGAGACCCGGAAGGGGGCCTCAGGGGGCCCACACCATAGGGCGGCGCGCCCCCTTGGTCGCGCCGGGGGGTGGTGTGGGCCCCCTAGTGCTCCACCGCCTTTCGCCTTTCGCCTATATAATCCCCCCGAGACGTAAACCCTAAATATATACCACTTTTACACGAGAAACACCCGAGGCCACCGTCATTGTCATCCCGAGATTGGGAGGGTTCTGGAGCTCTCCCGACACCCTGCCTGAGGGGGAGATCATCACCGGAGGGGTCTACACCACCATGCCCTGCTCCGAAGTGATGCGTGAGTAGTTCATCCCAGGGCTACAGGTCCATAGAAGTAGCTAGATGGTTGTTCTCTCCACTTTGTACCTCATGTTTAGATCTTATGAGCTTCCTAACATGATCAAGATCATCTTTATGTAATGCTACATGTTGTGTTTGCTGGGATCTGATAAATGTTGAATGTTATGTCTTCTGATTATCAATCCATCATGTTATCTTCATGATTATGTTATTTATGATCTTGCATGCTCTCGTTGTTAGTAGATTCTCTGGCCAAGTAGATGCTAGTAACTCCAAGAGGGAGTATTTATGCTCGATAGTGGGTTCATGCCTTCTTTTCATCTGTGCTCGAGTGACATAAACGTGAAGGATGGAGGATTGATACGTCCATAATGTATCTATTTTTTTTTCATTGTTTCATGCTAATATTATGCTTTTGAAACTTGTTTTTATATAAATTTTATGATTTATCTGTACTAACCTATTAATAGTTGCAAGAGTGCATAATGTTCTTGTTTTACTCTTTGATGTGTAGAATTAACAAGAAAACACAAAAGGACTCTGACTTTCCTGAAATCTGTCCACCAACATTTTTTAGAGATCATCAGTGTTACCCCCAAAGACAACATCAACTGAAGATCAAATTACCTACAAAGTTGTTGGCCATTTCCATACCTTTCATTTAAGCCAAATAACAGCCCAATCCGAGTTCGTATGCGACATGTGGACCCATTTTACTGGAGGATATATATCTGATTACAAGAATCGGTGACGGGATTGAGTCCAACTCTTACCATATTTGATGGATTCGGCCAAGCTACGACCTTGGGTCTGAGGGCTACCTAGGAAGGTTTTAGAGGTGCCCAAGAGCCTTTGGATCAAGGGGCCATCCATCGGACGGCCGGGGAGCATTGTCCCATCACATATAAGGAGAGGAAAACCCTAATTCTTGGGCAGCCACCAAAAGCCATGAATTTTGCCTCCCCCATGGTCTCATCTCTATGGGGGAGGGCTCATCTACAACACCAAGAAGACATGGAGGAATGGGGCTAAGGGGCGGCGCTCCCCCATGATGTCCGGCCGGCGCAGGAGGAGCCCCCTGCGCCGCCGACGGCCGCCGGCGCCGCCCTGCACCTCACATGCTGCCCCTTCTCCATCCTCTCCGCCATGATGCCGCCTTCACCAACACCTCCAACATCATCTCCTCCTTGTATTCAGTGGTTCATCCTCCCACAAACCTCTGTACTGTCCTATGTAAACATGGTGTTTGATCTATAATATTTATCCTATGATCTATGTCATGTTTGTGTAGTTTATTTGTCTTTTGATTGATTGGTTGAATGTCTTTGGTTCATTAGAGTTGTATGTTGAGATGGTACTTTCCTTTGGTGTCGCACTTGGATCAACACCATAGGGTTAGTAGTATGTGCAAAGGAAGGGGCATAGTTCTGCCGGAGTGACAGAAACCTAAGGACTCAAACCGGTTAGTTGCACGTATGGGAGTAAGAGGACCATTAACTTAAGACTATGGTTGAGTATTTTTACCTTAATGTATCTTCTAGTAGTTACGGATGTTTGCTAGAGTTCCAATCATAAGTACTTGCAATCATTGTGATAGTGAGAGCTTGTTAGCTTTGCCTCTCCCACAAAGAAAACTGCATCGAAGACAATGAACTCAATATCTTCACTAATTAATCTTGGACAAAGCCACCACAATTACGACCACTTTTCCACACTCATGGTACTGTTAGTTTATGGTTACTTAGTATATTTTATTGTTGCAGCACTAACATTTACTTGCTTGTATTTATTATCTTGCAAAGCTATCTCTCATACCCGTATTATTTCTCTAGTTTATTTCCTAGATAATACAAACGTTTAGTGTGTGTAGAGTTGTATCGGTGGTTGATTGAACTTGAGAGAATATTTATCCTACCTTTAGCTCCTCGTTGGGTTCGACACTCTTACTTATCGAAAAGGCTACACACGATCCCCTATACTTGTGGGATATCAGGGATGTGCTATTGCCATTAGGGAGAAAACAACAATGCTTTGTCTAAGGATGATGTTATTGTTTACATTACACACTTTGCTTACTGCGATTATCTGTTGCTTGCAACTTAATACTCAACGTTTGTTCAGATGATATTCGGAGGGTGGATTTTTAGTCATAGATGCAGTTGGATAACAGTCTATGTATCTTGTTGTAATGCCCGCATGAATCACATAGTAATCTTTATGTCCTGCATATGCACTACGGTGCAGCCTTCATTTCTGTCAATTGCCCAGCTGTAATTTGTTCACCACACATGTTATTTATCTTCCACGGAGAGATACCACTAGTGAACTGTGGACCCCGGTCCTTTTTCCTCATACTGATAAAACACCTACTGCTCTCATACTGCTTTCATACTGTTTTCCTACTATTTTCCACACCATATGTTTAACCACTTTGTGTTCAGCAAAACCGGTGAGATTGACAACCTCACTGCTTCGTTGGGGCAAAGTGATTTGATTGTGTTGTGTAGGTTCCACGTTGCTTCTGAACCGGTAGTGTGCCTTGCCATCTCAGTTGCTTCAACCTTCTGAAGTTACTCCTTCCTCCTACTGGTCGATTAAACCTTGGTTTCTTACTGAGGGAAAACTGCTGCTGTGCTCATCATACCTTCCTCTTGGGGTCTCCCAACGAGTGCAAGACCTGCACCATCACTCCTCCTTCTGACAATTGTTTCAAGTGGATGACTCGTTCTCTCAAGAAGGTGTTCCGTGTGAACAAGAACATAGAGAAACACTAGTGGAAAGTTCACTATGACAAGGAGCTGAAGCACCTGAAGGCAGCACAGGCAGCAAGGCAGCTTCGCCGTGACGCATAGGTATCCGTGGATTCTCCCGTTGAAGACAACATTACTACTGGGGCAAGTGGCAGATCAAGGACTCCCAGGGCCAATATCATTGAATGGTCTGATGAGGAACCTGAAAAAGAGGTGCCTAGCTCTCATCGTCGCGTCCGTCCTCCAAGCATGGACAACTCCTCCTAGTGAGCCTTGGGACGTTAGCATCGGTCTTTCTCCTTTTTGGTATCTTGATGCCAAAGGGGGAGACATATCTATTTAGGAGCGTTGGGCATTTTCATGGGGTTTCTCTCTCAAGTCTTGCTATATTTATGTTGTCTCTTCTTGCTTGAGAGAGTAGTTTATTTGTGGACTTCGTGTTTATTGTTCGTATTGTGTGAATCTCATTATGCATGGTGTAAGACATGTGAACCTCGTGCTCTAAATTTATCGTATTTACGGGTCCCCTAGTATTTGTGTTGGCAAGTTTTCTCATTGTTATCATATCTATCTTGCTCGGTCCATTCGTCATGAAAGGAGCATATCTCTAGGGGGAGCTCCGTCCATGTTGTTGTGACCTAGGTGGTGCAAATGGTTGTCTTGTCATCAATTTCCAAAAAGGGGGAGAATGAAAGATCATCTTCCATTTTGATAATTGATGACAACATAACTAAAGGACTAATCTTTATTTTTGAGTATATGCAGGGTCTATTTTATACTTCACAATATGGTCGATACTCTCCATAATATCCTTAAGGGCATAGCAATAATTCTCCAAAGGACAAGAGCTCGAAAAGACAAACCCGGGAAATAGTTTCTACAAGGCAGCGGTAGTACCGGTGAAACCACCGGTAGTACCGCCCCCTGCTGTTTCCCAGCACAACCCCAGGCGGGGGAATCCGGTGGTGGTACCGGTGGTACCTCCGCCAAAACTCCCTTCGTGTGGCTCTTGGCGGACCCTGCAGCAGATGTCACCGGTGGTACCGGTGGGCGGAACCTCCGGTGTTCCCACCGGTACCTCCGCCCCTTCAACGAGCCTACAACAAGCGGTTTGCCACCGGTGGAGCTACTGGTGGTGGTTCCACTAAAAGCACGTTCGGGCGCACATCATGGAGGCCAGGGAGGAACCCACCGGTAGTACCGGTGGGCGGTACCTCCGGTGTTCCCACCGGTAGCTCCGTGCCTGGAGAACCAGCTGAGGGGAAGAGGAGCCACGCGGGCTCCAGACGAAAAGGACCACCGGTAGTACCGGTGGAAACACCAGTACCTCCGGTGCTGCGTGGGCTGCCCAACGGCCAGATTGGGAAAGGGGTATTTAAAGCCCTTCCCCTACCTATTAAATCTAAGCTTCACACACACTCTCTCTTAGCCATTAATGCGAGCTTGAACCTCCCCGATCTCCCTCTCCAACCACCCAATCACTTCATAACTTTGTGGAGAGCTAGAGGAGACCTAGATCCGTAATTCCACCAAAGGAATTATAAATTCATCCACCACATCCTAGTAGATCTAGAATCCTACTTGAGGCCTAGAAACCTTAATAGATCTCGTTCTTGGAGCTACCACATTGTTGCAAAGAAGCTTCAGATTGTTTGATAGCCTCCTTCCATCTTGTGAAGTGTCCTCAACCTTGTGTAAAGGTTTGGTCAACGCCTTCAAGTCGACCTCATAGTGGAAACAAGAATCTCCCTCACCGGAGAAGCTCAAGGAGAATAAGGTGTGCACATCCGTGCTATTGAGGAGTGCCTAGGTGGCTCCGCACCTCTCCAACGTAGACGTACTTCTCTTTGAGAAAGAACTACGGTAAATATATCCTTATCTCCTTATTTACACTTGTGGTTTATCTTGTTATCCTTCGTTTTACTTCTGTTGCGTATCTTATCTTGTATCACATAGGTTGCTCACCTAGATGCACATCTAGAGAACCTTGTACTACTTGTTTAGCCCAAGCTAAAAGGGAAAAGAAGAAAAATTGGTAGTCAACCTATTCACCTCCCTCTAGTTGACCATAATGCACTTTCACCTGGTACGATGAGCAGTACGGTCGGCACTCACCGTACCGGGATCGTTTAAGTTACCGCCTTTTCCTGGTACTATCATTATTTCCGTTTCGCCCTCCGAGGCGATAAATTGCTTCTAGTATGGTCTATGTTACGATCATAGGCGACCATACCGTGACTCGTTAAAATGTTACAGCTTCTTTGCTTCGCATATGGTCTTAAATACGGTGTTCAGTACGGTCGATATTGACTGTTGTACCACTCGTTAAGTCATCTTCCACCTTTTCCTTGACTTCTGTGATTTGTGTTTTCTTGGAATGGCCTTAAATACTGTGATCTCCTCATATTATATCCAATTATTCTCCTTTATGATTTGTATGAAATATCTCTTCGGGATTTCAACAATCTGCATAGACAGACATAAACCTGAAGAAAAGAAATAGGACAGCTTCCGCGAAGTAGCTCGACGGATGTGGCGGGCTCGCTTGGCCTGAATGTCAATTCGTCCCAACCATACGATTCCATAGCAGGAAATTACTTTTTTTTAGTGGAACAAACACAGAATTAGGCAGCTCTATTCTACGTTTCTTGTGTAGGGTAGCAAGCCGAGCGAATCTTCTACTGGTGCATGGACAACTGTTTGGGCTGATGGAATTACCGGTCTTGATCGTTACAAAGAACGATGCTATCACATCGAGACTGTTGCTGGGAAGACGACCAATGGATCAGTTATGTAGCTTATTATCCATTTGACCTATTTGAAGAGGGTTCCGGTACTAACATGTTTACTTCCATTGTGGGTAACATATTTAGCGTATGCCTGTGGCTCACAATCGCATATAGGTGAGTGGGCCCAATAATATCTCCACACACGAAAGCTTTATTGTCTTCATTTTTTTCTTTTTTCAGTGGAACTTTTATACAAAATTTAAATCTGAACAAATTTCTAGTTATAACAAAATTCCAATTTAAAAAACGTTTTGAACCTAAAAAATTTCAAATTTGAACTACGTTTGAATCTAAACAAAATTCATTTGTTTTTCAAATTTTGACAAAAATTTCAAATTCGAACAAATTTTAATCTGATTTTTTTCTGAATTTGAACATTTTTGTAATATGAACAAATTTCGAATTTGAACAAAAAAATAAACAGAAAAAAAAAATCGGTTGAATTATACCGGTGAACAAAAAATCCGGTCGGAAGCAAGAACCTTCCTAAAATCGGGAAAACCAGAGAAGGATAATACCTAGGATGGCGCACGAGCTAGCGAGAAGAAGGAGAGGGGGTAAGCCTAAAATCGATAAGCTACTCAACGAATATGATCCGCAAGAAAATTGCCTAGGCGGCAAGGAGTACCCCTGGGAAAAGTTGATGTATGGGATGTTCAGTCGAATGGCCCAGCCCAAACCTGCCCAGGTCTACATCATGAATGCTGTACGCAGGATAAGACGTTGACTGCCCTCCTGTCTGAATTTTCAGCCCTTCTAGAATCTAGTCCCCCTAGTCAGCACACATGGGAAGAAGATTGAACAGCTGCAGCAAGAAAGAATAGAACCCGGAATGTTCCAAAAGTCCAACCATGTGATCGCCTCAGTCCAAGCTCATCGATTCCTGACGTTCGCTTGAGAGCTTCACATGCAAAGACTTGTCTTAATCCCTCTGCTTGCTCTGAATTTTGTTGCACCTATAAATCCATGTATGCAGTCACTTCCTTGTACCACCGCAACGCTCATCAACCATTAGAAGTCTGTAAGAACTTGCCATCACCGATCGACTTACAAGATGGTGTCCGGCTGCGTGATCACCGAGGAGGTCGCCCTGGCGGTGTCTGCCGACCGGATGTGGAAGGTGGCCTGCTCCGGCGAGAACAAGGAGGCACTTCTCAAGGCCTGCGCGGGCTTCATCGATGCCGTGGACATGGAGGGCGACGGTGGGCCCGGCAGCGTCACCACCTTTAAGCTCAGCCCGGCGGCAGAGGCGAAAACGGGTGCCGGCGTGATGAGGGCCCGCCTGGTGGCGCGCGACGGCACGGGCCGGGTGCTCAAGACGGAGGTGCTGGAGGGCGGCAAGGTGAGCGGCCAGCTCAAGTCGCAGGCGACCGAGGTGAAGCTCGAAGCGCCGGGGACGGTGCCTGCGTGGCCAAGTTCACGGTGGAGTACGAGAAGCTCGATGGTGGGGTGCTGGCGCCGGAGGACCAAGCCGCCCTCGCCGCAGGGGTACCTGGGCCTGCTCAAGAAGGTCGAGGCCTACCTCGTCGCCAACCCTGCCGAGTACGCCTAATTCAGACAAGAAGAAGAAGATGACGGTGATTCCAGGAGGTGGGTGATCACAAGTATAAGGTGTGCGAGGTTTATGTCAGTGATGATCCTTGTTATTCAGCTTGTTTGTTGTATATTTTGGTGCTTGTGACTTTGTGAGAGTATTTTGCTTCAACAAATAATACAGATGTATATGCACGTGGTTGGTTTTTGTGATGAACATATCTGTCTCTGAAAGTCTGATCACTTGAAAAAGTATCCATTTATGTGAGAGGGCAAACAAGCGTCTTTCAACAGAAAAGCAGAAGAACCCCTAAAATTCCTAGGAACACTATAGATGTGTGAGTCCAGTCACCAGTTCACAAGATTCTTTTAGTCAGCTGATATTACAGAGCTTAACTGATCTCAGCCGGTAACTGCAAGGAAATCTCAACTATTCAGAACAAGCTCTCTGCTGAACATAATTGTGCTAAATTTTTTATTGCATTTTCTAACGAACCGCTAACAATTTTTTTTTGCATCAACTACAAACGAAAATGTGATGTTCAACAGCAATGCCACCTGGTTTGTTTTGGTTCACTTAGATTCACAATTCCATTTTCCATTCACAAACAGCTGTCTTTATTTCCTACTAAAACAAGTTACAAGCTACACCGGCAAAAAAGGTTTTATTTTCGCTAAATTCAGGCCAAGACTGCTAGAGATAGAGATGGATTTTGTTCAGGTTATTGTACTTGATCAGGTATATCTTATATAGAGATCAGATCATATCCCCTTTCTTTCTCCAAAACCTTGTAACCTCTCGATGTAATCTCCTTACCGGTGGTGGCCCATATAACATGGAATCGATCCCGAGACAAAGAGCATCGGTAACACCAAAAGCTATCATGGTATCATCACGTGGTATCGGAGCCCCTCTTCCCACAAAACACATCCAATGAGCAATCCATCCTCATCCGCAGCCATGGCTAACGCACTCCGAACAAAGACACATCAGAGAAGCCCACGAGGGAGAATTACCTTCTATGGGAGACACAAATGCTCCCAGCGGTCCTGATGTGCGCCTAATTGGTGTCCATGTATCAGAGAACTTGGCACGGCATGCGGTGCCATGTCCCGGAGTAGAGACATGGGGGTAGACGGAGGGGAAGTGCCCGTAGCAGGTACATAGGAGTTTAGCCAGGTTCGAGTTAGCCGGCAGCGGCCCCCTACTTCTTGCAATATGCACTATTGGGCAATACGTCGAGTTTATGTTACAATCAAGAGGGTACCCCGTAGGGTCGTTCCGTCCGGCTTTATATAGGCATCCGGATCGGGCTTATAGAAGAGAACATCCAAACGTACATCTCCTATCCTAACCAGGACGGCTACGGTGTCCCGCTTCTTCTCCAAGTCGGAGTCCTGATGGGTCTCCGCCTTTCAGAACGTCGGACGCTGGGCCTCCCTGTAAAGCCTCATTCTTTACAACCACATGGGCCACCCGGGCATTCCGGCTTAGTGACTATGGTGAAAGGTACCCTATTCGCCATAACCCCAACAATGGGGTTCCTCGATGGAACTAGCGCAACACCTCCTGTGAAGATCAACGTCGACAAGAGCGACGACATGGGCCGCACCAAGGAAGACAATCCTGCCTAGCAGAGTGGTTTCAGACCAGCGAGTAGGTCCGAATATCTATAGTGTTGTGATCATGTATGGTAGCTCATACGGTCTAAAACAATTATAGGACATGGAGAGATCTGATCAACCTACGACCAAAAACCGATAGTCTAGGGTAGATTACTCCCTCTTTGTGGCGAGAATGACGATAAGGCATTGGCGATGGAGGAGAGGCGGTCGGATGCGTTTCTGACAACGGTTCCCCCTCCAATTCTCCGTCACACTAATGTGTCTCTGGTTCGTCTCTTGGCCTCCGTGCATCACGAAATGAATCCACCAAGGGTATATTTGGAAGATTTTATGTCAAAATAGAGACGACAACATGAAAAACGAGGCAAACAGACGCTCGAGGCTCAAAGAATCCACGGCGTGAACAGCTAGGGTGGCCACACCATGGTTCCTTTGGAGGTGGCTTGATTTTGTGGTCCTCCCTTGTGCGATCTTTGTAGTCACGGTGTCTGTCTCCATTGCGAGGTTCTCTTTGTCCCGCTCTTTGGCGGTGAGGTTTTGCTGCAGCCCTGAAGGTGGCTTCATAGTCTTCGTGTGCATGTTCTTTCCTGTCCTTTCCAAGACCGGAACCTGTTCGTGACACGGCATCGTGATCCTTCGTATTTTTCTTTGGATCATTGGCGTCACTCTTGTGTGAGCCATAGTCTCCTGGTTCTTCCGGCGGACCGCTGCCACTGGCGGCTGTTCGGCAGGCTTTCAAGTCTTCGAGTAACTTGCCAGAGTTTTCGCCTCTATCTTGCTAACATATGGCTTGCATTATTAAACCTTCAACCTAGCGATTTTTTTCTTCCAGCGAATAATGCTTACTCTTTAGAATAGCGAGGGCCGCAGTTATGTTTTAAACTGGCATCTCGTATACCTTCTCCTTTCTGGAATTTTCGCGTGTGGGTAGAGTTTCCCAATCGACTTTGTTGACCCGTTAGCGGGGTCTTCGTCATCGGCGTCCAATTCGGCTAACCGACGCTGGGTCTTTTTGTTCTTGACCAAAAAAAATTCCGAGGGATGCTTGTAGCCTCTTTCTTTAGTCATCTTCTGGAGTTCCTTTTCTGGCGTTGCCAGATTCCACGACTGACTGTGGAGGGCGGTTCACCCAAGCTCCAAAATCTGTGGAGTTTCGTCTTTCCTGACAGGTGTAATGAGTAGGTTCGTCTCATCCTCATCAGTCCAAACTTCTTTGCCTCGCTATGGCGGTCAAGTGCTGCATCCACCTTATTCGAAGATGCGAGGTGGTTTGCTGACGTTGGATGGCCATTGTTCTTTTATCGACAGCGTGGTTGTTAGCCTTTAGCTTCTTTTTTCCGGCCTCCTTTTCCTTGGCTACCTTCTTGGCTTCAGCTGCTTTGTCGGTTGTAGCCTGCTCTTTCGTGGCTGCTGCCTCTGTAGCTGTCAACTCTTTGGAGGTGTCATTGACATGCTCTCCAGCTGCGGAAGGATCTAGATTCTCATCTTCATCTGTCTTATTGTCCACTGGAGGGACGGCGGGTTGGGTCATAATGATCTCATGGTTTGTCGCGAAAGACTTATGCACTTTGGTTGTGAAATTGCTTTCGGATCCATCATCGGAGTCTGATGCACCGTCTAAAGTTTCGGTGTTGTCAGATCCAGGTTCCGAATCGACTCACCCGGTTATCACGGGTAAAATAGATTCAGACTCAGGGTTTTGCTTCGTTGTGGCGTGTTCCGCTCCGATCATGCAAACATTGTGATATTTTGCGTTCACCACTCCGTAACTTGGATTGGTGGTATCATCTGTCTGGCAACAGATAGAAAATAGATCTCGATCGGCTCCCACGTAGGTATGAGCCAGATCGGATCCCAATGCTACGTTGAATCCTTCTTCGATAGTGAGGATGGTGGGCGAAAAAAATTGATTTCCTCCGCGTAATCCCAGAGCTTTGGCCGTCATACCAATGAAGATGTTGGGGCCGCCGATCGGGAATATGAAGGCGCTGGCGAGTTAATCGTTCGCCGGCATGTAGGTGTTTTCGTCGGCGATGTAGCCGCCGGTCTCACCGAATTTCGTGCATCCAACAGTGATGGTTTTTCCTATTCATTTTTAAGATCCCCACTCGAAACGTAACTCCGGATGTGGCTAGACCCATGGTGATATAGATATAATAGGGGTACATGATGATTGTTCATGCTTGAGTTGGAAGGAAATATTGAAGTTAATTGATGATTACTATAATGTGAATTCCTTCTTAATTGATTGTGTTGTTTGTGTTTATAAGAATGTTATACTACCAAAGCATATGTATTTATGTATGATAGGTTTATTGATAACATAAACATGGATGGAGGAGAGCACTAAGAGGAGCTGGAAAACAAGCATGCAATTGTGGAAAACAAGTGTGCACACATGGAGAAAGTTATGGAGATTGTTTCCCACAAGAGATAAAGATCCATCCACACAATAGGCGCATTGGAGGCTGATATGGGAGTAGCAAGGACATGTCCTAGGCTGTCCTAAGCATTTTTAGTAGAGGACCTGCGAGTCCACATGGCTGAGCCCATGTTGGGTTTGGTTTGTAAAGGTTTGGTTGCACCAAACCGAGTTGGAATAGGTTAGGGGGCGCATCCCCTCTCTTGGCCGCACCCCCTCCTCCATATAATGCTAGGAGCCACGAAATTAGGCTTAGAGCAAGTTAAAACATAAACCCTAGATTCCATACTTGAACAATGCTCATCTGAATTTATCCCCACCGGTTTGGTGTAGTTACCCCTTGCAAATTCTAAGTGCTATCTGTTGTTCCACTCGGAATAAGAAGATACAAGACCACTCGTAGTCGTTGATTACGTTGTGGAAGTGTGTGGACTTGAGAATATCCAACGGGTTGAAAACTGTTGCATTGGCATCAGGGAACAGCCGGAGAGGTTTCAGCGAGACACAAGTTATCTATCATCAATTTATCGAGTGCTCAACGAGAAGATCGGACCACCCCTTATCATATGGTATCAGATTACTAGGTTTACTCGGTGTGCAATTTATCCTCTAGATTCGTTTTCTTTTCTACCTATCCAGAAAAAGCCACACAAAAATTTGAGTAGTAGAGTTGCCCTAGATCAACACCAATTGCTTCTTCTAGTTGTTGTTATTGTTGATTTTGCGTACCTTTGTTTTCCCGTTTGTGTCTAGTTGTCTAGGTTTTGGGTTAGGGTTCTCTGTGTTCTTCGTTTTATATTTCAAGTGTCCACAAAAAATCCTCAAAAAGAAAATCCAATCCGGGTGGAGTTTTCCTTGCCAATTCGAGTTGTGGACGGCTTCTTATCGCGGCACAAAAACCTTCGTTTTCTCTGCAGTGGTTCTTCTAGTCCCTCTCGGTTTCCACTCATACCCGCTCCACGATTTTGATACGCTTGCTTCTGACCGCGCATACTAATCCTACTCGGAGTACAACTCCTGCCGTGGCAGGAATTTGCTGCGAATCGCTGCCATGGAATCCTATTCCGAGTTGAGCTTGAGTTGCTACCGCGGCACAAAAAGGAAGAATTCCCTGCCGTGGCCCTTGGCTCGCAACCGCTGCCACACATGGCAGAATTTTGGTTTGTTTGCTGCCGAGCGAGCGCTGCCGCTGGCACCAATTCACCTCGTTTCTCTGCCGCCACAGCAGGAAACTGTGTCATTCTCTGCCGTGGACTACTGTGAGTTCTTTAGTGGTTTTCGGTTCTGTTTTCATTGCCAATTTCGTAGTGATTCCACTCTGTTCATTGTGAACCATTGACACGGCCTATCTACATATAAAATTAGGAGCATACCCATACAAGACAATATCATTTTATAGTGTCCGTACAGTCCGTATATATTGCATAATTTAGCCCAAAAGAGTGAAAAAAATCAAAGAGAAAAAAACAGAAAAATAAAAGAGAGAAAGAGGCCTGAAAATTGGTGATATTTGTCACAAGTTTGGAGCTGTTTTACATGTTGTTTGCACTAGTTCTTTGAGCAATATTGTGCCTGTTTCTAAGAGTTGTAGCTAGTGTCTTTCCAGTGTATTGCAACAATCCCATACATATAGTTTCATTACCCCATTTATCTCCACGTGTGTGTTTCCCGTGCTTTTTATATCACATTGGACATCAAATAGGAGTTGTTATTTTGGTGTTGTTAGGTATCGAAACCAAGCCCCACCATATACCTTGTTTGTCTTGTGGTAGCTACAATACCGTGTATTCTCTTCTTCACATCCGTTCACGTGTTACTACTACTTGTTGGTGAGTGTTTTCTATTCACTTTGGAGCGGTAAGATACACAATTATTTGCTGTATTGAGTGAGTTGTGAGAGAACACGACTACCCATTGTTATTTTGCTTCACTAACAAGTTAATCAGTGGAGCTTCGTAGTTTTTCTTTGGGAAGTGATACATTCTGGTAGGAGTATTCTAGTGGGATACCTGCAGCAAATTTGTTCCACTTCACCGCGGATATCAAAGGTTGTCCTGTTGCTATTACACTTGATAAAGGTACTGAAGGGTACGTTGCATAGAAAACAAAAAATTTCCTACGCGCGATAAACCCGAATTGCCAGGATCTAATCTAGTAGATGAAAGGTAACGGGGATAAAGAGTCTTAGGATAACATACCCTCGAAGACTCTAAGTGGTACGAGGCAAAATCTCGTTGTTGGCGTAGTCGTACTCACGCCGATCCCGAGAGCGAGAAGATGTGCACCGCAATCCGGCGGTGCCTCCGTGATCGGTCACACGTTCAGCTCGATGAAGACCTCCGTTCTCTCGATCCAGCGGGGTAGCGGAAGTAGAGGATCCTCCGGAACTCCAGCATCACGACGGCGTGGTGGTGGTGAAGAATCTCACGGTCAGGGCTTCGCCAAGCCGGAGAGCATGGAATGGAGCAGCGGGTGGAGTGGAAGGGAGGTGGGCAAGTGTGTGGAGGAAGGGGAGCTCTCACCCTCCTTTTATAGGGGAGGGGGAGGCAGCCCAAAGGGGGGGTGCAGCCAGCCATGGGTGCCCCCACCTCTTCCCCTCTTCATGTGAGTGGAAGCTCCACTCACACCCACTCATGCTCCCTTAATTTTCCACTTAGAAAATCCAAAGTTTTTTCTTGAATAAATAAATAAAACATTTTTATTTCTTTATTTATATTTGTTAATTCCATTAAAAAACATTTGTATATAGCACCTCGAATCATTTGTTAATTCTATTAACAACAATTCAACGAAAAAACCCCTTGAACTATTTTAATTTTCCCCGAAACAATTTCGGTGCTGCCTAAAACATTCTTCGGTATTCTGCATCTTCTCAAATGCTTCATCGAACCTTAAGTGTGTCACCCTACGGTTCGCGAATAATATAGACATGATCGAGACTCCTCCCCGATCAATAATCAACAACGGGATCTGGAGATCCGTGATGACTCCTATATTCAATGATGACTCTCGTGATCGTGTGAACCTTCAACGTCGTAACTATTTCCCTTTGTCTCGCGATATTTTACTTGTCCGAGATCTGATCATCGGTATCAACCATACCTTGTTCGATCTCGTTACCCGACAAGTACTCTTTTCTCGTTCCCGTGATATGACATCCTTGTGACCTAGTCACGTGCTTGCAAGCGGTGTCGATGTGATATCACCGAGAGGGCCCAGAGTATATCTCTCCGTCATTTTGGGTGGACAAATCCCACTCTTGATCCATGAGCATAAACTAACACTTTCGAAATACCTAA
This sequence comes from Alopecurus myosuroides, assembly GCA_028641055.1. NCBI lineage: Eukaryota > Viridiplantae > Streptophyta > Magnoliopsida > Poales > Poaceae > Alopecurus > Alopecurus myosuroides. Next base: position 86,825,278 of record CM054063.1, on the reverse strand, counting down.
CGCCACCTTTATAGTCACCCTGTTATGGTGTGACGTTTGATGTCATCAAAGTACTCTTTCGGTATTATTGATTAACATGATCTCATGGTCTAAGGAATAATGTTACTCCGAATGTAAGACATAACAACAAAACTAAATGACTTGATCGTATTGTTATACTTAGTTAGGGTCTAAGTTGATCACGTCATTCTCCTAATGACATGACCCCGTTATTAACAACATCCAATGTCTATGATCAGGAAACCTTGACCATTTGTTAATCAACGAGCTAGTTAAAAGAGAGGATTTACTAGGTACGTTCGTTTGTTTATTAATCACACATGTATTAACGTTTCCGGTTAATACAATTCTAGCATGAGAAATAAACATTTATCGTAAACAAGGAATAACACAATAAACACTTTATTATTGCCTCTCAGGCATATTCCCTTCAGTCTCCCACTTGCACTAGGGGCAATAATCTACATTACATAGTGATGAATCTAACACCCATTGAGTTCTGGTGTTGATCATGTTTTTTTTCCTTTGAGAGAGGTTTAGTCACCAGATCTACCACATTCAGATCCGTATGTACTTTGCAAATTTTCACATCCCCATCTGCGACATGTTCACAGATGAAGTGAAAATGGCGCTTGATATGCTTGGAATTCTTGTGAGACCTTGGCTCCTTAGCATTGGCTATGGCACCATTGTTGTCACAATAGATAACCATTGGATCCAACGCACTCGGAACCACACCTAGTTTGGATATGAACTCCTTCATCCAAACTGCTTCTTGTGTTGCCTCCGAGGCAGCAACATATTCTGCTTCTGTTGATGATCTCGCCACCACGGATTGCTTGGAACTCCTCCATCTTACTGCTCCTGATCCATTCATAACAAATACGTACCCGGATTGAGAGTTAGAGTCATCTGGATCAGTGTCGAAGCTAGCATCGACGTAACATCTTGCGACGAGCTCTTCTTCACCGCCATATACGAGAAACATATCCTTAGTTCTTCTCAAGTACTTAAAGATATTATTGACCGTCGTCCATTGTTCCAAACCTGGATCGGATTGGTACCTAGTAGTCAAACTAATAGCATGTGCCACATCTGGTCTTGTACATAGCATAGAATACATGATATAACCTATGGCTGAAGCATAGGGAATCTTATTCATTATTTCTCTATCTTTTGTTGTAGCCGGACATTGAGTCTTACTCAACGTCTTTCCTTGCAACATTGGTAAGAACCCCTTCTTACTTTCATCCATTCTGAACTTCTTCAAAATCTTGTCAAGGTATGTACTTTGCGAAAGTCCAATTAAGCGTCTTGATCTATCCCTATAGATTTTGATGCCTAATATATAAGCTGCTTCACCGAGGTCTTTCATCGAAAAACTACTGTTCAAATAACCTTTTACGCTTTTTAAAAGTTCTATATCATTTCCAATCAACAATATGTCATCCACATATAGTACTAGAAATGCTACAGAGCTCCCACTCACTTTCTTGTAAATACAAGCTTCTCCGTATGTTTGGAAAAATCCAAAACCTTTGATCAGCTTATCAAAACGAAGGTTCCAACTTCGAGATGCTTGCTTCAGTCCATAAATGGAACATTGAAGCTTGCACACCTTGTCAGCATCCTTAGGATCAACAAAAACTTTGGGTTGCATCATATACAACTCTTCCTCAATGTCACCATTAAGGAACGCTGTTTTGACATCCATCTGCCAGATTTCATAATCGAAAAATGCAACAACTGCTAACATAATCCTAACTGACTTCAGCATCGCTACCGGTGAGAAAGTCTCGTCGTAGTCAACTCCTTGAATTTGTCGGAAAACTTTTGCGACAAGTCGAGCTTTATAGACGGTCACATTACCATCAGCGTCAATTTTCTTTTTAAAGATCCATTTGTTCTCAACGGCCTTGCGGTCATCGAGTAAGTCCACCAAAGTCCAAACTTGGTTTTCGTACATGGATCCTATTTTGGATTTCATGGCTTCAAGCCATTTGTTGGAATCTGGGCTCATCATCGTTTCATCATACGTCGTAGGGTCATCACCTCCATCTACCATGAAGTTTAAGATGGGATCCCCATACAGTTCAGGAGCTGTACGTTCCCTAGTTGACCTACGAGGTGCGGTAGTTTCCTCTTCTGGAGTTTCATGATCTTGATCATTAGCTCCCTCTTCAACTGACGGAGTCGGCACCAGAACAACTTCCGGTGCTGCGCTACTCGCCATTCCAAGAAGAGAAGGTTCAATAACCTCATCGAGTTCTACCTTCCTACTATTCACACTTTTCGAGAGAAACTCCTTCTCTAAAAAGAATACATTCTTGGCAACGAAAATCTTGCTTCGGATCTGTGATAGAAGTTTTACCCTATTGTTTCTTTAGGGTATCCTACGAAGACGCATTTTTCCGCTTTGGGTTCGAGTTTATCAGGTTGAAGCTTGTTCACATAAACATCGCATCCCCAAACTTTTAGAAATGACAACTTAGGTTTGATTCCAAACCATAATTCATACGGTGTTGTTTCAATGGATTTAGATGGTGCCCTATTTAAAGTGAATGCAGCAGTCTCTAGTGCATAACCCTAAAACGATAGTGGCAAATCTGTAAGAGACATCATAGATCGAACCATATCCAATAAAGTATGATTACGATATTCAGAAACACCATTACGCTGTGGTGTTCCGGGAGGTGTGAGTTGTGAAACTGTTCCACATTGTTTCATATGCATGCCAAACTAGTAACTTAAGTATTCACCTCCACGATCAGATCGTAGAAATTTAATCTTTCTGTTACGATGATTTTCAACTTCACACTGAAATTCTTTGAACTTTTCAAATGTCTCAGATTTGTGTTTCATTAAGTAAATATACCCATATATACTCAAATCATATGTGAAAATGACAAAATAACGATATCCACCGCGCGCTGATACACTCATTGGTCCACACACATCAGTATATATGATTTCCAGTAAGTCTGTCGCCCGTTCCATAGTTCTAGAAAACGGGGTTCTAGTCATCTTGCCCATAAGGCATGGTTCACCTGTTTCAAATGATTCATAATCAAGTAATTCTAAGAGTCCATCAGAATGGAGCTTCTTCATGCGTTTAACACCAATATGACCTAAGCGGCAATGCCACATGTAAGTAGCAATATCATTATTTAACTTAATTTTTTTGACATTCACATTATGAATATGTGTATCAATACTATCAAAATTCAAAAGAAATAAACCATTCTTCTCAGGTGCGTGACCATAAAAGATATTATTCATATAAATCGAACAACCATTATTCTCAGACTTAAAGGAATAACCACTCTGCATTAAGCAAGATCCAGAAATGATATTCATGGTTAATGCAGGCACCATATAATAATTATTCAGGTTTATAACTAATCCAGATGGTAAACATAGAGGTAGTGTCCCGACGTCGATCACAACAACTCTTGATCCATTGCCGACGCGCATCATCACCTCATCCTTTGCTAGTGGTCGCTTATTCTGCAGCTCCTATTTTGAGTTACATATGTGAGCAACCGAACCAGTATCAAATATCCAGGCGCTACTGCGAGTATTAGTAAGGTACACATCAATAACAAGTATATCATATATACCTTTGCTCACTTTGCCGGCCTTCCTATCTGCAGGATATTTGGGGCATTTGCGCTTCCAGTGGCCAGTGCCCTTGCAATAAAAGCAATCAGTCTCAGGCTTAGGACCATACTTGGTTTTCTTTTCAGGTGCAGCAATAGACTTTGTACCCTTCTTGAAGTTTACCCTTGGCTTGACTTTCTTGCCTTTCTTGAAACTAGTGGTCTTATTGATCATCAACACTTGATGTTCTTTCTTGATCTCCACTTCAGTAGTTTTAAGCATCGAGAGAAGCTCAGGAAGAGTCTTCTTTATGCCTTGCATATTATAGTTCATCACAAAGTTCTTGTAACTAGGTGGAAGAATTGGAGAACACGATGTATCCCTAGCTCATTGGGAACCGTTATTCCCAAGGCTATGAGTTTATCAGCTTACGCACACATCTTGAGTACGTGCTCACTAAAGGAGCTATTCTATTCCATCATGCAGCTAAAGAACTTTTCTGAAGAGTCATAACTCTCAACTGCGGCATGGGTATCGAAATTCATTTTCAATTCTCCTATTGTAGCAAAGGCAGTGCTGTTCTCGAAATGTTTTCGCAGCTCTGGCTCTAATCCATAACGGATGCCACAATGAACTATATTGTGGTCTACTTGTTGAGTCAAATCAATATTTTTATCTTGATCAAAGCATCATTAGCGGGGGTTCACCTAGCGGTGCATCAAGCACATATAGCTTCTTGCAAGCGGTGAGGAGAATCCTCAGGTTAAGTGCACAGTTGGTAAAGTTTCTTCCATTGTTCTCTAGTTTTTCTCTCTCCATGAACATATTGAAATTGAAGGTGGGTGGTGCCATGATCTACAACATATTTGCAAAGACTATATAGACTAGGTTTATGATAAATTAAGTTCAAGTTAATTCTAAAATTATCCCATGAACTCCCACTCAAAAACAACATCACTCTTAGTCGTCTTTAGTGATTACACGAACCAAATTCACTACACCGAAACCGATCATCACGTGAGACGGTGTAGTTGCAAAGGCGAACATCAACATGTTCATCATATCATCCATATGACTCATGCTTTACCTTTCGGTTATGTGTTCCTAGGCCATGTCTGTACATGCTAGGCTCGCCAAGTAGAACCGTAGTATTGTGTGTGTTTCAAGGCCATGTCTGTACATGCTAGGCTTGAAAACACCCGTTGTATGCGAATGTTGGGTCTATCACACGTGATCACCACGTGGTGTCTCGAAACAACGAACTTTCTTAATGGTTCATACTTAAGGAAGAACACATTATTATCTTGATATTAAGTGAGAGGGATCATCTTATAATGCTATCATGCGATCTAAGCAAACTAAGATGCATAAAAGGATTAACATCACATGTATGGATAATGTGATATGATATGGTCCTTCTTGCACTTGATCTCCATCTTGTGCATCATGGTATGATCTCCATCATTCCACCGGCGTGGCACCAAGGTCCGTGGCACCTCCATCTTGATTGTCCACTACAACATATCACATGGATATGATATACAACACGCAGGCCATAAAAATAAGACAACGATATGGCTCTATCCGGTATGTCAATACTTTACAAAAGATATCATCTCATACATAACTTTTGTAACATTTACCATATCACATCACATGCCCTGCAAAAACAAGTTAGACGCCTCTAATTTATTTTTGCATGTTTTACATGGCTTGGGCTTACGAGGATAGAACCGTTCATACCTATGTACAAAAGCCACAACGTTGATAAAACATATTTTTAACAACCCTTTGTAGATTAGATCTTAACTATAGTAGGAGAAACGGACATCCCCTCAGTCACAAGTGAGACAATTATCGCGTACATAGTACACGCAAACTTAGTCTAGGCCAGCTTCATCCTACTATGCCACTAAGATCATAAAATAATCATGGAGGCAAAAACATGATCATCAATGCCCATATACTCCTATGTGTTCTACCCGTACAAATCATCTACGCATAGATTCGGCTCTGATACCACTGAAGGGTACGTTGCATAGAAAACAAAAAATTCCTACGCGCGATAAACCCGAATGGCCAAGATCTAATCTAGAAGATGAAAGGTAATGGGGAGAAAGAGTCTTAGGATAACATACCCTCGAAGACTCTAAGTGGAACGAGACAAAATCTCGTTGTTGGCATAGTCTTACTCACGGCGATCACGAGAGCGAGAAGATGTGCACCGCAATCCGGCGGTGCCTCCATGATCGGTCACACGTTCAGCTCGATGAAGACCTCTGTTCCCTCGATCCAGCGGGGTAGCAGAAGTAGAGGATCCTCCGGAACTCCAGCAGCATGACAGCGTGGTGGTGGTGAAGAATCCCACGGTCAGGGCTTCGCCAAGCCGGAGACCATGGAATGGAGCAGCGGGTGGAGTGGAAGGGTGGTGGGCAATTGTGTGGACGAGGGGGAGCTCTCACCCTCCTTTTATAGTGGAGGGGGAGGCAGCCCAAAGGGGGCGTGCGGCCAGCCATGGTTCCTCCACCTCTTCCCCTCTTCATGTGAGTGGAAGCTCCAGTCACACCCACTCATGCTCCCTTAATTTTCCACTTAGAAAATCAAAAGGTTTTTCTTTAATAAATAAATAAAACATTTTTATTTCTTTATTTATATTTGTTAATTCCATTAACAAACATTTGCATATAGCACCTCGAATCATTTGTTAATTCTATTAACAACCATTCGACGAAAAAACCCTTGAAGTATTTCAATTTTTCCCAAAACAATTTTGGTGCTGCCCAAAACATTCTTCGGTATTGCGTATCCTCTCAAACGTTTCATCGAACCTTAAGTGTGTCACCCTATGGTTCGCGAATAATATAGACATGATCGAGACTCCTCTCCAATCAATAATCAACATCGGGATCTGGAGATCCGTGATGACTCCAATATATTCAACGATGAATCTCGTGATCGTGTGAACCTTCAACGTCGTAACTATTTCCCTTTGTCTCGCGATATTTTACTTGTCCGAGATCCTATCATTGGTATCAACCATACCTTGTTCGATCTCGTTACCCGAAAAGTACTCTTTTCTCGTTCCCGTGATATGACATCCTTGTGACCTAGTCACGTGCTTGCAAGCGGCGTCGATGTGATATCACCGAGAGGGACCAGAGTATATCTCTCCGTCATTTTGGATGGATAAATCCCACTCTTGATCCATGAGCTTCAACTAACACTTTTCAAATACCTAACGCCACCTTTATAGTCTCCCTGTTACGGTGTGACGTTTGATGTCATCAAAGTACTGTTTCGGTATTAGTGATTAACATGATCTCATGGTCTAAAGAATAATGTTACTCCGAATGTAAGACATAACAACAAAACTAAATGACCTGATCGTATTGTTATACTTAGTTAGGGACATTTGTTTGTTTATTAATCACACATGTATTAACGTTTCCGATTAATACAATTCTAGCATGAGAAATAAACATTTATCATAAACAAGGAATAACATAATAAACACTTTATTATTGCCTCTCGGGCATATTCCCTTCAGGTACACTGTATGATTTTGTTAGTTCTGAGGTTGTTGAACAATTGCAGTTGGTTCCAAAGACAAGTGATCCATTTATGTTACCTACTAATGATGATAAACTTGTTATTACTCACATGGTTTTTGTTCCCTTAACCATTCATGTCCATAAGGAACGAATTTTATGTTATGTGCTTCCTAGAGCATTTACTTGTTGCCATCTTTTGTTGGGACAAAAATGGTGCAATAGATATAAGGTTAATTTTGACAGTCGTTATCCTGATGTACAATTCTTTTGGAACAATAATAAAAATTGGATAATACATGCATGGTTTAAAAAATTTCAGGAGGTTAGACGTCAACCATTATTTTTGTCTCCTCAATTCCTAGAAATGCACAGACTTGAACTCCTTGAAATTCAAAGACAAAACCTTATATGGGGATTCGAAGATTAGAAGACATGTGAGGCTGTTTCTACTAATGTAATCATGTCTACTCCTAGTGTTGTTTCTTGTGATATGCAGGTTGCTTTTGAAGAAAGGGAGCCTCTAGTAGAACCTGCATCACCACCACCATATCCATTGGAGGAGCATGCCATTGTGCCTAGTATTGTTTCTTCTGATATATAGGTTACTTGTGAAGAAAGGGAGCCATCACTAGTACAACCTTCATCACCACTTGAGATAGATGATTCAGTGCCTACTATATCTGAGGAGGATCTCATTGACAGTGGTGCTGATTTGGAGCTGCCACTTGCAAGTACAAATTTTTGTGAGTCTACTAATGTGCTAGTTAATTCTTGTGAGTTGATAACCACATATAGTTCACCACCATGTGATAATTTGAATATTTTGAATTTTGAGCTTGTGGTATTGATTACACATAAAGAAGTGCTTGCTAAAATACCACCTATTAATATTGTGTATTCCATCATGTTACATGAACCAATTACTTTGCAATGTGATATGAATAGGATTGCTGAAATTTCATATGTCAATTCTAGCACCTATCTTACTTGTTTCACTTTTAATTTTGTTGGTGACTATAACATGAATGAAATTTTTATGGTGGATCACATATGTATTACTTGTGATAGAATTGCTGAGTTGAACATTGTGTTACCTAGTATGGATTGTTTACAATTTGCTAAATCTGAGCATGAGTCTACACATATGTTTGGTTTCCAACAAAACTTGATAAGTACATATGCTACTGATTTATACTTCACTTATATTTGAAAAATGAGTTGCAACTTACATGATGATTATAATAAACATGATAAGTGTAACACCCGGGGGATTTTCCCTAATTAGTTTTGCTTGTTTTCTTTTGCATCGTCATGCATCATGCCATCATGTCATTAACTCACACAATATTTTTAAATGGTTGGAAATCTTAAATTTTCATAAAAATCTAAGTTGAGTTTGTGGACTCAAAACTATTTTAAGTAGTGCCAAAACAATCTCTGAAAATTAACAAAAAAAAACAAACAAAACAAAAAAAATTGTTTTAAGTGGGAGAGAGAGAGCATCCTAGCTGGTCAGGCCTAAAAAGGCCCAACCGAACCGGTCCAACCCCACCCACACCAAAACCCAACCCCCAGCCCACTTCTCCTTCTCCTCTGTACGGACTATCACGCAGGAGGCGTGGTCGCTTTCCCCACGCAGAGCACCACCACGACACCAACCCTCCATGGTCCCCTCCCTCCTTAAAGCCGCCCTTCCCCTCATCAAACCCTAGCCTCGTCCCTGGCTCCCTCCTTTCCCTCTCCGCCGCCACCTACCTCTCTCCTTCCTCTCTGTTTCTTTTCTGAACCATCTAGAGGACCTCCATGGCTGGTTTTCGTGAGCTCGTTACCCCGTCGTGTGGCTGCCGCGGAAGGCTGCGATGAGCGGGAATGGAACCCCCACAACAACCCCTTCCGCCTCAGTGAACCAGGAGGCAAGGAGATGGATCGGAGTGATGGCCTCGTCGAGCTCCATCGGCAACGAACACCGCTGCCTCTTCCTCGACAACCTGCACTACCTCGGGAAGGAACGCCTACGCCAACAACCTCTGTGAGCTATCGTCCTTCGGTGCCTTTTCTCTCCCTACCCTCTTGCTCTGTGTGCTTGCCTTCGAGCAGCACAGTTCGCACGTCGCCCTCTGTAGGTCGCGCCGCCGCCTGCATCTGTCCGTCATCATCGTCTTCATCTGTTTCATTCAGTTGGTTCAGATCTCCGCCTACACCATGTCTTATTTAGTCTGTTGTGACTACAATCACAAGCTCGAGCACATCCCAGTGGTTGCGCATCCGATCCGCACCCTGGAGGCACGAGTTCGAATCCCCACTGCCCCTCGACGTCCTTTTCTTTTCCTCTGTTTTACCTTCACCATCGTTGTTCTGTCTGAAACTTTTCAGATCAAAAATTCAGTAACGTGGAGACACAATATTTCTAGTCTTAGCCTCCCAAGCTATCACCAGCCTTCAGCGTGGCCCAGTGGCAGTGCACCCGATCTTCCACCAGCAGACCCAGGTTCGAATCTCCACAGCCACGGGATTAAATCCCATTTTTCTGCTGGTTATGAAGTTTTGCATCTAGGCCCCTAGCCTTCCCAGTTTTGAACCAGCGCCCTCCATTCTTCTGTTTCCATCACGAACAGATCCCTGCCTTTTCCAAATAACACCCCAATATTCAAACACCCATAACTTTTGTTTTACTAATCCAAATAACACAAACTTTATGTCTATTTCGATCAGAAAAATGCAAGGAATATTAATATGCCATCCATGCTCATGTTTGCATGTTTCATCTTGCATTTTAAGTAGTGTTATGCATGTTCACCTAAATAATAAACATGGAATGTGTTGGGCATTTAATTCAATTTGTGCCCTATTCCATTTAATCTTGTGTAGCTCACCTATGAATTGTTTTCCATGCTAATCAACATTTAACTGGATGGTTAGATAAATAACTTGAACCTTCTAATTAAATTGCTCGGACTTTGGTTCCGCTTAAATTGGTTAAGTTGCATCTCGCATGTCATGCATCCATATCTTGATCATGCTGGATCTTTTGCCGTAGTAGTAAATGTTGCATCCGTTGTTTCTTTTAGTGCTTTGATTCTTCGCGGATAGGACGTTGAGATGATGTGAGAAACGACAAGTTCTGTACCTCTACTTGCTGGATCTCAGGCAAGTATACTCACTTGCTACCCATGTTGCCTTTCCTCACTTGTTACCGATTCTTTCCATTGTCTTTATGCTAGCCTTATGATTCGATGCTTGTGTCTCGATCCTATCATATGTTTACCTTGCAACCATGATATAGCCTTCCTTCCACTTCCTATTAACTGTTGTTTGTTTAGCTTGTTGGCCCTCGTGTCGTAGTTGCATGCTTAGTGTTGTTTGCGCTCAAGTCTTGTTGTCCGTCTTATCACCTGTTTAGTTTGATAGTTGGGTTTCAACTTAATCAACAACATGTTAATGTTTTGGGTAATAATAATTTGATGATAAGGCACCGACAGGAGGCCCGGCGTGGTTTTGAGACCTGCTAGTGTCGAACTTAATTAGGAAAAGGGTCTTGTCCTCCGATCCATGATGAGCGCACTAACCGCATGTGGGAAGCGTGTATGGGCGCCCCCCCGCAATTCTGATTCGATTCGCATCTCGTCCAAATAGCCACACTTAGTTCGGGCTTTCCATTTGATGCATGCATATGCAGGTGCGAACCCTTGGCGCCAGGGTGGAACTTTTGTAGTCGGCATTTAGGGCGGCGTGGTCTTAGAGTGCTATGAGGGTCCCCCTTTTCTTCGCGGGGGCTCGATTAGCCGCGCACGCACAACACGTGGTTCTTTGGGCTTGATGCGAAGAAGAGTTGGGTTGTGTTGAGTGCCTCGCTTGGTGGAAGTGCATTTCCATCTGGCGGGTTATTCTTACGTGTACGGCCAAATTGGTGCATCCCTGCAGGGTTAATCTTCTCGAGAAGCCGTGTTGTCCGCGGTTATGGATGACTTGGTGAAAGTGCTAGCTAACAAGTACTCAGACAACTTACACTTAACGATGATAACGTGACTAGTAATATAGATTACCTCCACCATAAAAATGAATGTCACCTTAATCAACAGTGTGAGTTTCCTTGGGTTGCTTCCTTAGTAGGGGGTAACACTGGATGGGTATTGTTTGGTGAGTAGTTATAGTTGGTTTTGTCACGCTATCTTATCCCTTTCTTTTATCCGGATGTTGTAGCGCGTCTCTGTAGTTAGTTAGTGCAGCCCACTGCCGCTTCTTTGCAATAATCCCTTCCTTCCGTTCTACCCAAAGTATTTGTATCTTGTGATGATTGGTTACGCTGGTATCTTGTGAGTATGGTTTATCCACTTGCCAGTACTTAATAGTACTGACCCACGAATCCATTTCGTGGCTGCATATTCCACATTGCAGTCAACAGGTTTGAAGTCTGACGGCGTTAGCTTGGGAATCCCTCCGGCTTGGCCTGGGCAGAGATTGGACGCCATCGGTTATCTTCAGGACTCTTAGTCCAATTTGTATCTTGTCCGTAGTCGGACACTATGTTGTTTCTTCAGCTGTTATTTGGATCTTCGTATTGTATCGGTTGTATCCTTGAATCGTTTGAGTCGTCTTGTATATATCTCTTCTGTTGTTGTGGAATATTCGTGAATTGTTGTAATGTTATCACAAGTGGCAACCTGGAATCGGTTATTATGTGGATTTTGGCGGAAATGCTGAAATCTGCATAGTGCCCGATCCCGGGGCGTCACAATAAGACAATTGAGTACACTACTACCATACAATTTGGTCATAGATCTTCTATGAGAACACTTGATTTGATACTAAAAAATTAGAATTTATACATAGATATTTCTCCTTATGATCATAATTTTATGAGCTTCACTTAGATTTGCAATTGTGATTGCTATTTGATGATGTATTATTTGTTTTCATGTGACAAATATGTGCTAATTATATGCAATTTTCGTTGCTTTATGTCATGTGGGAATAATTATCATGTCCATAACAATGATGCACCATATTATAGATACATGTATTGTGCATATATGTTGTTCTTTTTTGTTTCTTCCTCGTTCAGCTTACCACAAGCCGAGGACGTCTTGTCTTGAAGAAAGGGAGGATGATAGATATAATAGGGGTACATGATGATTGTTCATGCTTGATTTGGAAGGAAATATTGAAGTTAATTGATGATTACTACCTACGCATATGTATTTATGTATGATAGGTTTATTGATAACACAAACATTGATGGAGGAGAGCATCAAGAGGAGCTGGAAAACAAGCATGCAATGGTGGAAAACAAGTGTACACACATGGATAAAGTTATGGAGATTGTTTCCCACAAGATATAAAGGATCCATCCACACAATAGGCGCATTGGAGGCTGATATGGGAGCAGAAAGGACATGTCCTAGGCTGTCCCAAGCGTTTTTAGTAGAGGACCTGCGAGTCCATATGGCTGAGCCCATGTTGGGTTTGGTTTGTAAAGGTTTGGTTGCACCAAACCGAGTAGGAATAGGTTAGGGGGCGCATCCCCTCTCTTGGCCGCACCCCCTCCTCCATATAATGCAAGGAGCCACGAAATTAGGCTTAGACAAAGTTAAACCATAAACCCTAGATTCCAGACTTGAACAATGTTCATCTGAATTTATCCCCACCGGTTTGGTGGAGTTACCCCTTGCAAATTCTGTGTGCTATCTGGGAATAAGAAGATACAGGACCATTTGTAGTCGTTGATTACGTTGTGCAAGTGTGTGGATTTGAGAATATCTAACTGGTTGCAAGCTGTTGCATTGGCATCAGGTAACAACCGGAGAGGTTTCAGCGAGACACAAGTTATCTATCATCAAGTTATCGAGTGCTCAACGAGAAGATCAGGCCACCCCTTATCACACGGTGGGCGCCAAATTTCGAGGGTTTGTAGATTTAGAAAGGCTATTGGATGCCATGTCCCGACTAAGGATGTAGGGGAGGGACGTCGAGAGAGTTTTTTTGGAGGCTCGGGACATGAGTTTACCCAGGCTCAGATTAGCCGGAGGCGCCTTACTACTTCCTGCAAGATGCACTAAAGATGGCAAACCCGTGCACAAGTTACAATGAGATTGGTTGTGATCATTATTGGATGTATGCCCAAAACACAATAAATTACATTAGTTTCATGATTAATGTATTATGTTTTTATGTTATAGCTTCTATGGCAACTGAATACGAGATTCACAGGAAAACCCATACGCATGTGTAGAAACATAAACACACCATTATAACCCTTTCTCATGTCTCACAGATAAACTCATTAATATTAGATGACCACATTTTCCTGGTCATGGACATTTGTTATGTCAATATTAATGGGAGCACAATGTTGTTTCAACTTTGTGGCTGAGTAGACCCAAGTAGTTGAGATACTACGAGATTAGTTTTGCTAAATAGTATCATCACATATTGTTTGTTTTGTTTGCTTCCTTAGACCATCAGAATAATCAATGATTGAACGAGTAGAAGGACATGACACTAGTCATGGTGATACTATGTCACTGTAACGAGTAGAAGGAATCATACCGGAGATTGGGAATAACGAGATAATATGATTAAAGAGTTTCGTAGTCTTATCATTTATCTTGTCCCGAGGTATTGATTGGTAAGGTGAAGTAATAGGAACTTACTTAACAACCAACAGGTTCAGCAGTTTTCTTCGTATAACTTGTGGGAATCAATATGGACCTCCACGGTCCCGATGTTGATAATTAATTGGGAAATATGTTTTCCAAACATGTCTACTAGTTATCGAACCTGTAGGGGTCACACACTTAAGGCGTCAAAGTCTGTTGTTTGCGTTGGATTGGTCCGGAGGAGAGTAGGGTATCATTCAATTAGAGATCTTCTAATTTGATTAAAACATCCTCTAATTAGATTAGATCTTTCTCTAATTTTATTAGAGCTTCCTCTAATATAATTAGAGCTTCTTCTAATTAGGCTGCGATGACCCTCTCCCGATTAGACCCAGTTCTAATCTCTCCCCCTCTCTCTCCCCCATTTGTTGGGAACTTCTCCACCTCAATTGTAAACATGCGGTGCCTAGTCCTGGATGGCGAAGCGCTGCAAGATTTTGATGGACGTATGTGTGCGAGCCTCTCAGAGAGGTAACACGTGATACTTTCACTCTGATGGATACATAAGTTGGGATACGGGGAATCGGCAACAGTCTCGCCGCTAGACTTAGCCGTGGGACTCTTCATCAAGCATCCCCGACATCCTCATCAACACTACTTATGCGTTTCGTGTCGGTAACGAGTCAGGTCTATCCACCCCTTTACCTGCATAGTAGATCATGTGTGCTAAGTAGGATGAAATTTTTTAAATTCTGCTACATACACCAATAATCCTGTCCGGCTGTATATAGAGTCGGGCCAGGTCTTAAAAGGCCATACCTACCGTCTAATATCTCACCTAGCCATAGACGGACACGGTTGTCCGGCTTCTTCTCCAAGTCGGAACCTTCCATGTTTCCTCCTTACATACGCCAAGTTATCGCCTTACGCTTTGGCCTATTGGGCCGCCCTATAAGGCCAAACCTTATAATCACGCGAGCCACCCTGACATTCCGGCTTTTGGGCTATGCCGGGAGATATCCCATTCGGCATAACCTCAGCAGCTTGTTGAGATTCTAGGGTCTAGATTTTTTTTAGATTCTCTTATATTTATTTCTAGGTTAAAAACCTGACAAAATATACAAAAAAAATTGTCCTATGAAGCTCATGGATGGTTTCACCTAAAACTACAACACCATCAATGGTATTCCGACCTAGCATAACATGGTTTGGGTTGGTCTAGTTATCTTACTGGCGGACCCAATAATGACCATAAGTAAGTTTGAAAAAGGTGGCTATCCCGCTTGCAAATAACCGAACATAGCTATCAAGTCAATCTTAATGATTTTTCAAGAATTTTCATTAATATAGGAAAACCATGTAATCCTAGAGCTTTGTAATGCTCCATTTGAGAAAAATGGAAAGTTTGCATTACAGTATCAATCATTATGATCTTGTATGAGAACTAAAGCATCATTGGCCATGTACTTCAACTAAAGTGATAGAGCAAAAGTTGCATTCATTGTCAGCAAAAGAAGATCTGATTTAATCTGGTTCAAGGCAAAATTAATAAATAAAGGGATTAGGGGATGTCACCGGTGCATGTTGCATTGTTGTACACACGGCAGATGAAGTCACAACTCACAATTCCATAGGTACATCTCAGTATGGGAGCTCGGTCTAGAGAAGGAAGTAGCCACGACTTGGTCGGAAGCAAGAGCTGCTCCATTGTTGCTCGTCCAGCAGCATCCATCACTGCCAATGAAGGTAAGAGATTGAACAATGCGTTGGGTGAATGGACAGGAAGGGGCTGCACGAACGTCCACACACGATTGGTTCCTTGTTGATTAGCGGCAGCCCTCCGAGTAGGTGACGACTACGGGGTGGAGGTAGCAGACTTGGAGAGGTACGAACGGCTCCAGGGCGTCATCGTGGTCCACCGTCGGGACGAAGTGGTTGCCCATAAGCGATGGTCGTACACCAGCAAAATATGGATGCAGAAGCCAGCGGGAAGGGCGACACCAAGCGGGAGGAGATGGCGCGGATGAGGCAGGATGGAGAGTGTGGGAGGTCGATGAACGACGACCCTCGCCTCACCGATTGGGCTAGAAGGGAGGCGCTGGTGGCGTTAAATCGTCTATTGGAGAAGACGATGGGAGGAAGGGAAAATAGAGGGGAGTAGAGGAGAGTTACCTGGGGTAACTTACCATTGGCTCACGGCACCCCTACCGCTGTACTACGGGACTAGTGATAATCCGGTCCAGTGAAAACAATGGAACGAACATGTACGATGGTATTTATCCACTAGCTCAATCGAAATGTTCCCTTCCACGATCGAATGGATAGAAATGAGTCACCCAGAAAAGCCCCCAGTAGGTTGGTATTTCACCAAGGTTAGAGTTGATGAGGTATCTTTGCGATAAGATTGCACACCCGAAACATAGATGTTATATGCTGCTGCTGTCGAAGACTTTTGCTGCGCTTGCTGCTGGCATTTGGGCCGACGAGACGATGTTTAGTTGTCGGACAGTGTGTTCAAGTCGCAGTTAGCTCTAAGTTTATCACTCGTTGATATTACTGTAACCGGAGACTCAGTGCCAACTAACATTATTCAGAAAAAGCTAACATTATTCAGACGCTGTCTGCACAAATATGTGCACTATAGCCGGGAGGCTTTGCCTCACGAGGAGAATTCGTTCTTGGTCAACTTTCCTTCGATGGAGGATTTGGAGGGAGTGGATGGCTTCGAGTTGGGTGTGCCCAAGCAAAGTTCTAGTATTAAGTTTGGTGTGTGGAGAGCTGAGGGCTGAGGAGATTATGCACACACACATGAGTTAACACCCACTTGGGTACACGTCACTGGTGTTCCATACACGGTTCTCCATTTTCTAGGGCTCTAGGCAGTGCGTACTCTTGTTGGTAGGACCATGGATGTTGACCTCCATACTCTGCGCCGTCGCAATATTGTCATAATTCTGGTGGCTATGCGTGACCCAAAAGTGTTCTCGGAGAAAATTGTTAAAATAGATGCTTTTTTATACTTAAAGATACACATTTCGATTTGTTAAGAACGCACATGATTATGTTTCTAAGACAGACACCGTGCCTTTTATTTGAAGGCGAGACATGAAGGATGACGATGGCAAAGGCCTTGAAGACAAGAGTGGTAAGGAGGCTGTTATGCATGGTAAGGAGGCTGATATGCAGGGTGCGTCTAAGGCTGCGGATATTGATACTCCAACGCCCCTGTAACATCCCAAATTTGTGCTACATTAGGGTGTGTGGTGTGTGTTCATTCCATACATGCATGAAAACAAAATTGAAACCAATTTAAATTGTGAATTTCAATGGTTTGAGAAAATCCCACAAAAAGCACTTATTTTGGTTCCCAAAATTTTGTGTTGAAAAATAATTCAATTTCACCAAAGAAAAACATGGCAAGGTTGGAAATTTTGTGAGCTTTCCAAAAATGATTTTTGCCAAATTTTATTCTTCCCAAAAGGCCCTCAAAAGTTCAAATCTGTTCGGTTTTCAATCACAGAAGGACCTAGTTGTGTTTTCCCAAAACTCTAGGGGGTTTTCGTAATTTTCTTTTCTTTCTCCCTTTCTTCTAGCTCCGGCCAGAAGGATGGAAGGCCGCCGCCAGCGCTTCGTGCCACGTCCTGCTCGCCTCGCGCGTGGATAAGAGGCAGAGAAGACGTCTCCATCGTGCCTTCTTCTCACTCGCCCCGTGAGCCCTCGCTCTGTCTCTCTCTGCTACAGAACCCGAATCCTAACCCTAATGGTTCCGACCGCCGTCAAATTCCGGCGATTGCCGTCGCGCCGGCCCACCTCGAGGTCCTCCGTCCATCCCGGAAGCTCCCTGGGCCTCCAATGAACGTCCCCGAGGAAGGAATTGATCCGGGAGGGCCGGAATCCCCGCCGCCATCCGTTCTTCACCGACTCCGGCCGGCGGCCTCCGTCGCCAATCGCCGGCGATTGCGAACCCCTCCGGCCTCCCCGGTACCTCCACTGCAACCTATGTGAGTCCAGGAGCACCCTGGTGCTCCCCGTTTTCCTCCCCTCCCTCTGTTTTGCTCCGGCGACATGCGCCACCACCCGCCGCCGCGCCGGTGGACGGCGTGGTCTTTCCGGCGACCATAAGACAGCGGCGCCGCATCCCCTAGGTTGCCCACGACCCGCTCCACGTGATGCCCCAATCGATTCCATGAATAAACCATCGGGTTGTCCGAATTTGAGTTCAACAGAGAAGATCTTCTCTGGATGAGGCAAGCATGATGTCATCCTGACGTCATTTTTCCCCTTTTTATTTAATTTCAGGAATTCCAGAAAAGGAAATAAAATTGAATAATTCATAATCTCTGTTTTATAATTCAGAGAAATAAAAGTGAAGTACCAAAATGTTTGGAAAAATAAACTCTATCTGTTTATGTCACTTTTATACATGTTTGACAAACTTCAATTTTGGACATTATTTGAATTGGTTTAATTCATTTAAAAATGGAAAAATAAGTTTTTAATCACTAAAATTAGAAAATTAAAAGTTATATACCATTTTGCTCAAAATGACAAATACAACCTATTTATGATGTTTTCAACCCCATTTGAGCAACTAAAATTGGACTCACTTTCAGAATCGCCCGAAACCCCCTCCGGGGCCTATTTCGGGCTAGTTTCAGCAAAAATGCTTAATTGCCATATTAACCCTAACAACCCAAAGAACATGTTTAGGGCTTCTTTCAGTGCATTAACTTGCTCATGCATACATATTGCGCATTGCATCGATGCCATGTTGATTGTTGTTTCTCTTCCGGTGTTTTGCTTCTGATCGGTAGAACGCGACCCCGAAGAGAAGATCGACAACGCCATGGCGAATACTTGATCCTAACCGACAAGTCAAGCACTTATTCCTGAAGACTTTCTCTGGTTTTCTTGAAGCAAGGCAAGCATAACCTCTTATCTGCCCATATATGATTTCGAAAGACTTTTGATTCTCGTACAATTGCATTCGATTCCAATGTATCTTGAGTCAATAGATAGAGTTATCCTATTTATTTGCATAACCCAGATATCATGATTCAATGCTCCTAGCAGACATAGGAGTTGTTTGTGTGTATCGCCAGAGCCCCAAATATGCCATGCTTAGTCATACATGCCTGCTGTTCTCTGCTCCATCCGGTTGATGAATCAGAGCCACGAATGAATCTAGTATGATAGTATGCTGTGGAAAGTTAAGATCAGTTGTTTAACATGATTTAAAGGTGTGGATGACAAGACCACAGAGGGTCTGTGGTGGTTGTCTCGTTCATGCCCCTAGGAGCGAGTTCTCGTCTTCGAGCCAAGAATGAGCGTGCATCCACACGGGGATTGGATTCCCCTCGATCTCAACTTGCCTAGTTTGTTCCATGAGTTGCCTAGTTCGGGCTTTCCATTTGGATTTGCGGGGATATAAAAACACTTTCAAAACTAGGGCGTGGTGGTGTATCGGCGCTCTGCGGGCAGGTAACCGTCGAGCATTGCGCACAACGATAGAGACCCGGCAGGAGATGACCACTCCTTATTGGCGGACCATCTCTACTCGGAGCGACTCATGGAATAGGCGAAGCAAGGGAAAGGTCGTGGTCAACCTCCCTCTGCCGGCACTTCCCGGACTAGTGCTACCACCGGTGGCATTAAGAGTTGGTTGATACGTGTGGTTAAAGTTGTACACCCCTGCAGGGTTAAATCTTTTCGAAAAGCCGTGTCCGCGGTTAAGGACGACTTGGTGACGGATTCTGTGATCATAGATAACTTGAACGGAATGACTAAAACTTGTTGATAACGAATGAAGTATGCCTCCTCGGAGATGCCGAGAGGGGTTACCTTGTAGATTGAGTTACCGGAACAACTTGAGGAGGTGATCTTTGAAGCACGAGGTGCTGATATGAGTTGGTGGATTAAAAAGATGATGATTTCAGTAGTTGAGTAGCTTTCTCATCTGTTTTCAAAATATTCCATGAGACGTGCTATTCCTCCCTCAACTTGGAAAATAAAGATGGCTTTACGCAAAACAACCTTCATAACTCTTTCTAAAAGAAGCAGATATATAATAGGTTAACTAAGTCTTGTTGAGTACCTCCCGTACTCATGTTTGCTTAAACTTGGTTCAGGTGGAGTTCCTCAGTTCGGTGGTGTTTCGACGTGGACATCGACGAGTAGTTTGGGGTTCCCAGGTAGCAGCCTGGAATCTATGGGCTGGGACGTCGCCTTATGTTGCGGCCTCTTAGGCCTTTTTGGTTCTTGTTGATTAGCAACATAATTTGCCTTCCGTTGTCTGATGAAATGTTGGGTCGTGTGACCTCTGTTTGTAAGCTACACTCTAGTAACACCTGTTTAATAAAGCTTCATGTTTTTAGTACTGCTTTGATCGGTTGTTGGTTTCGAGCTCATTGTTATACAGTTTTGGCTATGCCTGCATAGTTGTCGCAGTCGAGGGGTTGTGGAGCCGATGATCCATGTCCGAGCCCGCCTGTCGATGTGATCGGCCTGGGGCGAGGTAACCCCAGTAACCCTCGATTGTTGTTGCACTTTCTGGACACATAGCAGCTCTGTATAACTTTGGTCCCGTTCCTTCAGTTTCATCCGACTCGTGGACGCTTGGGTATGCATAGTTGGTTATGACTAGCATGGATACAAGGAGTAGTAGACCGGGGATCCGGACTATGTGCCGATGAATCCGGTCTGCCTGCCGTTGTTTGTTGCGGCCGGGGCTGGTAACCCTGAAGCCCTTGTGAGTCCATGGCTAGGAGCACATAACAGTATGTATATCTCTGGGTCCGGGGTCTGACAAAAGTTGGTATCAGAGCAGGACTGCCTGTAGGAAAACCTTATTGCTTGGTCATGTCGAGTCTAGAGTTTGTGAAAACTACTTTGAAACTCCAAAATGGATTGTGAAAAACCTTCTTAGGATTCTTTTTACTCCTTATCTGGTATCGCTCTAACTCTGGGTCACCTTACCTGTTTTGATTTGAAAAGGTTTTGCTATCTCTTCTAGTTATTCAAAACTTAGGTGCCTTCTTTGGCAAGACGTTTCTTTCACCCAAGTTGACCTAGTTATGAGTTTCTAGAGTCGTGTGTGTTCTGTGTTCCATTATCTTTTAAACTGGGAGATTCCCTTTCCATTCTAATCTCTCGGAGTTTTGTGAGTTCCACATACCCCTGTTCTAAAGTATCAAAATCCTGAACCTC
This sequence comes from Alopecurus myosuroides, assembly GCA_028641055.1. Taxonomy (NCBI): domain Eukaryota; kingdom Viridiplantae; phylum Streptophyta; class Magnoliopsida; order Poales; family Poaceae; genus Alopecurus; species Alopecurus myosuroides. The sequence goes on along the minus strand of CM054063.1, from coordinate 86,804,325 downwards.
GAGATTTTCTTTTAATCTCGAATGTATCCGTTATCCTCTACCCAAATCCTTCCGGAGTTATGTCTGTCTTTTGAAAGATACCTCGTGATTGCTAATTGTAGTGTCCTTTGTGGCACTCATATAGTAGTTACTCCTTTCGTCGTGTTTCTAAATCTTGGACTTGAACCAAAGGTCCCGGAATGTGCTGAATTGCGGTGGGTTGAATCATGTGGTCATAACCATTTGATGCTCATGCCATCAGTACAGGATGCTGACCTATAACCCAAGTTCTGTTTCGTTGAATCCTGAGGAATCTGATCTACCTCGGGATGGCTAGGTAATCTTAGATCCAATAGCCGTAGGCTTTCTCTTGGAATCGAAAAGAATCACGACAAGAATGTTCTTTATGATTCTCATACCTTTGTTCTTGACTCTTCTATATCGATCTTTTAGCATGGGTTTTATAAAGAGTATCACCTGTGCACTCCACATGGCCTCTGGATTTTCCGGAGCATGTTCCTACCTTCCAGTTGCTCTTAAATCTACATCCGTTGTGTTGAAACCAAGTTGCATATGTGTGTTGGATTGTTCCAATGCATTTGCTCTTGTTTTCCGTCAAGACATTCCACCTTGGGATGTCAGGAGAAACAAACTCCAGTACCTTGTTCATCTCTAGGACTAGGTCAAAGTTTTGTAATCCGCAGAATAAAGAAGTTTCAGTGGCTTATGTTCTGTTCTACCTTTAAGTATCACACTCTTATATATCAAGAGGTTGTGTTGAGTTTCATGGCCTTATTGATGAAGTGATGCTCTTACACGTCTCCACTTCCCCATCCTCCAAGCTGAAATGCTCGAGAAGGTTGGGTGTGTGTGTCGATGTGTGCATCAGATATTCTGAGCAATTCTTATTGCTTTGAAAATCTAAGAAACATCTGTATCCTTCTTAGCACTATTGGTCACCCAGCATCTTTTTGAAGTTGACCGTGCTATCAAATCCGTTCATTCTGCTGCACCTTCTCGATCAGAGAGTTAGGTTTATGCCGAAGCTCTCAAGATCATATCAGTTGCTTTGAAAAGCAAGCCTCCTTTCAAACTCCAAGACATACCGGTGGGTTGTGATATTCTGGTTGTCTTTCTAGAAGTATCACCAGGTGGCTACCTGACCGTGATGTCTAAACAAGGGGTATTTGAACTACTACTTTCTCCAAGAATTTATGCTGGATACCCTGGACTAGTTGGTTGAGCTTAAACAACAACTTGGAGAGTTGAAAGGCAAAAGCTCCGCCTAACTTGATCCTTTCTTAAGGGATGTCTAGTTTCCTCTGTGTTGAAGCAGGATAGTATCTTCTCAATGGACATGCTACCATCCTACCTTGATTTGATTTGGGCTATCGTCAAATCAAGCTCAGCTTCAAGGACTATTTCTATGGTTTTTCTACTCATGGTGTTTTGTCGGGTACACCCTCATGTCCTTTGGTCTGGTCAATATTTTGCCATGTTCATGTATCATATGAATCCCTCTTCTTGGAGTAACCTGATAAGGATGTTGTTGAGCCCATCTACGACATTCTTGCTTTCTCCAAGTTGCAAGAGGTTCATGCTGAACAAATGGCAACAATGTTGTAAACTTTCGAGAACCATCTTTGTGTCATCACGAAGTTGTGTTCTGGATGTTCGAAGTGACTTTCTCGGGTTCATGTGCTTATGGTGAAAGTTGTCGCCATGGATCAGAGTAAAGTTTCCTTGTTCCTTCGGGAATAATCCCAAGTCGGTCATGCATGTGTGGACTATTCCTGAGATGGTTGGCTTTTACCTCCATTCACTTAATGAAGTTTGCATCCACGCTAAGCCACTGACTGATTTTCCTTGAGAAAAGAAGTTTAAGAACTTCGTTATCTTTGTTATCATCTTCCCAACAAGGACTCTGATGTGTTTCATCGCAAGCAGTCCATGTAGGTGCAACCGTCTTCCACAAGTTGCTAATACATGAGTTCTGCGATCTCACTCATCTTCTCGAGTGTAGCATCGTAGTCCATATCTTGAGAATCTAGTAACTGTACCTCAATTGTAACCGGTGCAATCTCTTTGATTAAACATACCGGGTCTGAGTCATTAATCCACTAACCAGAGCTGAATCTCAAGCAGCAACGATGGTTGGTGTTTCCTCAAAGGTATTGAATTAGGTCCGTTCAAAATACGGCATGGTTGATGTTGTGGTTGACACAATTAGCCGTAAGGCCTAATGTCATATATCTTTGAGTCCGTAAGAACAGCCACTCTCCGTGAGAATTCTTGTGTGGTTAATCCTAACAAGTTTTCCTCCCCGTTCTTCCAAACCGGAGTTCTACTTTCACTTAAAGGTCTACCCACGTCTTACCGTAAGCCTGATCTTGGTATCTAGAACGTCCAAGATAACTTGGAAGTTGATCTTTCCAATACCTCTCAGTTGATCCTCCAAACTTCTCTTTTAGTGAAAACAAGTTCACCATGAAAACATCTCGTGGTGGTTTGTAACCGCCTTTGATAGGTTCCCTATTTCAAGTTGTTGGTACCTGAAGTTCTGTTCATCTCACACATTGTGTGATTTTGTCAGTCACTTCAGCCGTGGGATCTTAACCATGTGGTAAACGTATTGCTACGTCGAAACCACATAGGAAAGAGGTTCCATACTTTCTTTCGGTGTTTCAATCCTCGTTGGTTAACCAGTCTTATGGTGTGTCCAAGAGTTCCTACTTCACTACGGTGTCCCAACATCCTTTGGTTACTCATCCTCTATCGTGAAGTAACATTCCGATCTTTGACAAGGTTTCGACAAATTTGACGGAATGGAAGTTCCGTTATCTTCTGTGTCCACTCCGAAGAGTGAACATGATCTTGTATCAATTTTTCTCTGACACACGAATTACAGTGTTTACTCGTGTTTTCCCTCGTCTACGGATATTGCGTTGTGATATCCCAGACAATCCTTTCCATCTTGGTTATCTGTTCGAAGAAAACCTCGGTTTCACAAGTTGTCCAATCTTTTTTCTACAAAAGGATTTAAAGTCTTGTGTACAGATCATATTCAAAATCCTTTCAAGAACCATCGTCCAAAAACTTGAAACCTTCTCTTGTTCCCTCCGCTATCTTGATGTGTTTCATGCATGTTAACTCAAAAGTTCTTTACGAACATTCTTGTCCTGAGTTAGCCATGAGATACTCGATCTTCGTGAAGATCATTTCCTAAGAGTTTCCCTCTTACCTAAGGTGTATCCGTTCAATACTTCCAGATGCTACGGATCAACCTCTTCGAGAATAGAACCGTAAGGTTCGAGAAGATCGCTCAAAACCGGTGTTCCTTCTTTCTTCTCCTTCGGGAATCTCGGGACGAGATTCTTGTAAGGGGGGTAGATTTGTAACATCCCAAATTTGTGCTACATTAGGGTGTGTGGTGTGTGTTCATTCCATACATGCATGAAAACAAAATTGAAACCAATTTAAATTGTGAATTTCAATGGTTTGAGAAAATCCCACAAAAAGCACTTATTTTGGTTCCCAAAATTTTATGTTGAAAAATAATTCAATTTCACCAAAGAAAAACATGGCAAGGTTGGAAATTTTGTGAGCTTTCCAAAAATGATTTTTGCCAAATTTTATTCTTCCAAAAAGGCCCTCAAAAGTTCAAATCTGTTCGGTTTTCAATCACAGAAGGACCTAGTTGTGTTTTCCCAAAACTCTAGGGAGTTTTCGTAATTTTCTTTTCTTTCTCCCTTTCTTCTAGCTCCGGCCAGAAGGATGGAAGGCCGCCGCCAGCGCTTCGTGCCACGTCCTGCTCGCCTCGCGCGTGGATAAGAGGCAGAGAAGATGTCTCCATCGTGCCTTCTTCTCACTCGCCCCGTGAGCCCTCGCTCTGTCTCTCTCTGCTACAGAACCCGAATCCTAACCCTAATGGTTCCGGCCGCCGTCAAATTCCGGCGATTGCCGTCGCGCCGGACCACCTCGAGGTCCTCCGTCCATCCCGGAAGCTCCCTGGGCCTCCAATGAACGTCCCCGAGGAAGGAATTGATCCGGGAGGGCCGGAATCCCCGCCGCCATCCGTTCTTCACCGACTCCGGCCGGCGGCCTCCGTCGCCAATCGCCGGCGATTGCGAACCCCTCCGGCCTCCCCGGTACCTCCACTGCAACCTATGTGAGTCCAGGAGCACCTTGGTGCTCCCCGTTTTCCTCCCCTCCCTCTGTTTTGCTCCGGCGACATGCGCCACCACCCGCCGCCGCGCCGGTGGACGGCGTGGTCTTTCCGGCGACCATAAGACAGCGGCGCCGCATCCCCTAGGTTGCCCACGACCCGCTCCACGTGATGCCCCAATCGATTCCACGAATAAACCATCGGGTTGTCCGAATTTGAGTTCAACAGAGAAGATCTTCTCTGGATAAGACTAAGGCAAGAAGCAAGGGGTTTTAGGTATGGAGGTGAGGCAATATCAAGGTTAAGGGATTCATGTGATGGGTTCGTAACAGAAACAACTACTACTAAGGCTTAGCAGAAAAGAACAACGGAAAGTATCGGTAACCAATGTTGAAAGGAAAGAAGAGGCCGACTCTAGTCTTATCAGGAGTTCACGATGCTCGGGTATAGATTTAGTTTCTTGTACGACACGGTCATGATCTCCCAAACTCACGAAAACTTACGTATGATAACGAAACAAAGAAGTAGTAAAAACTTACCGGTGGCAGTGTCCGTAATATGTGTCAATTTTAGGGGTATTTTTAATGACGTACCAAACCAAACCAAGGAAGCCTTAATGCCTTTATTATTAGGTAAAGATTTCAGGAATTCCAGAAAAGGAAATAAAATTGAATAATTCATAATCTCTGTTTTATAATTCAGAAAAATAAAAGTGAAGTACCAAAATGTTTGGAAAAATAAACTCTATCTGTTTATGTCACTTTTATACATGTTTGACAAACTTCAATTTTGGACATTATTTGAATTGGTTTAATTCATTTAAAAATGGAAAAATAAGTTTTTAATCACTAAAATTAGAAAATTAAAAGTTATATACCATTTTGCTCAAAATGACAAATACAACCTATTTATGATGTTTTCAACCCCATTTGAGCAACTAAAATTGGACTCACTTTCAGAATCGCCCGAAACCCCCTCCGGGGCCTATTTCGGGCTAGTTTCAGCAAAAATGGTTAATTGCCATATTAACCCTAACAACCCAAAGAACATGTTTAGGGCTTCTTTCAGTGCATTAACTTGCTCATGCATACATATTGCGCATTGCATCGATGCCATGTTGATTGTTGTTTCTCTTCCGGTGTTTTGCTTCTGATCGGTAGAACGCGACCCCGAAGAGAAGATCGACAACGCCATGGCGAATACTTGATCCTAACCAACAAGTCAAGCACTTATTCCTGAAGACTTTCTCTGGTTTTCTTGAAGCAAGGCAAGCATAACCTCTTATCTGCCCATATATGATTTCGAAAGACTTTTGATTCTCGTACAATTGCATTTGATTCCAATGTATCTTGAGTCAATAGATAGAGTTATCCTATTTATTTGCATAACCCAGATATCATGATTCAATGCTCCTAGCAGACATAGGAGTTGTTTGTGTGTATCGCCAGAGCCCCAAATATGCCATGCTTAGTCATACATGCCTGCTGTTCTCTGCTTCATCCGGTTGATGAATCAGAGCCACGAATGAATCTAGTATGATAGTATGCTGTGGAAAGTTAAGATCAGTTGTTTAACATGATTTAAAGGTGTGGATGACGAGACCACAGAGGGTCTGTGGTGGTTGTCTCGTTCATGCCCCTAGGAGCGAGTTCTCGTCTTCGAGCCAAGAATGAGCGTGCATCCACACGGGGATTGGATTCCCCTCGATCTCAACTTGCCTAGTTTGTTCCATGAGTTGCCTAGTTTGGGCTTTCCATTTGGATTTGCGGGGATATAAAAACACTTTCAAAACTAGGGCGTGGTGGTGTATCGGCGCTCTGCGGGCAGGTAACCGTCGAGCATTGCGCACAACGATAGAGACCCGGCAGGAGATGGCCACTCCCTATTGGCGGACCATCTCTACTCGGAGCGACTCATGGAATAGGCGAAGCAAGGGAAAGGTCGTGGTCAACCTCCCTCTGCCGGCACTTCCTGGACTAGTGCTACCACCGGTGGCATTAAGAGTTGGTTGATACGTGTGGTTAAAGTTGTACACCCCTGCAGGGTTAAATCTTTTCGAAAAGCCGTGTCCGCGGTTAAGGACGACTTGGTGACGGATTCTGTGATCATAGATAACTTGAACGGAATGACTAAAACTTGTTGATAACGAATGAAGGATGCCTCCTCGGAGATGCCGAGAGGGGTTACCTTGTAGATTGAGTTACCGGAACAACTTGAGGAGGTGATCTTTGAAGCACGAGGTGCTGATATGAGTTGGTGGATTAAAAAGATGATGATTTCAGTAGTTGAGTAGCTTTCTCATCTGTTTTCAAAATATTCCATGAGACGTGCTATTCCTCCCTCAACTTGGAAAACAAAGATGGCTTTACGCAAAACAACCTTCATAACTCTTTCTAAAAGAAGCAGATATATAATAGGTTAACTAAGTCTTGTTGAGTACCTCCCGTACTCATGTTTGCTTAAACCTTGTTCAGGTGGAGTTCCTCAGTTCGGTGGTGTTTCGACGTGGACATCGACGTGGACATCGACGAGTAGTTTGGGGTTCCCAGGTAGCAGCCTGGAATCTATGGGCTGGGACGTCGCCTTATGTTGCGGCCTCTTAGGCCTTTTTGGTTCTTGTTGATTAGCAACATAATTTGCCTTCCGTTGTCTGATGAAATGTTGGGTCGTGTGACCTCTGTTTGTAAGCTACACTCTAGTAACACCTGTTTAATAAAGCTTCATGTTTTTAGTACTGCTTTGATCGGTTGTTGGTTTCGAGCTCATTGTTATACAGTTTTGGCTATGCCTGCATAGTTGTCGCAGTCGAGGGGTTGTGGAGCCGATGATCCATGTCCGAGCCCGCCTGTCGATGTGATTGGCCTGGGGCGAGGTAACCCCAGTAACCCTCGATTGTTGTTGCACTTTCTGGACACATAGCAGCTCTGTATAACTTTGGTCCCGTTCCTTCAGTTTCATCCGACTCGTGGACGCTTGGGTATGCATAGTTGGTTATGACTAGCATGGATACAAGGAGTAGTAGACCGGGGATCCGGACTATGTGCCGATGAATCCGGTCTGCCTGCCGTTGTTTGTTGCGGCCGGGGCTGGTAACCCTGAAGCCCTTGTGAGTCCATGGCTAGGAGCACATAACAGTATGTATATCTCTGGGTCCGGGGTCTGACAGCCCCAAGTGCAATATGCCACGGTGTCGGGGACTTCTTCTCCTGGGTTGTTTGGTATTGCCGATGTCCTCTCACGCTATGCGGTTGCACACCGATTAACCCGAATCCATAGACTCCGGGTGGCAAAAAATAGCGGCTCAACCGTGTGATTCTTGGTCGCCCAAGATGCGTTTGGACATGATAGAGTATGATTCATTACAATGCAACCAGGTACCTATGTTGGCAGCGTAGTTGGACATGGTGCGGGCCAAAATTATGTCAGCGGTCCAGCCTAGTGTATTACTAGTGGGTCGTGTTGGGCTAGGAGCGGTGATGGACGAGGTCGCACCGTCGGCTTGGTGGAACTGCAACGGGGACTGGCGTGCTGGGACCTGTGATGGACGAGGTCACACACGTGGCCCATTCTGGAGGTGTGTCGGTGGGTCGTGGTTTGCTCCACGGAGGGGCTGCGGTTGGGTCTCCATCGCCACTTCCCACGCCGGAATCGCTATGGTAGCAAGATGTGCACGAGCAGCAGAAGCATGATGTGCTACATCACGATATTCTGGAGATCATGCCTACATCACCAAGCTTTATAGGTGTGCCGCCAAGGTCTTCGGCTCTAGGGGTGGAATCTAATCCACCATTTCTACCCCTAGTATCAACTCTATTGAGGAGGAGTTGTGACATGCCGTGTCTGCGGATTGGTCCTCCTGCATGGATGAGTAATCAATTGTGAAGTCTATGCGACGCAAGGCTGAACGGTACCTCGACACCGCTGGTATGTACAAATCCTCAAAGTCTTTTATTGCATTTTCAAATTCATGCATCTCGGCTAAATTGAATAAAGTAGGAGTTTCTTTGGATAACGGCGAAACAAAAATTTATATATCGACTAAAGCATTGAGACATTTAGAGTTTGACCGGTTAACAGTCATCCCAAAAGTCTTGTGTAAGTCGGATACTTCTCATATGTATGAGGAGGAGCTGCATGACACAATTGATGTTCAACTCCTTTCACATCTAATTGGTGAGGTAACGGAGAGTGGCTTGGACGAGGAGATGCTTAGTTCATTATATGAACTGAAAGTGTAAGGCCGTAAATCTAAATCTGCCTCTCTTAAAAAGAATAAAACGCCACGTCAAAAGGCAACATTTTCAACATCTCCAATTATTTTCCAATAAATGTATGTTTTGAATTACAGAGGTCTTTGTGACTTGGCTAAAAATTTACGTACTGGTGATTGTGTTCGGGATCATAAATTTGATTTTATGGGAATTTCGAAAACTTGCAAACATGATTTCTGTGTGAATCTGTGTGAATCTACTTAGCAACCTATCTGGTGGTGTAGATTTCACATAGATTTCTCGTCCACCATGTGGTAGATCTGGGGATTTATTATTGGCGTGAGGAAAAAATATACCATAGATGTGTTGACGAGTTCGTATGGCGACTCTCATATAAGTTCCATATCCACAAAAAAGTTGACAACTTCATATGGAGTCCCGTCGTCGTGTATGGAGCAGCCTAGAATGAACATAAGCATGCTTTCCTTTGTGAGTTCGTAAACCTAACAAAAGATAACATGTATTTTATTATTGTCAGAGTAGATTTTAATGTTTTAAGGTTCTCGCACGAGAAGATCAGAGGTCGATTTGACAACCACAAAAGGTCTTTATTATTCCATATTGTGGTTGACAACCTTTATTTAAGAGAGGTTTCAGTGATGGGAGGAAGTATATTTGGCCTAATAGCCTTCCAGAGACAACATATGAGAAGTTAGATCGCGTACTGATGGACACATATTGGGATCTAAACTTTCAGTGGTCTCAGTCCGGGCTCTCAAACATATCGAGGCATTGTCAGATTATGCTCCCATACTACTAATCATAGGGATGCCCATACCGCAATGTTCCAGTTCAATTTTGAATTGGGATGGTTACATCAGGAGAGATTCTTTGATATGGTTTAATTGGTGTGGGAAAGGCCTGTGGATGGCCAGAGTCTGACCCAAACGTGGAACAATTAAATGCATGCAGTGCGCAAACACCTGTGTGGTTGGGCTAGGCATATGGTGGGCGAGCTGAAGAAGGAAAAGCTTCGGTATTCATCTATTATTGATGTGAATTAAAGTCTTTTGCTTAGGTGAGACCGTTGTCCACCTAAGAAATTGAATTTATAAAATCAATCCAGTGCGCAAATCGATGGTCTTCTTTGAGAAGAGGGGCTCAAATGGTATCTGAAGGGGTCGTTGCATAGAAAAAAATTCATACGCGAGAGACACCCGAAAGGGCAAGATCTAATCTAGGAGACGAAGTGCAACAGGCAACGAGAGGGTTAAGGAGAACACATACCCTCCAAGACACAAAGCGTTACGAGATCAAATCTCGTTGTTGGCGTAGTCGTACTGTAACATCCCAAGTCTGAAAAATAACCTTTAGAATGTTTGCTCTCTGTTATTTTATGTTTTGCATCATGGCATCATGTTGGTTGCATTGTTTTGTTTGTTTTCCATCTGTTTTCCTTTGTTTTCTGTTTGAATTTCAACCCAAAATTCAAACCTTTTGTTTCATCCTTGTGATGTTACAATTTCTAAAATGATATTTCAAAATAAAACAATTATTTGTTTCCATTAAAGTGTGATTCCAAACTATTGTTTTATTTCTATAAAAATGCATCCAATAATCAAACCCTTTTCAAATTCAAATTGTTTTCCATTTGAAATTCCAAACCAACATCCAAATAGTTGTTTCCAAATCAAAACCTTAATTGTTTTCCAATCATCCCATAATGTTCCACTAATAAAATGGTGTTTTTATTTCAATTAATTAATTCCCAAATTGGTTTCAAATCCAAACCAAATCACTAAACAGCACCTCTTTTGAAATTATAAAAATAACCAAAACATTGTTGTACTCCTTGTTTCCAATTAAACTCATTGGTTTTCCATAATTAAATTCTTGTTTTGAACAACCAATTGTTAACCAAAATTTCATTCAAATGCAAGCCATTACAAAAACAGCAAATAAATTTAAATTCTCAAAAACTTAAGTGGCCAAGTGGTAGATGTTGGAATAACAAACCACATGTTTTTTTCCAAATTTTTATCAAATCAAAAACTTATCATTTGTTTCCATTTTTATTTCTGCAAAAAAAAATAAGTAAATAATAATAACCAAACAACGAAATAGAAAAGAGAGAGAGAGAGAAGCCCACCCCCCTTTTTCTTTTTCTCCCCCCAAGCCCAGCTGTTTCCCTTTGGCCCAACTCCATCTGGCCCAGTACCCCCCTCAATTTGACTCGATTCGCATCTCGTCCAAATCGCCTCATTTAGTTCGGGTTTTCCATTTGCTGCATGCATGATCTTGCGAGCCCTTGGTACCCGGGTGGAACTTTCGTAGTCGGCATATAGGGGGACACGGTCTTAGAGTGCTATGAGGGTCCCTTTTCTTCGGGGCTCGATTAGCCGTGCGCCCAAGGTTCTTTGGGCTTGATGCGAAGAAGAGTCGAGTTGTGTTGAGTGCCCCGCTTGGTGGAAGGGCCTTTCCATCTGGCGGGTTATTCATGCGTGTACGGCCAAATTGGTGCAACCCTGCAGGGAAAATCTTCTCGAGAAGCCGTGTTTTCCGCGGTTATGGATTACTTGGTGAAAGTACTGGCTAACAAGTACTCAGGACAACTTAAACATAATGATCAAACCTGTTACACCCAATGATTAATAACTTGACTAGTAATAGGTTGATGACACAATAACTTGATTCACCTTTATTACAACTGTGTGAGTTATCCTCGGATTGCCTCTTTGGATAAGGGGTGAGATCCAGGATGGGTTTGTTTGAAGTTATCTTTCAGTTGGTTACAATCCTCGATCTTATCTCCTTTCTGTTAGCCGGAAGTGGTAGAATCTCTGTAGTTGGTTAGCGCAGCCAGTTGCAGCATCTTTTATATCCCCTCTCTTCCGTTGAACCCAAGGCATCTGTGCTTGGTGTTGACGGGTTACACTTTGGTGAACTGTGAGTCTTGCTTGCCAGTACGTTTATGTACTGACCCCTTTGGGGCTGTGGTTTCCGCAGACCTACGTTTCCGAAGATCTACATGGTGGCTACTACGGGAGTATGACGAGACTGCTGACGAGTAGATAGCGGACCCGGGCAGGATCCGAGACTTCGTGGATGGGCTCCGTCTGTTTGTTTCCGGCCTCTTAGGCCTATTTGGTTCTTGTCTGTACTCAGACATGTTGAATGCTTCCGCTGTATTGTAATGATGTATTGTTGGGGGCAGGTGCCCTCTGAATGATTGTATTTGCTATCTCTGCTCTAATGAGAGCCATTTGCAAGTTATTTCAATCTTTTGTGTCGTAGAGATCTGTTGTGATATCAGTTGTTCAACGCCGTTGACGTACCATGTGTGTATGGTTTGAAGTACGTCGACGGAAGTGCCTTTGATCTCTAGTGGATAGTTTACATCGACGATGGAATAGCAGGGCTTGTGTTGTCGCGCATAAGCGCAGGCCTACCAGGAAGCTGGGACGTGGGAGCAGTTATGCCCCATAATCCAAGCATCTGCTATCCAGTTCGTACGGTGAGTATCCCCTAGAAATCAGGGTGCGACAAATGGTATCAGAGCCTGTCTGCCTGTAGGATCCCTTTTTACTGGTCGCAGTTTGAGTCTAGAAACTATTTTGTAGCTATATAGGAAAAATGAAACGTGAGAGTAGGAATTCTGTTCTTTTTCTTCTTTCCCCACCCATCCTCCCTTTTTCTGGTAAGGAAGTGTAACGTTGTTTTCCCTTCTCATCTGAACTTTCAAGTTAGGATTTCACGAATTCTGGTTTCTCTAGGATGGTTATATCTACTAGACCATAGGAATGGAGGTGGTTGTGACATGATTTATCATGTTGCCTACTCATGATTGAGAACGGAGGCGTGTAAGCCCCGGAAGCAGATCCTCTATTCCTTAAGCAGTAGATATGGATCCTTTAGAAGCCCGGATGGGTTTTTCCGTAGTACCTCAGGAGTTTTGTTATCATTTTCCCCGATGTTGATATCCTGTTCTTCTCAACATCCTTTTCGTCCGTTGAAATCTTGTTGTTGTTTTCCACTTCAATTCTTCTACCGGCGTCTAATCAAAGATTGCACGTTCATTTGCTAAACTCTATTCCAGCCAAAAGTGTTATTTGATACCGGAGCATCACATTCCTTTGTGTCAACAATCTTTTCCACAACATACAACCCAATTCTGGTTCCACTAAGCAATCAAAACTCTGTTCACTCCCCGGGATCTCAAATGTTGACTTCCAAGATAAGTAAGAACAATCCAATTCTAATGAGAGGCCACATATTCCTTGTTACTCTCATGTTGCTGATTCTGACATTGATGTCATCCTTGGTGTTCCATTGATGTCAATAACTCTGTTCCAACCTTATTACAGATAGTCTATTCTCCAAATGAATCAAGTTTTATCCAGCTATACACCATCGATACAAAAACCTCAACCTTTACTTGAAAATGTTCCGGTGGTTTCCAAATTCCCTGACGTCTATCCAATGTGCACGATGTGTTTCACGTGTCACAGCTCAAGAGGATCTTCCCAAGAAGTTTTCGGACCTTTTCCCTTCTCAGTAGGAATCTCGGGGCGCGATTCCTTCAAGGGGGGGCGTTTTGTAACATCCCAAGTCTGAAAAATAACCTTTAGAATGTTTGCTCTCTGTTATTTTATGTTTTGCATCATGGCATCATGTTGGTTGCATTGTTTTGTTTGTTTTCCATCTGTTTTCCTTTGTTTTCTGTTTGAATTTCAACCCAAAATTCAAACCTTTTGTTTCATCCTTGTGATGTTACAATTTCTAAAATGATATTTCAAAATAAAACAATTATTTGTTTCCATTAAAGTGTGATTCCAAACTATTGTTTTATTTCTATAAAAATGCATCCAATAATCAAACCCTTTTCAAATTCAATTTGTTTTCCATTTGAAATTCCAAACCAACATCCAAATAGTTGTTTCCAAATCAAAACCTTAATTGTTTTCCAATCATCCCATAATGTTCCACTAATAAAATGGTGTTTTTATTTCAATTAATTAATTCCCAAATTGGTTTCAAATCCAAACCAAATCACTAAACAGCACCTCTTTTGAAATTATAAAAATAACCAAAACATTGTTGTACTCCTTGTTTCCAATTAAACTCATTGGTTTTCCATAATTAAAATTCTTGTTTTGAACAACCAATTGTTAACCAAAATTTCATTCAAATGCAAGCCATTACAAAAACAGCAAATAAATTTAAATTCTCAAAAACTTAAGTGGCCAAGTGGTAGATGTTGGAATAACAAACCACATGTTTTTTTCCAAATTTTTATCAAATCAAAAACTTATCATTTGTTTCCATTTTTATTTCTGCAAAAAAAAAATAAGTAAATAATAATAACCAAACAACGAAATAGAAAAGAGAGAGAGAGAAGCCCACCCCCCTTTTTCTTTTTCTCCCCCCAAGCCCAGCTGTTTCCCTTTGGCCCAACTCCATCTGGCCCAGTACCCCCCTCAATTTGACTCGATTCGCATCTCGTCCAAATCGCCTCATTTAGTTCGGGTTTTCCATTTGCTGCATGCATGATCTTGCGAGCCCTTGGTACCCGGGTGGAACTTTCGTAGTCGGCATATAGGGGGACACGGTCTTAGAGTGCTATGAGGGTCCCTTTTCTTCGGGGCTCGATTAGCCGTGCGCCCAAGGTTCTTTGGGCTTGATGCGAAGAAGAGTCGAGTTGTGTTGAGTGCCCCGCTTGGTGGAAGGGCCTTTCCATCTGGCGGGTTATTCATGCGTGTACGGCCAAATTGGTGCAACCCTGCAGGGAAAATCTTCTCGAGAAGCCGTGTTTTCCGCGGTTATGGATTACTTGGTGAAAGTACTGGCTAACAAGTACTCAGGACAACTTAAACATAATGATCAAACCTGTTACACCCAATGATTAATAACTTGACTAGTAATAGGTTGATGACACAATAACTTGATTCACCTTTATTACAACTGTGTGAGTTATCCTCGGATTGCCTCTTTGGATAAGGGGTGAGATCCAGGATGGGTTTGTTTGAAGTTATCTTTCAGTTGGTTACAATCCTCGATCTTATCTCCTTTCTGTTAGCCGGAAGTGGTAGAATCTCTGTAGTTGGTTAGCGCAGCCAGTTGCAGCATCTTTTATATCCCCTCTCTTCCGTTGAACCCAAGGCATCTGTGCTTGGTGTTGACGGGTTACACTTTGGTGAACTGTGAGTCTTGCTTGCCAGTACGTTTATGTACTGACCCCTTTGGGGCTGTGGTTTCCGCAGACCTACGTTTCCGAAGATCTACATGGTGGCTACTACGGGAGTATGACGAGACTGCTGACGAGTAGATAGCGGACCCGGGCAGGATCCGAGACTTCGTGGATGGGCTCCGTCTGTTTGTTTCCGGCCTCTTAGGCCTATTTGGTTCTTGTCTGTACTCAGACATGTTTAATGCTTCCGCTGTATTGTAATGATGTATTGTTGGGGGCAGGTGCCCTCTGAATGATTGTATTTGCTATCTCTGCTCTAATGAGAGCCATTTGCAAGTTATTTCAATCTTTTGTGTCGTAGAGATCTGTTGTGATATCAGTTGTTCAACGCCGTTGACGTACCATGTGTGTATGGTTTGAAGTACGTCGACGGAAGTGCCTTTGATCTCTAGTGGATAGTTTACATCGACGATGGAATAGCAGGGCTTGTGTTGTCGCGCATAAGCGCAGGCCTACCAGGAAGCTGGGACGTGGGAGCAGTTATGCCCCATAATCCAAGCATCTGCTATCCAGTTCGTACGGTGAGTATCCCCTAGAAATCAGGGTGCGACACGTACTCACACCGATCCCGATAGCGAGAAGATGTGCACCGCATCAGGCGGTGCCTCCGTGATCGGTCACACGTACGGTTGATGACGACCTCCGTTCCCTCGATCCAGCGGGGCGCGGAAGTAGAGGATCCCTCGGAACTCCAGCAGCACGACGGCGTGGTGGTGAAGAAGAATCCCATGGCCAGGGCTTCGCCAAGCCGGAGACCATGGAATGGAGCACCGGGTGGAGGGAAAAGCTAGTGGCCAAGTGTGTGAATGAGGAGGAGCCCTCACCCTCCTTTTATAGGGAGAGGGAGGCAGCCCAAGGGTGGGGTGCGGCCAGCCATGGTGGTGGCCCCACCTCTTCCCTCTTCATGTGAGTGGAAGCTCCACTCACACCCACTCACGCTCCCATTATTTTCCACATGGAAAATCCAAAGGTTTTCTTTTAATAAATAAATAAAACATTTTTATTTTTCTATTTATATTTGTTAATTCCATTAAAAAACATTTGCACATAGCACCCCGAATCATTTGTTAATTCTATTAACAACCATTCGACGAAAACCCCTTGAACTATTTCAATTTTCCCGAAACAATTTCGGTGCTGGCCCAAATATTCTTTGATATTCCCTATCCTCTCAAACGCGTCATCGAACTTTAAGTGTGTCACCCTACGGTTACGCGAATAAGATAGACATGATCGAGACTCCTCTCCGATCAATAATCAACAGCGGGATCTAGAAATCCGTGATGACTCCTATTTATTCAACGATGACTCTCGTGATCGTGTGAACCAACAACGTTGTAAACTATTCCCTTTGTCTCGCGATATTTTACTTGTTCGAGATTCGATCATCGGTATCAACCATACCTTGTTCAATATCGTTACCGACAAGTACTCTTTTCTCGTTCCCGTGATATAACATCCTTGTAATCATATCACGTGCTTGCAAGCGGTTTCGATGTGATATCACCGAGAGGGCCCAGAGTATATCTCTCCGTCATTTTGGATGGACAAATCCCACTCTTGATCCATGAGCCTCAACTAATACTTTCCGAATACCTAACGGCACCTTTATAGTCACCTTGTTATGGTGTGACGTTTGATGACATCAAAGCACCCTTCCGGTATCAATGATTGACATGATCTCATGGTCTAAGGAATAAAATTACTAAGATATAACAATATAAACTAAATGACTTGATCGTATTGTTATCTTGATATTGGGTATGTGTTCATCACATTATTCTTCTAATGACATGACCTTGTTATTAACTACATCCAATGTTCATGATCAGGAAACCTTGACCATCTATTAATCAACGAGCTAGTTAAAAGAGAGGCTTTACTAGGAACCATTGTTTGTTTATTAAACACACATGTATCAACGTTTCCGGTTAATACAATTCTAGCATGAAAAATAAACATTTATCATAAACAAGGAATAAGATAATAACCACTTTATTATTGCCTCTCGGGCATATTCCCTTCAGTCTCTCACTTGCACTAGAGTCAATAATCTAGTGTGTAATCACTTAACACAAATGGCGTTCCAGTGTTATTACCATGCTTCGCATGTGGTAAAAATCATCAAAAAAATCTGAACAGTTCAGGTCCTATTGTATTTGCATGTTCTTTGCGTCTACACGCATCACTCATTCCCTAATGAGATGGGTTTGTATATATATGGTCAATCGGTGAAAGCTTAATTCCTCAGCTTAAACTGATGTCACTAACATTGTGAAAATGTAGCTTCATAGTGTTAGCATTCTTGGAAATTCACCAAGTTCCGGTGATACCTTAATTCCTCACCTTAAACTAATGTTACTAACATTGTGAAAATGTAGCTTCATAGTGTCAGCATTCTTGGAAATTCACCAAGTTCAATAAAGAACTCCTTGACACAAAATACGCTTACTATCCGTTGTCAACACAACGATATACTTTAGCCTTTGTTGTAGTATCTGTCACAATATTTTAATTTTGAAACTCTTTCCAATCCAGCATGGAACTTTCTTCCAGCCTATTGTGCTACCCTTCATCACATATTTTAATTGAGATAAAATTACTTGAATAAATGACAAGACTATTAGTGTAACATATTACAACTGATATTTTGTCATTACTACATAGGAAAACATATCCTTAACATTTCTAAAATGACACAAGGATCTCTCCCACTGTGGTCTAATCATCATATGAATTATTCTGCTATATCATTTTATAGCATAGGACTTATCTGGTTGTGTACATAGCATGAAAACATGACTTAGAAATGTCAATTTCAATTATGCTCATCATGTGTCAAAACACTTGAATCTTGCTCAATTATTTTCCATGTGACAAGAACTCCTTCTTGTCATTTCGATATTGACTTACTTCAATATTTCATCTATGTAATTTGGCTTCAATCATATCAGGCGCTTCAATCCATCTTTTATAGATATCGATGCCCAATATCTTCTAAGTCTTTCATCAATATGAATTTCTTAACCGTGTTAATTTAAAATACATATTTTCCAATCAACCATATGTCATCTACATAAAGTATTGAAATATGTCATAGCGCTCCTACTTAATTTCTTGTAACTCTACAAGCATCTTTATCGTTCATGATGGAATCAAACTCTTTTGATAACTTCATTAAGGTAAAGATTTCAACTTCGTTATGCTCACTTCAACCATTGAAGTGTGCATACCTTTCTAGCAACCTTTTGAATTTTACAAAACTCTCAGACTGTGTCAAGTACACATCCTCCATCAAACTTCCTCGAGAGGAGAGTTGGTTTTATTATTCAACTGTCATATCATAATATGTAACTTTTGCTAGAACTATCCGCAAAGACTAAAACATCACTACAGAAGATCAAAATCTTGTAGTAGTCAACTCTTTGAACTTCGTCGAAAACAACTTTTCGATAAGTACAACTTTCAAAGGATATAAAAATCCATGTCTTTGTCGCTATATAGACCCTTTTGCTATCATTAGGCATCATGCCTATCGAAAGGAATACCAAGTCACATACTTGATATTCATACAACGATACTATGGCGGATATAATGACTCATAGTCAATTTTACGAAGTCAGGGCCCATCATTTGCTTCCTTTATAAGGTCCAGGTCCTTTTGTTGTCAAAACAACACTTTACACTTAAACTACAAGTTGGTCTAAGTACAAAATTTTAGGACTTTTGTGGTTCAGTTCGCAAACTCATTTGAAGTATCTACAATTACATGTAGTGTTTTTTACTTAGTCAAAATAGGAAACCCTGGAACAACTTCCAGTGTTGCGCTACTCTTGACATGGTAACGAAGATTCTCTAATCTCGTTGAGTTTGTACTGTCCTCCCACTCACTTGTTTCGCAAGAACTACTTTCTCGAGAAATCAACCCTTTGTGACAAACAACATTTGTCTTTTGGTTCGATGATAGGAGAAATACCCAATGTTTTATTTGGGATAACCTTATAAACATATATTTATCCTATTTTGGTTGTAAACATTTTACACATGCTATGCATACCAATACTTAAGAAAATGACAATTCGGGTCACTACCCAAACCATATCTTATATGTTGTCAATTTCAACGGATCACGATGGTGCTCTTTTCAGTGTAAAAGCGGTTGTCCTTAATGTATAAACTACAAAATTGTAATGGCATTTTTATTAATCTTACCATGTCCAACAAGGTTTGATTTTGTTTCTTGAATACTCCAAACTAATGTGGGGTATTCGAGTAATATAAGTTGTAGAACAATTCTGCAACTACTCGGATGTTTTGCTAAACTTGTAACTCAAACTTTATCCTTTATGATCCAATCATAAATACTTGATTATCTTGTTACAATGATTTTTTACTTCCTATTAACAACCATTTGAACCAATTCAAAATGTCAAACTCCGTTCTCTTTAAATAGATATACTCACATATCTACTCAAATCATCGACATAATTTTATGAAGGAAAAATTAATCCACCATACATGACTACACATAATTGACTATATACATCAATATGTATAATCTCCACTAAATTAGTCGTCCATTCTACTTTGGCCTAAGAACGGAATTCTAGTCATCTTTTGGAAGAGGTCTCACAAGCGTCAATTTATTCAAAACAAAATGACTCCGGAAGTCCATCAATATGGAATTCCTTCATGTTTTCCTTTCCGATATGAACTAAAATTGTGGTGTCACAATTTAAGTGAAACTCTTTTACGTCTTGCAACGTTTAGCATTTAGTTTTATAGATGTTTACTTTACCAACATGATTTATATTAACATATCCATCAATTATGGAATATGGTCATAGTTTGAATAATCTCATTTGTTCTCACAAAAGACTAGAACAAAATAACAACTTATTAAGTTCTTAAAATAAATCTTGAATGTTTGGTTCCATACAACAATGAACACAATAACACTTTATTTATGTTCTTGTCATAATTGATTCCACATCTATTACTAGTTCCTTTTAGGCCCTTGTATTTCTTGCATTGCGTTGCTTTGTATGACAACTCATACCAACCAATGTGGTATCAAAATACCCAAAAATACATTGTTAACTAGTAATACATCTATAACTTGTATATCAAGCATATACTCCTGAGCTGGACTTTTCCACTTATCTTCTTTTTCTGCCATATATCCTTTTGTAATTCTATTTTCAATATTCCCTTTCCTTTATAGAAGAATCATTCAACATCAAACAATGCTAGTCATGCTAGCTCATTTTCCTTGGCGTGTTAGTCATATACTATCACGCATTGAGTCATACTTTGAGTTTGATTGTTCTACTAATATCACCATATTAATAGCATTCTTTCAGATTCCACTCTTAGCAATCTTCAAGCAAGGTAAACGACTTTACCCATACTTTTAATCCATCCCATCATAACAATTTTATGATTAAACTACTATAGCTCGAAGGAAGGAATTTAGAGGATAATTTTTTTTAGCGCCCAACTTCTTGGAATATTCAAACGCCTAGCGTCTTCAATCATTGCATATATTCAGATAATATAAGCAAACATTGTCACGCTAAATTATACTCAGACATGTTGCCACAAATAAGTTTCTAGATATCAATATAGCTTTCAGTTGATTGTTTCTGAAAACAACTCTTTTCAGTTCCAAAATCGCCTTGATCAACAAAACATTCTTTTTGAAGACAAATTAATATGGAAGCAACCATGACTCTAAATTCTAAGTAGGAATTGGTTGCTCTTTAAATTAGTCAATCATTAACTATATGGAGTTAGGTAGGAAATACCAAAAATCTACAATAGAACTCAATTTTAAATTTCACTAATACGGTACCAATCTTAAACGATTTTTACCAGATCATAACAGTTATATCTCAATCAACAATCTAACTGTAAGATAGTTTTGTGGATGCCAATGAATACTACAATTTGTGCAAATTCACTTTGATTGGTTGTGTATGAGAAATAAGTTCAAGTTAATTCAAAATTATGCCATGAACTCCCACTCAAAAACAACATCCCTCTTAGTCGTCTTTAGTGATTACACGAACCAAATTCACTACACCAAAACCGATCATCACGTGAGATGATGTAGCTTCAAAGGTGAACATCGACATGTTCATCATATCATCCATATGACTCATGATTTACCTTTCGGTTACGTGTTCCGAGGCCATGTCTGTACATGCTAGGATCGCCAAGTAGAACCGTAGTATTGCGTGTGTTTCAAGGCCATGTCTGTACATGCTAGGCTTGAAAACACCCGTTGTATGCGAACGTTGAGTCTGTCACACCCGATCATCACGTGGTGTCTCCAAACGACGAACTTTCTTAACGGTGCATACTTAAGGAAGAACACATTATTATCTTGATATTAAGTGAGAGGGATCATCTTATAATGCTACCGTCGCTATCTAAGCAAAACAAGATGCATAAAAGGATTAACATCACAGACATCACATGTAAGGATAACGTGATATGATTTGGTCTTCCTTGCACTTGATCTCCATCATGTGCATCATGGTATGATCTCCATCATTCCAACAACGTGGTACCAAGTACCATGGCACCCCAATCTTGATTGTCCATCAATAATAAGACAACCATATGGATACCTTCCGGTATATCAATAATTTAAAAAAGAGATCGTCTCATAATCAAATTTGTAACATTGACCATATCACATCACATGCCCAGCAAAAACTAGTTAGACGCTTCTAATTTATTTTTGCATATTTTACGTGGCTTAGGGCTTTCGAGGATAGAACCGTTCATACCTACGAACATCAACCACAACGTTGATAAACACATTTTTAACAACCCTTCATAGATTAGATCTTAACTATAGTAGGAGAAACAGACACCCGCAAGCCACTTATGCAATACAAGTTGCATGTCAGTTGTGGAACAAGTCTCATGTACGTGGACATGTAAGATTAGTCCGGGCCGCTTCATCCCACTATGCCACTAAGATCATAAAATAATCAAGGAGGTAATAACATGATCATCAACCCCCACATACACCTATGTCTTCTACCCGTACAAAAAATCTACGCAAAGATCCGGCTCTGATACCACTGAAGGGGTCGTTGCATAGAAAACAAAAAATTTCCTACACGAGAGACACCCAAAAGGCCAAGATCTAATCTAGGAGACGAAGTGCAATGGGAAACAAGAGGGTTAAGGAGAACACATACCCTCGAAGACACAAAGCGTTACGAGATCAAATCTCGTTGTTGGCGTAGTCGTAGTCACACCGATCCCGATAGCGAGAAGATGTGCACCGCATCCGGCGGTGCCTCCGTAATTGGTCACACGTACGGTTGACGACGACCTCTGTTCCCTCGATCCAGTGGGGCGCGGAAGTAGAGGATCCCTCGGAACTCCAGCAGCACGACGACGTGGTGGTGAAGAAGAATCCCACTGTCAGGGCTTCGCCAAGCCGGAGACCATGGAATGAAGCAGCGGGTGGAGGAAAAAGCTAGTGGGCAAGTGTGTGAATGAAGAGGAGCTCTCACCCTCCTTTTTTAGGGAGAGGGAGGCAGCCCTAGGGTGAGGTGCGGCCAGCCATGGTGGTGCCCCCACCTCTTCCCTCTTCATGTGAGTGGAAGCTCCACTCACACCCACTCATGCTCCCATTATTTTCCACTTCGAAAATCCAAAGGTTTTCTTTTAATAAATAAATAAAATATTTTTATTTCTTTATTTATATTTGTTAATTCCATTAACCAACATTTGCATATAGCACCTCGAATCATTTGTTAATTCTATTAACAACCATTCGACGAAAAACCCCTTCAACTATTTCAATTTTCCCCGAAACAATTTTGGTGCTGCCCAAAATATTCTTCGATATTCCGTATCCTCTCAAACGCGTCGTCGAACCTTAATTGTGTCACCCTACTGTTCGCGAATAAGATAGACATGATCGAGACTCCTCTCTGATCAAGAATCAACAGCGGGATCTGGAAATCCGTGATGACTCCTACTTATTCAACGATGACTCTCGTGATCGTGTGAACCAACAACGTTGTGAACTATTCCCTTTGTCTCGCGATATTTTACTTGTCCAAGATTCGATCATTGGTATCAACCATACCTTGTTCAATCTCGTTAACGACAAGTACCCTTTTCTTGTTCCCGTGATATAACATCCTTGTGATCATATCACGTGCTTGCAAACGGTTTCGATGTGATATCACCGAGAGGGCCCAGAGTATATCTCTCCGTCATTTTGGATGGACAAATCCTACTCTTGATCCATGAGCCTCAACTAACACTTTCCGAATACCTAATGGCACCTTTATAGTCACCCTGTTACGGTGTGACGTTTGATGACATCAAAGCACCCTTCCGGTATCAGTGATTGACATGATCTCATGATCTAAGGAATAAGTTACTTCGTACGCAAGATATAACAATATAAACTAAATTAATTGATTATATTGTTATCTTGATATTGTGTATGTGTTCATCACATCATTCTTCTAATGACATGACATCGTTATTAACAACATCCAAAGTTCATGATCAGGAAACCTTGACCATCTATTAATCAACGAGCTAGTTAAAAGAGAGGTTTTACTAGGAATCATTGTTTGTTTATTAAACACACATGTATCAACGTTTCCGGTTAATACAATTCTAGCATGAGAAATAAACATTTATCATAAACAAGGAATAAGATAATAACCACTTTATTATTGCCTCTCGGGCATATTCCCTTCAGTATCAACGATCAAAATCCCAATTCAGTTTGGAAGGAGACTCGAATACGAATACGAGATACTTTCATAGTATTGCTAATGCCAGATCGGAAGAAACTTATTCATTATCTTTCTCAAGATGAGGGTATGATCGAAGGTCATTAGCAACTCAAACCGCACATTAAAAAGTATTATAAAAATATGTTTGGGGAACCGAAGGAGAGGAAATTCGATGGGCGAAATCCGAACATATGATATTCCGCAAGTTTTCAATGAGGTGAACGCCCACCTTACTGCAGCTTATTCTAAGGAGGAAATAAAAAAGGCGTTCTTCCAAATGGAACACAACAAAGCCCCGAGCCTAGATGGTTTTCCAATTAAGTTTTGTCAGAACTTCCATGAGATAATCAAGCCGGACTTGCTCAAGTTATTCAATGCTTTGCATGCTGGAAAAATTAAACTATTTCGCCCAAGTTTTGGTGAGATAATTTTTATGCTCAAGGTTAATGAAGCAGAAAGAATCCAACAATATAGACATATTTGTTTTCTAAACGTTAGGTTCAAATTTTTCTCTAAAACCACTACTACCAGGCTTAATTCGGTGATTGATCATGTTGTGCGTCCGACTCAGACGAATTTTATGCAAGGTCGCACTATTCTTGATGGGGTTTTGATTTTACATGAAACTATGAAAGAGTTGCATCGGAAAATCTGAATGGTGTAATACTAAAAATATACTTTGAAAAATCTCATGATAAAGTCAACTGGTCTTTCCTCCCGCAAACACTTAGATTAAAAGGTTTTTCTAACGAGTGACATGCTCAGATCCTTTTTGTTTTATTTTGTTTTGAGAGGAGTGTAGCCATCAAAGTCAATGATTACGTTGGCAAATACTTCCAAATAAAAAATGATTACAATAAGACGATCCATTATCACCAATACTATTTAATATAGTTGTAAATATGTTATCCATAACCATATAGCGTGCAAAACTGGATGGCCAAATTATATTCTTAGTCACACATCTAGTGGATGGCAAGTTATCTAGTATTATTTAATATGACGATGAAACATTTTTTATGAAACATGACATGACAAAGGCACGAAGACAGAAATTAATTTTATCAGCGTTTGAGCAGTTTTCCGTTCTAAAGATTAATTTTCATAAAAGTGAATTGTTTCATTTTGGTGAGGCCCAGGATGACACTACCATATATGCCGAGTTATTCGATTGTGAGCTAGGTCAGTTTCCAACCAGTTATCTAGTCATTCCAATTTATTCCAGGAGGCTAACCATTGCTCAATGAAAACGTACATGTTGAGGAAAAACTCAAAAAAGGTTGAGTAGTTGAAAAGGAAAATTACTGTGGTAGATTGATTCTCCTAAATTCAGTAGTAAATTCTTTTGGCAAGAGGACTGTGAGAAAAAATATCGACTATCTAAATGAAATGTAGTGTGTCATTCCAAAGATTAAGGAGGTTTGGAGATTCATGCTCTAGAGGTTAAGGATAGAGCTCTCCTCGTTAAATAGTTGTTCAACCTCCTTACCGAAAATGGGTATGACAAACTATTTTTAGGAGAAAGTATATTGGCTTAAGCGCGGTATCCTAAGTATTTTGGAAAATAGGTGATTCACACTCTTGAACTGTGCTTATGGCGACGAAAATCGTAGGATGTAGCTACACCGTCATGCGTAATATGTTTACTCGTCCCCAACATGATTTGAATTTCGTTGTGCTTTCTATTGCATCCAATAATTTCCAGCTAAACGAATACAATGATCTGTATACCTCTTGTTTATATTCCATTTGAAATCAGTTTGGGGCCCTACACAAAGTCAGCTCCACCATACAGATGCAGATCCTTACGGTATCAGTGACCGTCTGGCCCCTAATTAATAAAGCTCGGGCGTTCAATCCCTTTTTATACAATCACCATGCGTTCCAGCTTGGCAGCGTATAGGGTGCATATTTATCGCAAACTTTTACTTCATTCGGGCTTGCTTACATCATGAATGGTGACTATATTATTGAGGGGCGGATTCGGAAACTTGGCCCAGCGCAGACCAGCCCATGTCTAGTTGTCTACATCAAGAACAAGTTGCAGTATGTTCGATAAGACACTCTCCTCCATGTATGAACTTCTACCCTTCTAGATTCTAGTTCCCTTCCTAGTCAAGTAGTCGGCACACATGGGAAGAAGATTGAACGGCCGAAGCGAAAAATATTGAACCCAGACTATTTGTTCCTAGGGTTATTTAACAGGGTGCCCTCAGTTGGCACCACGACCTCAGTTTTACCCCTAGCGCCGAATCGACCTCAGTTTTGCCCCTAGTCTGTCCGCAAGGACTCGTTTCGCTGCTCCCACCGTAACTTTCTGCCCCCGTTAGGATGCTGACCTGTGGGACCCATCATAGAACCGTTGGCGCGGCATGTGGGCCCTATCTGTTGAGCGTTGGCGCGGCTTGTGTGCCCCAACTGTTGACGGCTGGCGCTGCATGTGGGCCCCAGCTGTTGACCGTTGTTTGCGCCCAATGTCAATTGAGGCCCAATGTCAACATGCAGACTACATATTATCCATTTATATTTATTAATCAATACATGCAGACTACACATTATCCATTTATTAAACCATCAAATTATTCGTATTAATAATATAAAATATATACTGTGATCAACTGAAATTTGTATATTATCTTAGAAAACATAATGCATCACATCTCTTATATGAATTTTGTTTACAATATGCATATTTTAAAGCGATAATTAGAAATATTTTTTTTTAAAAATGCGATAATTAGAAAGGATAAAACTTCTAAACAGTGGGTACATATTTGGACAAATATAAGAACATAACTTTATATATAATTAAACATATTTAGAAAGGATAACTGGCCCCACTTTACATATAATCAGTGGGGCCAGAGGGACATTACATCTAATTAAAAAAAAACCTAACTGCTCCCGCTCTGCATGCGGGAGCCCTTGCCGCCCTCCGGCGCCCTACTTCCTCCACTCCGCCGCCCTGTCCTCCATCTCCTTGTTGACGTGGGCGCGGCGGTTCTCCGCCCGCAACCTCTCCCCCTCTCTCTCACGGACCCGCTTGATGCTGGCCCAGAAAGCCTTCGCGTCCTCCTTCGCCTGCTTCTTCTCCTCGGCCTTCAACTCCTTCTTCTCCAGCCGCTCCAGATCCTCGAGGCGGCGGATCGTCTTGGGGGGAGAGGTCCAAAGTCTTGGGGGCGGTGGGGGCGGGCTCGGGGTTGTGGCTACGGCGATCTCTCCCATTTGGGAGATTCGAGGTCCTCCGACGTATAATCGGCCTCGTACCAAGGCCGATCTTTGGGGCGGTTGTCCTCGTCGGAGACCGACTCGGGGCTAGATGATAGAGAGTAGGAAGACATTGTTCGGGCTTGAAGGGAGAGAAGGGCAAAGAGGGATGGAGAGGGATGACAAGATGGAGGACGAGTGAAACGGTCTATTTAAAGACACGATTAGACGTGAATTAATTGGGGTAGATGAAACAAACCGTGTGAAAACGTTGGATGCAGTGTAGAAGAGTCGATGCATGGTCTAAGCGGTGTAGAACATGCGTAGGCGTAGGCGTAGGACAGCTAGTGATACGGAGTACGAGCGCGTGTGCATTAGGCAGTCAAGTGATTCGATGTTGCATGCGTGTATTAAATAGGTGAAGAGAAGAAAGTCCAAAGTCTCACACCAAATCCTGCCTCGCTGCATATGCATTGATGCGTATCTTCTGAAAACGAGGCGTGGAGGGCTGCGTCGCTGCAAATGCGACGCGACTCGTGTTTCGGAAACGAGGCGTGCAGGGCTGCTGCAAATGCGACGCCACTCGTGTTTCTGAAACAAGGCGTGCAGGGCTGCTGCAAGTGCGACGCGGCGTTTACTCTTTCCTTCTTCTGCCACGTTGTTTACTCTGAAAAAACGAGGCGTGCATGCACCGGGCTGGTGAACGGGGCCCCACTAGATAGTGTCCGTTGTTGCATGCAGTTACATTGAGACAAAACACCCAGTCCATACACCGCTTCATTTTCAATCGTTTGATCGTAAGGAACGGTGCAGATCGAGTCCATGCATGCAAACTACGGCGGCAACGGCCTGCAGACGCTGAGACGAGCGCTTCTCTGTGTGGGAACGTGATCCTCTGACTTTAGGTCACTGAGAAATGGACCCCATCACACACCGGACCCACGTGTCATGGGAGAAAATCAGAGACCATAAGGTGGGCAAAGTAAGAGGATCTGGTTCCCTCTGTTTTTAGGGCATGTACAATAGTGTAGACGTGTGCTGTCTGCACTACTCGGCCATGTCATTTCTAAACATTTTTAGAGATAGTTGGTATAGTGTGGTGGCCCCCTAGCTTGTGTTGGGATCCAGACGCTCCGTAGCCCCCCTCCCGGTGAAACCCTAGCCCCGCTGGAGAAATACCTGACTTTAACGAAAACACGCGGTAACTGCGTCGAAAGGGGGTAGCAATGTGAAACTATCTGCTTTGTTGTGCTAGGATATCCCATAGGAACACAAAACAAAAAGGTAGAACCCACCTCTTCTAAAGATTCACGATGTTTGGTCCGATACAGGAGTTTCACCCTATAAGCGCTCACGAGAGAGAAGTGGATGCCGGTGAAGCGGGTGACACCCCAGAGAGAAATCTTTGACATCCAAAGCACACAAAACACCTATACTAAGATGTTATGGCACCCCCTAGCTTGTGTTGGGATCCAGACGCTCCGTAGCCCCCCTCCCGGTGAAACCCTAGCCCCGCTGGAGAAATACCTGACTTTAACGGAAACACGCGGTAACTGCGTCGAAAGGGGGTAGCAATGTGGAACTATCTGCTTGGTTGTGCTAGGATAGACCATAGGAACACAAAACAAAAATGTAGAACCCACCTCTTCGAAAGATTCACGATGTTTGGTCCGATACAGGAGTTTCACCCTATAAGCGCTCACGAGAGAGAAGTGGATGCCGGTGAAGCGGGTCACACCCCGGAGAGAAATCTTTGACATCCAAAGCACACAACACACCTATACTAACATGGTATGGCATCCCCTATCTTGTTTTGGGATCCAGACGCTCTGTAGCCCCCCTCCCGTTGAAACCCTAGCCCCGCTGGAGAAATACCTGACTTTAACAGAAACACGCGGTAACTGCGTCAAAAGGGGGTAGCAATGTGGAACTATCTGCTTGGTTGTGCTAGGATAGCGCATAGGAACACAAAAATAAAAGGTATAACTCACCTCTTCGGAAGATTCACGATGTTTGGTCCGATACAAGAGTTTGACCCTATAAGCGCTCACGAGAGAGAAGTGGATGCCGGTGAAGCGGGTCACACCACGGAGAGCAATCTTTGACATCCAAATCACACAACACACTTATACTAACATGGTATGGCACCCCCTAGCTTGTGTTGGAATCCAGACGCTCCGTAGCCCCCCTCCCTGTGAAACCCTAGCCCGACTTGAGAAATACCTGACTTTAACGGAAACACGCGGTAACTGCGTCGAAAGGGGGTAGCAATGTGGAAATATCTGCTTGGTTGTGCTAGGATAGCCCATAGGAACACAAAACAAAAAGTTAGAACTCACCTCTTAGGAAGATTCATGATGTTTGGTCCGATACAGGAGTTTCACCCTATAAGCGCTCACGAGAGAGAAGTGGATGCCGGTGAAGCGGGTCACACCACGGAGAGCAATCTTTGACATCCAAAGCACAGAACAAACCTATATTAACATGGTATGGCACCCCTAGCTTGTGTTGGGATCCAGACGCTCCGTGGCCCCCTCCCGGTGAAACCCTAGACCCGCTGGAGAAATACCGGACTTATACGGACACACGCGGTAACGGCGTCGAAAGGGGGTAGCAATGTGGAACTATTTGCTTGGTTGTGCTAGGATAGCCCATAGGAACACAAAAAAAGGTAGAACCCACCTCTTCAGAAGATTCACGATGTTTGGTCCGATACTGGAGTTTCACCCTATAAGCGCATGTAAACTCACGAGAGAGAAGTGGATGCCGGTGAAGCGGGTCACACCCCGGAGAGCAATCTTTGACATCCAAAGCACACAACACACCTATACTAACATGGTATGGAACCCCCTAGCTTGTGTTGGGATCCAGACGCTCCGTAGCCCCCCTCCCGGTGAAACCCTACCCGCTGGAGAAATACCGGACTTATAAGGAAACACGCGGTAACGACGTCGAAAGGGGGTAGCAATGTGGAACTATTTGCTTGGTTGTGTTAGGATAGCCCATAGGAACACAAAACAAAAAGGTAGAACCCACCTCTTCGGAAGATTCACAATGTTTCCACCTCATATTCTTTGAAATCTCTACTACTGTATTCGAGGAATCACATTTTAGTGAAGGCTTTCGTTCTAATGTTTATAAATCCTATTTATATTTTTCCTAGACTTGTATTCGACCTATATAATGTAATTCCAAAGCCTGAAAATTTATTGGATGAATATTCGTATTATTTATTTTCTTTTGAACAATAATGGTTTTAATCGAAAATCGTAAATAAAACAAGTTTAAAACATCAAAATGAAAAAAGAACTTTGGATCTTTCTTAGTCACACCAAAATGAAGCTTTGGTGAGATTTTGACCTTATTTCATCTCCAAAGGTTTGAAACTCATCTCATTTTCTTAAACTATCTACTAGTCTGTTCAAGATATCATATATTAGACAAGGCTTTTTCGTTCCATTCTTTATAAGACAGGTTTATATTTTTTTCTCGTTACTATATGACATAACACTACTATGTGCGTCGGCTTTATATTTTTTCGATTTTTTTTGAATTATTTATGCTCATTTCAAACTTGGTCAACCCTCTGTTTGACCCAACCGAAAAGCTTCTAGAAGGACACCCAGAGATTCGACCTGGGCTGTTGGATCGACGCCTTCTAGAAGGAATCTTGCATCGGACGGATGCGCTCGCAGCCACAGCGATCCGCGAGACGCTCGTTCTGTGCTAGGATTGGTTGGTCCGTTCGCTACAGGGATCGATGGTTTCTATCTGTTCTACATATGATTTCTTTTCGATACGGAGGGAGTATTAAGTATTAAACCATGTTATTTAAATAAAAAATATAAAAAATAGAAGAATGATACAAAACACAATGAAACTTCAGATTTACTACAGCGATGATTTTTATCTGTTTTACATATGATTTTTCCATTAAACCATGTTATTTAAATAAAAAATGCAAAAAAAGAAGAATTATTGAAAACATAATGAAACTTTAGATTTACACTATATATGTAGAATAGATGTCTAGGAAATTAATTTGGCTGAAGTAGACAAGATGCCAAAAAAATTGAAGCACAAATGGGGGTATTTACCCTAGCTTCGGACCTCATTTGTAACAAATTTCTCATGAGAATAGAGCGATGGTTTCAAATGAGCATAAATAATTCAAAAAAAATCAAAATGACATGAATCCAACGCACAATGTTGTTATATGTGATATAGTTGCTTCTCAAATTTGTTTGGATAATTTTGACAAGGTCGAAATTTTCATGAGATTTCAAACGGGGGTGTCTACCCTAGCTTCAGACCTCATTTGAAGCATATTTCTCATGAGAATAGAGCGATGGTTTCAAATGAGCATAAATAATTCCAAAAAAATCAAAATGACATGAATCCAACGCACAATGTTGTTATATGTGATATAGTTGCTCCTCAAAGTTATTTGGATAATTTTGACAAGGTCGAAATTTTCATGAAAATTTCAAACGGGGGTGTCTACCCTAGCTTCAGACCTCATTTGAAGCACATTTCTCATGAGAATAGAGCGATGGTTTCAAATGAGCATAAATAATTCAAAAAAAATCAAAATGGCATGAATCCAACGCACAATGTTGTTATATGTGATATAATTGCTCCTCAAATTTATTTGGATAATTTTGGCAAAGTCGAATTTTTCATGAAATTACAAACGGGGGTGTCTACCCTAGCTTCAGACCTCATTTGAAGCACATTTCTCATGAGAATAGAGCGATGGTTTCAAATGAGCATAAATGATTCAAAAAAAAAATCGAAATGACATGGATCCAACGAACAATGTTGTTATATGTGATATAGTTGCTCCTCAAATTTATTTGGATCAGATAATTTTGACAAGTTCGAATTTTTCACGAAATTTCAAACGGGGGTGTCTACCCTAGCTTCAGACCTCATTTGAAGCACATTTCTCATGAGACTAGAGCGATGGTTTCAAATGAGCATAAATAATTCAAAATAAAAATAAAAATGACATGGATCCAACGAACAATGTTGTTATATGTGATATAGTTGCTCCTCAAATTTATTTGGATCGGATAATTTTGACAAGTTCGAATTTTTCATGAAATTTCAAACGGGGGTGTCTACCCTAGCTTCAGACCTCATTTGAAGCACATTTCTCATGAGAATAGAGCGATGGTTTCAAATGAGCATAAATGATTCAAAAAAATTCAAAATGACATGAATCCACCGAACAATGTTGTTATATGTGATATAGTTGCTCCTCCAATTTATTTGGATCGGATAATTTTGACAAGTTCGAATTTTTCATGATAATTTTGATAATAGCTTCAGACCTCATTTGAAGCACATTTGCCTAAAATTTTAGAATGACTTGGTTCAACATCATACAACATTATTCAAACATCATCCAAACTACTCCCTCTTTTCGCTTTTAATCTAGTTCTGGCTCGTGATTTTGTTCAGAAATACTCAATATTAATTAAAAAACGGCGAACTCGTTGAAATAGCCGCAAATTCATAGATTCGATGATATTTTTACAGATAGACGGCATAATTTAACTAAAAACATAGAAAAAACTTAAAAAAAAACTACGGCAAGCCGAGGCTCGCCGTGATCACCCGGCCTGGTCGTCGCCCTCCTCTTAGACGTCGTCCTCTTGCTCGTCGTCCTCCTCGCAGTCGTCGTAGGCCAGCATGTTGGAGGGCCCCGCCTCGTGGTCGTTCTTGGCGAAGGGCGATGGGTCGCTTGGCGATGGGTTCGCCACCGTACAGCCGGTGCAGCTGCGCCTGCTCGGAGGGATGGCGGCGGTTCCGCCTCTCGCTCTGCAGGGCAGCCTTGCGCCGGTCGCTCTCGTACAGCGCGACGAGCGCCTGCTGCTCATCCGACGCCGCGGTTGCGGTGAGCTGCCGGTAGACCTGGTGTAACACCCAGGGGATTTTTCTCCCTATTAGATTTGGTTGTTTTTTTTCTTTTTTCTTTGCATCACATGCATCATATGCATTGCCCCTGTTTTCAAAACAACTTAAAAAGTTCAAACCAATTTAAACTTTCAAACATGTCCAAAGTTTCCAATTAAAAGTTGCAAACTAAACAACTCACAATGTTTTCAATAGTTTTGAATTTGAATCAATTAAAATGCTTGTTAATAAAACCCCCTTTTATTAACACCATAATGGTAAAATTCCAGTTCAAATTCAATTCAAATCTTTCATACTTGGCATGTTCCAATTGTGGTTTAAAATTGCAATCTTGCAAACATTTAAACTTAATAAGATTTCATAGTTGTTTGAGCTTATTGAATAAAACTTGCTTACTTTAAAAATCAAATCTAAGTGAAACCCTATTTGAAATTCAAATAGCAAATTCAAATCAAATTGACATTTTAAATTTTTAAAAATAAAGTTCACAAACCTTGACCTTACTGTTTTGTATTTCAGTAAAAATTATTCATAAAAGAAAAACCCTAAAACCTATTCCTATTTCTATCTTTTCTTGCTACAAAAAAAAATAAACATGAAAAAAAAGAAAAAAGAAAAAAGAAAACATAAAACAAAAGGGGAGGCAGGCCAGCCCAAAAGGGCCAGCCCACCTACCACCCCTTTTCCCACAGCCACCACAGCCCACCTCCCTCTCTGTCTGGCCCGCTACCCTCCTTCCCCTACCTCTGTCCGTACGGGAGCAGGTGGAAAGCAGCGCTCCACGTCCCCTCCCTTAAAGCACGCCCCTAGGAACCCTAGCCTTCCCCCTCTATCTCTCCCTCCTGCCGCCGCCACCCTCTTCCGCCTCGACAACAAACACAAGCTGGAGGTGCACCAGAACGCTCGCAGGTTCCAATTATTCAGTTCGGCCGCCGGTGATCTTCCTCGATTACCCGTCGTCATGGTCGTCCTCAAGCACTATCGACCACAAATTCACAACAACGGTGAGAAGACCTTCCGATTCCCACCTAAAAATTGCCCTTTCGTGCTTCGAATCATCAAGTCGTTTTCTGACCAAGCCTATGTTCGCCATGGTGTGGAGCTCGGCCTCCTCCTCCTCCTTCGATTCCAGCACGCCTCCGAAGCCGAGTTTCTGCGCCAGGAACGTCAAGGTGAGAGCATCCGCACGCCCCGTCCATTCTCTCTGCCCTTCTAACTTCCCGTGTGCACTGATCCATCGTCGCCATCCTTGTCCTCCATGGCGACGAGCTCGAGCTCGTGCGTGCGCGTTTTTCCTCTGTCCCCACTCGCACCTGTGCAAGCACGCGCAACCAATTGGAGCATCTCCTTATTCGCACGCACATGACAGCAGCCCCAAAACCTCCACATTCGCGTAATCTCGCGGGGAACTGCGGTAGGACCGCAGATCAACCTCGCCATCGCCTCTGTTCTGCGTGCCTGAACCTGAAATTCAGTTCGTCAAAATCGCACCCTGTCAAAACACCTCATCTGATTTCAGATCTCCATCCTTTCAGTAACCGAGCAGCAGCCCAGTGGCTAAGCCACCCCGCGCGCGCGCTCCAGGTCGCTGGTTCGAGCCCTGGGAGAGGCACACCCCCTTTTTCCTTGTTTTATCGCGCACAGGGGCCAGGGCCCACCAGTCGGTGACCCTGGGAGCCACCTCATCCACACCCGCGCACACGTGGACGCCACCGTGGCACTGGCACCGCACGGCAGTGACACAGGCCAAGGTACCCTGTGTGAGAAACATCCCAGGGGCCTCCCTGTGGTTCCTTTTTTTCTTATAAGTCCCTGTAAATCACAGTTTGGTCCCTGTTTTTCTTTTACCCCTAAAAAATTGCAAACACAACTCAAAATAAAAATGTAAAATATGTTTTTCAGTCAAAATTCAATGAACTTTCTGATTATCACCTTTGTTCTGCAATTTGGACAATTAAATTTAAGGTCATTTAATAATCCTTAAAATGCTTAACTAAATGGCATAATTAATAACTTTCACATGGTTGCCCCAAATTAAATACTCAAAACATGAATTCCATCCAAAATTAAATGCCACACTTGAATATCAACTTTATGTTCTGGTTTGCAACCTTTAAATTGAATAATTGTTTCACCTCTTATTTAATGCATTTAAATTGGTAATATGCTTAACTAAATCATTTAAAAATTGTTTCCCAACATGCCAAATATGTTTTCCAATCCAAATTTCCTGTACTTTTCAAATATGCAATTTGTTTACTGTTTTGAACATTTCAAATGGTTTCAAAAATTCAAATTCAAACAACTCTTTCAAATTTGGTCAAATTCATAACTAATTCAAATGGCACATGTAAAATATGTTTTCCATGCAAAATTGAATAAGCTTTCCAAATATAAACTTTGTTTTCTATTTTGAATAAATTAAATTGCTAAAAACAACTATTTCTTAATTAATGCATTTAAAATTGTCAATTTGATAACTTGCTCATCTACAATCCAAATTCAACAAATGAAATATGTATTCCATCTAAAATTTTGTGTTCTTTCCAGATATGAATTTTGTTATCTCTTTTGAACAATTAAAATGGGTGAAAACAATAAATGTTTGTGTAACTCACTTAAGAAGCCAAATTTCATAACTTAATAAATAAAATTCCAACCTTGGTAAACAACATTTCAAATTGAAGCTATTATTGTTTTCTTATTGTTTTCATCATCCATGCATCATTCTAATCAACTTTCACATGATGGTTATTTGTAGATCATTTAATTCAACATTAATTCATGGGCTTTCCCATATGCAATCCAAATTGCATATGGGCCCATTTAAATATGTTTACCATGTCAACTAGTTTATCTTTGATGCATCCTTAAACTTGTCATGCATCCATATCTTGATCATGCTGGATCTTTTGCCCTGGAAGTAATTATTGCATCCGGTGTTTGTTCTAGTTCGTTGCTTCTTCCCGGATAGGACGTTGAGATGATGTGAGCAACGACAAGTTCTTCGGATGTACCTCTACTTGCTGGATTCCAGGCAAGTATACTCACTTGCTACCTATGGCTGCCTTTCATCACTTGTTACCGATTCTTTCCGTTATCTTTATGCTAGCCTTATGATTTGATGCTTGTGTCTCGATCCTATTATATGTTTACCTTGCAACCATGATATAGCCTTCCTTCAACTTCCTATTAACTGTTGTTTGTTTACCCTGTTGGCCCTGGTGTCGTAGTTGCATGCTTAGTGTTGTTTGCGCTCGAGTCTTGTTGTCCGTCTTATCACCTGTTTAGTTTGATAGTTGGGTTTCAATTTAATCAACAACATGTTAATGTTTTGGGTAATAATAATTTGATGATAAGGCACCGGCAGGAGGCCCGGCATGGTTTTGAGGCCTGCTAGTGTCAACCTCAATTAGGAAAAGGGTCTTGTCCTCCGATCCATGATGAGCGCACTAACCGCATGTTGGAAGCGAGTATGGGCGCCCCCCGCAACTCTGATTCGATTCGCATCTCGTCCAAATCGCCACACTTAGTTCAGGCTTTCCATTTGATGCATGCATATGCAGGTGTGAGCCCTTGGCGCCAGGGTGGAACTTTTGTAGTCGGCATTTAGGGCGGCGGGGTCTTCCAGTGCTATGAGGGTCCCCCTTTTCTTCGTGGGGGCTCGATTAGCCGCGCACTCACAACACGTGGTACTTTGGGCTTGATGCGTAGAAGAGTTGGGTTGTGTTGAGTGCCTCGCTTGGTGAAGTGCATTTCCATCTGGCGGGTCATTCTTACGTGTACGACCAAATTGGTGCATCCCTGCAGGGTTAATCTTCTCGAGAAACCGTGTTGTCCGCGGTTATGGATGACTTGGTGAAAGTGCTGGCAAACAAGTACTCAGACAACTTACACCTAACGATGATGTAACATCCCAAGTATGAAAAACACCTTTAGAATGTTTGCTTTTTGTTAATTTATGTTTTGCATCATGTCATCTTAAGCAATGCATTTGTTTTCATTTGTTTTCCCTTGTTTTCCTTATGAATTTCAAACCAATTTTCAAAATCCTTGTTCATACTTGTTCTCTTACAATTTTCAAATGAAAATTTCAAACCAAAACATCAAATTGTTTCCAATAAACTTGAAAGTTCAAACCATTTAAATTGCTTCTTTTCAATAATTTAATTAATATCAAATTCACTCAAATTCAAATAAAATACAAACAACAACACAATTTGAAATTTTTGAAAAACAAAAGTTTCCACATTTGTGCTGTTGCAATAACTAACCTATAACAATTATCCCCAAATTTTAAAACCCACAAAAACCCTTCTTTTCTCTCCCTTTTCTTCCTTTTTTTTCTGCAAAAAAAAACAGAATCAGTAAACAGGAAAAAAAAAAAAAAAGAGAGAGAGAGAGAAGGGGGCAGGCCAGCCCAGCCCACGGCCTGCCTACCCCTTTTCCCTTACCTCTGTACGGCGCCCATCGGAGGTGTCCACGTCGAGCAGCCGAGGAGGGAACGGCCAGCAGCACCTCCCCCTCCTCTTTATATCCATGACCACGAGCTCCTCCCCGTGCCCTAGACCTCCTCCTCCTCCTCTCTCTCTCCACCGCCGCCGTTTTCCCTTTCTCCTCCCTCTGTTCCTCTCTCTCTCCACCGCGTCCACCTCCGGCAATCGCCATCGCCACGATGCCTCACCGCGCGGGCTGAGCACGGGGATCGGTCCCTCGTGCCGTCCTCGTCCTCCTCGTGTCCAGGGAGGGGCACGAGCAGCGCTGGATCGTCACCGTCGTCCACCCGTCTGTCGCCGCCGTCGACTGTCACCGTCGAGCACCTCCTCCTCCCCCTGTTTCCCCTCAGTGAGCAGCACATCTCCCCCTCGTTCTTTCCCTCTCGGCATCTGCGTAGCACCCACACGCATCTTTCGCACACTGGCACGCCGCAGCACAGCACGCAGCTCGTCGACGGCGTCCACCACTCCGCCGCGGCCAGCAAGTTTCAGAAAGACTAAAACTTTATTTCAGTTTCAGTTATCTGTCGAAACTGAACATCAAAAACCCGCGCACCTCCTCTCTATCACCAAACGCATCCGCACCGTACTGGTTAGATCGCACGGCGCGCAGCGCTAGGGCGTGGGTTCGAACCCCCGCGGCGCAGATTAAAACCACCATTTTGCTCCTTTGCCACGCGGGAATGCAGGGCCCACCTGCCATCGACCGCGGAGGCCACGCAGGCACACACACGCGCGCCACGCAGCGCCAGCTGGGCGCTGGCCCACAGGCCAGTGACCCAGGGGTGGATCTGCTGCGTGAGAAAGGTTCCCAGGGGCCTTTCTGTAACTCCTTTTCGCACCTAAGCCCCTGGACCAAATCTGAATGTTTTTAAAATTGCAGAATAGCCCATGCATTTAAAATTCAAATACCTTTTGTATTCCAAATCCAAATTAAATAAATAAAATATGTTTTCTGTACCAAATTTAATTCTCTACATGTTTAACTCATTTGTTTACTGTTTTGAACATTTCAAATAGTTTCAAAATTTCAAATTTAAACAACTCATTTCAAATTTGGTCAAATTCATAACTAAATCAAATTTAATTCAAATTTCACATATAAAATATGTTTTCCATGCAAAATTGAACCACCTTTCCAAATATAAACTTTTTTTTCCTGTTTTGAATAATTAAAATTGGTTAAATAATTTAAATCTTGTTTAAGTCATTTAAAATTGCTAAATTCATAACTTGGTCAACTTAAATTCTTTTTGAACATATAAAATATGTTTTCAAACCAGAAAAGTATAAACTTTCCAAATATGAATTTTATTAAATGTTTTGAACAAATAAAAATTCAAATAAATTCATACTTGAATTAAATTCATTTAAATCTTGTTTAAACTTGTTTAATTCATAATTAATTCCTTTTAAACCCTTTGTCAACAAATGAAACATGTAATCCACCTAAAATTTTGTGCTCTTTCCAAATATGAATTTTGTTATCTATCTTGAACATTTAAAATTGGTGACAACAACAAATGCTTGTGTAACTCATTTAAGAAGCCAATTTTCATAACTTAACAAATAAAATTCCAAACTTGGCAAACAACATTTCAAATTGAAGCTATTGTTGTTTTCTCATTGTTTTCCTCATCCATGCATCATCCTAATCAACTTTCACATGATGGTTAGTTGTAGCTCATTTAATCCAACCTTAATTCATGGGCTTTTTCCATATGCAATCCAAATTGCATATGGGCCCATTTAATTATGTTACCATGTCAACTAGCTTATCTTTGATGCACCAATGAAATTGTCATGCATCATCCCATGATTGTGCATTATGCCATGTTATTGATTGTTTGTCTCTCTGTGGTTTTTGTTTGCTTCTTCCCGAATAGACGACGACGCTGAGACAGACGAGGTTTACGACACTACTTCTGAGGAGTTAGCCCAGTACCAGGCTACTGAGTTTGCAGGCAAGTATTCACTCACATGAACCATTGTGTCCTTTCCACACTGGATATCGATACTTTCCGTTGTCTATCCTGCTAGCCCTAAGATTTGCCGCTTGTGTTCCGAACCTATCACATGTTATCCTGTAACCCTGATATAGCCTATCCTCCACACCTATAACCCTGTTTCTTGTTGCCTGTGTCTTACTAGCATGCTTAGGGTTGTTAATACTCGAGTCTGATGTCCGTTATTTCTGTTACCATATTTATTATGTTCTGGGGCTCGATGTTTAAACAACAACCTGTTAATGTTTGAGGTAATGCTAATTTGATGATAAGGCACCGGCAGGAGGCCGGGTATGGTTTTGAGGCCTGCTAGTGTCGAACTCAGGAAAAGTCTTTGTCCTCTAGATCCATGATGAGCGCGCTAACCGCATGTGGGAAGCGTGTATGGGCGCCCCCCTCAACTTTGATTCGATTCGCATCTCGTCCAAATCGCCTCATTTAGTTCGGGTTTTCCATTTGCCGCATGCATATGCAGGTGCGAACCCGAGGCCAGGGTGGAACTTTTGTAGTCGGCATTTAGGGAGACACGTTCTTAGAGTGCTATGAGGGTCCCCTTTTCTTCGTGGGGCTTGATTAGCCGTGCGCTCAATTGCACGGGGTTCTTTGGGCTTGATGCGAAGAAGAGTTGGGTTGTGTTGAGTGCCTCGCTTGGTGGAAGTGCATTTCCATCTGGCGGGGTATTCTTACGTGTACGGCCAAATTGGTGCATCCCTGCAGGGTTAAATCTTCTCGAGAAGCCGTGTTGTCCGCGCTTATGGATGACTTGGTGATAGGGCTGGCTAACAAGGATTAGACAACTTACACCTAATTAATACTAATGTTGACTAGTAATAGACTTATTGACACCATAACTTGAACCTTCACTAATCCAACTGTGTGAGTTATCCTCGGATTGCTTCTTTGGATAAGGGACGAGATCCAGGATGGGTTTGTTTGAGGTCAGTGGTAGTTGGTTCCGATACGCTATCTTATCCCCTTCTTTTAGCCGGAAGTTGTAGCGTGTTTCTGTAGTAGATTAGAGCAGCCTGCTGCCGCACTTTTGTATCACCTATTCTTCCGTTGAACCCAAAGCATCTGTACTTGGTGTTGCCGGGTACACTTTGGTATCTTGTGAGTCTTGCTTGCCAGTACTTGTCTGTACTGACCCCTTTGGGGCTGTGGTTTCCGCAGACTACGTTTCCGAGGATCCCCATGGTGGCTACTACGTGGAGTATGACGAAGCTGCTGACGAGTAGATAGCGGACCCGGGCAGGATCCGAGACATCGTGGATGGGCTCCGTCTTTTCGTTTCCGGCCTCTTAGGCCTATTTGGATCTTGTCTGTACTCAGACACTTTGGATGCTTCCGATGTGATGTAATGATGACTTGTTGGGACATGTGTCCTCTGGATGACTGTATTTGCTATCTCTGCTCTAGTGAGAGCTATTTGCTCTATGGGATGGTTTACGCAGACGATGGATAGTAGAGAATGGTTGTCACACGTTTACGTGTTGGCCTGCTCACATTGAGATGCGGGTGCCGGTATGCCCCGTAAGCCATTTATCTACTGTTTAGCGGGCTGTGAGTATCCTCTAGAAGTCCGGGTGCGACAAATGGTATCAGAGCCTGTCTGCCTGTAGGATCCCTTTTACTGGTCGCAGTTGAGTCTAGAAACTATTTTGTAGCTATATAGGAAAAATGAAACGTGAGAGTAGGAATTATGTTCTTTTATTTCTTTCCCCACCCACCCTCCCTTTTCTGGTAAGGAAGTGCACGTTGTTTTCTCTTCTCATCTAACTTTCAAGTTAGGATTTCACGTATCCTGGTTTCTCTAGGATAGTTATATCTACTAGACCATAGGAATGGAGGTGGTTGTGACATGATTTATCATGTTGCCTACTCACGATTGAGAACAGAGGCGTGTAAGCCCCGGAAGCAGATCCTCTATTCCTTAAGCAGTAGATAGTTATCCTCTAGAAGCCCGGATGGGTTTTCCGTAGTACCTCAGGAGTGTTTGGTCTCGTGTTTCCCCGATGTTGCTTCGATATCCTGTTCTTCTCAACATCCTTTTCGTCCGTTGAAACCTTGTTGTTGCTTGCCACTTCAGTTCTTCTAACGCCGTCTAATCAAACTTCCCCGATCATCTGCAGATGGATCTCAGGTTCTACCCGCAGGTGGTTCGTATGACTCGTTGCGAGAGCACTGCCGGTTATCCGGAGATGCTGAGAGACATGGTCACTTTTCTGGGGTTCCGTTGGGCACCAGAGTACCAGGTCTACGAGCAGCAGCGAGAGTTTGACCAGACCTACTACCAGGCTATCGTCTACATTCTGTCAGATGATGGCATGAGCGTAGTCCACCGCTACGAGGCAGTAGGTTCCACAGTGGATATGGCCGTGCAGCAGGCAGCTTATGTGAGCCTCACCGTCCTTCGTGCTGACTACTGGGGGTTTGACGATTCTATCTATCGCCATATCCCCCGTGGTTACATCACTTCGGAGGGAGCTCACTTCACTCTCTACGACAACTTGGATGTTTACGAGCATGATAACTCCAGGCTGCACACCACCGCTCAGTTTGTGAGACACAGTGACGCAGTTGCCAGCACACTATCTCAGGAGTTGGCTTCAGTCAGAGAGCAGATCTACCTTGCTTTGACTCGTCTGGCGACGTACACCACAGACTTTGTTGGAGACGAGCGCTTTGCACGTTTCGATCAGCCAGTTGGTCGTCCTCTGCCAGATGCTGGAGGTTACGAGCCGATCAGAGGTCCACTCCTTAACCTTGGTGCTGGTTACACTGGGATTCCACGCTTTGGAGCACAGGGAGTCGACGCTATGTACTTCACCACACCTAGAGTCGCTCTCAGACCATGTCAGATCTACGTGGATCGTCGTTCCACCTACTTTCGTGGGCGTGCTCCTCACCGTACCTCTCGCCGTACTCCTAGTCGCCGTCCTGCGTTATTTCGCATGGGAGTATCGATGTATCCATTCTTAGCTATGTTTAGTTATCCTTTGGCATTCGAACCATTTATGGTGTGTTGGATATTCTGATGTATTTGAACATGTGATGATGTACCTGTTGGTTATCTATTCATGCGTCGGAATAATCTCTCTTTCGGTTTCCAAGTCTATCCTTTTCTGTTGTTGTGCTAAAATGCATTTCCATTCAGGATGCCGCCAACAAGGAACAACGCGCCTGAGCCACCGCCAATCGCGGAGCTGTTGACTCAGATGACCCAAGTCATGGCGCAGATGGCCCAGTTTCAGACTAATCAGCACAACAACCAGACGGCTCCACGAGTCAGCATCAAGGAGTTCCTCAGTCTGGGTCCGAGAGCTTTCGTGGCCACACGCGAGCCTCTGGACGCTGATGACTGGATCCGTGAGATAGCTAAGGCTTTGGAGATTGCTCACGTTGCTGAGGAAGACAAGGTCAAGTATGCCTCCTATCTGCTGAAGGGTCAGGCAGCTACTTGGTGGGAGAACTTCCAAGCCATGAGAACTGGGATACCAGTCACGTGGAATTGTTTCAAGGAAGCCTTCCTGAAGCACCACATTCCAGATGGTCTCATGGAAAGGATGCGTGAAGAGTTTTGCTCACTCAAGCAAGGCAAGTTGGACGTCATCGGGTACTAGAGTGAGTTCAATCGCCTCGCTCGTTACGCTGGTGATGAGGTGTCCACTGAGGCTAAGAAGATGGCAAGGTTCCGCAGAGGTTTTAACCCGGAACTCAAGTATGCCCTCACCAATATCAAGGCCAACAGCTTCGAGGATCTCGTTAACACCGCGCTCAATGAAGAAAATGGGCGCAAGGCGTTCGAGGAGTCTCGCAAGCACTCGCGTGAGGGTGGTTCCTCCTCCAACATGACCACCCCTCTGCAGAAGCGCCGCATCTGGGTACCAAATGGTGCTGTCACTCGGGCTCCATACGCCCAAGCTTCTCC
This sequence comes from Alopecurus myosuroides, assembly GCA_028641055.1. Lineage (NCBI taxonomy): Eukaryota > Viridiplantae > Streptophyta > Magnoliopsida > Poales > Poaceae > Alopecurus > Alopecurus myosuroides. The sequence goes on along the minus strand of CM054063.1, from coordinate 86,761,378 downwards.
AGGCTTCGCTCCCCGCCCACCCAACCCTGCTCAGATGCATGATCCAAGGGCTTCGATGGGGCAGCCAAGGCCAGGGCCTCCTCGTGTCGTCACATGCTACAAGTGCAAGCAGACGGGGCACTACGCCGACAAGTGCACGCAGAGGCAGCTACCTCCACCACCACCTCGCCCTAACACAAACCAGGCAATGGTGCGCGCTCCCCCGCCTAAGGCCTTCAACTCCAACAACAGGCATGTCGGGAGGACCCCAAGGGTGAATCATGTCAAGATCGACAAAGCTCAGGAAGCTCCTGACGTCGTTCTCGGTATATTACCCGTAAACTCTTTTCCAGCTAAAGTGTTGTTTGATACCGGAGCATCGCATTCTTTTGTGTCAAAGATTTTGGCCACAACAAACAACTTAATTGTGATTCCACTAAGCAATCAAATCACTGTTCATTCCCCGGGATCTCAAATGTTGACTTCCAAGATAAGTAAGGACAATCAAATCCTAATTGGAGGCCACATTTTCCTTGCTTCTCTCATGTTGCTGGGAAGTTCTGACATTGATGTCATTCTTGGTATGGATTGGTTGAAGGCTAATAAAGCAAGGATTGACTATGCTCAAAAGTCAATAACTCTATCCCACCCTTCTGGCCAGATAATCTATTCTCCACATGAATCAAGTTCCATTCAGCTATGCACCCTCGATGCAAAACCTCTACCTTCACTTGAAAATGTTCCGGTGGTTTGCGACTTCCCTGACGTCTTTCCAGAAGAGTTGCCAGGGATGCCTCCGGACAGAGCTGTTGAGTTCGTGATCGAACTTGAACCAGGTACTGCTCCAATCTCTAAGCATCCCTACAAGATAGGAACTCCCGAGCTGAAGTTGTTGAAGGAACAAATTGATATGTACATGGAAAAAGGTTACATTCAACCTAGTTCCTCGGCTTGGGGTTGCCCAACTCTGTTCGTTGCGAAGAAGGATAACACAAAGAGACTCGTTGTTGACTATCGTCCTCTTAACGAGAAAACCATCAAGAACAAGTATCCAATTCCTCGTATCGATGATCTTTTTGATCAACTTGCTGGAGCCTCAATATTCTCCAAGTTGGACTTGAGAATGGGTTACCATCAAATAAAGATCGGAAAAGAGGATATTCCAAAGACAGCCTTCACCACTCGCTACGGTCTATATGAATTCACCGTCATGTCCTTTGGTCTCACCAATGCACTGGCGACATTCTCTCGACTCATGAATTCTGTCTTCCATGAATACCTTGACAAGTTCGTTGTGGTATATCTTGATGACATTCTTGTCTACTCAAAATCCGAGGAAGAGCATGAAGAACATCTTCGTCTCACTCTCATGAAGCTTCGCGAGCATCGTCTTTATGCCAAATTTTCCAAATGTGAGTTCTGGATTTCAGAAGTTGCTTACCTTGGTCATGTCATCTCTGCCAAGGGCATAGCCATTGATCCAGAAAAGGTTAAAGCAATTGTTGATTGGAAACCTCCAAAGACGGTGAAGCAAGTAAGAAGTTTTCTTGGCTTGGCTAGCTATTGCCGTCGTTTCGTCCAAAATTTCTCCAAGATTGCCAAACCTCTCACTGACCTCACAAAGAAGGACAAGAAGTTCGTTTGGTCTCCACAATGTGATGAAAGTTTCAATCTCCTGAAGACTAAACTCACCTCTACACTAGTTCTGGTTGGCCCAGATCCTTCCAAACCTTTCCAAATATTCTGTGATGCTTCTCTCCAAGGTCTAGGTGAAGTTCTTATGCAAGAACGTCAAGTTGTGGCTTATGCTTCACGTCAGTTGAACGCACATGAGCTCAATTATCCCACTCATGACCTTGAACTTGCAGCAGTTGTGTTTGCCCTCAAGAAATGGAGACAATACTTGTTGGGTAATCGCACTGAAATCTTTTCCGATCATAAGAGTCTGAAGTACATCTTCACTCAACCAGATCTAAACCTCAGACAAAGGAGATGGATTGAAAAGATTAAAGACTTTGATCTTACCATTTATTACACTCCAGGCAAGGCTAATGTTATGGCCGATGCTCTCAGTCGCAAGTCGTATTGCAATAATCTCATGATCATGGAAAGCCAACCTCCACTTCATGAAGAATTCCAGAAGCTGAATCTTGGTCTTGTTCCTCAAGGCTATCTTGCAAACTTGAAAGCCAGTCCAACTCTCAAAGACAAGATTCGTTCTGAACAACTTCGTGATGCTGAAATCAAAAAGATGGTAGAACACATCAAAGAAGGCAAGGAGAAATTTAAGTCCTTCTCAGTTGATGACAAGGGAACTGTGTTCTTTGAAGGACGCATTGCAGTTCCTCAAGTTCAAAGTCTCAAAGATGTCATTCTCAAGGAGGCTCATGAAACTCCTCTATCCATACACCCTGGAAGTACAAAGATGTACCAGGATCTCAAGACACTGTATTGGTGGCCTAGCATGAAACGTGAAATTGATCAATACGTTTCTGAATGCGACGTTTGTCACCGTGTTAAGGCAGTTCATCAGAAAACAGCCGGTCTTCTCCAACCTCTGAAAATCCCTGAGTGGAAGTGGGAAATGATTGAAATGGATTTCGTCACTGGTTTTCCAAAGTCCAAGAGGGGCAACGATGCAATCTTCGTTGTCAATGATCGACTCACTAAAGTCGCTCACTTCTTTCCTGTCAAAGAGACAATCTCAGCTAGTCAGTTAGCAGAGCTCTACACAGCAAAGATAGTTCCTCTTCATGGTGTTCCATTGGAAATAAGCTCAGACCGTGGAAGCATCTTCACTTCTCATTTCTGGAAAAGCTTTCAAGAAGCCTTGGGCACCAAACTTCTGTTCAGCACAGCTTATCACCCTCAGTCTCAAGGGCAAGTCGAAAGAGTCAATCAGATTCTCGAGGATATGCTCAGAGCATGTGGTATCTCCTTTGGCATGAAATGGGAGGAATGTCTTCCATATGCTGAATTCTCCTACAACAACAGCTTCCAGGCAAGCCTAGGCATGGCACCATTTGAGGCTCTCTATGGCCGCAGATGCAGGAGTCCAATCAATTGGTCTGGAGCTGGTGAACGTTCACTCTTAGGCCCTGACATTGTTAAGGAAGCCGAAGAGAAAGTTCGCATCATTCGTGACAATCTCAAGATTGCTCAGTATCGTCAGAAAAGCTACTATGACAGCAAGCACAGGGATATGGTCTATGCACCTGGTGACAAAGCATATCTCCGTGTAACTCCCCTCAGAGGCACTCATCGTTTTGGTGTCAAAGGAAAGCTTGCACCAAGATACATTGGTCCTTTCAACATTCTCTCAAGGCGTGCAGAAAATGCCTATCGTCTTGAACTTCCAGAAAAGCTATCCACGGTGCACGATGTGTTTCACGTGTCACAGCTCAAGAGGTGCTTCAAAGATCCAGGTCGCGCAGTTGATCATGATTCTATTGAACTGCAAGAAGATCTCTCTTATGAGGAGCACCCTGTTCGCATTCTCGATGAGACCGAGCGCAAAACTCGCAACAAGAGCACCAAGTTCTTAAAAGTGCAGTGGTCTCATCATTCCGATAAAGAGGCAACGTGGGAGACCGAAGAGGATCTTCGCAAGAAGTATCCGGACCTTTTCTCTTCTCAGTAGGAATCTCGGGGCGCGATTCCTTCAAGGGGGGCGTTTTGTAACATCCCAAGTATGAAAAACACCTTTAGAATGTTTGCTTTTTGTTAATTTATGTTTTGCATCATGTCATATTAAGCAATGCATTTGTTTTCCCTTGTTTTCCTTATGAATTTCAAACCAATTTTCAAAATCCTTGTTCATACTTGTTCTGTTACAATTTTCAAATGAAAATTTCAAACCAAAACATCAAATTGTTTCCAATAAACTTGAAAGTTCAAACCATTTAAATTGCTTCTTTTCAATAATTTAATTAATATCAAATTCACTCAAATTCAAATAAAATACAAACAGCAACACAATTTGAAATTTTTGAAAAAAAAAAGTTTGCACATTTGTGCTGTTGCAATAACTAACCTATAACAATTATCCCCAAATTTTAAAACCCACAAAAACCCTTCTTTTCTCTCCCTTTTATTCCTTTTCTTTTTCTGCAAAAAAAAACAGAATCAGTAAACAGGAAAAAAATAAAAAAATAAAAGAGAGAGAGAAGGGGGCAGGCCAGGCCAGCCCACCAGCCCACGGCCTTCCTACCCCTTTTCCCTTACCTCTGTACGGCGCCCATCGAAGGTGTCCACGTCGAGCAGCCGAGGAGGGAACGGCCAGCAGCACCTCCCCCTCCTCTTTATATCCATGACCACGAGCTCCTCCCCGTGCCCTAGACCTCCTCCTCCTCCTCTCTCTCTCCACCGCCGCCGTTTTCCCTTTCTCCTCCCTCTGTTCCTCTCTCTGTACCCACCACCGAGCACCACCGCGTCCACCTCCGGCAATCGCCGTCGCCACGATGCCTCACCGCGCGGGCTGAGCACGGGGATCGGTCCCCCGTGCCGTCCTCGTCCTCCTCGTGTCCAGGGAGGGGCACGAGCAGCGCTGGATCGTCGCCGTCGTCCACCCTTCTGTCGCCGCCGTCGACTGTCACCGTCGAGCACCTCCTCCTCCCCCTGTTTCCCCTCGGTGAGCAGCACATCTCCCCCTCGTTCTTTCCCTCTCGGCATCTGCGTAGCACCCACACGCATCTTTCGCACACTGGCACGCCGCAGCACAGCACACAGCTCGTCGCCGGCGTCCACCACTCCGCCGCGGCCAGCAAGTTTCAGAAAGACTGAAACTTTATTTCAGTTTCAGTTATCGGTCGAAACTGAACATCAAAAACCCGCGCAGATTAAAACCACCATTTTGCTCCTTTGCCACGCGGGAATGCAGGGCCCACCTGCCATCGACCGCGGAGGCCACGCAGGCACACACACGAGCGCCACGCAGCGCCAGCTGGGCGCTGGCCCACAGGCCAGTGACCCCGGGATGGATATGCTGCGTGAGAAAGGTTCCCAGGGGCCTTTCTGTAACTCCTTTTCGCACCTAAGCCCCTGGACCAAATCTGAATGTTTTTAAAATTGCAGAATAGCCCCTGCATTTAAAATTCAAATAACTTTTGTATTCCAAATCCAAATTAAATAAATAAAATATGTTTTATGTACCAAATTTAATTCTCTACATGTTTAACTCATTTGTTTACTGTTTTGAACATTTCAAATAGTTTTAAAATTTCAAATTTAAACAACTCATTTCAAATTTGGTCAAATTCATAACTAAATCAAATTTAATTCAAATGTCACATATAAATATGTTTTCCATGCAAAATTGAACCACCTTTCCAAATATAAACTTTGTTTCCTGTTTTGAATAATTAAAATTGGTTAAATAATTTAAATCTTGTTTAAGTCATTTAAAATTGCTAAATTCATAACTTGGTCAACTTAAATTATTTTTGAACATATAAAATATGTTTTCAAACCAGAAAAGTATAAAATTTCCAAATATGAATTTTATTAAATGTTTTGAACAAATAAAAATTCAAATAAATTCATACTTGAATTAAATTCATTTAAATCTTGTTTAAACTTGTTTAATTCATAATTAATTCATTTTAAACCCTTTGTCAACAAATGAAACATGTAATCCATCTAAAATTTTGTGCTCTTTCCAAATATGAATTTTGTTATCTATCTTGAACATTTAAAATTGGTGACAAGAACAAATGCTTGTGTAACTCATTTAAGAAGCCAATTTTCATAACTTAACAAATAAAATTCCAAACTTGGCAAACAACATTTCAAATTGAAGCTATTGTTGTTTTCTCATTGTTTTTTCTCATCCATGCATCATCCTAATCAACTTTCACATGATGGTTAGTTGTAGCTCATTTAATCCAACCTTAATTCATGGGCTTTTTCCATATGCAATCCAAATTGCATATGGGCCCATTTAATTATGTTACCATGTCAACTAGCTTATCTTTGATGCACCAATGAAATTTTCATGCATCATCCCATGATTGTGCATTATGCCATGTTATTGATTGTTTGTCTCTCTGCGTTGTTTGTTTGCTTCTTCCCGAATAGACGACGACGCTGAGATAGACGAGGTTTACGACACTACTTCTGAGGAGTTAGCCCAGTACCAGGCTACTGAGTTTGCACGCAAGTATTCACTCACATGAACCATTGTGTCCTTTCCACACTGGATATCGATAATTTCCGTTGTCTATCCTGCTAGCCCTAAGATTCGTTGCTTGTGTTCCGAACCTATCAAATGTTATCCTGTAACCCTGATATAGCCTATCCTCCACACCTATAACCCTGTTGCTTGTTGCTTGTGTCTTACTAGCATGCTTAGGGTTGTTAATGCTCGAGTCTGATGTCCGTTATTTCTGTTACCATATTTATTATGTTCTGGGGCTCGATGTTTAAACAACAACCTGTTAATGTTTGAGGTAATGCTAATTTGATGATAAGGCACCGGCAGGAGGCCGGGTATGGTTTTGAGGCCTGCTAGTGTCGAACTCAGGAAAAGTCTTTGTCCTCTAGATCCATGATGAGCGCGCTAACCGCATGTGGGAAGCGTGTATGGGCGCCCCCCTCAACTTTGATTCGATTCGCATATCGTCCAAATCGCCTCATTTAGTTCGGGTTTTCCATTTGCCGCATGCATATGCAGGTGTGAACCCGAGGCCAGGGTGGAACTTTTGTAGTCGGCATTTAGGGAGACACGTTCTTAGAGTGCTATGAGGGTCCCCTTTTCTTTGTGGGGCTTGATTAGCCGTGCGCTCAATTGCACGGGGTTCTTTGGGCTTGATGCGAAGAATAGTTGGGTTGTGTTGAGTGCCTCGCTTGGTGGAAGTGCATTTCCATCTGGCGGGGTATTCTTACGTGTACGGCCAGATTGGTGCATCCCTGCAGGGTTAAATCTTCTCGAGAAGCAGTGTTGTCCGCGGTTATGGATGACTTGGTGATAGGGCTGGCTAACAAGGATTAGACAACTTACACCTAATTAATACTAATGTTGACTAGTAATAGACTTATTGACACCATAACTTGAACCTTCACTAATCCAACTGTGTGAGTTATCCTCGGATTGCTTCTTTGGATAAGGGGCGAGATCCAGGATGGGTTTGTTTGAGGTCAGTGGTAGTTGGTTCCGATACGCTATCTTATCCCCTTCTTTTAGCCGAAGTTGTAGCGTGTTTCTGTAGTAGATTAGAGCAGCCTGCTGCCGCACTTTTGTATCACCTATTCTTCCGTTGAACCCAAAGCATCTGTACTTGGTGTTGCCGGGTACACTTTGGTATCTTGTGAGTCTTGCTTGCCAGTACTTGTCTGTACTGACCCCTTTGGGGCTGTGGTTTCCGCAGACTACGTTTCCGAGGATCCCCATGGTGGCTACTACGTGGAGTATGACGAGGCTGCTGACGAGTAGATAGCGGACCCGGGCAGGATCCGAGACATCGTGGATGGGCTCCGTCTTTCCGTTTCCGACCTCTTAGGCCTATTTGGATCTTGTCTGTACTCAGACACTTTGGATGCTTCCGCTGTGATGTAATGATGACTTGTTGGGACATGTGTCCTCTGGATGACTGTATTTGCTATCTCTGCTCTAGTGAGAGCTATTTGCAACTTATTTCTATTTCTTTGTGTCTTAGAGATTTGTTGTGATATCACTTGTTCAAATGTCGTTGACGTACCATGTGTGTATGTTATGAAGTACGTCAATGGACGTAGTCGGATTTCTGTGGGATGGTTTACGCAGACGATGGATAGTAGAGAATGGTTGTCACACGTTTACGTGTTGGCCTGCTCACATTGAGATGCGGGTGCCGGTATGCCCCGTAAGCCATTTATCTACTGTTTAGCGGGCTGTGAGTATCCTCTAGAAGTCCGGGTGCGACAAATGATAACTTGACTAGTAATATAGATTACCTCCACCACAAGAATGAATGTCACCTTAATCAACCGTGTGAGTTTCCTTGGGTTGCTTCCTTAGTAGGGGGTAACACTGGATGGGTATTGTTTGGTGAGTAGTTGTAGTTGGTTCTGATACGCTATCTTATCCCTTTCTTTTAGCCGGATGTTGTAGCGCGTCTTTGTAGTTAGTTAGTGCAGCCCGCTGCCGCTTCGTTGCAATAATCCCTTCCTTCCGTTGTACCCAAAGTATTTGTATCTTGTGATGATTGGTTACGCTGATATCTTGTGAGTATGGTTTATCCACTTGCCAGTACTTAACCGTACTGACCCACGGATCCTTTTAGTGGCTGCATATACCACATTGCAGTCAACAGGTTTGAAGTCTGACGACGTTAGCTTGGGAATCCCTCCGGCTTGGCCTGGGCAGGGATTGGACGCCATCGGTTATCTTCAGGACTCTTAGTCCAGTTTGTATCTTGTCCGTAGTCGGACACTATGTTGTTTCTTCCGCTGTTATTTGGATCTTTGTATTGTATCAGTTGTATCCTTGACTCGTTTGAGTCGTCTTGTATATATCTTTTCTGTTGTTGTTGCGGAATATTCGTGAACTGTTGTAATGTTATCACAAGTGGCAACCTGGAATCGGTTATTATGTGGATTTTGGCGGAAATGCTGAAATCTGCATAGTGCCCGATCTCGGGGCGTCACAAATGGTATCAGAGCATGGATTCTGATTCCTAAAGTTGTTTCGATACGAATGGTTATCGAAGCAACGGGTCCGCAAAGCCTGTAGGATAACCTCGCTAACGGTCGTTGTTTCTAGAGTGTCAAAAACTATTTGTGCAAAACCTGTTTTGGAAACATCTCAATAGGATTCTTGTTTTCTCCTTATCTCTATTCTATTTCTCCTCCTACCTTATTTGTTTTGGAGTCTCTCCCCTTATCCATCTATCAAAGTTTTAGGATCCTACGTGGGTGGATGTTTTCTGATCCTTTAACCTAATAGGTTCGATCATTGGAAGATTCCTGGTGGAAGAACATCATCATCAATCCGAGAAAGAATCTCTTGTTAGTGGTGTCGAGAAGCCCTTGTTATTAGTGGTGTCGAGGAGATCAACTAGAAGCATGAAGAATCGATAGTCGAACTTCTTTCCCCTCCCGGGTTAGTGGGTGGATTGCGAGGGCGCAATCCCTTGTTAGTGGTGTCGTCTGTAACACCCGGGGGATTTTTGTCCCTATTAGATTTGGTTTTTTTTTTCTTTTTGCTTTGCATCACATGCATCATATGCATTGCCCCTGTTTTCAAAACAACTTAAAAAGTCCAAACCAATTTAAACTTTCAAACATGTCCAAAGTTTCCAATTAAAAGTTGCAAACTAAACAACTCACAATGTTTTCAATAGTTTTGAATTTGAATCAATTAAAATGCTTGTTAATAAAACCCCCTTTTATTAACACCCTAATGGTAAAATTCCAGTTCAAATTCAATTCAAATCTTTCATACTTGGCATGTTCCAATTGTGGTTTAAAATTGCAATCTTGCAAACATTTAAACTTAATAAGATTTCATAGATGTTTGAGCTTATTGAATAAAACTTGCTTACTTTAAAAATCAAATCTAAGTGAAACCCTATTTGAAATTCAAATAGCAAATTCAAATCAAATTGACATTTTAAATTTTTGAAAATAAAGTTCACAAACCTTGACCTTACTGTTTTGTATTTCAATAAAAATTATTCATAAAAGAAAAACCCTAAAACCTATTCCTATTTCTATCTTTTCTTGCCTACAATAAAAAACAGGAAAATAAAATAAAATAAAAAAGAAAACAGAAAATAAAAGGGGAGGCAGGCCAGCCCAAAAGGGCTAGCCCACCTACCACCCCTTTTCCCACAGCCACCACAGCCCACCTCCCTCTCTGTCTAGCCCGCTATCCCCCCTTCCCCTACCTCTGTCCGTACGGGAGCAGGTTGAAAGCAGTGCTCCACGTCCCCTCCCTTAAAGCACGCCCCTAGGAACCCTAGCCTTCCCCCTCTATCTCTCCCTCCTGCCGCCGCCACCCTCTTCCGCCTCGACAACAAACACAAGCTGGAGGTGCACCAGAATGCTCGCAGGTTCCAATTATTCCGTTCGGCCGCCGGTGATCTTCCTCGATTGCCCGTCGTCGTGGTCGTCCTCGAGCACTATCGACCACAAATTCACAACAACGGTGAGAAGACCTTCCGATTCCCACCTAAAAATTGCCCTTTCGTGCTTCGAATCATCAAGTCGTTTTCTGACCAAGCCTATGTTCGCCATGGTTTGGAGCTCGGCCTCCTCCTCCTCCTTCGATTCCAGCACGCCTCCGAAGCCGAGTTTCTGCGCCAGGAACGTCAAGGTGAGCATCCGCACGCCCCGGCCATTCTCTCTGCCCTTCTAACTTCCCGTGTGCACTGATCCATCGTCGCCATCCTTGTCCTCCATGGCGACGAGCTCGAGCTCGTGCGTGCGCGTTTTTCCTCTGTCCCCACTCGCACCTGTGGAAGCACGCGCAACCAATTGGAGCATCTCCTTATCCGCACGCACATGATAACAGCCCCAAAACCTCCACATTCGCGTAATCTCGCGGGGAACTGCGGTAGGACCGCAGATCAACCTCGCCATCGCCTCTGTTCTGCGTGCCTGAACCTGAAATTCAGTTCGTCAGAATCGCACCCTGTCAAAACACCTCATCTGATTTCAGATCTCCATCCTTTCAGTAGCCGAGCAGCAGCCCAGTGGCTAAGCCACCCCACGCGCGCGCTCCAGGTCGCTGGTTCGAGCCCTGGGAGAGGCACGCCCCCTTTTTCCTTGTTTTATCGCGCACAAGGGCCAGGGCCCACCAGTCGGTGACCCTGGGAGCCACCTCATCCACACCCGCGCACACGTGGACGCCACCGTGGCACTGGCCCCGCACGGCAGTGACACAGGCCAAGGTACCCTATGTGAGAAACATCCCAGGGGCCTCCATGTGGTTCCTTTTTTTTTCTTATAAGTCCCTGTAAATCACAGTTTGGTCCCTGTTTTTCTTTTGCCCCTAAAAAATTGCAAAAACAACTCAAAATAAAATGTAAAATATGTTTTTCAGTCAAAATTCAATGAACTTTCTGATTATCACCTTTGTTCTGCAATTTGGACAATTAAATTTAAGGTCATTTAATAATCCTTAAAATGATTAACTAAATGGCATAATTAATAACTTTCACATGGTTGCCCCAAATTAAATACTCAAAACATGAATTCCATCCAAAATTAAATGCCACACTTGAATATCAACGTTATGTTCTCGTTTGCAACATTTAAATTGAATAATTGTTTCACCTCTTATTTAATGCATTTAAATTGGTAATATGCTTAACTAAATCATTTAAAAATTGTTTCCCAACATGTCAAATATGTTTTCCAATCCAAATTTCCTGTACTTTTCAAATATGCAATTTTTTTACTGTTTTGAACATTTCAAATGGTTTCAAAATTTCAAATTCAAACAACTCTTTCAAATTTGGTCAAATTCATAAATAATTCAAATGGCACATGTAAAATATGTTTTCCATGCAAAATTGAATAAGCTTTCCGAATATAAACTTTGTTTTCTATTTTGAATAAATTAAATCGCTGAAAACAACTATTTCTTAATTAATGCATTTAAAATTGTCAATTTGATAACTTGCTCATCTAAAATCCAAATTCAACAAATGAAATATGTATTCCATCTAAAATTTTGTGTTCTTTCCAGATATGAATTTTGTTATCTCTTTTGAACAATTAAAATGGGTGAAAACAATAAATGTTTGTGTAACTCACTTAAGAAGCCAAATTTCATAACTTAATAAATAAAATTCCAAACTTGGTAAACAACATTTCAAATTGAAGCTATTGTTGTTTTCTTATTGTTTTCATCATCCATGCATCATTCTAATCAACTTTCACATGATGGTTATTTGTAGATCATTTAATTCAACATTAATTCATGGGCTTTCCCATATGCAATCCAAATTGCATATGGGCCCATTTAAATATGTTTACCATGTCAACTAGTTTATCTTTGATGCATCCTTAAACTTGTCATGCATCCATATCTTGATCATGCTGGATCTTTTGCCGTAGAAGTAATTATTGCATCCGGTGTTTGTTCTAGTTCGTTGCTTCTTCCCGGATAGGACGTTGAGATGATGTGAGCAACGACAAGTTCTTCGGATGTACCTCTACTTGCTGGATTCCAGGCAAGTATACTCACTTGCTACCTATGGCTGCCTTTCATCACTTGTTACTGATTCTTTCCGTTATCTTTATGCTAGCCTTATGATTCGATGCTTGTGTCTCGATCCTATTATATGTTTACTTTGCAACCATGATATAGCCTTCCTTCCACTTCCTATTAACTGTTGTTTGTTTACCCTGTTGGCCCTGGTGTCGTAGTTGCATGCTTAGTGTTGTTTGCGCTCGAGTCTTGTTGTCCGTCTTATCACCTGTTTAGTTTGATAGTTGGGTTTCAATTTAATCAACAACATGTTAATGTTTTGGGTAATAATAATTTGATGATAAGGCACCGGCAAGAGGCCCGGCGTGGTTTTGAGGCCTGCTAGTGTCGACCTTAATTAGGAAAAGGGTCTTGTCCTCTGATCCATGATGAGCGCACTAACCGCATGTGGGAAGCGAGTATGGGCGCCCCCCGCAACTCTGATTCGATTCGCATCTCGTCCAAATCGCCACACTTAGTTCGGGCTTTCCATTTGATGCATGCATATGCAGGTGCGAGCCCTTGGCGCCAGGGTGGAACTTTTTAGTCGGCATTTAGGGCGGCGTGGTCTTCCAGTGCTATGAGGGTCCCCCTTTTCTTCGTGGGGGCTCGATTAGCCGCGCACGCACAGCACGTGGTACTTTGGGCTTGATGCGTAGAAGAGTTGGGTTGTGTTGAGTGCCTTGCTTGGTGGAAGTGCATTTCCATCTGGCGGGTCATTCTTACGTGTACGGCCAAATTGGTGCATCCCTGCAGGGTTAATCTTCTCGAGAAGCCGTGTTGTCCGCGGTTATGGATGACTTGGTGAAAGTGCTGGCTAACAAGTACTCAGACAACTTACACCTAACGATGATAACTTGACTAGTAATATAGATTACCTCCACCACAAGAATGAATGTCACCTTAATCAACCCTGTGAGTTTCCTTGGGTTGCTTCCTTAGTAGGGGGTAACACTGGATGGGTATTGTTTGGTGAGTAGTTGTAGTTGGTTCTGATACGCTATCTTATCCCTTTCTTTTAGCCGGATGTTGTAGCGCGTCTCTGTAGTTAGTTAGTGCAGCCCGCTGCCGCTTCGTTGCAATAATCCCTTCCTTCCGTTGTACCCAAAGTATTTGTATCTTGTGATGATTGGTTACGCTGATATCTTGTGAGTATGGTTTATCTTGCCAGTACTTAACCGTACTGACCCACGAATCCTTTTCGTGGCTGCATATTCCGCATTGCAGTCAACAGGTTTGAAGTCTGACGACGTTAGCTTGGGAATCCCTCCGGCTTGGCCTGGGCAGGGATTGGACGCCATCGGTTATCTTCACGACTCTTAGTCCAGTTTGTATCTTGTCCGTAGTCGGACACTATGTTGTTTCTTCCGCTGTTATTTGGATCTTTGTATTGTATCAGTTGTATCCTTGACTCGTTTGAGTCGTCTTGTATATATATTTTCTGTTGTTGTTGCGGAATATTCGTGAACTGTTGTAATGTTATCACAAGTGGCAACCTGGAATCGGTTATTATGTGGATTTTGGCGGAAATGCTCAAATCTGCATAGTGCCCGATCTTGGGGCGTCACACCTGGCGCTCCGCCTCCTCCCTCTGGTGGGTCTCCAGGGATGCACGAACAGCGACAGCCTCGGCCGCTGCCGCCGCCTCCTCGAGCCAAGCACGTACCTGGTGGAACGCCTCCTCGTTCCGCCATGTTTGGAACGAATAGAACGCCGCGTGCTGCTCGGGCCAGATTGGCTCCCTCCTCCTATGCCTCCTCCAGCGTTGCGCCTCCTGCGGCGGCTGCTGCTCGGCGCCGCCTCCTCCTGCGCCGGCTGCTGCTCGGGCGCCGCCTCCTCCTGCGCCGGCTGCTCGTTCTCCTCGTAGTAGAACTCGTTGTCGCTATCGCCGTCACTGTGGCCTCGCATTGCGGCTGCGGGGCGGCAGTACAACGGCGAGTTGCGGTTTGCACGGAGCCGGCGAGACATCGTCTCGGGGTGTCTAGGTGAAATGCGGCGATGAGAGCGAGTGCGGTGAGAGCGAGATGAACGGCTAGAATGGGGAGAGCGGCGAGCGGCGAGGGGCCTTTTGTAGCCCTGGCGGGGCATTTGCTGCGCCCCGCGTGACGTTACTCCGGCAGCCTTTGACCGACGCGGGGGCCCGCGGTTTTCCCACGCGTCGCTGAACCCAGCGGGAAGATTGTGTGTGGACTATTCAAACTGCGCGGTCCTACCTGTAAGCTCCGGACGGTTTCAACGAACTTGGCAGTCCCACCCGGACCCACTTCGCGAAACGGAGTCTGACTCCTCGGACCCACTTCGCGGAACGGATTCGACTCCAAACTTACCGTTCCGGCCTCTCCATAGTAGTTGCGCACGGACCAGGGGCAAAACTGAGCACCATTCGTGCTAGGGGTAAAACTGAGTAGTAGTGGACCACTGTGGGCAATTCGATAAAAATCCCTTGTTCCTAAGGATTTTGTTGTTGTTGATGAGTCTTGCTTTTTTCTGAGACAAACTCGTATGAAAACTATATTCACGCCTGGCCCTCCGTTGGGGTCATTGAAAGCTCCGTTGACGTATAACAGTTTCAGGCTCCACGACTGAGGTGTTTTGGCTCTTGAGCATTAGTGATCGATGTATTTTTAAATGATTTGAAAATAATATTTTGTAGTTTTAAAAATTATAAAACAGATTGATATGGATACATACCTATGTTATCTACATAGTTGCAGAGTTTTGCTAGCTAATATATTGTATTGTAGGCAACAAAAAATTCACAAAATCATATATCTGAAAAGACAAAATAAAATTGATTATTTCTTTCAATATTTATCTTTTTTCACATATGAAAATATATTTCGCCTCAAATTTGATTATTAGACATGCATAAGTTGTATGTATATTTCCAGAAACTTTTCGATTTAAGAAAATGAAAGGACCGCCCATGCTCATGTGTCAAAAAGACTTTTCGCCATCGTTGTTCGTATAAAGAGGTCTGCTACGGGCTGCACGGATTTAAATCACAAATTGTATTTATATAGCCATATGTGTGTCTAACCGCCGATGTCGGATATATGTCAATTAGGGGTATGTCCGGCATTGGCCTAAAGGCCGGATTACCAGGGTGGCCCACAGGCAATGGAACATAGTCCATTGGGCGGTCGAGTAAGCTGACGCGCAGGAAGCCGGATTCTAGAAGAACCCGGACCACAGCTCAAAGTGGTGCGGCCTAGAGGAGAAGACATATTCCTTACTTTCTAAGTTAGATACTTTCCGTAGTCTTCTAGGTTTTTTTTTCTGTAAGCCCTAATGCGGCTATCTATATAAAGCCAGACGAGAGCAATAACAGACAGACAATTATCTACAAGCTAACTCGCCGAGAAATTGATCCTCGCCGAGTTAGCGAAACCATACTCACATTTTACTTTGTATATTTCAGACTTCAGCCCTGATTTAGTGAGATTGCAGGAGTAGGAACGCCGCCTAGTTACGTCGTACCGAACCTGGGTAAACTCGGTGTTCTCGTCTGCAGTGTTATCACGTCCCCCCGCGGTTCTATCAGTAGGCTCATGGCACCCCTCTCTATGAACTCTACTACGATGTCTCGACAGTTGGCGCCCACCGTCGGGCTAGCGGCGTCAGGAGTCACGTTTCGATCAGGAATACTCGGCGGAATCGGTAGCTCGATTACTGTCGGAAGCTTGCAATTCGACGGAAACGTCAGACGCTTCCTCCACAATGGATCGTATATGTCGACACGGAATAATCTGGTAAGTGCCTGCATTTTACCTACTGGATCTACTAATATTTTTATCGGCTTAACAACAGAAGCTATGGGATTGCGTGGTAGAAGTAATTTCATCCCACCCGTCCTATGCCCAATAGATGAAGGCTTTAATGCCGGATTCTGCTCAGATTTGCCCTATTCATACATATGAGCAGATCAAGAATCCATACTTGCATAGTGATGGAGTGTAGACACACGCTCGTTGGGAGACCCCAACCGCAAGATGTGAAGAGTGAAGCAGCAAGTTCTCCCTCAGAAAGGAAACCAAGATTGAATCGACCAGTAGGAGGAAGGAGCAACTTTAGAAGGTGAAGCAGCTGAGATGGCAGGGCGCACTACCGGTTCAGCAGAAACGTGGAAGCTACACAACAGAATCAAATCACTCTGTCCCAACGAAGCAGTGAGGTTGTCAATCTCACCGGTTTTGCTGAACACAAACAGGTTAAACGTATGGTGTAGAAAAAAGTAGGAACAGTATGAAAGCATTAGTTGTTTTAATCAGTATGAGGAAAAAGGACCGTGGTCCACAGTTCACTAGTGGTGTCTCCCCGTGAAAGATAAATAACATGTGTGGTGAACAAATTACAGCTGGGCAATTGACAAAAATAAAGGATGCACCGTAGTGCATATGCAAGACATAATTACTATGTGATTTATGCGGGCATTACAACAAGATACATAGACCGTTATCCAACTGCATCTATGACTAAAAATCCACCCTCCGAATATCTTCCGGACAAACGATGAGTATTAAGTTGCAAGCAACAGATAATCGCAGTAAGAAAAGTGTGTAATGTAAACAATAACATCATCCTTAGACAAAGAATTGTTGTTTTCTCCCTAATGGGAACAGCACATCCTCCACCCGTCATGTTTCTGTAACTCGAGCACAGATGAAAAGGAGGCATAAGCCCACTATCGATCATAAATACTCCCTCTTGGAGTTACTAGCATCTACTTGGTCAGAACATCTACCAACAACGGGGAGCATGCAAGATCATAAATAACATAAGCATGAAGATAACATGATAGATTGATAATCAGAAGACATAGCATTCAACATTCATCAGATCCCAGCAAACACAACATGTAGCATTACATAAAGATGATCTTGATCATGTTAGGCAGCTCACAAGATCTAAACATGAGGTACATAGTGGAGAGAACAACCATCTAGCTACTGCTATGGACCCGTACTCCAGGGATGAACTACTCACGCATCACTTCGGAGGAGGGCATGGTGGTGTAGACCCCTCCGGTGATGATTTCCCCCTCCCGCAGGGTGCTAGTGAGAGCTCTAGAACTCTCCCAATCTCGGGATGACGGTGACGGCGGCCTCGGGTGTTTCTCAGGTAAAAGTGGTATATCCCTAGGGTTTACGTCTCGGGGGGGGGGACTATATAGGCGAAATGGAAGAGGCGGTGGAGGCTGAGGGGCCCCACACCACCCCCTGGCGCGGCCAAGGAGGGGACCGCGCCACCCTAAGGTGTGGGCCCCCTGAGGCCCCCCTCTGGGTCTCTTCGGGACTCCGTGGAACCTCTGGGATTTCTAATACTTTCTGGCTTCGAATTTTCCAATTCCGAGAATATTTCCATAACAACTTTTCTGACACTAAAAACAGCGGAAAACATGGAACTGGCTCTGTGGCATCTTGTCAATAGGTTAGTCCGGAAAATCGATAAAAATGACATAAAGTGTATAGCAAACATGTGGGAAACAATAAGAAAACAACATGGAACATCACAAATTAAGGATACATTTATGACGTATCACATACCGCCAAAATACATCTGGATTTGCCGCCTCCCAGGAGATGCCTGCAACCAGATCCCACTTCATTGGTATGGTGCAGTCCGAGATCGCTCAAAACACGGAAGACGAAAATCCCGTGAAAAAGGCAGAAACCCATAATCCCACAGAAAAAGTGGAAGATTTGACATCCGCCAACAACACGACGAACTCGGAAGACGACTCTGTATTAGCTTTTATAGAAGCAAGGTTGGAGTCAGAACCCGGATCTAAAGACATAGATTCCTAAAATGAAGATGAAGACGCTTTCAAAAGATAGGTCAAATCTATGCAAGGGAGTTTTCATGAAGTACTTATGGAAAAATCGACTGAAAATTCGGAAGCTGAGGAAGATGAAGATCCCAAAACACCTCCACCAGATGAGGAAAAAGAGGATGGTGAAGCTAGTCCAACTGACGCTGATGTCAGAGAACTGACGGAGGAAGAACCTAGCAAGAAACCTCGTTATTCCAAAAATAAAAAGAAGACTGCTAATAAACTCCAATATAAACTCCAGAAGAAAAAGGGAAAATTGGTAGACATTGCCAACCAAAACCTGGAAGTAGGAGAAAGCAGCAGACTCAAACCTGCGGAGAAGAAAAATAATGAAATCCTAGTTCCCCAAATGTCGGAACATGATGAAATCGATTTGATTCAAACCCTGGTGGCACGAGACAAGCCCCCGGAAGTGCTGGAAGCCAGGAGACAGGCTCTACAGCGGCGGCAACAACATCTATTCCGAGCTCGGGAAATCTTCATCAAAAACCAGGCTGACATTAAATTGCAACAGGAGGAAATAGAGGAATATGAGAGAAGGAATAGACCTGGAATTAAATCTACGAGGTTACCCGGAATTTCAAAGCCGGAAGAAGTGCCAGCAAGAAAGAGGTTTGAAAACCCTTCTTGGCAAAGGCAGGTTAACAACACCAATGCCAAGGGCGAACACATATACAAATCAGCAGCCGAAAACGCGGAAGCCGTGTTTGCCATCCTTAATGACGATCTGTACTCCAATGACGAAAAACTTCAGTGAGTGTATGCTTTCTTAGGAAAAGCATTACAACAGCAACAACGGGGATAGGCACGATCAAGGAAGTTACATGATGATTCAGCCCTATGCAAAACTGCCACATGCGCCGCTGGAGCACCTGAACCTGGTGAACCTGGAGATTCAGGCGATTCTAAGGAAAAGAAAGGAGATCCTAAGAAGGACAAGAAAATTCCGGATAACAAGGACGCAACATCCAGAACAGGATCCCATATTTCGAAAGGCGGAAATAATCACCGTAACTACAAGGAACTGGAGGAACAAAACCGGCAAGACGGAAAAGTAAGGCCGCCTCTGAGAAGCCCAGCCGATAAGGCCGGAAGATATGAAAATCTTCACAGGCGTGAGAGATCCCATACTCCTCCTAGGAACAAAGAAAGGCCAAGGAGTAGAACTCCACTTTATTCCAAAGGACACGATGACGGAAGAAATAGGGATAATCCCAGAAGAGCGCACTCCCGCAAAAATGGACCAGAATGGAGCAGATCCCGTTCTGTCCATTCAGTTGGAAGATATTCCGCACATGTGATAAGGCGGAAAGAGATGATCTATACTTTGGACCTAAGTGTTTCACTGACAGGATCCGAAGAATCAGTCTACACTCTGCCTTTGCAAAAGTTGGTCCAACTTATCAAAAGTATACCAGAAGTACTAACCCGGATACATGGCTTTCAGGTTACTATACTGCCGTCCAGATCAACAAAGGGACAAATTTAGAGGCTGTAAAGTTTCTTCCCCAGGAAGATATGGCGAGAGTATTCGCTCAGCACTTCCGGGGCACGTATAAACTCCCTAAGAGTATCAACCAGCTGAACCGCTGCGTGCAATATGAGGATGAGTCGTATGTCGACTTTATCTCAAGATGGACTGCAATAAAAAACAGTTGCTCTGGAGTAAATGATGTACAAGCAATGCATGTTTTCATCAACGACCTGAAACTCGGCCTCGTACCGTTCATGATTGGTTCGAAAGAGCATAAAGATCTCGGATCTATGTTTTCCATCTTGTTAGTACTTCCATTAGAAAAATCTTACAAATTGTTATGCTCTAAAAATGAAGACGCTTTAAAA
Organism: Alopecurus myosuroides; assembly: GCA_028641055.1. Classification (NCBI taxonomy): domain Eukaryota; kingdom Viridiplantae; phylum Streptophyta; class Magnoliopsida; order Poales; family Poaceae; genus Alopecurus; species Alopecurus myosuroides. The sequence goes on along the minus strand of CM054063.1, from coordinate 86,741,552 downwards.
AACAGGTTCAATCAAACGGGGGAATACGTAGCAGTTTAAATTGTGTGTTTTGCAGGTTTGGAGGAATCGGTGGAACACCTGTTTATATCATATTATTTCTGGATCGGATGCCGATATTTCGTGTTCCAGTGGACACATTTGCTGCCATAGGATGGAGACCATGTGCAACATGCACCAGCCTGGTGCTAGTTAATTTTCCTGATTTGCTTCCTAATAAATACATATGCGAGGATCACGTCCAATCCCATAATTTCCGGACTCGGCTAAATGGAGTACAAACATCAGTGGTCGATGCATCCCTTGGGGATTTTCTAAATATTCTAGAGGCCACTCTCCCGTTTTGAGTACACTATGGACTGTAGTATGCTTCTTTAGAAGCAAATTTAGTTTCCAATGCTAGAAAATTTGCTTTAGATGAAACTGAATTTGTTTCGCTATGGAAGAACTTGTTTGTAATGTGAAATTAGGTTTTTTAGGAAAGATTAGTTTCCGTCCACCCAAAGAATTAGCTCCGCCGTGAATGAGAAGTTTGCTACAATGTAATAAAAAAACTGAGGCTAATTGGTTTGAATTGCTAGAAAATATTGTTGCCATAGACTACATAAATGCTTCAGTTAGAGCAATGCTTCAACGAAATGAATATATGTGTATATAGATTAGAGAAATGTTTCAAAAGATGAAAAATATTCTATCAAATTGATAAATGCTTCCAAAACATAAATAATTGTTTTCATCAAGAGTACAAATGCACATATGCTTCTAATCAGATAGGAGTTAGCTTCCAAAGAGAATAAAATCCTCTTGTGTGTAACAAACAATTTGCTCAAGAATATGTGCTTCCTTTTTATAATGTGTCTCGCTTCGATGGTTCATGTTGCTCACTTCGTCTGTGCTTCATAAGCTTCCCTGCAGCCTGCACAACACAACCATTAGGTGGTTGCACAGTGTGAATTTCCTTAAGACGAGAACTGGTGTGCCGCTGCGCGAAAGAGTCCGATGTCGGGACCATAGGAGGATGCAAGGATGGGAGAGGTGCTGCGGGAGAGACCTATGCTACACAACCACCGCCATGCTCGTCCTCAGACCAGCACGCTCGTTGAACAACTAGAACGACGATGCCAATCTGATCCACCAAGGAGATGGCACGCCCGTCCGGTCCAGGCCGATGGCAATCAGGGAGGCCACGAAGACGATTCCTTGTGGACGGACTACCATGCACGCTGGCGGAGGTCTCGATCTAGTAGAAGCCGATTTGTGTCGGACAAGATGTGAGGAAATGACGTGGTGGGGAGAGAAGTTGCAGCGAGCTCGTTGGTGCAGCTCTGCAGGGTGCAGATTGGAGAGCGGTGAGCCATGTTGATGGCGATGGAAAGGGATTGGAAAGTTACGCTGTCGTTTGGGAAATAGATGGGGAAGGAGCCGGTTTGTTTGGGGAAGGAGACCGGAAAGGAGGCGTTACCGAAGGGGTATTAATGACCGAAAAAAAGCAAACGTGTGCCGCTGGATGGAGTCGGTGATGGACGTCGCTAGAGTGTTCCGATGTTTGATTTATAATCGGACCCCGATAATTAGTATTTACCTATTTTGATAAGTCTACTAGGCACATGGTTCATTTTGCATTTAATATCCAGCTCTAATCAATGTTACTAATATATTTGATAGATGGTTAAATGCGATTGCTAAGCACACTAAATGACGTATCACAATAGATGTATGTGCTTAAATATGGACAATTTGGAATTATGGCAATGATGTGATTTTAACAAATTAAGAGTAACAATGCTTCAAACAACGACAAACCTTTCCCCGTGCCCCCCTAGGTCGCCTCCCCGAGTGAGGCGACTAGGATGGCCACCCGCGCCGCCTCCTACCTCCCCTCCGCCACCCCTCCTCTCTCGCCGCCGCCGGGAGTGGCCCGTGCGGTGTTCATTGCGGGGACGGCGGAGGCGGGCCTGCTTTTCCTCGGCGCAGGAGCTCATATCGGGTGGGCTCCTGGCAGCGGTACGCCTTGGTCGATGTTGGTGAAGCTCCTTCCTGGGTGGAGGCGGTGGCGCTACTCGTTAGTGGTGGTGGTATGGAGGAGAACCGGCTGGAGATGCCTTGCAGGCCGAGATCTGGGCCCTTGGGCCCGATCTGGGTCATGGCGGGCAGGTTCGGGTTCTTTGGACGTCTCCGGCTAAACTGAGAAGGACCTCATGATGGGGATGGTGGTCACGGTGTCGTGTCTGCTGCAGCGCGGCGGCGGGAGCTTCACAAACCCGATTCAGGTCCGGCCGGGCAGGTTGGCCTGGTATGCTCCTGATGTTGCGTCCGGTTTGCTACTGCCAACGGCTGTGGAGGTTGTTCCATCCCACGTGATTGTCGTATTGCCGTCCCTTGTCAGCGGATGTTTCTTCTTAGTCCATCCGGCCTTGCAATGCAGTCCATGGAAGACGTCGATAATGGCATCAAGTTTGTGGTGGCGCGTGTTGGTGGATGGCGAGCTAGGTGGCGCCGACAATGTGTCCGGGGTTGTGGTTGGCTGGGGTCGGGATAAATCCCTGTGTGCGTTTGCTTGCATCGGCGCGGTGGCGCCTGCCGGCGTCGCCGTCCTTCTTGAAGGGCGTCAGATGTACCCCTTCCCCACTCCCTCCGTGTATCGGGAGAAATCCTAGGATCAGTCTGGGCAGCAGCGACGTCGTCGTTGGATTCCTTCTTGGAGGTGTTGCTTGGTGCACGACACGTCGAAGGCAGAGGAGCGTGGTGGGAATACTCCGGTGGGCGTAGCAGCGGAGGGCCATCGTCGCTTTTGTTAATCCGGTGTTGTTGGCATTAGTTTATTTTTTGTTCTCTCGTTTTTTTATTTTGGGCGTGATTGTGTTGTTTGCCCTACCATTGGTCTCACAGATGTATGGTGTGGTTGCTATATTAATATAGTGAAGCACAAGTCTGTTTCGAGACAAATCAAGAGTTACTAAATTTTTACTGATTATCTATAGAGCTTTGTACTAGATTTAACTCTTGTCTCTCCTTTTGCAATCGAGCAATGGTATGAAGGTCGTTCGGCCCATTTTTAGTCAGGGCGGATGGCAGCACACTTACATAATTTAAGATGCACAGGTCTTTTTTCTTCTTTGTTGGCTTATTCAGCTCGCCAGTCTGCCTGATCCTTGAGGTGTACGTTACGTTTTTTTGATACTTGAATACTCAAAAAATTGTAATAAATAAGGTTGTGTGCATCGTCCTGACACTTGTAGGAAATAGCCACAAGTATATTTGTTCTGGGTGGCAATATTTACCCATGGGGCACATATTTCGTTGTATGCCACTTGCATGTTAGTTACCCGTGGCGCACAGTACTTGCTCTGGTGCTAGCGGTGGGTATACTTACCCATGTCGCACAAATATAGATGTGTGTCACCGTTAAATTTCTTACTCGTAGCGCACCAATATAGTGATGCGTCACCATTGCCCAACATATACGTGAATTCTGTCTTGGCCACACAACAGACACGCATCCCCTACTCTGGGTAGGATTAGATCTCAGAGTTAGAGAAAATAGGAGAGATGTTCTCTGCCAAAAGCAAATTGCACCGGCCACGCTCCTTCAAACTATGGCTGCCCCTTCCCTTCTACACCGCCCGTCTCCTCCACGCCCGGTCGCCGATGAGAAACGCTAGAAAAATCTTGTTTTTTTAACACCGAAAGTTGCATCAGCTAAAAATCTTTTTCTAGATCGAACTGGACGAATCGCTTAAATCTCTCCAAAGTCGTTTGCATTACCAAAGTAAAATTTTGTTCCGCAACTTTTCGTGTTGAGAATTATTTGATCTGAGGTCGTATGCAAAAGTTACGACCAATTTACCGAGACTATGCATTTTTGCAGATTTCCTGGAGCCGGCGGCAGATTCAACCAGCCATCCCGCGCAACTCATGCCCACCTCACATGATCTAGGCTTCAATTTGACAAAACATATTGCTGAGACGCAAGCGAGGTGCAGAGATGTGAAACCTCTTTTGATTTTTTAGTTCTGAATTATTTACTAGTGGCGCACAAACATAGATGTGCACCACAGGTACTTACCCATGGGGCGACCATATATATGCGCACCACCAGTATTATGGGTACCCGTGGTGCAAAACAATACTCCCTCCGTCCACGTGTAATTGTACATCTACTTTTACACTTAGTCAAACTTTTTAAACTTTGACTAAATTTACAAAAAAAATTAACAATATATGACATCAAAATGATATATTTTGAAACTTCATGTCAAGACAAATCTATTGATATTAATGTAGTAGGAGTTAGTGAAAGTTTAATAAATTTGACCGACGAAAAAGGAAAACATACACCTTATCGTGGACAGAGGGAGTATGTGCCACCAGTAGTCATTATCAATGGTGTGACATCGATGACACACACATGTTCGCCACGGGTAGCCCAAAGCAGTTCGACGGGTAGCCTTTTTACTACTAGTGTGATGCAGTGGTCGTGATGTTACACCTTTTCGATTTTTTTTGTTGTGAATCCCACTAATCTACAAAAAACTTAAAACTCCATTTCGGTGATCTGTAAATCTCTGAAAGTCTAACGCATAAATATTTCAGCTTTCACCGATAAACCAATAATTCATTGATACAATAGGGCAAGCAAGGGGATGTTTTTATTTTGGGGTTCTTGTGTTCATCGGAAGACACAATAAGCAACTCTTAAAATTTTAAAGAGCATTACGGGAGAGTCATTTTTTACTAAAAGACACAACAGCGTTGATTTTATTAATGTAGTAGGAGTACAAGAATACACATTAGTAGAAAAGGAAAAATGAAGGGGGACAACGTCGCAACCTCCCTAAGAAAGAAAAGGATACAACACAAAAACAACAACACACCCAAGCACAAAATCTAATGACATACTGCTCAACTTCGGAAATCTTGAAGGGTCGACCAAAGCGGAGAAGTCCTTCGGCATCCATCCTCATCTAACCAAGCAAGCCGAGGGTCTTGAGCTTGGACGTCTGGTTGCTATCCGCTAACATGACTCCAAGAGAGGGAGGGCGTTGCACGGGAACGAGGTGATCCAGGGAGGAACATTATTACTCGGCTGTAGACCAAGACTTCACGCCTATCCACAACATGGGAGAAACGAGATCATGTTGGTTAGCACCTCTCCGAAAATAACCAGCTATCACAGGTCCCTCCAATCCATGACGACTCAAAGAACGAGGCCCCAAAGAGTGAGTAACGCGTGACCACCATCGCTCGATCTTAGGGATTTGAGATTTTCTCCAAGATTCTCCTAAGCGGAGGAGATTGCAATCGACTCAACGATGCCTTGAATATGGGAGCGACACCAACGAGCACCGTCGTCGTCTGCCCGACAACATGTCGTGAGCAAGGCCTTAGCGTGGCATTAATGTTTGCCCCGGGGACGACACGGTAACAGGTTCGAATTTTGCTTCTTTGTAAAAGGAATATATGTATACCAAGATGATACCAAATACACTAAGCCTCTACAACAAAATAATTTCTACATCAAATCTAGTCATCAGTAATACACAGAATCAAGAAATAAAAGAAGAATTACAAAAAAAACAGAGACCTCGCCGAAGAAACCATAGCCTGTTAGCAGTAAGAGCACCACCAATGGTAGCGACACCTAGACCTCGGAAAAAGATTCTCCAAAACGACACCTCCCGTGCACAAACACCGTCATCGTTAGGTCTAAACGGCCCGGTCATATCTAGATTATGCTCCCAAGAAAGTGGAATCTTCACATAAAGGGTTCAACAAGGAAACGACTAGGGAGCCGTCATTGTCAGATATAACCACAGAACATCATACCTAAAGTTTTTATCCCGCAAACTGAGACGTGTAGCTCTAAGAGCACCACCAAGAACGAAATTTGCAAAACACCGATCGTCGATCTGCTGCGAGTACTTCCTGTAATCTTTTCCGGCTCTGGACTCGACACATACATCCGAGATGGAATCTACAGAGCCTATCCTATAACACCAGCTCAAAAACATTCCACGAGTAAAATATAAAAGCTAATTCGATCAAACACACCATGGTCCTGCGGGCCGGTGAGCCAAGTGCCGTGCCAATGGGAACCGTCAGAGCTCCATGTCGCCTTCACGGCTACAGTCTCGGCCAACCCTTCTAGAATCCCCCCCCCCCCCCCCCCCCCCCCCCCCGCCCCCTGTCTAGTGAGCACTACTATAAAAAAATATCAGCGTCCCCACAAAAAAGTCAGGTCAGCACACATGGGAGAAGATTGAACGGCCTAAGCAAAAAAAAAAGTCTAGAACTCTGAATGTTCCGCAGGTCCAACAGGCTCCACATGTTAATAATTGAAATTCAGTTGCACCTATAAATACATGTACGTAGCCACTTACTTGAATCACACACACACACTCATCAGCAATCACAAGTCTAAGAACTTGCCAGCATCGATCAGTGTGCACTTACCGACATACAAGATGGTGTCCGGCTGCGTGATCACGGAGGAGGTCGCCCTGGCGGTGTCTGCCGACCGGATGTGGAAGGTGGCCTGCTCCGGAGACAACAGGGAGGCACTGCTCAAGGCTTGCGTCGGCTTCATCGACGCCGTAGACATGGAGGGCGACGGTGGCCCTGGAAGCATCACCACCCTTAAGCTCAGCCCGGTGGCAGAGGCGAAAACGGGCGCTGGCGTGATGAGGGCCCGCCTGGTGGCGCGCGACAGCGCGGCCCGGGTGCTCAAGACGGAGGTGCTGGAGGGCGGCAAGGTGAGCAGCCAGCTCAAGTCGCAGGCCACCGAGGTGAAGCTCGAAGCGGCCGGGGACGGCGCCTGCGTGGCCAAGTTCACGGTGGAGTACGAGAAGCTCGATGGTGGGGTGCTCGCGCCGGAGGACCAAGCCGCGCTCGCCGCGGGGTACCTGGGCCTGCTCAAGAAGGTCGAGGCCTACCTCGTCGCCAACCCTGCCGAGTACGCCTAATTCAGACAAGACAAGGTGGTGCATTTTCCGTGCTTGCTTGGTTGGTGGAGTCTGGAGAGAGAAGAATAAATAAAAAGGTTATCACAGGAATAAAGGTGTGAGAGGTTTTTATGTCAGCGTTGATCCTCGTTGTTAAGGTTGTATTTGTTGTATATTTTTGTGCATCTGGGACTGGGAGTATTGCTTCAACAAATAATATATGTGTGTGGTTGGTTTTTGTGGTGAATGTATCACACGTTCTTCATGTATGATGTATGTTGTTCATAGATTTCTCATAACCAACACAATTATCTCTCTCGTCAGATGAACATTTGAGTTTTCACTGTTAAATCAAGAATTCATTCATGTGACGGGGCAAGCAAAGGAAACGTTGTTGGATACACGCTCAAAAACGAATTTATAGGAACACTGCAGGAAAGTTTGGAATTACTCCCGATCCACAAAAAATGTGTTCTATTGACTTGTATGTGACTAGTTGTTTTCTGGCGACATTTTTGTTGGATCAGAGGGAATAAAACACTGCGCTATCACACTTTCTCTCCTGGAACGTCTGCTTGACATGACATAGCTAAATTGATCTCAATTAGTAATTGACAAGAAATTTCAACAATGAAAGAACATTCCTACGTTATCTTACACGGGGGCGCATGCTATATTGCAGCATACACTCTCTCTAAGTGTCTTGCGAATCCCGCTAAAAGGGGCTCTTCTCATCCGAAGCATGTTAATAGCCTTTAGATCTTTGTGTTGCAGATATAGTTCAGATTTTCTGGGCCAAAAGAAATCAACTCTTTTGTGGGCCAAAATAAGGAAAGCCTGAATCGTATATATGAGTGTTGTTTCTTGTATCATTAGCTTCATGTGTGCGTCCACATGAAATCGATGATGCATAAGTATTGGTGAAGTCGATCCTCCACCTTGCCTAACATTGGAGAGAGGGAAGGGAAGGTTTAGAGGTGCTTACCTACCAACGGAGACAGGGGTGAGGAGCCGGTACCAAAGACGGAAGAGAGGATCTTGTGACAATATGAAGGGGAGAAGTCGGTACTTGATATGAGGGAGAAGATCCGGTGCCATAGTTGAAGGCGATGAGCCGGTTCCGGAGAGGAATAGTCGTTGCTAGAGTTCTACATATCTGTTGTCGGTAGTGCTGACTAAAGTGGGAGATGCGATTAGGTTGGGCGCCAATCGTGTTGGGTATATTTGGTCTCCCGCCATCTCCAGTGGTGCTGCTCGCTCAAGCCATTGCTCTCCTTGCGACTATGGCTCCTGGTTCCATGAAAACAAATCGATTCAAGAATTCTCATGGGGCATGACTAGGATCCACTTTGAGTACTAGCCTAACCTAGTGCAAACCCTTGTGCGGGCACCCAAACAACATATTTTTGCATCCAACGGGCCTGTTGGGGGTGGATGCGGGCAACCAAACACGATGTTCATGAGAAACCGAATCTTGTAGTCACAACTTATGACTTTATTTATGCTATGTTTGTACATCGTGGGTCGGGCATGAAATGCACAACATCGGCCGAGCGATTCCTACCGGGGAATCCTTTGGTGCGGGTACGAATCAGTCTATGCAGATGTGCCTAGATGGGGCTAGTCGAGTTATCTTGTCAACAAGCTTGCATGATGTTTGGTTAGTTGGGTTAGCTATTTAATAATTTCGCTAAAATGATTGTTTAATAATTATTGTATTTTTTTTGGCCGTTTTAGCTTTTTCTTGTAGTTTTTTTTAAATGTTTTTGGTTTGTTCTTTTGTTTTCTTCACTTTTTCATGATTTCAATATTTAAGTTTTGTTGGTTACTTCGTTCACATACGGTGATCAGATTACATGTTCTTCTTTGTTACTTATTTATTTTCGCATGATTCATGTGAAAGTGATATTTATGCAATAACCGTTCTATATTTTTTTTTTAAGTTTTTTGCCTTTTTATATACCCTTTTCCACCCTAGCAAGTAAAAACCCGAAGACTTCGCTGAATCTTGTTTGCTGGCCTTCCCGAATGTTAATTCGGCCCAACCATACGATTTCAGAGTAGGAAATTGCCTTTTTTAAGGGAAACGCGAAGAAAATCGGGAGCTCGTATTCTGCGCTTCTTGCCTAGCCTAGCGAGCCAACACATATGCCTATCGCTCACAATTGCAAATAGGTGTGTCGGCCAATAAAATCTCCACACACGAACGCTTTATCGGGTTCGCATTTTTTCTGTTCGGCTGAACTTTTGAACATAATTCAAATCTGAACAACTTCTGAATATGAACAAATTTCTGCTTTGAACAAATTTTAAAACAAAATTCAAAATTGAACAACTTTTAAATCTGCACAAATTTCAATTTTGAACAATTTTTGGACTTAAGCTACAATTTCGGATTCGAAAATTTTTTAGTCTGATTTTTGAATTTGAACGTTCTTTAATTTGAACAAATTTTGGATTTAAAATTTTCGTAATCTGAATATTTTTCAAAAAATAAAAGAAATCGGTGAAACTTCGAGAACAAAAAACTAGTGAAAAAAAATCTGGCCGGAAGCTTCTAGAGGCTTCGCGAGCTCCGAAAAAACAGAGAAGGATACATAGATGGCCAGCCACGAGATAGCGAGAGGAAGCACAGAAGGGTACACATAAAGTTACTCTCTCCGATCCAAAATGTCCCTCGTTCTATACTAAGTTAGTACAAATTTTATAGTAAGTGAACGACACTTTTATGAATCGTATGGAAAATTGCCGAGGCGGCAATGAGGAGCACCCCCGGGAAAAGTTGATGTACGATCATGAATACTGTAAGCAGGATAAGACGTTGACTCCCCCCGTCTGAATTTACAGCCCTTCTAGAATCTAGGCCCTAGTCAGCACACATGGAAAGAAGATTGAATCCGGAATGTTCAAAGAGTCCAACCATGTGATCGCCTCAGTCAAAGCTCATCCATTCCTGACGTTCGCTTGAGAGCTTCACATTTTAAGACTTGTCTGAACTCCCTGTACCTATAAATCCAGGTATGCAGTCACTTCCCTGTACCACTCATCAGTCATCAACCATTAGAAGTCTAAGAACTTGCCATCACCGATCGACTGACAAGATGGTGTCCGGCTGCGTGATCACCGAGGAGGTCGCCCTGGCGGTGTCTGCCGACCGGATGTGGAAGGTGGCCTGCTCCGGCGAGAACAAGGAGGCACTTCTCAAGGCCTGCGCGGGCTTCATCGATGCCGTGGACATGGAGGGCGACGGTGGGCCCGGCAGCGTCACCACCTTTAAGCTCAGCCCGGCGGCAGAGGCGAAAACGGGTGCCGGCGTGATGAGGGCCCGCCTGGTGGCGCGCGACGGCACGGGCCGGGTGCTCAAGACGGAGGTGCTGGAGGGCGGCAAGGTGAGCGGCCAGCTCAAGTCGCAGGCGACCGAGGTGAAGCTCGAAGCCGCCGGGGACGGTGCCTGCGTGGCCAAGTTCACGGTGGAGTACGAGAAGCTCGATGGTGGGGTGCTGGCGCCGGAGGACCAAGCCGCCCTCGCCACGGGGTACCTGGGCCTGCTCAAGAAGGTCGAGGCCTACCTCGTCGCCAACCCTGCCGAGTACGCCTAATTCAGACAAGAAGAAGAAGATGACGGTGATTCCAGGAGGTGGGTGATCACAAGTATAAGGTGTGCGAGGTTTATGTCAGTGATGATCCTTGTTATTCAGCTTGTTTGTTGTATATTTTGGTGCTTGTGACTTTGTGAGAGTATTTTGCTTCAACAAATAATACAGATGTATATGCACGTGGTTGGTTTTTGTGATGAACATATCTGTCTCTGAAAGTCTGATCACTTGAAAAAGTATCCATTTATGTGAGAGGGCAAACAAGCGTCTTTCAACAGAAAAGCAGAAGAACCCCTAAAATTCCTAGGAACACTATAGATGTGTGAGTCCAGTCACCAGTTCACAAGATTCTTTTAGTCAGCTGATATTACAGAGCTTAACTGATCTCAGCCGGTAACTGCAAGGAAATCTCAACTATTCAGAACAAGCTCTCTGCTGAACATAATTGTGCTAAATTTTTTATTGCATTTTCTAACGAACCGCTAACAATTTTTTTTTGCATCTACTACAAACGAAAATGTGATGTTCAACAGCAATGCCACCTGGTTTGTTTTGGTTCACTTAGATTCACAATTCCATTTTCCATTCACAAACAGCTCTCTTTATTTCCTACTAAAACAAGTTACAAGCTACACCGGCAAAAAAGGTTTTATTTTCACTAAATTCAGGCCAAGACTGCTAGAGATAGAGATGGATTTTGTTCAGGTTATTGTACTTGATCAGGTATATCTTATATAGAGATCAGATCATATCCCCTTTCTTTCTCCAAAACCTTGTAACCTCTCGATGTAATCTCCTTACCGGTGGTGGCCCATATAACATGGAATCGATCCCGAGACAAAGAGCATCGGTAACACCAAAAGCTATCATGGTATCATCACGTGGTATCGGAGCCCCTCTTCCCACAAAACACATCCAATGAGCAATCCATCCTCATCCGCAGCCATGGCTAACGCACTCCGAACAAAGACACATCAGAGAAGCCCACGAGGGAGAATTACCTTCTATGGGAGACACAGATGCTCCCAGCGGTCCTGATGTGCGCCTAATTGGTGTCCATGTATCAGAGAACTTGGCACGGCATGCGGTGCCATGTCCCGGAGTAGAGACATGGGGGTAGACGGAGGGGAAGTGCTCGTAGCAGGTACATAGGAGTTTAGCCAGGTTCGAGTTAGCCGGCAGCGGCCCCCTACTTCTTGCAATATGCACTATTGGCCAATACGTCGAGTTTATGTTACAATCAAGGGTACCCCTTAGGGTCGTTCCGTCCGGCTTTATATAGGCATCCGGATCGGGCTTATAGAAGAGAACATCCAAACGTACATCTCCTATCCTAACTAGGACGGCTACGGTGTCCCGCTTCTTCTCCAAGTCGGAGTCCTGATGGGTCTCCGCCTTTCAGAACGTCGGACGCCGGGCCTCCTGTAAAGCCTCATTCTTTACAACCACATGGGCCACCCGGGCATTCCGGCTTAGTGACTATGGTGAAAGGTACCCTATTCGCCATAACCCCAACAATGGGGTTCCTCGATGGAACTAGCGCAACACCTCCTGTGAAGATCAACGTCGACAAGAGCGACAACATGGGCCGCACCAAGGAAGACAATCCTGCCTAGCAGTGTGGTTTCAGACCAGCGAGTAGGTCCGAATATCTATAGTGTTGTGATCATGTATGGTAGCTCATACGGTCTAAAACAATTATAGGACATGGAGAGATCTGATCAACCTACGACCAAAAACCGATAGTCTAGGGTAGATTACTCCCTCTTTGTGGCGGGAATGACGATAAGGCATTGGCGATGGAGGAGAGGCGGTCGGATGCGTTTCTGACAACGGTTCCCCCTCCAATTCTCCGTCACACTAATGTGTCTCTAGTTCATCTCTTGGCCTCCGTGCATCACGAAATGAATCCACCAAGGGTATATTTGGAAGATTTTATGTCAAAATAGAGACGACAACATGAAAAACGAGGCAAACAGACGCTCGAGGCTCAAAGAATCCACGACGTGAACAGCTAGGGTAGCCACACCATGGTTCCTTTGGAGGTGGCTTGATTTTGTGTTCCTCCCTTGTGCGATCTTTGTCGTCACGGTGTCTGTCTCCATTGCGAGGTTCTCTTTGTCCCGCTCTTTGGCGGTGAGGTTTTGCTGCAGCCCTGAAGGTGGCTTCATAGTCTTCGTGTGCATGTTCTTTCCTGTCCTTTCCAAGACCGGAACCTGTTCGTGACACGGCATCGTGATCCTTCGTATTTTTCTTTGGATCATTGGCGTCACTCTTGTGTGAACCATAGTCTCCTGGTTCTTCCGGCGGACCGCTGCCACTGGCAGCTGTTCGGCAGGCTTTCAAGTCTTCGAGTAACTTGCCAGAGTTTTCGCCTCTATCTTGCTAACATATGGCTTGCATTATTAAACCTTCAACCTAGCGATTTTTTTCTTCCAGCGAATAATGCTTACTCTTTAGAATAGCGAGGGCCGCAGTTGTGTTTTAAACTGGCATCTCGTATACCTTCTCCTTTCTGGAATTTTCGCGTGTGGGTAGAGTTTCCCAATCGACTTTGTTGACCCGTCTAATGGCGGGGTCTTCGTCATCGGCGTCCAGTTCGGCTAACCGACGCTGGGTCTTTTTGTTCTTGACCAAAAAAAAATCCGAGGGATGCTAGTAGCCTCTTACTTTAGCCATCTTCTGGAGTTCTTTTCTGGCGTTGCCAGATTCCACGACTGATTGAGGAGGGCGGTTCACCCAAGCTCCAAAATCTGTGGAGTTTCGTCTTTCCTGACAGGTGTAATGAGTAGGTTCGTCTCATCCTCATCAGTCCAAACTTCTTTGCCTGGCTATGGCGGTCAAGTGCTGCATCCACCTTATTCGAAGATGCGAGGTGGTTTGCTGACGTTGGATGACCATTGTTCTTTTATCGACAGCGTGGTTGTTAGCCTTTTGCTTCTTTTTTCCAGCCTCCTTTTCCTTGGCTACCTTCTTGGCTTCAGCTGCTTTGTCGGTTGTAGCCTGCTCTTCCGTGGCTGCTGCCTTTGTAGCTGTCAACTCTTTGGAGGTGTCATTGACATGCTCTCCAGCTGTGGAAGGTTCTAGATTCTCATCTTCATCTGTCTTATTGTCCATTGGAGGGACGGCGGGTTGGGTCATAATGATCTCATGGTTTGTCGCGAAAGACTTATGCACTTTGGTTGTGAAATTGCTTTCGGATCCATCATCGGAGTCTGATGCACCGTCTAAAGTTTCGGTGTTGTCAGATCCAGGTTCCGAATCGACTCACCCGGTTATCACGGGTAAAATAGATTCAGACTTAGGGTTTTGCTTCGTTGTGGCGTGTTCCGCTCCGATCATGCAAACATTGTGATATTTTGCGTTCACCACTCCGTAACTTGGATTGGTGGCATCATCTTTCTGGCAACAGACAGAAAATAGATCTCGATCGGCTCCCACGTAGGTATGAGCTAGATCGGATCCCAATCCTGCGTTGAATCCTTCTTCGATAGTGAGGATGGTGGGCGAAAAAAATTGATTTCCTCCGCGTAATCCCAGAGCCTTGGCCGTCATACCGATGAAGATGGTGGGGCCGCCGATCGGGAATATGAAGGCGCTGGCGAGTTAATCGTTCGCCGGCATGTAGGAGTTTTCGTCGGCGATGTAGCCGCCAATCTCACCGAATTTGGTGCATTCAACAGTGATGGTTTTTCCTATTCATTTTTAAGATCCCCACTCGAAACGTAACTCCGGATGTGGCTAGACCCACGGTGATATAGATATAATAGGGGTACATGATGATTGTTCATGCTTGAGTTGGAAGGAAATATTGAAGTTAATTGATGATTACTATAATGTGAATTCCTTCTTAATTGATTGTGTTGTTTGTGTTTATAAGAATGTTATACTACCAAAGCATATGTATTTATGTATGATAGGTTTATTGATAACACAAACATGGATGGAGGAGAGCATTAAGAGGAGCTGGAAAACAAGCATGCAATTGTGGAAAACAAGTGTGCACACATGGAGAAAGTTATGGAGATTGTTTCCCACAAGAGATAAAGGATCCATCCACACAATAGGCGCATTGGAGGCTGATATGGGAGTAGCAAGGACATGTCCTAGGCTGTCCTAAGAATTTTTAGTAGAGGACCTGCGACTCCACATGGCTGAGCCCATGTTGGGTTTGGTTTGTAAAGGTTTGGTTGCACCAAACCGAGTTGGAATGGGTTAGGGGGCGCATCCCCTCTCTTGGCCGCACCCCCTCCTCCATATAATGCTAGGAGCCACGAAATTAGGCTTAGAGCAAGTTAAAACATAAACCCTAGATTCTAGACTTGAACAATGTTCATCTGAATTTATCCCCACCGGTTTGGTGGAGTTACCCCTTGCAAATTCTAAGTGCTATCTGTTGTTCCACTCGGAATAAGAAGATACAAGACCACTCGTAGTCGTTGATTACGTTGTGGAAGTGTGTGGACTTGAGAATATCCAACGGGTTGAAAACTATTGCATTGGCATCAGGTAACAGCCGAAGAGGTTTCAGCGAGACACAAGTTATCTATCATCAATATATCGAGTGCTCAACGAGAAGATCGGACCACCCCTTATCATATGGTATCAGATTACTAGGTTTACTCGGTGAGCAATTTATCCTCTAGATTCGTTTCGTTTTCTACCTATCCAGAAAAAGCCACACAAAAATTTGAGTAGTAGAGTTGCCATAGCCCTAGATCAACACCAATTGCTTCTTCTAGTTGTTGTTATTGTTGATTTTGCGTACCTTTGTTTTCCCGTTTGTGTCTAGTTGTCTAGGTTTTGGGTTAGGGTTCTTTGTGTTCTTCATTTTCTATTTCAAGTGTCCACAAAAAATCCTCAAAAAGAAAATCGAATCCGGGTGGAGTTTTCCTTGCCAATTCGAGTTGTGGACGGCTTCTTATCGCGGCACAAAAACCTTCGTTTCCTCTGCAGTGGTTCTTCTAGTCCCTCTCGGTTTCCGCTCATACCCGCTCCACGATTTTGATACGCTTGCTTCTGACCGCGCATACTAATCCTACTCGGAGTACAACTCCTGCCGTGGCACGAATTTGCTGCGAATCGCTGCCGTGGAATCCTATTCCGAGTTGAGCTCGAGTTGCTGCCGCGGCACAAAAAGGAAGAATTCCCTGCCGTGGCCCTTGGCTCACAACCGCTGCCACGCATGGCAGAATTTTGGTTCGTTTGCTGCCGAGCGAGCGCTGCCGCTGGCACCAATTCGCCTCGTTTATCTGCCGCCACGGCAGGAAACTATGTCATTCTATGTCGTGGACTACTGTGAGTTCTTTAGTGGTTTTCGGTTCTGTTTTCATTGCCAATTTCGTAGTGATTCCACTCCGTTCATTGTGAACCATAGACACGGCCTATCTACATATAAAATTAGGAGCATACCCATACAAGACAATATCGTTTTTTAGTGTCCGTACAGTCCGTACATATTGCATAATTTAGCCCAAAAGAGTGAAAAAATCAAAGAGAAGAAACAGAAAAATAAAAGAGAGAAAGAGGCCTGAAAATTGGTGATATTTGTCACAAGTTTGGAGCTGTTTTACATGTTGTTTGCACTAGTTCTTTGAGCAATATTGTGCCTGTTTCTAAGAGCTGTAGCTAGTGTCTTTCCAGTGTATTGCAACAATCCCATACATATAGTTTCATTACCCCATTTATCTCCACGTGTGTGTTTCCCGTGCTTTTTATATCACATTGGACATCAAATAGGAGTTGTTATTTTGGTGTTGTTAGGTATCGAAACCAAGCCCCACCATATACCTTGTTTGTCTTGTGGTAGCTACAATCCCGTGTATTCTCTTCTTCACATCCGTTCACGTGTTACTACTACTTGTTGGTGAGTGTTTTCTATTCACTTTGGAGCGGTAAGATACACAATTATTTGCTGTTTTGAGTGAGTTGTGAGAGAACACGACTACCCATTGTTATTTTGCTTCACTAACAAGTTAATTAGTGGAGCTTCGTAGTTTTTCTTTGGGAAGTGATACATTCTGGTAGGAGTATTCTAGTGGGATACCTGCAGCAAATTTGTTCCACTTCACCGCGGATATAAAAGGTTGTCCTGTTGCTATTACACTTGATAATGGTACTGAAGGGTACGTTGCATAGAAAACAAAATTTTTCCTACGCGCGATAAACCCGAATTGCCAGGATCTAATCTAGTAGATGAAAGGTAACGGGGATAAAGAGTCTTAGGATAACATACCCTCGAAGACTCTAAGTGGTACGATGCAAAATCTCGTTGTTGGCGTAGTCGTACTCACGCCGATCCCGAGAGCGAGAAGATGTGCACCGCAATCCGGCGGTGCCTCCGTGATCGGTCACACGTTCAGCTCGATGAAGACCTCCGTTCCCTCGATTCCGCGGGTTAGCGGAAGTAGAGGATCCTCCGGAACTCCAGCAGCACGACGGTGTGGTGGTGGTGAAGAATCCCACGGTCAGGGCTTCGCCAAGCCGGAGACCATGGAATGGAGCAGCGGGTGGAGTGGAAGGGAGGTGGGCAAGTGTGTGGAGGAGGGGGAGCTCTCACCCTCCTTTTATAGGGGAGGGGGAGGCAGCCCAAAGGGGGGTGCAGCCAGCCATGGGTGCCCCCACCTCTTCCCCTCTTCATGTGAGTGGAAGCTCCACTCACACCCACTCATGCTCCCTTAATTTTCCACTTAGAAAATCCAAAGGTTTTTCTTGAATAAATAAATAAAACATTTTTATTTCTTTATTTATATTTGTTAATTCCATTAAAAACATTTGTATATAGCACCTCGAATCATTTGGTAATTCTATTAACAACAGTTCAACGAAAAAACCCCTTGAACTATTTTAATTTTCCCCGAAACAATTTCGGTGCTGCCCAAAACATTCTTCGGTATTCTGCATCCTCTCAAACGCTTCATCGAACCTTAAGTGTGTCACCCTACGGTTAGCGAATAATATAGACATGATCGAGACTCCTCCCCGATCAATAATCAACAACGGGATCTGGAGATCCGTGATGACTCCTATATTCAATGATGACTCTCGTGATCGTGTGAACCTTCAACGTCGTAACTATTTCCCTTCGTCTCGCGATATTTTACTTGTCCGAGATCTGATCATCGGTATCAACCATACCTTGTTCGATCTCGTTACCCGACAAGTACTCTTTTATCGTTCCCGTGATATGACATCCTTGTGACCTAGTCACGTGCTTGCAAGCGGTGTCGACGTGATATCACCGAGAGGGCCCATAGTATATCTCTCCGTCATTTTGGATGGACAAATCCCACTCTTGATCCATGAGCATAAACTAACACTTTCGAAATACCTAACGCCACCTTTATAGTCACCCTGTTATGGTGTGACGTTTGATGTCATCAAAGTACTCTTTCGGTATTATTGATTAATATGATCTCATGGTCTAAGGAATAATGTTACTCCGAATGTAAGACATAACAACAAAACTAAATGACTTGATCGTATTATTATACTTAGTTAGGGTCTAAGTTCATCACGTCATTCTCCTAATGACATGACCCCGTTATTAACAACATCCAATGTCTATGATCAGGAAACCTTGACCATTTGTTAATAAACGAGCTAGTTAAAAGAGAGGCTTTACTAGGTACGTTTGTTTGTTTATTAATCACACATGTATTAACGTTTCCGGTTAATACAATTCTAGCATGAGAAATAAACATTTATCGTAAACAACGAATAACATAATAAACACTTTATTATTGCCTCTCGGGCATATTCCCTTCAGTCTCCCACTTGCACTAGGGGCAATAATCTATATTACATAGTGATGAATCTAACACCCATTGAGTTCTGGTGTTGATCATGTTTTTTCCTTTGAGAGAGGTTTAGTCAACAGATCTACCACATTCAGATCCGTATGTACTTTGCAAATCTTCACATCCCCATCTGCGACATGTTCACAGATGAAGTGAAAATGGCGCTTGATATGCTTGGAATTATTGTGAGACCTTGGCTCCTTAGCATTGGCAATGGCACCATTGTTGTCACAATAGATAACCATTGGATCCAACGCACTCGGAACCACACCTAGTTTGGATATGAACTCCTTCATCCAAACTGCTTCCTGTGTTGCCTCCGAGGCAGCAACATATTCTGCTTCTGTTGATGATCTCGCCACCACGGATTGCTTGGAACTCCTCCATCTTACTGCTCCTGATCCATTCATAACAAATACGTACCCGGATTGAGAGTTAGAGTCATCTGGATCAGTGTCGAAGCTAGCATCGACGTAACATCTTGCGACGAGCTCTTCTTGACCGCCATATACGAGAAACATATCCTTAGTTCTTCTCAAGTACTTAAAGATATTCTTGACCGTCGTCCATTGTTCCAAACCTGGATCGGATTGGTACCTAGTAGTCAAACTAATAGCATGTGCCACATCTGGTCTTGTACATAGCATAGAATACATGACAGAACCTATGGCTGAAGCATAGGGAATCTTATTCATTATTTCTCTATCTTTTGTTGTAGCCGGACATTGAGTCTTACTCAACGTCTTTCCTTGCAACATTGGTAAGAACCCCTTCTTACTTTATTCCATTCTGAACTTCTTCAAAATCATGTCAAGGTATGTACTTTGCGAAAGTCCAATTAAGCGTCTTGATCTATCCCTGTAGATTTTGATGCCTAATATATAAGCTGCTTCACCGAGGTCTTTCATCGAAAAACTACTGTTCAAATAACCTTTTACGCTTTTTAAAAGTTCTGTATCATTTCCAATCAACAATATGTCATCCACATATAGTACTAGAAATGCTACAGAGCTCCCACTCACTTTCTTGTAAATACAAGCTTCTCCGTATGTTTGGAAAAATCCAAAACCTTTGATCAGCTTATCAAAACGGAGGTTCCAACTTCGGGATGCTTGCTTCAGTCCATAAATGGAACACTGAAGCTTGCACACCTTGTCAGCATCCTTAGGATCAACAAAAACTTTGGGTTGCATCATATACAATTCTTCCTCAATGTCACCATTAAGGAACGCTGTTTTGACATCCATCTGCCAGATTTCATAATCGAAAAATGCAACAACTGCTAACATAATCCTAACTGACTTCAGCATCGCTACCGGTGAGAAAGTATTGTTGTAGTCAACTCCTTGAATTTGTCGGAAAACTTTTGCGACAAGTCGAGCTTTATAGACGGTCACATTACCATCAGCGTCAGTTTTCTTTTTAAAGATCCATTTGTTCTCAAAGGCCTTGCGGACATCGAGTAAGTCCACCAAAGTCCAAACTTGGTTTTCGTACATGGATCCTATTTCGGATTTCATGGCTTCAAGCCATTTGTTAGAATCTGGGCTCATCATCGTTTCATCATACGTCGTAGGGTCATCACCTCCATCTACCATGAAGTTTAAGATGGGATCCCCATACAGTTCAGGAGTTGTACGTTCCCTAGTTGACCTACGAGGTGCGGTAGTTTCCTCTTCTGGAGTTTCGTGATCTTGATCATTAGCTCCCACTTCAACTGACGGAGTCGGCACCAGAACAACTTTCGGTGCTACGCTACTCGCCATTCCAAGAAGAGAAATTTCAATAACCTCATCGAGTTCTACCTTCCTACTATTCACACTTTTCGAGAGAAACTCCTCTAAAAAGAATACATTCTTGGCAACGAAAATCTTGCTTTCGGATCTGTGATAGAAGTTTTACCCTATTGTTTCTTTAGGGTATCCTATGAAGACGCATTTTTCCGCTTTGGGTTCGAGTTTATCAGGTTGAAGCTTGCTCACATAAACATCGCATCCCCAAACTTTTAGAAATGACAACTTAGGTTTGTTTCCAAACCATAATTCATACGGTGTTGTTTCAATGGATTTAGATGGTGCCTATTTAAAGTGAATGCAGCAGTCTCTAGTGCATAACCCCAAAACGAGAGTGCCAAATCTGTAAGAGACATCATAGATCGAATCATATCCAATAAAGTATGATTATGACATTCGGAAACACCATTACGCTGTGGTGTTCCGGGAGGTGTGAGTTGTGAAACTGTTCCACATTGTTTCATATGCATGCCAAACTCGTAACTTAAGTATTCACCTCCACGATCAGATCGTAGAAATTTAATCTTTCTGTTACGATGATTTTCAACTTCACACTGAAATTATTTGAACTTTTCAAATGTCTCAGATTTGTGTTTCATTAAGTAAATATACCCATATCTACTCAAATCATCTGTGAAAATGACAAAATAACGATATCCACCGCGCGCTGATACACTCATTGGTCCACACACATCAGTATATATGATTTCCAGTAAGTCTGTCGCCCGTTCCATAGTTCCAGAAAACGGGGTTCTAGTCATCTTGCCCACAAGGCATGGTTCACATGTTTCAAATGATTCATAATCAAGTAATTCTAAGAGTCCATCAGAATGGAGCTTCTTCATGCGTTTAACACCAATATGACCTAAGCGGCAATGCCACATGTAAGTAGCAATATCATTATTTAACTTAATTCTTTTGACATTCACATTATGAATATGTGTATCAATACTATCAAGATTCAAAACAAATAAACCATTCTTCTCAGGTGCGTGACCATAAAAGATATTATTCATATAAATCGAACAACCATTGTTCTCAGACTTAAAGGAATGACCACTCTGCATTAAGCAAGATCCAGAAATGATATTCATGGTTAATGGAGGCACCACATAATAATTATTCAGGTTTATAACTAATCCAGATGGTAAACATAGAGGTAGTGTCCCGACGTCGATCACAACAACTCTTGATCCATTGCCGACGCGCATCATCACCTCATCCTTTGCTAGTGGTCGCTTATTTTGCAGCTCCTGTTTTGAGTTACATATGTGAGCAACCGAACCAGTATCAAATATCCAGGCGCTACTGCGAGTATTAGTAAGGTACACATCAATAACAAGTATATCATATATACTTTTGCTCACTTTGCCGGCCTTCCTATCTGCCAGATATTTGGGGCATTTGCGCTTCCAGTGGCCAGTGCCCTTGCAATAAAAGCAATCAGTCTCAGGCTGAGGACCATACTTGGTTTTCTTCTCAGGTGCAGCAACAGACTTTGTACCCTTCTTGAAGTTTACCCTTGGCTTGACTTTCTTTCCTTTCTTGAAACTAGTGGTCTTATTGATCATCAACACTTGATGTTCTTTCTTGATCTCCACTTCAGTAGTTTTAAGCATCGAGAGAAGTTCAGGAAGAGTCTTCCTTATGCCTTGCATATTATAGTTCATCACAAAGTTCTTGTAACTAGGTGGAAGAATTGGAGAACACGATGTATCCCTAGCTCATTGGGAACCGTTATTCCCAAGGCTATGAGTTTATCAGCTTACGCAGACATCTTGAGTACGTGCTCACTAACGGAGCTATTCTCTTCCATCATGCAGCTAAAGAACTTTTCTGAAGATTCATAACTCTCAACTGCAGCATGGGTATCGAAATTCATTTTCAATTCTCCTATTGTAGCAAAGGTAGTGTTGTTCTCGAAATGTTTTCGCAGCTCTGGCTCTAATCCATAAAGGATGCCGCAATGAACTATATTGTGGTCTACTTGTTGAGTCAGATCAATATTTTTATCTTGATCAAAGCATCATTAGCGGGCGGTTCACCTAGTGGTGCATCAAGCACATATAGCTTCTTGCAAGCGGTGAGGAGAATCCTCAGGTTAAGTGCCCAGTTGGTAAAGTTGCTTCCATTGTTCTCTAGTTTTTCTCTCTCCATGAACATATTGAAATTGAAGGTGGGTGGTGCCATGATCTACAACATATTTGCAAAGACCATTTAGACTAGGTTTATGATAAATTAAGTTCAAGTTAATTCTAAAATTATCCCATGAACTCCCACTCAAAAACAACATCACTCTTAGTCGTCTTTAGTGATTACACGAACCAAATTCACTACACCGAAACCGATCATCACGTGAGACGGTGTAGTTGCAAAGGCGAACATCAACATGTTCATCATATCATCCATATGACTCATGCTTTACCTTTCGGTTATGTGTTCCTAGGCCATGTCTGTACATGCTAGGCTCGCCAAGTAGAACCGTAGTATTGTGTGTGTTTCAAGGCCATGTCTGTACATGCTAGGCTTGAAAAAACCCGTTGTATGCGAATGTTGGGTCTATCACACGTGATCACCACGTGGTGTCTCGAAACGACGAACTTTCTTAATGGTTCATACTTAAGGAAGAACACATTATTATCTTGATATTAAGTGAGAGGGATCATCTTATAATGCTATCATGCGATCTAAGCAAACTAAGATGCATAAAAGGATTAACATCACATGCATGGATAATGTGATATGATATGGTCCTTCTTGCACTTGATCTCCATCTTGTGCATCATGGTATGATCTCCATCATTCCACCGGCGTGGCACCAAGGTCCGTGGCACCTCCATATTGATTGTCCATTACAACATATTACATGGATATGATATACAACACGCAGGCCATAAAAATAAGACAACGATATGGCTCTATCCGGTATGTCAATACTTTACAAAAGGTATCATATCATACATAACTTTTGTAACATTTACCATACCACATCACATGCCCTGCAAAAACAAGTTAGACACCTCTAATTTATTTTTGCATATTTTACGTGGCTTGGGCTTACGAGGATAGAACCGTTCATACCTACGTACAAAAGCCACAACGTTGATAAAACATATTTTTAACAACCCTTTGTAGATTAGATCTTAACTATAGTAGGAGAAACGGACATCCCCTCAGTCACAAGTGAGACAATTCTCACGTACATAGTACACGCAAACTTAGTCTAGGGCAGCTTCATCCTACTATGCCACTAAGATCATAAAATAATCAAAGAGGCAAAAACATGATCATCAATGCCCATATACTCCTATGTGTTCTACCCGTACAAATCATCTACGCATAGATTCGGCTCTGATACCACTGAAGGGTACGTTGCATAGAAAACAAAAAAATTTCTATGCGCGATAAACCCGAATGGCCAAGATCTAATCTAGAAGATGAAAGGTAACGGGGAGAAAGAGTCTTAGGATAACATACCCTCGAAGACTCTAAGTGGAACGAGACAAAATCTCGTTGTTGGCATAGTCTTACTCACGGCGATCACGAGAGCGAGAAGATGTGCACCGCAATCCGGCGGTGGCTCCATGATCGGTCACACGTTCAGCTCGATGAAGACCTCTGTTCCCTCGATCCAGCGGAGTAGCAGAAGTAGAGGATCCTCCGGAACTCCAGCAGCACGACAGCGTGGTGGTGGTGAAGAATCCACGGTCAGGGCTTCGCCAAGCCGGAGACCATGGAATGGAGCAGCGGGTGGAGTGGAAGGGAGGTGGGCAATTGTGTGGACGAGGGGGAGCTCTCACCCTCCTTTTATAGTGGAGGGGGAGGCAGCCCAAAGGGGGCGTGCGGCCAGCCATGGTTCCTCCACCTCTTCCCCACTTCATGTGAGTGGAAGCTCCACTCACACCCACTCATGTTCCCTTAATTTTCCACTTAGAAAATCAAAAGGTTTTTCTTTAATAAATAAATAAAACATTTTTTATTTCTTTATTTATATTTTTTAATTCCATTAACAAACATTTGCATATAGCACCTCGAATCATTTGTTAATTCTATTAACAACCATTCGACGAAAAAACCCTTGAAGTATTTCAATTTTTCCCGAAACAATTTCGGTGCTGCCCAAAACATTCTTCGGTATTGTATATCCTCTCAAACGTTTCATCAAACCTTAAGTGTGTCACCCTATGGTTTGCGAATAATATAGACATGATCGAGACTCCTCTCCAATCAATAATCAACATCGGGATCTGGTGATCCGTGATGACTCCTATATATTCAACGATGAATCTCGTGATCGTGTGAACCTTCAACGTCGTAACTATTTCCCTTTGTCTCGCGATATTTTACTTGTCCGAGATCCTATCATTGGTATCAACCATACCTTGTTCGATCTCGTTACCCGAAAAGTACTCTTTTCTCGTTCCCGTGATATGACATCCTTGTGACCTAGTCACGTGCTTGCAAGCGGCGTCGATGTGATATCACCGAGAGGGACCAGAGTATATCTCTCCGTCATTTTGGATGGATAAATCCCACTCTTGATCCATGAGCTTCAACTAACACTTTCCAAATACCTAACGCCACCTTTATAGTCTCCCTGTTACGGTGTGACGTTTGATGTCATCAAAGTACTGTTTCGGTATTAGTGATTAACATGATCTCATGGTCTACAGAATAATGTTACTCCGAATGTAAGACATAACAACAAAACTAAATGACCTGATCGTATTGTTATACTTAGTTAGGGTCTACATTTGTTTGTTTATTAATCACACATGTATTAACGTTTCCGATTAATACAATTCTAGCATGAGAAATAAACATTTATCATAAACAAGGAATAACATAATAAACACTTTATTATTGCCTCTCGGGCATATTCCCTTCAGGTACACTGTATGATTTTGTTAGTTCTGAGGTTGTTGAACAATTGCAGTTGGTTCCAAAGACAAGTGATCCATTTATGTTACCTACTAATGATGATAAACTTATTATTACTGACATGGTTTTTGTTCCCTTAACCATTCATGTCCATAAGGAATGAATTTTATGTTATGTGCTTCCTAGAGCATTTACTTGTTGCCATCTTTTGTTGGGACAAAAATGGTGCAATAGATATAAGGTTAATTTTGACAGTCGTTATCCTGATGTACAATTCTTTTGGAACAATAAGAAAAATTGGATAATACATGCATGGTTTAAAAAAATTCAGGAGGTTAGACGTCAACCATTATTTTCGTCTCCTCAATTCCTACAAATTGTGACGCCCCGGGATCGGGTATTATGGGGATTTCAGCGTTCCCGCCCAAATCCACATAATATCAGATCCTAGGTTGTCATTTCTGATAACATTACAACAGTTCACGAATATTCCGCAACAACAACAGAAAAGATATATACAAGACGACTCAAACGAGTCAAGGATACAACTGATACAATACAAAGATCCAAATAACAGCGGAAGAAACAACATAGTGTCCGACTACGGACAAGATACAAATTGGACTAAGAGTCCTGAAGATAACCGATGGCGTCCAATCCCTGCCCAGGCCAAGCCGGAGGGATTCCCAAGCTAACGTAGTCAGACTTCAAACCTGTTGACTGCAATGTTGAATATGCAGCCACGAAAGGGATTCGTGGGTCAGTACGGTTAAGTACTGGCAAGTGGATAAACCATACTCACAAGATACCGGCGTAACCAATCATCACAAGATACAAATACTTTGGGTACAACGGAATGAAGGGATTATTGCAAAGAAGCGGCAGCGGCTGCACTAACTAACTACAGAGACGCGCTACAACATCCGGCTAAAAGAAAGGGATAAGATAGCGTATCAGAACCAACTACAACTACTCACCAAACAATACCCATCCAATGTTACCCACTGCTAAGAAAGCAACCCAAGGAAACTCACACTGTTGATTAAGGTGACATTCATTTTTATGGTGGAGGTAATCTATATTACTAGTCAAGTTATCATTGTTAAGTGTAAATTGTCTGAGTACTTGTTAGCCAGCACTTTCACCAAGTCATCCATAACCATGGACAACACGGCTTCTCGAGAAGATTAACCCTGCAGGGATGCACCAATTTGGCCGTACACGTAAGAATGACCCGCCAGATGGAAAGGCCCTTCCACCAAGCGAGGCACTCAACACAACCCAACTCTTCTTCGCATCAAGCCCAAAGAACCACGTGCTGTGCGTGCGCGGCTAATCGAGCCCCCACGAAGAAAAGGGGGACCCTCATAGCACTGGAAGACCACGCCGCCCTAAATGCCGACTACAAAAGTTCCACCCTGGCGCCAAGGGTTCGCACCTGCATATGCATGCATCAAATGGAAAGCCCGAACTAAGTGTGGCGATTTGGACGAGATGCGAATCGAATCAAGTTGCGGGGGGGCGCCCATACTCGCTTCCCACATGCGGTTAGTGCGCTCATCATGGATCGGAGGACAAGGCCCTTTTCCTAATTAAGTTCGACACTAGCAGGCCTCAAAACCACGCCGGGCCTCCTGCCGGTGCCTTATCATCAAATTATTATTACCCAAAACATTAACATGTTGTTGATTAAGTTGAAACCCAACTATCAAACTAAACAGGTGATAAGACGGACAACAAGACTTGAGCGCAAACAACACTAAGCATGCAACTACGACACGAGGGCCAACGGGGTAAACAAACAACAGGTAATAGGAAGTGGAAGGAAGGCTATATCATGGCTGCAAGGTAAACATATGATAGGATCGAGACACAAGCATCGAATCATAAGGCTAGCATAAGGACAACAGAAAGAATCGGTAACAAGTGATGAAAGGCAGCCATAGGCAGCAAGTGAGTATACTTGCCTGGAATCCAACAAGTAGAGGTACATCCACAGAACTTGTCGTTGCTCACATCATCTCAACGTCCTATCCGCGAAGAAGCAACAAACTAGAAAAAACACCGGATGCAACAATTACTCCTACGGCAAAAGATCCAGCATGATCAAGATATGGATGCAGGACAAGTTTAAGGGTGCATCAAAGATAAACTAGTTGACATGGTAAACATATTTAAATGGGCCCATATGCAATTTCGATTGCATATGGAAAAACCCATGAATTAATGTTGAATTAAATGATCTACAAATAACCATCATGTGAAAGTTGATTAGAATGATGCATGGATGATGAAAACAATAAGAAAACAACAATAGCTTCAGTTTGATATGTTGTTTACCAAGTTTGGAATTATATTTGTTAAGTTATGAACTTTGGCATTTTAAATGATTTAAACAAACATTTGTTGTTTTCACCAATTTTAAATGTTCAAAACAGATAACAAAATTTATATTTGGAAAGAACACAAAATTTTAGATGGAATACATATTTCATTTGTTGAATTTGGATTTTAGATGAGCAAGTTATTAAATTGACAATTTTAAATGCATTAATTAAGAAATAGTTGTTTTCAGCAATTTAATTTATTTAAAACAGAAAACAAAGTTGATACTTGGAAATATCATGAAAAATGGGATGGAAAACATATTTTATATGTTCAAAAAGAATTTAGTTTGACCAAGTTATTAATTTAGAAATTTTAAATGAATTAAACAAGATTTAAATTATTTAACCAATTTTAATTATTCAAAACAGGAAGCAAAGTTTATATTTGGAAAGCTTGTTCAATTTTGAATGGAAACCATATTTTACATGTTGGAATTGGATTTGAATTGCCCAAGTTATGAATTTTGCAATTTAAAAGGTTTCATTAAAGCATTGAATTATTGCACCACTTTTAATTAGGAAAAACAGAAAACAAATTGTATTGAAAAGGTTGAAAACATGTAGCAAATGTTTCACTGAACATTTTGAGCTATTAAACATAATTTTTGGATCATTATTGAATTTATTATGCATTTTTCCATAAACATTTTTATTCTGCCCCTTTCTGTAAATAGAAGGAAACATGTTCAAATTTAATTCAATTGTGACCAAATAAAATACCACTGTGTAGAGTTTGTTAAGACAAATTTTTAGAGCTCAAGTTTTCTCAATTTGGATGAACAGAACTCAAGTTATGAATTCCCAAAGTTTCAAATTTTAATAGCCATTTCTGTATTTAGTTATTTAGTGCAAAATTTATTACAGCAACATGTTGCAACTTTGTTATTAACAGAAAGAGCACAAGATTCTGAATCCACAGAAATTTGAATCATCGAAATTGGAGCATTTTTCAATTTGTTATGGATTTTACAAATAAAGATTCAGATCTGTTTTTCTGGAGTTCGGGAAATAAAAGAAAATGGACAAAAAAAGGGGTGGCTTTTGCTTCCAGGGGGACTCGAACTCGGGGCTCCAAGGCGTGCGGACGGGGTGCGCAGCCACTGGGCTGGCTGTGCGGTTGGTGTTAGGATACGAATCTGAGCTAATATGAGGTGACCAAAACGCGGAGTTTTTCCTAATGACGAATCTGAACCTGTGTGCGACGGGGACAGGGATTTCGCCGGCGATTCACGGCCACCACGATGGTGCTGCGCGAAGGCAGGCACCCAGAGCATGGGGAGGGGTTAGGGAGAGGTCCAAGGGGCGGAGGCTCACCTCGGGGCACCGGTGGAGTGGACGGGCTCGAGGAAGACACGCCGGACCTGACGGAGACGGTCATGGGCGACAGTTGCGCGCCGGGAAGAAAACGGGGACGGCGCGGCGCTCCTGCTGCCTCCCCGTGCCGACCAAGGAGACGAAGACGACAAGGGTGATGTCCCGTTTCCATTACCGCGGGAAACGGGGCCCGAAGACGACCAGAGCGACGCTGCCATCATCTCCAAGTTCCGGCCATGGTGGGTGTGGTGCGGTTTTCAGAAAATTCAGAGGAAGGGTGGAGGATCAGAGGAGGAAGAAGGTGATGGCGGCGGCTGAGGGAGGAGAGGGAAAGGAAGGGTTAGGGTTTGGAGGGGAGGGGTTGCTTAAGAGGAGGGAAGGGAGCAGGTGGAGGTGGGGATCGGTGGTGGTTTCCTGCTTCCGTCACCGATGTCGACATCGTACGGAGGTAGAAGAAGGGAGGTGGGCTGGGCGCTCGAGTTGGGCTGGGGTGGTAGGTTCGCCACTTTGGCCTGCCTCCCCCAGCAGTTTTTCCTTTTATTCTTTTTCTCTCTTTTTTTTGTAGAAGATGAATAAGAGAGAGAGATAGAAGGGTTTTGGGGTTCCAAAAATTATGGGGTTAATTTTTTATGGTTTCATTATTACAAATGCCCAGTTGCACAAAAGTTTGTTTTTGAAAATTTCAATTTCACAAATTATTTGAATTTGCAAACTTGAACTCAAATTAGGGGTTTATTTAATACCAATTTGGAAAACCAACCATTTGTAATTATTTCCAACTCCCAAAATGATTTGTTTGCAATTTTATTTGAAACCATTTGGGACATGTTTGACTTTTTAAATTGGTTTGAAAACAAGGTGCAATGCATATGATGCCTGATGCAATGCAAAAAAAAAGAAAAACAACCAAATCTAATTGGGGGAACTCCCCCGGGTGTTACAGACGACACCACTAACAAGGGATTGCGCCCTCGCAATCCACCCACTAACCCGGGAGGGGAAAGAAGTTCGACTATCGATTCTTCATGCTTCCAGTTGATCTCCTCGACACCACTAACAAGGGCTTCTCGACACCACTAACAAGAGATTCTTGCTCGGAGTGACGACGATGTTCTTCCACCAGGAATCTTCCGATGATCGAAGCTATTAGGTTAAAGGCTCAGAAAACGTCCACCCACGTAGGATCCTAAAACTTTGAAAGATAGATAAGGGAAGAGACTCCAAAACAAATAAGGTAGGAGGAGAAATAGAATAGAGATAAGGAGAAAACAAGAATCCTATTGAGATGTTTCCAAAACAGGTTTTGCACAAATAGTTTTTGACACTCTAGAAACACGACCGTTAGCGAGATTATCCTACAGGCTTTGCGGACCCATTGCTTCGATAACCATTCGTATCGAAACAACTTTGGGAATCGTAAACCATGCTCTGATACCATTTGTGACGCCCCGAGATCGGGTATTATGGGGATTTCAGCGTTCCCGCCCAAATCCACATAATATCAGATCCTAGGTTGTCATTTCTGATAACATTACAACAGTTCACGAATATTCCGCAACAACAACAGAAAAGATATATACAAGACGACTCAAACGAGTCAAGGATACAACTGATACAATACAAAGATCCAAATAACAGCGGAAGAAACAACATTGTGTCCGACTACGGACAAGATACAAATTGGACTAAGAGTCCTGAAGATAACCGATGGCGTCCAATCCCTGCCCAGGCCAAGCCGGAGGGATTCCCAAGCTAACGTCGTCAGACTTCAAACCTGTTGACTGCAATGTGGAATATGCAGCCACGAAAGGGATTCGTGGGTCAGTACGGTTAAGTACTGGCAAGTGGATAAACCATACTCACAAGATACCGGCGTAACCAATCATCACAAGATACAAATACTTTGGGTACAACGGAATGAAGGGATTATTGCAAAGAAGCGGCAGCGGCTGCACTAACTAACTACAGAGACGCGCTACAACATCCGGCTAAAAGAAAGGGATAAGATAGCGTATCAGAACCAACTACAACTACTCACCAAACAATACCCATCCAATGTTACCCACTGCTAAGAAAGCAAACCAAGGAAACTCACACTGTTGATTAAGGTGACATTCATTTTTATGGTGGAGGTAATCTATATTACTAGTCAAGTTATCATCGTTAAGTGTAAGTTGTCTGAGTACTTGTTAGCCAGCACTTTCACCAAGTCATCCATAACCGAGGACAACACGGCTTCTCGAGAAGATTAACCCTGCAGGGATGCACCAATTTTGCCGTACACGTAAGAATGACCCGCCAGATGGAAAGGCCCTTCCACCAAGCGAGGCACTCAACACAACCCAACTCTTCTTCGCATCAAGCCCAAAGAACCACGTGCTGTGCGTGCGTGGCTAATCGAGCCCCCACGAAGAAAAGGGAGACCCTCATAGCACTGGAAGACCACGCCGTCCTAAATGCCGACTACAAAAGTTCCACCCTGGCGCCAAGGGTTCGCACCTGCATATGCATGCATCAAATGTAAAGCCCGAACTAAGTGTGGCGATTTGGACGAGATGCGAATCGAATCAAGTTGCGGGGGGCGCCCATACTCGCTTCCCACATGCGGTTAGTGCGCTCATCATGGATCGGAGGACAAGGCCCTTTTCCTAATTAAGTTCGACACTAGCAGGCCTCAAAGCCACGCCGGGCCTCCTGCCGGTGCCTTATCATCAAATTATTATTACCCAAAACATTAACATGTTGTTGATTAAGTTGAAACCCAACTATCAAACTAAACAGGTGATAAGACGGACAACAAGACTTGAGCGCAAACAACACTAAGCATGCAACTACGACACGAGGGCCAATGGGGTAAACAAACAACATGTGATAGGAAGTGGAAGGAAGGCTATATCATGGCTACAAGGTAAACATATGATAGGATCGAGACACAAGCATCGAATCATAAGGCTAGCATAAGGACAACAGAAAGAATCGGTAACAAGTGATGAAAGGCAGCCATAGGCAGCAAGTGAGTATACTTGCCTGGAATCCAGCAAATAGAGGTACATCCGCAGAACTTGTCGTTTCTCACATCATCTCAACGTCCTATCCGCGAAGAAGCAACGAACTAGAACAAACACCGGATGCAACAATTACTCCTACGGCAAAAGATCCAGCATGATCAAGATATGGATGCAGGACAAGTTTAAGAATGCATCAAAGATAAACTAGTTGACATGGTAAACATATTTAAATGGGCCCATATGCAATTTGGATTGCATATGGAAAAACCCATGAATTAATGTTGAATTAAATGATCTACAAATAACCATCATATGAAAGTTGATTAGAATGATGCATGGATGATGAAAACAATAAGAAAACAACAATAGCTTCAGTTTGATATGTTGTTTACCAAGTTTGGAATTTTATTTATTAAGTTATGAACTTTGGCATTTTAAATGATTTAAACAAACATTTTTTGTTTTCACCAATTTTAAATGTTTAAAACAGATAACAAAATTTATATTTGGAAAGAACACAAAATTTTAGATGGAATACATATTTCATTTGTTGAATTTGGATTTTAGATGAGCAAGTTATTAAATTAACAATTTTAAATGCATTAATTAAGAAATAGTTGTTTTCAGCAATTTAATTTATTTAAAACAGAAAACAAAGTTGATACTTTGAAAGATCATGAAAAATGGGATGGAAAACATATTTTATATGTTCAAAAAGAATTTAGTTTGACCAAGTTATTAATTTAGCAATTTTAAATGAATTAAACAAGATTTTAATTATTTAACCAATTTTAATTATTCAAAACAGGAAGCAAAGTTTATATTTGGAAAGCTTGTTCAATTTTGCATGGAAACAATATTTTACATGTTGGAATTAGATTTGAATTGCCCAAGTTATGAATTTTGCAATTTAAAAGGTTTAATTAAAGCATTGAATTATTGCACCACTTTTAATTAGGAAAAACAGTAAACAAATTGTATTGAAAAGGTTGAAAACATGTAGCAAATGTTTCACTGAACATTTTGAGCTATTAAACATAATTTTTGGATCATTATTGAATTTATTATGCATTTTTCCATAAACATTTTTATTCTGCCCCTTTTTGTAAACAGAAGGAAACATGTTCAAATTTAATTCAATTGTGACCAAATAAAATAGCACTGTGTAGAGTTTGTTAAGACCAATTTTTAGAGCTCAAGTTTGCTCAATTTGGATGAACAGAACTCAAGTTATGAATTCCCAAAGTTTCAAATTTTAATAGCCATTTCTGTATTTAATTATTTAGTGCAAAATTTATTACAGCAACATGTTGCAACTTTGTTACTAACAGAAAGAGCACAAGATTCTGAATCCACAGAAATTTGAATCATCGAAATTGGAGCATTTTTCAATTTGTTATGGATTTTACAAATAAAGATTCAGATCTGTTTTTCTGGAGTTCGGGAAATAAAGAAAATGGACAAAAAAAGGGGTGGCTTTTGCTTCCAGGGGGACCCGAACTCGGGGCTCCAAGGCGTGCGGATGGGGTGCGCAGCCACTGGGCTGGCTGTGCGGTTGGTGTTAGGATACGAATCTGAGCCAATATGAGGTGACCAAAACGCGGAGTTTTTCCTAATGACGAATCTGAACCTGTGTGCGACGGGGACAGGGATTTCGCCGGCGATTCACGGCCACCACGATGGTGCTGCGCGAAGGCAGGCACCCAGAGCATGGGGAGGGGTTAGGGAGAGGTCCAAGGGGCGGAGGCTCACCTCGGGGCACCGGTGGAGTGGACGGGCTCGAGGAAGACACGCCGGACCTGACGGAGACGGTCACGGGCGACAGTTGCGCGCCGGGAAGAAAACAGCGACGGCGCGGCGCTCCTGCTGCCTCCCCGTGCCGACCAAGGAGACGAAGACGACGAGGGTGATGTCCCGTTTCCATTCCCGCGGGAAACGGGGCCCGAAGACGACCAGAGCGACGGCGCCATCATCTCCAAGTTCCGGCCATGGTGGGTGTGGTGCGGTTTTCAGAAAATTCAGAGGAAGGGTGGAGGATCAGAGGAGGAAGAAGGTGATGGCGGCGGCTGAGGGAGGAGAGGGAAAGGAAGGGTTAGGGTTTGGAGGGGAGGGGCTGCTTAAGAGGAGGGAAGGGAGCAGGTGGAGGTGGGGATCGGTGGTGGTTTCCTGCTTCCGTCACCGATGTCGACATCGTACGGAGGTAGAAGAAGGGAGGTGGGCTGGGCGCTCGAGTTGGGCTGGGGTGGTAGGTGGGCCACTTTGGCCTGCCACCCCAGCATTTTTTCCTTTTATTCTTTTTCTCTCTTTTTTTTGTAGAAGATGAATAAGAGAGAGAGATAGAAGGGTTTTGGGGTTCCAAAAATTATGGGGTTAATTTTTTATGGTTTCATTATTGCAAATGCCCATTTGCACAAAAGTTTGTTTTTGAAAATTTCAATTTCACAAATTATTTGAATTTGCAAACTTGAACTCAAATTAGGGGTTTATTTAATACCAATTTGGAAAACCAACCATTTGTAATTATTTCCAACTCCCAAAATGATTTGTTTGCAATTTTATTTGAAACCATTTGGGACATGTTTGAATTTTTAAATTGGTTTGAAAACAAGGTGCAATGCATATGATGCCTGATGCAATGCAAAAAAAAAAAAAAAAACCAAATCTAATTGGGGGAAATCCCCCGGGTGTTACACAAATGCACAGACTTGAACTCCTTGAAATTCAAAGACAAAACCTTGTATGGGGATTCGAAGATTAGAAGACATGTGAGGCTGTTTCTACTAATGTAATCATGTCTACTCCTAGTGTTGTTTCTTGTGATATGCAGGTTGCTTTTCAAGAAAGGGAGCCTCTAGTAGAACCTGCATCACCACCACCATATCCATTGGAGGAGCATGCCATTGTGCCTAGTATTGTTTCTTCTGATATATAGGTTACTTGTGAAGAAAGGGAGCCAGCACTAGTACAACCTTCATCACCACTTGAGATAGATGATTCAGTGCCTACTATATCTGAGGAGGATGTCATTGACAGTGGTGCTGATTTGGAGCTGCCACTTGCAAGTACAAATTTTTGTGAGTCTACTAATGTACTAGTTAATTCTTTTGACTTGATAACCACATATAGTTCACCACCATGTGATAATTTGAATATTTTGAATTTTGAGCTTGTGGTATTGATTACACATAAAGAAGTGCTTGCTAAAATACCACCTATTAATATAGTGTATTCCATCATGTTACATGAACCAATTACTTTGCAATGTGATATGAATAGGATTGCTGAAATTTCATATGTCAATTCTAGCACCTATCCTACTTGTTTCACTTTTAATTTTGTTGGTGACTATAACATGAATGAAATTTTTATGGTGGATCACATATGTATTACTTGTGATAGAATTGCTGATTTGAACACTGTGTTACCTAGTATGGATTGTTTACAATTTGCTAAATCTGAGCATGAGTCTACACATATGTTTGGTTTCCAACAAAACTTGATAAGTACATATGCTACTCATTTATACTTCACTTATATTTGAAAAATGAGTTTCAACTTACATAATGATTATAATAAACATGATAAGACAATTGAGTACACTACTACCATACAATTTGGTCATAGATCTTCTATGAGAACACTTGATTTGATACTAAAAAATAAGAATTTATACATAGATATTTCTCCTTATGATCATAATTTTATGAGCTTCACTTATATTTGCAATTGTGATTGCTATTTGATGATATATTATTTGTTTTCATGTGACAAATATGTGCTAATTATATGCAATTTTCGTTGCTTTATGTCATGTGGGAATAATTATCATGTCGATAACAATGATGCACCATATTATAGATACATGTATTGTGCATATATGTTGTTCTTTTTTGTTTCTTCCACGTTCAGCTTACCACAAGCCGAGGACGTCTTGTCTTGAAGAAAGGGAGGATGATAGATATAATAGGGGTACATGATGATTGTTCATGCTTGATTTGGAAGGAAATATTGAAGTTAATTGATGATTACTACCTACGCATATGTATTTATGTATGATAGGTTTATTGATAACACAAACATTGATGGAGGAGAGCATCAAGAGGAGCTGGAAAACAAGCATGCAATGGTGGAAAACAAGTGTACACACATGGATAAAGTTATGGAGATTGTTTCTCACAAGAGATAAAGGATCCATCCACACAATAGGCGCATTGGAGGCTCATATGGGAGCAGCAAGGACATGTCCTAGGCTGTCCCAAGCGTTTTTAGTAGAGGACCTGCGAGTCCATATGGCTGAGCCCATGTTGGGTTTGGTTTGTAAAGGTTTGGTTGCACCAAACCGAGTAGGAATAGGTTAGGGGGCGCATCCCCTCTCTTGGCCACACCCCCTCCTCCATATAATGTAAGGAGCCACGAAATTAGGCTTAGACAAAGTTAAACCATAAACCCTAGATTCCAGACTTGAACAATGTTCATCTGAATTTATCCCCACCGGTTTGGTGGAGTTACCCCTTGCAAATTCTGTGTGCTATCTGGGAATAAAAAGATACAGGACCATTTGTAGTCGTTGATTACGTTGTGCAAGTGTGTGGATTTGAGAATATCTAACTGGTTGCAAGTTGTTGCATTGGCATCAGGGAACAACCGGAGAGGTTTCAGCGAGACACAAGTTATCTATCATCAAGTTATCGAGTGCTCAACGAGAAGATCAGGCCACCCCTTATCACACGGTGGGCGCCAAATTTCGAGGGTTTGTAGATTTAGAAAGGCTATTGGATGCCATGTCCCGACTAAGGATGTAGGGGAGGGACGTCGAGAGAGTTTTTTCGGAGGCTGGGGACATGAGTTTACCCAGGCTCAGATTAGCCGGAGGCGCCTTACTACTTCCTGCAAGATGCACTAAAGATGGCAAACCCGTGCACAAGTTACAATGAGATTGGTTGTGATCATTATTGGATGTATGCCCAAAACACAATAAATTACATTAGTTTCATGATTAATGTATTATGTTTTTATGTTATAGCTTCTATGGCAACTGAATACGAGATTCATAGGAAAACCCATACGCACGTGTAGAAACATAAACACACCATTATAACCCTTTCTCATGTCTCACAGATAAACTCATTAATATTAGATGACCATATTTTCCTGGTCATGGACATTTGTTATGTCAATATTAATGGGAGCACAATGTTGTTCCAACTTTGTGGCTGAGTAGACCCAAGTAGTTGAGATACTACGAGATTAGTTTTGCTAAATAGTATCATCACATATTGTTTGTTTTGTTTGCTTCGTTAGACCATCAGAATAGTCAATGATGTAACGAGTAGAAGGACATGACACTAGTCATGGTGATACTATGTCACTGTAACGAGTAGAAGGAATCATACCGGAGATTGGGAATAACGAGATAATATGATTAAAGAGTTTCATAGTCTTATCATTTATCTTGTCCCGAGGTATTGATTGGTAAGGTGAAGTAATAGGAACTTACTTAACAACCAACAGGTTCAGCAGTTTTCTTCGTATAACTTGTGGGAATCAATATGGACCTCCACGGTCCCGATGTTGATAATTAATTGGGAAATATGTTTTCCAAACATGTCTACTAGTTATCGAACCTGTAGGGGTCACACACTTAAGGCGTCAAAGTCTGTTGTTTGCGTTGGATTGGTCCGGAGGAGAGTAGGGTATCATTCAATTAGAGATCTTCTAATTTGATTAAAACATCCTCTAATTAGATTAGATCTTTCTCTAATTTTATTAGAGCTTCCTCTAATATAATTAGAGCTTCTTCTAATTAGGCTGCGGTGACCCTCTCCCGATTAGACCCAGTTCTAATCTCTCCCCCTCTCTCTCCCCCATTTGTTGGGAACTTCTCCACCTCAATTGTAAACATGCGGTGCCTAGTCCTGGATGGCGAAGCGCTGCAAGATTTTGATGGACGTATGTGTGCGAGCCTCTCAGAGGGGTAACACGTGATACTTTCACTCTGATGGATACAGAAGTTGGGATACGGGGAATCGGCAACAGTCTCGCCGCTAGACTTAGCCGTGGGACTCTTCATCAAGCATCACCGACATCCTCATCAACACTACTTATGCGCTTCGTGTCGGTAACGAGTCAGGTCTATCCACCCCTTTACCTGCATAGTAGATCCTGTGTGCAAAGTAGGATGAAATTTTTTAAATTCTGCTACATACACCAGTAATCCTGTCCGGCTCTATATAGAGTCGGGCCAGGTCTTACAAGGCCATACCTACCGTCTAATATCTCACCTAGCCATAGACGGACACGGTTGTCCGGCTTCTTCTCCAAGTCGGAACCTTCCATGTTTCCTCCTTACATACGCCAAGTTATCGCCTTGCGCTTTGGCCTGTTGGGCCGCTCTATAAGCCCAAACCTTATAATCACGCGAGCCACCCCGACATTCCGGCTTTTGGGCTATGCCGAGAGATATCCCATTCGGCATAACCTCAGCAGCTTGTTGAGATTCTAGGGTCTAGATTTTTTTTAGATTCTCTTATATTTATTTCTAGGTTAAAAACCTGACAAAATAAACAAAAAAATTGTCCTATGAAGCTCATGGATGGTTTCATGTAAAACTACAACACCATCAATGGTATTCCGACCTAGCATTACTCGGTTTGGGTTGGTCTAGTTATCTTACTGGCGGACCCAATAATGACCATAAGTAAGTTTGAAAAAGGTGGCTATCCCGCTTGCAAATAACCGAACATAGCTATCAAGTCAATCTTAATGATTTTTCAAGAATTTTCATTAATATAGGAAAACCATGTAATCCTGGAGCTTTGTAATGCTCCATTTGAGAAAAATGGAAAGTTTACATTACAGTATCAATCATTATGATCTTGTATGAGAACTAAAGCATCATTGGCCATGTACTTCAACTAAAGTGATAGAGCAAAAGTTGCATTCATTGTCAGCAAAAGAAGATCTGATTTAATCTGGTTCAAGGCAAAATTAATAAATAAAGGGATTAGGGGATGTCACCGGTGCATGTTGCATTGTTGTACACACGGCAGATGAAGTCACAGCTCACAATTCCATGGGTACATCTCAGTATGGGAGCTCGGTCTAGAGAAGGAAGTAGCCACGACTTGGTCGGAAGCAAGAGCGCCTCCATTGTTGCTCGTCCAGCAGCATCCATCACTGCCAATGAAGGTAAGAGATTGAACAATGTGTTGGGTGAATGGACAGGAAGGGGCTGCACGAACGTCCACACACGATTGGTTCCTTGTTGATTAGCGGCAGCCCTCCGAGTAGGTGACGACTACGGGGTGGAGGTAGCACACTTGGAGAGGTACGAACGGCTCCAGGGCGTCATCGTGGTCCACCGTCGGGACGAAGTGGTTGCCCATAAGCGATGGTCGTACACCAGCAAAATATGGATGCAGAAGCCAGCGGGAAGGGCGACACCAAGCGGGAGGAGATGGCGCGGAGGAGGCAGGATGGAGAGTGTGGGAGGTCGATGAACGACGGCCCTCGCCTCACTGATTGGGCTAGAAGGGAGGCGCTGGTGGCGTTAAATCGTCTATTGGAGAAGACGATGGGAGGAAGGGAAAATAGAGGGGGAGTTGAGGAGAGTTACCCGGGGTAACTTACCATTGGCTCACGGCACCCCTACCGTTGTACTACGGGACCAGTGATAATCCGGTCCAGTGAAAACAATGAAACGAACATGTACGATGGTATTTATCCACTAGCTCAATCGAAATGTTCCCTGCCACGATCGAATGGATAGAAATGAGTCACCCAGGAAAGCCCCCAGTAGGTTGGTATTTCACCAAGGTTAGAGTTGATGAAGTATCTTTGCGACAAGATTGCACACCCGAAACATAGATGTTCTATGCTGCTGCTGTCGAAGACTTTTGCTGCGCTTGCTGCTGGCATTTGGGCTGACGAGACGATGTTTAGTTGTCGGACAGTGTGTTCAAGTCGCAGTTAGCTCTAAGTTTATCACTCGTTGCTATTACTGTAACCGGAGACTCAGTGCGAACTAACATTATTCAGAAAAATCTAACATTATTCAGACGTTGTCTGCACAAATATGTGCACTATAGCCGGGAGGCTTTGCCTCACGAGGAGAATTCGTTCTTGGTCAACTTTCCTTCGATGGATGATTTGGAGGGAGTGGATGGCTTCGAGTTGGGTGTGCCCAAGCAAAGTTCTTGTATTAAGTTTGGTGTGTGGAGAGCTGAGCGCTGAGGAGATTATGCACACACACATGAGTTAACACCCACTTGGGTACACGTCACTGGTGTTCCATACACGGTTCTCCATTTTCTAGGGCTCTAGGCAGTGGGTACTCTTGTTGGTAGGACCATGGATGTTGACCTCTATACTCTGCGCCGTCGCAATATTGTCATAATTCTGATGGCTATGCGTGACCCAAAAGTGTTCGAGGAGAAAATTGTTAAAATAGATGCTTTTTTATACTTAAAGATACACGTTTCGATTTGTTAAGAATGCACATGATTATGTTTCTAAGACAGACACCGTGCCTTTTATTTGAAGGCGAGACATGAAGGATGACGATGGCAAAGGCCTTGAAGACAAGAGTGGTAAGGAGGCTGTTATGCATGGTAAGGAGGCTGATATGCAGGGTGCGTCTAAGGCTGCGGATATTGATACTCCAACGCCCCAAGTGCAATATGCCACGGTGTCAGGGACTTCTTCTCCTGGGTTGTTTGGTATTGCCGGTGTCCTCTCACGCTATGCGGTTGCACACCGATTAACCCGAATCCATAGACTCCGGGAGGCAAAAAATAGCGGCTCAACCGTGTGATTCTTGGTCGCCCAAGATGCGTTTGGACATGATAGAGTATGACTCATTACAATGCAACCA
The DNA here is from genome assembly GCA_028641055.1 of Alopecurus myosuroides. Classification (NCBI taxonomy): domain Eukaryota; kingdom Viridiplantae; phylum Streptophyta; class Magnoliopsida; order Poales; family Poaceae; genus Alopecurus; species Alopecurus myosuroides. Next base: position 86,700,964 of record CM054063.1, on the reverse strand, counting down.
GGTACCTATGTTGGCAGCGTAGTTGGACATGGTGCGGGCCAAAATTATGTCAGCGGTCCAGCCTAGTGGATTACTAGTGGGTCGTGTTGGGCTAGGAGCGGTGATGGACGAGGTCGCACCGTCGGCTTGGTGGAACTGCAACGGGGACTGGCGTGCTGGGACCTGTGATGGGCGAGGTCACACATGTGGCCCATTCTGGAGGTGTGTCGGTGGGTCGTGGTTTGCTCCACGGAGGGGCTGCGGTTGGGTCTCCATCGCCACTTCCCACGCCGGAATCGCTATGGTAGCAAGATGTGCACGAGCAGCAGAAGCACGATGTGCTACATCACGATATTCTGGAGATCATGCCTACATCACCAAGCTTTATAGGTGTGCCGCCAAGGTCTTCGGCTCTAGGGGTGGAATCTAATCCACCATTGCTACCCCTAGTATCAACTCTATTGAGTAGGAGTTGTGACATGCCGTGTCTGCGGATTGGTCCTCCTGCATGGATGAGTAATCAATGGTGAAATCTATGCGACGCAAGGCTGAACAGTACCTTGACACCGCTGGTATGTACAAATCCTCAAAGTCTTTTATTGCATTTTCAAATTCATGCATCTCGGCTAAATTGAATAAAGTAGGAGTTTCTTTGGATAACGGCGAAACAAAAATTTATATATCGACTAAAGCATTGAGACATTTAGAGTTTGACCGGTTAACAGTCATCCCAAAAGTCTTGTGTAAGTCGGATACTTCCCATATGTATGAGGAGGAGCTGCATGACACAATTGATGTTCAACTCCTTTCACATCTAATTGGTGAGGTAACGGAGAGTGGCTTGGACGAGGATATGCTTAGTTCATTATATGACCTGAAAGTGTAAGGCCGTAAATCTAAATATGCCTCTCTTAAAAAGAATAAAACGCCACGTCAAAAGGCAACATTTTCAACATCTCCAATTATTTTCCAATAAATGGTATGTTTTGAATTACAGAGGTCTTTGCGACTTGGCTAAACATTTACGTATTGCTGATTGTGTTCGGGATCATAAATTTGATTTTATGGGAATTTCGAAAACTTGCAAACATGATTTCTGTGTGAATCTACTTAACAACCTATCTGGTGGTGTAGATTTCACATGGATTTCTCGTCCACCATGTGGTAGATCTGGGGATTTATTATTGGCGTGAGGAAAAAATATACCATAGATGTGTTGACGAGTTCGTATGGCGACTCTCATATAAGTTCCATATCCACAAAAAAGTTGACAACTTCATATGGAGTCCCGTCGTCGTGTATGGAGCAGCCTAGAATGAACATAAGCATGCTTTCCTTTGTGAGTTCGTAAACCTAAAAAAAGATAACATGTATTTTATTATTATAGGAGTAGATTTTAATGTTTTAAGGTTCTCGCACGAGAAGATCAGAGGTCGATTTGACAACCACAAAAGGTCTTTATTATTCCATATTGTGGTTGACAACCTTTATTTATGAGAGGTTTCAGTGATGGGAGGAAGTATATTTGGCCTAATAGCCTTCCAGAGACAACATATGAGAAGTTAGATCGCGTACTGATGGACACATATTGGGATCTAAACTTTCAGTGGTCTCAGCCCGGGCTCTCAAACATATGGAGGCATTGTCAGATTATGCTCCCATACTACTAATCATAGGGATGCCCATACCGCAATGTTCCAGTTCAATTTTGAATTGGGATGGTTACATCAGGAGAGATTCTTTGATATGGTTTAATTGGTGTGGGAAAGGCCTGTGGATGGCCAGAGTCTGACCCAAACGTGGAACAATTAAATGCATGCAGTGCGCAAACACCTGTGTGGTTGGGCTAGGCATATGGTGGGCGAGCTGAAGAAGGAAAAGCTTCGGTTTTCATCTATTATTGATGTGAATTAAAGTCTTTTGCTTAGGTGAGACCGTTGTCCACCTAAGAGATTGAATTTATAAAATCAATTCAGTGCGCAAATCGATGGTCTACTTTGAGAAGAGGGGCTCAAATGGTATCTGAAGGGGTCGTTGCATAGAAAAAAATTCCTACGCGAGAGACACCCGAAAGGGCAAGATCTAATCTAGGAGACGAAGTGCAACGGGCAACGAGAGGGTTAAGGAGAACACATACCCTCGAAGACACAAAGCGTTACGAGATCAAATCTCACACCGATCCCGATAGCGAGAAGATGTGCACCGCATCAGGAGGTGCCTCCGTGATCGGTCACACGTACGGTTGATGACGACCTCCGTTCCCTCGATCCAGCGGGGCGCGGAAGTAGAGGATCCCTCGGAACTCCAGCAGCACGACGGCGTGGTGGTGAAGAAGAATCCCATGGCCAGGGCTTCGCCAAGCCGGAGACCATGGAATGGAGCAGCGGGTGGAGGGAAAAGCTAGTGGCCAAGTGTGTGAATGAGGAGGAGCCCTCACCCTCCTTTTATAGGGAGAGGGAGGCAGCCCAAGGGTGGGGTGCGGCCAGCCATGGTGGTGGCCCCACCTCTTCCCTCTTCATGTGAGTGGAAGCTCCACTCACACCCACTCACGCTCCCATTATTTTCCACATGAAAAATCCAAAGGTTTTCTTTTAATAAATAAATAAAACATTTTTATTTCTCTATTTATATTTGTTAATTCCATTAACAAATATTTGCACATAGGACCTCGAATCATTTGTTAATTCTATTAACAACCATTCAACAAAAACCCCTTGAACTATTTCAATTTTCCCGAAACAATTTCGGTGCTGGCCCAAAATATTCTTCGATATTCCCTATCCTCTCAAACGCGTCATCGAACCTTAAGTGTGTCACCCTACGGTTACGCGAATAAGATAGACATGATCGAGACTCCTCTCCGATCAATAATCAACAACGGGATCTAGAAATCCGTGATGACTCCTATTTATTCAACGATGACTCTCGTGATCGTGTGAACCAACAACGTTGTAAACTATTCCCTTTGTCTCGCGATATTTTACTTGTCCGAGATTCGATCATTGGTATCAACCATACCTTGTTCAATATCGTTACCGACAATTACTCTTTTCTCGTTCCCGTGATATAACATCCTTGTAATCATATCACGTGCTTGCAAGCGGATTCTATGTGATATCACCGAGAGGGCCCAGAGTATATCTCTCCGTCATTTTGGATGGACAAATCCCACTCTTGATCCATGAGCCTCAACTAATACTTTCCGAATACCTAACGTCACCTTTATAGTCACCCTGTTACGGTGTGACGTTTGATGACATCAAAGCACCCTTCCGGTATCAATGATTGACATGATCTAATGGTCTAAGGAATAAATTACTTCGTGCGCAAGATATAACAATATAAACTAAATGACTTGATCGTATTGTTATCTTGATATTGGGTATGTGTTCATCACATCATTCTTCTAATGACATGACCTTGTTATTAACAACATTCAATGTTCATGATCAGGAAACCTTGACCATCTATTAATCAACGAGCTAGTTAAAAGAGAGGCTTTACTAGGAACCATTGTTTGTTTATTAAACACACATGTATCAACGTTTCCGGTTAATACAATTCTAGCATGAGAAATAAACATTTATCATAAACAAGGAATAAGATAATAACCACTTTATTATTGCCTCTCGGGCATATTCCCTTCAGTATCTCACTTGCACTAGAGTCAATAATCTAGTGTGTAATCACTTAACACAAATGGCGTTCCAGTGTTATTACCATGCTTCGCATGTGGTAAAAATCATCAAAAAAAATCTGAACGGTTCAGGTCCTATTGTATTTGCATGTTCTTTCCGTCTACACGCATCACTCATTCCCTAATGAGATGGGTTTGTATATATATGGTCAATCGGTGAAAGCTTAATTCCTCAGCTTAAACTGATGTCACTAACATTATGAAAATGTAGCTTCATAGTGTTAGCATTCTTGGAAATTCACCAAGTTCTGGTGATACCTTAATTCCTCACCTTAAACTAATGTTACTAACATTGTGAAAATGTAGCTTCATAGTGTCAGCATTCTTGGAAATTCACCAAGTTCAATAAAGAACTCCTTGACACAAAATACACTTACTATCCGTTGTCAACACAACGATATATTTTAGCCTTTGTTGTAGTATCTGTCACAATATTTTAATTTTGAAACTCTTTCAAATCCTTAGCATTTCTAAAATGACACAAGGATCTCTCCCATTGTTGTCTAATCATCATATGAATTATCCTATTATAACATTTTATAGCATAGGACTTATCTGGTTGTGTACATAGCATGAAAACATGACTTAGAAATCTCAATTTCAATTATGCTCATCATGTGTCAAAACACTTGAATCTTGCTCAATTATTTTCCATGTGACAAGAACTCCTTCTTGTCAATTCGATATTGACTTACTTCAATATTTCATCTATGTAATTTGGCTTCAATCATATCAGGCGCTTCAATCCAACTTTTATAGATATCGATGCCCAATATCTTCTAACTCTTTCATCAATATGAATTTCTTAACCGTGTTAATTTAAAATACATATTTTCCAATCAACCATATGTCATCTACATAAAGTATTGAAATATGTCATAGCCCTCCCACTTAATTTCTTGTAACTCTACAAGCATCTTTATCGTTCATGCTGGAATCAAACTCTTTTGATAACTTCATTAAGGTAAAGATTTCAACTTCGTTATGCTCACTTCAACCATTGAAGTGTGCATACCTTTCTAGCAACCTTTTGAATTTTACAAAACTCTCAGATGTGTCAAGTACACATCCTCGATCAAACTTCCTCGAGAGGAGAGTTGGTTTTGTTATTCAACTGTCATATCATAATATGTAACTTTTGCTAGAACTATCCGCAAAGACTAAAACATCACTACAGAAGATCAAAATCTTGTAGTAGTCAACTCTTTGAACTTCGTCGAAAACAACTTTTCGATAAGTACAACTTTCAAAGGATATAAAAATCCATGTCTTTGTCTCTATATAGACCCTTTTGCTATCGTTAGGCATCATGCCTATCGAAAGGAATACCAAGTCACATACTTGATATTCATACAAGGATACTATGGCGGATATAATGACTCATAGTCAATTTTAAGAAGTCAGGGCCCATCATTTGCTTCCTTTATAAGGTCCAGGTCCTTTTGTTGTCAAAACAACACTTTACACTTAAACTACAAGTTGGTCTAAGTACAAAATTTTAGGACTTTTGTGGTTCAGTTCGCAAACTCATTCGAAGTATCTACAATTACATGTAGTGTTTTCTACTAAAAATAGGAAACCCTGGAACAACTTCCAGTGTTGCGCTACTCTTGACATGGTAACGAAGATTCTCTAATATCGTTGAGTTTGTACTGTCCTCCCACTCACTTGTTTCGCAAGAACTACTTTCTCGAGAAATCAACCCTTTGTGACAAACAACATTTGTCTTTTGGTTCGATGATAGGAGAAATACCCAATGTTTTATTTGGGATAACCTTATAAACATATATTTATCCTATTTTGGTTGTAAACATTTTACACATGCTATGCATACCAATACTTAAGAAAATGACAATTCGGGTCACTACCCAAACCATATCGTATATGTTGTCAATTTCAACGGATCACGATGGTGCTCTTTTCAGTGTAAAAGCGGTTGTCCTTAATGTATAAACTACAAAATTGTAATGGCATTTTTATTAATCTTACCATGTCCAACAAGGTTTGATTTTTTTTCTTGAATACTCCAAACTAATGTGGGGTATTCGAGTAATATAAGTTGTAGAACAATTCTGCAACTTCTCAGATGTTCTGCTAAACTTGTAACTCAAACTTTATCCTTTATGATTCAATCATAAATACTTGATTATCTTGTTACAATGATTTTTTACTTCCTATTAACAACCATTTGAACCAATTCAAAATGTCAAACTCCGTTCTCTTTAAATAGATATACTCACATATCTACTCAAATCATCGACATAATTTTATGAAGGAAAAATTAATCCACCATACATGACTACACATAATGGACTATATACATCAATATGTATAATCTCCACTAAATTAGTCGTCCATTCTACTTTGGCCTAAGAACCGAATTCTAGTCATCTTTTGGAAGAGGTCTCACAAGCGTCAATTTATTCAAAACAAAATGACTCCAGAAGTCCATCAATATGGAGTTCCTTCATGTTTTCCTTTCCGATATGAACTAAAATGGTGGTGTCCCAATTTAAGTGAAACTCTTTTACGTCTTGCAACGTTTAGCATTTAGTTTATAGATGTTTACTTTACCAACATGATTTATATTAACATATCTATCAATTATGGAATATGGTCATAGTTTGAACAATCTCATTTGTTCTCACAAAAGATTAGAACAAAATAACAACTTATTAAGTTCTTAAAATAAATCTTGAATGTTTGGTTCCATACGACAATGAACACAATAACACTTTATTTATGTTCTTGTCATAATCGATTCCACATCTATTACTAGTTCCTTTTAGGCCCTTGTATTTCTTGCATTGCGTTGCTTTGTATGACAACTCATACCAACCAATGTGGTATCAAAATACCCAAAAATACATTGTTAACTAGTAATACATCTATAACTTGTATATCAAGCATATACTCCCGAGCTGGACTTTTCCACTTATCTTCTTTTTCTGCCATATATCTTTTTGTAATTCTATTTTCAATATTCCCTTTCCTTTATAGAAGAATCATTCAACATCAAACAATGCTAGTCATACTAGCTCATTTTCCTTGGCGTGTTAGTCATATAGTATCACCCATTGAGTCATACTTTGAGTTTGATTGTTCTACTAATATCACCATATTAATAGCATTCTTCCAGATTCCACTCTTAGCAATCTCCAAGCAAGGTAAACGACTTTACCCATACTTTTAATCCATCCCATCATAACAATTTTATGATTAAGCTACTATAGCTCGAAGGAAGGAATTTAGAGGATAATTTTTTTTAGCGCCCAACTTCTTGGAATATTCAAACGCCTAGCGTCTTCAATCATTGCATATATTCAGATAATATAAGCAAACATTGTCACGCTAAATTATACTCAGACATGTTGCCACAAATAAGTTTCTATATATCAATATATCTTTCAGTTGATTGTTTCTGAAAACAACTCTTTTCAGTTCAAAAATCACCTTGATCAACAAAACATTCTTTTTGAAGAAAAATTAATATGGAAGCAACCATGACTCTAGATTCTAAGGAATTGGTTTCTCTTTAGATCAGTCAATCATTAACCATATGGAGTTAGGTAGGAAATACCAAAAATCTACAATAGAACTCAATTTTAAATTTCACTAATACGGTACCAATCTTAAACGATTTTTACCAGATCATAACAGTTATATCTCAATCAACAATCTAAGTGTAAGGTAGTTTTGTGGATGCCAATGAATACTACAATTTGTGCAAATTCACTTTGATTCGTTGTTTATGATAAATAAGTTCAAGTTAATTCAAAATTATGCCATGAACTCCCACTCAAAAACAACATCCCTCTTAGTCGTCTTTAGTGATTACACGAACCAAATTCACTACACCAAAACCGATCATCACGTGAGATGATGTAGCTTCAAAGGCGAACATCGACATGTTCATCATATCATCCATATGACTCATGCTTTACCTTTCGGTTACGTGTTCCGAGGCCATGTCTGTACATGCTAGGATTGCCAAGTAGAACCGTAGTATTGCGTGTGTTTCAAGGCCATGTCTGTACATGCTAGGCTTGAAAACACCCGTTGTATGCGAACGTTGAGTCTGTCACACCCGATCATCACGTGGTGTCTCGAAACGACGAACTTTCTTAACGGTGCATACTTAAGGAATAACACATTATTATCTTGATATTAAGTGAGAGGGATCATCTTATAATGCTACCGTCGCTATCTAAGAAAAACAAGATGCATAAAAGGATTAACATCACATGTAAGGATAACGTGATATGATATGGTCTTCCTTGCACTTGATCTCCATCATGTGTATCATGGTATGATCTCCATCATTCCACCAGCGTGGTACCAAGTACCATGGCACCCCAATCTTGATTGTCCATCAATAATCAGACAACCATATGGATACCTTCCGGTATATCAATAATTTAAAAAAGAGATCGTCTCATAATCAAATTTGTAACATTGACCATATCACATCACATGTCCAGCAAAAACTAGTTAGACGCTTCTAATTTATTTTTGCATATTTTACATGGCTTAGGGCTTTCGAGGATAGAACCGTTCATACCTACGAACATCAACCACAACGTTGATAAACACATTTTTAACAACCCTTCATAGATTAGATCTTAACTATAGTAGGAGAAACAGACACCCGCAAGCCACTTATGCAATACAAGTTGCATGTCAGTTGTGGAACAAGTCTCATGTACGTGGACATGTAAGATTAGTCCGGGCCGCTTCATCCCACTATGCCACTAAGATCATAAAATAATCAAGGAGGTAATAACATGATCATCAACTCCCACTTACACCTATGTGTTCTACCCGTACAAAACATCTACGCAAAGATCCGGCTCTGATACCACTAAAGGGGTCGTTGCATAGAAAACAAAAAATTTCCTACGCGAGAGACACCCAAAAGGCCAAGATCTAATCTAGGAGACGAAGTGCAACAGACAACGAGAGGGTTAAGGAGAACACATACCCTCGAAGACACAAAGTGTTACGAGATCAAATCTCGTTGTTGGCGTAGTCGTACTCACACCGATCCCGATAGCGAGAAGATGTGCACCGCATCCGGCGGTGCCTCCGTAATTGGTCACACGTACGGTTGATGACGACCTCTGTTCCCTCGATCCAGCGGGGCGCGGAAGTAGAGGATCCCTCGGAACTCCAGCAGCACGACGGCGTGATGGTGAAGAAGAATCCCACGGTCAAGGCTTCGCCAAGCCGGAGACCATGGAATGGAGCAGCGGGTGGAGGAAAAAGCTAGTGGGCAAGTGTGTGAATGAAGAGGAGCTCTCACCCTCCTTTTATAGGGAGAGGGAGGCAGCCCAAGGGTGAGGTGCGGCCAGCCATGGTGGTGCCCCCACCTCTTCCCTCTTCATGTGAGTGGAAGCTCCACTCACACCCACTCATGCTCCCATTATTTTCCACTTCAAAAATCCAAAGGTTTTCTTTTAATAAATAAATAAAATATTTTTATTTCTATATTTATATTTGTTAATTCCATTAACAAACATTTGCATATAGCACCTCGAATCATTTGTTAATTCTATTAACAACCATTCGACGAAAAACCCCTTGAACTATTTCAATTTTCCCCGAAACAATTTCGGTGCTGCCCAAAATATTCTTCGATATTCCGTATCCTCTCAAACGCGTCATCGAACCTTAATTGTGTCACCCTACTGTTCGCGAATAAGATAGACATGATCGAGACTCCTCTCTGATCAATAATCAACAGCGAGATCTAGAAATCCGTGATGACTCCTACTTATTCAACGATGACTCTCGTGATCGTGTGAACCAACAACGTTGTGAACTATTCCCTTTGTCTCGCGATATTTTACTTGTCCGAGATTCGATCATTGGTATCAACCATACCTTGTTCAATCTCGTTACCGACAAGTACTCTTTTCTCATTCCCATGATATAACATCCTTGTGATCATATCACATGCTTGCAAACGGTTTTGATGTGATATCACCGAGAGGGCCCAGAGTATATCTCTCCGTCATTTTGGATGGACAAATCCCACTCTTGATCCATGAGCCTCAACTAATACTTTCCGAATACCTAATGGCACCTTTATAGTCACCCTGTTACGGTGTGACGTTTGATGACATCAAAGCACCCTTCCGGTATCAGTGATTGACATGATCTCATGGTCTAAGGAATAAGTTACTTCGTACGCAAGATATAACAATATAAACTAAATGAATTGATTGTATTGTTATATTGATATTGTGTATGTGTTCATCACATCATTCTTCTAATGACATGACCTCGTTATTAACAACATCCAATGTTCATGATCAGGAAACCTTGACCATCTATTAATCAACGAGCTAGTTAAAAGAGAGGTTTTACTAGGAACCATTGTTTGTTTATTAAACACACATGTATCAACGTTTCCGGTTAATACAATTCTAGCATGAGAAATAAACATTTATCATAAACAAGGAATAAGATAATAACCACTTTATTATTATCTCTCGGGCATATTCCCTTCAGTATCAACGATCAAAATCCCAATTCACTTTGGAAGGAGACTCGAATACGAATACAAGATACTTTCATAGTATTGCTAATGCCAGATCGGAAGAAACTTATTCATTCTCTTTCTCAAGATGAGGGTACGATCGAAGGTCATTAGCAACTCAAACCGCACATTAAAAAGTATTATAAAAATATGTTTGGGGAACCGAAGGAGAGGAAATTCGATGGGCGAAATCCGAACATATGATATTCCGCAAGTTTTCAATGAGGTGAACGCCCACCTTACTGCAGCTTATTCTAAGGAGGAAATTAAAAAGGCGTTCCTCCAAATGGAACACAACAAAGCCCCGAGCCTAGATGGTTTTCCAATTAAGTTTTGTCAGAACTTCCATGAGATAATCAAGCCGGACTTGCTCAAGTTATTCAATGCTTTGCATGCTGGAAAAATTAAACTATTTCGCCTAAGTTTTGGTGAGATAATTTTTATGCTCAAGGTTAATGAAGCAGAAAGAATCCAACAATATACATATTTGTTTTCTAAACGTTAGGTTCAAATTTTTCTCTAAAACCACTACTACCAGGCTTAATTCGGTGCTTGATCATGTTGTGCGTCCGACTCAGACGAATTTTATGCAAGGTCGCACTATTCTTGATGGGGTTTTGATTTTACATGAAACTATGAAAGAGTTGCATCGGAAAATCTGAATGGTGTAATACTAAAAATATACTTTGAAAAATCTCATGATAAAGTCAACTGGTCTTTCCTCCCGCAAACACTTAGATTAAAAGGTTTTTCTAACGAGTGACATGCTCATATCCTTTTTGTTTTGTTTTGAGAGGAGTGTAGCCATCAAAGTCAATGATTACGTTGGCAAATACTTCCAAATAAAAAATGATTACGATAAGACGATCCATTATCACCAATACTATTTAATATAGTTGTAAATATGTTATCCATAACCATATAGCGTGCAAAACTGGATGGCCAAATTATATTCTTAGTCACACATCTAGTGGATGGCAAGTTATCTAGTATTATTTAATATGACGATGAAACATGACATGACAAAGGAACGAAGACAGAAATTAATTTTATCAGCGTTTGAGCAGTTTTCCGTTCTAAAGATTAATTTTCATAAAAGTGAATTGTTTCATTTTGGTAAGGCCCAGAATGACACTACCATATATGCCGAGTTATTCGATTGTGAGCATGGTCAGTTTCCAACCAGTTATCTAGTCATTCCAATTTATTCCAGGAGGCTAACCATTGCTCAATGAAAACGTACATGTTGAGGAAAAACTCAAAAAAGCTTGAGTAGTTGAAAAGGAAAATTAATGTGGTAGATTGATTCTCCTAAATTCAGTAGTAAATTCTTTTGGCAAGAGGACTATGAGAAAAAATATCGACTATCTAAATGAAATGTAGTGTGTCATCCCAAAGATTAAGGATGTTTCGAGATTCATGCTCTAGAGGTTAAGGATAGAGCTCTCCTCGTTAAATAGTTGTTCAACCTCCTTACCGAAAATGGGTATGACAAACTATTTTTAGGAGAAAGTATATTGGCTTAAGCGCGGTATCCTAAGTATTTTAGAAAATAGGTGATTCACACTCTTGAACTGTGCTTACGGCGACGAAAATCGTAGGATGTAGCTGCACCGTCATGCGTAACATGTTTACTCGTCCCCAACATGATTTGAATTTCGTTGTGCTTTCTATTGCATCCAGTAATTTCCAACTAAACGAATACAATGATCTGTATACCTCTTGTTTATATTCCATTTGAAATCAGTTTGGGGCCCTACACAAAGTCAGCTCCACCATACAGATGCAGATCCTTACGGTATCAGTGACCGTCTGGCCCGTAATTAATAAAGCTCGGGCGTTCAATCCCTTTTTATACAATCACCATGCGTTCTAGCTTGGCAGCGTATAGGGTGCATATTTATCGCAAACTTTTACTTCATTCGGGCCCATGTCTAGTTGTCTACATCAAGAACAAGTTGCAGTATGTTCGATAAGACACTCTCCTCCCACTAGTGGAAACAGAGCCTTTTGTCCCGGGTCGTAAGGGTCATTTGTCCCGGTTGCGCAACCGGGATGGGCTAGCCGGGACAAATGGCCCTCCCCATTGGTCCCGGTTGTGCCAGCACCCGGGATGGTAAGGCTGGCCCACGTGGCGACTCTGGGCCAGGGACCGCGAAGGAGTTCGTCCCGGTTCGTTTTAGGGACCGGGATGGATGCCTTCTTAAAAAAAGAATAAAGTCCGCCCATTTTCCCTGCCGCGGCAGGTTTTTTTTGTTCGTTTTTTTTTTCTCCTGCCTCGCAATCGCCAACCGGCCTCCCCTTCCCCAACCGCTCCAGGCCCACGTCTTTAATTAAGCCCACTGACACATTTTTTAGTCAAAAAGGCCCACTGGCCCGCGTCTTTTATTTATGGACAGTCAACGGTTCGAAGGGCCCACTGGCCCGCGTCTGTTATTATGGCCAGTCAACAGGGGCCACTGGCCAGCGGCCTGGTGGCTGGTTCGCCTGGTCCATTAAACTAAGACCGAAGGACGGTCAAAGGGCCGCTGTCCGCCTCGTCTTCCCGCCCCGCCTCGTCTTCCCGCCCCGCCTCGGCTTCCCACGCCCCACTCCCCACGCGCCACGCCTCGGCTCCCCGCATTCATGGCCGCCTGCAACCGCCGCCACGTCCAGGCCGCCGGTTGGCATGCCAGCCCACCCCGGGTCCTTTATAAAGGACCCCCGCCGCCCGTACAACCCACCCACCCCGGACGCGCCCAAGGCAGAGCAACCCTAGCCGCCACCATGTCCCGCTGGTTCTCGAACTCCGGCAAGCGCCCACGGAACGACGACGGAGGCTCGTCGAGCGGCGCCGGCCGCATCCCACCCCCGCCGGCGGAGGCCTTCGGCTACGGCCCTGGAGGTGTCCGCCTCGGCGGGGCGCCGCACGTCCCCGCGCCACCACCGGCTGCACGCCCGCCGCCCCGCGCCGCGCCCCCGGGCAAGCGGTTCCGCAGGTACGTCCGGGTGGACGAGGCGGAGTGGCACTGGAACAATGCCACTCCGGTCTTCTACAACGACGTGCACCTCCCGGACGGTTGGCACCTGAATCCCCAGCGGATCCCAGTGCCGCCGGCCCCAACCGGCGCGGCGCTGCTCGAGGAGATCGAGCGCCGCCGCGAGCTCCTGCCGGCCCCCGTCCGCAGGGAGCGGATCTACGCGCGCAGCTCCCCCTACTGGGCCGCCTGGCTCGAGCAGGAGCACGAGCAGCGCCGCCGCTCCTTCATCCCCGCCCCCCTCGAGGCCAACGTGGACGACTACCCCCCGCCAGCGCCCGGCCGGGAGAGGGAGCTATGGCTCCTCGTCGACGAGCCGGAGGACTTCTCCGGGGAGCCGGACCCCGAGCTCCGGGCCCAACTGGAGGAGGCCTGCGAGCGCTCCCGCCGCTCCCTCGTCGACGACGAGATCAAGAGGTGGCATCGCGTCGTGGCCGCCGCCGCCGCCGACGCCGCCGGCAGGGCTTCGCCCAGCCATATCCACTCGTGCCCGCCCCTGGGTTGTCCGCTCGGCCTGGAGAGAGGGCCGCGCTTTTTTATACACTTGGGCCTTTAGTCCCGGCCCGTGCCACCAACCGGGACTAGAGCCCTTTGGTCCCGGTTGGTACCACGGCCCGGGACCAAAAACAAATTTCGAATTTCGGTGGCACCTCTGCGCGCCCAAAATTTTTTAGCGCCAAAATTTGAAAAGTGTTAAGTTTGCACATTAACAACTTTTATATACTTCCAAATTTGACAAAAATTCCAACATGAAAAATGCTAGAATTTGCAAAACTAATTTAAATCCATTTTTCGTTTAACTAAATAATTATTCTAACTATTGAAACTATTAATTATTTTTTCATTTGTATATAATTTGAATATAAATTATGGAAATTTATATTCAAATTATAAAGCGGCTCTGTGTCATACAAATTTCTGGAAATTTCCACCCATACACTTTTTTGAGCTAGGGCCTCATTTTCATAGTAGAAGTAGGGTGGCTTGTTCATCCTCTAGAGTCGATGTCAGTCCTGGCTGCTTGTCCATCCTCTACAGTCTGCTCTGCTCTGCTCTACTGCTTCTTGCGGCTCAGGTTGGTAACGGTACATGCTTGCGTATGCTTTGTGATCTTATGGTTTGATTTGAGAATTTCAAAACTTTGATTTGATAATCTTTTGGCCGGAAGCACCTAGCAATATCTTTTAAACCTTGTTTCTCTCCCTATGCTATTTGTACTTCTCATCGGCCCTAATGTTTCTCTACCTGATTCTACTTCTCCTCTGCCTAGTTTACAGATGTTTGCTCTTTTCTGTAGATGTTTCTACACTGTAAAATGGGCATGTCCCAGTAGTGGTGATCAGCGCCTTGTCTGCATGTTTCGCAGGACATGTCTATTTTACAGTGTAGAAACATCTACAGAAAAGAGCAAACATCTGTAAACTAGGCAGAGGAGAAGTAGAATCAGGTAGAGAAACATTACAGCCGATGAGAAGTACAAATAGCATAGGGAGAGAAACAAGGTTTAAAAGATATTGCTAGGTGCTTCCGGCCAAAAGATTATCAAATCAAAGTTTTGAAATTCTCAAATCAAACCATAAGTTCACAAAGCATACGCAAACATGGACCGTTACCAACCTGAGCCGCAACGAGCAGTAGAGCAGAGCAGAGCAGACTCTAGAGGATGAACAAGCAGCCAGGACTGACGTTGACAGAGGGCAGAGAGCTTTCTTTGCTTCGTACGTACTCTCAGGCAATTCGTTATCCTTTGGAAGTTTTGGCTTCATTAGTTGAAGTAAAGTCTCAAATGCCTTGTCAGTCACACCGTTTTGTGCCTTCCATTTCAGCAACTCCAGTGTGGTACCGAGCTTTGTGCTACCATCTTCGCAATTTGGGTATAACAATTTTTTGTGATCCTGTAACATGTTGTCCAGTTTCAACCTCTCCAATCTATTTTCACAGTCTTCCCTTGCATCAGCAATAACTCGGCCAAGATCATCATCGGGCTCTTCTGATGCCTGTTCTTGATCACCTCCTTCTTCTGCATTCTCTTCCATTGCAGTATCGTCGTATTCAGGGAACAAAGGATCTTCTTCTTCTTCTTCATCGTCTTCCATCACAACCCCTCTTTCTCCATGCTTGGTCCAGCAATTATAGCTGGGCATGAAACCTCTCCGAAGTAGATGGCCGTGAAGGATTCTTTCGGAAGAATGTTCTCTGACGTTCCGACAATCAACACATGGGCAACACATGAAGCCATTATCTTTGTTCGCCTGAGCTACAGCAAGAAATGCATTCAGGCCTGCCATATACTCGGAGGTGCGTCGGTCACCGTACATCCATCGCTGCCGTGCATCCATCTGCATCATATAATTAAGTTTATCAAAATACATATTAATACAGAGATAACCACAGTACATCGACAAATAATACTTTTTTATGTATCAGTTACAGATGAAAAAGATAATTTGTTAACCTCGGTCGAAGAAACCATTTTCAGTGAGCTTGTGTGCGTCTCGGGAATTTCGTCGAACACCTCGTGTGCATAGTAAAAAAAAAACAGCAACACCACACTCTCTCACACCTCCAAGCAAAAAAAAAGATGGAAGGAGGGGGGGGGGCTGGGGCAGTATATATAGGGGAAGGGGGCATTGGTCCCGGTTCGTGGACTGAACCGGGACAACAGGTCATGCGCGTGCCACGTGGCCTGTGGCTAGGCATTGGTCCCGGTCTGTGGCACGAGCCGGGACCGATATGCCCCCCACGAACCGGGACCAATGCGCCCAGGCGATTCCTGTTGCCCAGGGCGCACGAACCGGGACCAATGGAGGGCATTTGTCCCGGATTTGGTTGCAACCGGGACAGCTGCCCCCCGGCCCCCTGGACGAGAGGGGTTGTTTCCACTAGTGTCCATGTATGAACTTCTACCCTTCTAGATTCTAGTTCCCTTCCTAGTCAAGTAGTCAGCACACATGGGAAGACGATTGAACGGCCGCAGCGAAAAATATTGAACCCAGACTATTTGTTCATAGGGTTATTTAACAGGGTGCCCTCAGTTGGCACCACGACCTCAGTTTTACCCCTAGCGCCGAATCGACCTCAGTTTTGCCCCTAGTCTGTCCGCAAGGACTCGTTTCGCTGCTCCAACCGTAACTTTCTGCCCCCTTTAGGATGCTGACCTGTGGGACCCATCATAGAACCATTGGCGCGGCATGTGGGCCCTAGCTGTTGAGCGTTGGCGCGGTTTGTGTGCCTCAACTGTTGACGGCTGGCGCTGCATGTGGGCCCCAGCTGTTGACCGTTGCTTGCGGCCCAATGTCAAATGAGGCCCAATGTCAACATGCAGACTACATATTTTCCATTTATATTTATTAATCACTACATGCAGACTACACATTATCCATTTATTAAACCATCAAATTATTCGTATTAATAATATAAAAATATATACTGTGATCAACTGAAATTTGTATATTATCTTAGAAAACATAATTCATCACATCTGTTATATATAAATTTTGTTTACAATGTGCATATTTTAAAGCGATAATTAGAAATATTTTTTAAAAAAATGCGATAATTAGAAAGGATAAAACTTCTAAACAGTGGGTACATATTTGGACAAATATAAGAACATAACTTTATATATAATTAAACATATTTAGAAAGGATAACTGGTCCCACTTTACATATAATCAGTGGGGCCCGAGGGACATTACATCTAATTTTAAAAAAAACCTAACTGCTCCCGCTCTGCATGCGGGAGCCCTTGCCGCCCTCCGGCGCCCTACTTCCTCCACTCCGCCGCCCTGTCCTCCATCTCCTTGTTGACGCGGGCGCGGCAGTTCTCCGCCCGCAACCTCTCCTCCTCTCTCTCACGGACCCGCTTGATGCTGGCCCGGAAAGCCTTCGCGTCCTCCTTCGCTTGCTTCTTCTCCTCGGCCTTCAACTCCTTCTTCTCCAGCCGCTCCAGTTCCTTGAGGCGGCGGATCGTCTTGGGGGAGAGGTCCAAAGTCTTGGGGGCGGGCTCGGGGTTGTGGACGAAGGGCGGCTACGGCGATCTCTCCCATTTGGGAGATTCGAGGTCCTCCGACGTATAATCGGCCTCGTACCAAGGACGATCTTTGGGGCGGTTGTCCTCGTCGGAGACCGACTCGGGGCTAGATGGTAGAGAGTAGGAAGACATTGTTCGGGCTTGAAGGGAGAGAATGGCAAAGAGGGCTGGAGAGGGATGACAAGATGGAGGACGAGTGAAACGGTCTATTTAAAGACACGATTAGACGTGAATTCATTGGGGTAGATGAAGCAAACAGTGTGAAAACGTTGGATGCAGTGTAGAAGAGTCGATGCATGGTCTAAGAGGTGTATAACAGGCGTAGGCGTAGGCGTATGACAGCTAGTGATACGGAGTACGAGCGCGTGTGCATTAGGCAGTCAAGTGATTCGACGTTGCATGCGTGTATTAAAGACGTGAAGAGAAGAAAGTCCAAAGTCTCACGCCAAATCCTGCCTCGCTGCATATGCATTGATGCGTATCTTCTGAAAACGAGGCGTGGAGGGCTGCGTCGCTGCAAATGCGACGCGACTCGTGTTTCTGAAACGAGGCGTGCAGGGCTGCTGCAAATGCGGCGCGACTCGTGTTTCTGAAACGAGGTGTGCAGGGCTGCTGCAAGTGCGACGCGACGTTTACTCTTTTCTTTTTCTGCCACGTTGTTTACTCTGAAAAAACGAGGCGTGCATGCACCGGGCTGGTGAACGGGGCCCCACTAGACAGTGTCCGTTGTTGCATGCAGTTACATTGAGACAAAACACCCAGTCCATACACCGCTTCATTTTCAATCGTTTGATCGTAAGGAACGGTGCAGATCGAGTCCATGCATGCAAACTACGGCGGCAACGGCCTGCAGACGCTGAGACGAGCGCTTCTCTGTGCGGGAACGTGATCCTATGACTTTAGGTCACTGACAAATGGACCCCATCGCACACCGGACCCACGTGTCATGGGAGAAGGTCAGAGAACATAAGGTGGGCAAAGTAAGAGGATCTGGTTCCCTCTGTTTTTAGGGCATGTACAATAGTGTAGACGTGTGCTGTCTGCACTACTCGGCCATGTCATTTCTAAACATTTTTAGAGATAGTTGGTATAGTGTGGTGACCTCCTAGCTTGTGTTGGGATACAGACGCTCTGTAGCCCCCCTCCCGGTGAAACCCTAGCCCCGCTGGAGAAATACCTGACTTTAACGGAAACACGCGGTAACTGCGTCGAAAGGGGGTAGAAATGTGAAACAATCTGCTTGGTTGTGCTAGGATAGCCCATAGGAACACAAAACAAAAAGGTAGAACCCACCTCTTCGGAAGATTCACGATGTTTGGTCCGATACAGAAGTTTCACCCTATAAGCGCTCACGAGAGAGAAGTGGATGCCGGTGAAGCGGGTCACACCCCGGAGAGAAATCTTTGACATACAAAGCACACAAAACACCTATACTAACATGGTATGGCACCCCCTAGCTTGTGTTGGGATCCATACGCTCCGTAGCCCTCCTCCCGGTGAAACCCTAGCCCCACTGGAGAAATACCTCACTTTAACGGAAACACGCGGTAACTGCGTCGAAAGGGGGTAGCAATGTGGAACTATCTGCTTGGTTGAGCTAGGATAGACCATAGGAACACAAAACAAAAATGTAGAACCCACCTCTTCGGAAGATTCACGATGTTTGGTCCGATACAGGAGTTTCACCCTATAAGCGCTCACGAGAGAGAAGTGGATGCCGGTGAAGCGGGTCACACCCCGGAGAGAAATCTTTGACATCCAAAGCACACAACACACCTATACTAACATGGTATGGCACCCCCTGTCTTGTGTTGGGATCCAGACGCTCCGTAGCCCCCTCCCGGTGAAACCCTAGCCCCGCTGGAGAAATACCTGACTTTAACAGAAACACGCGGTAACTGCGTCGAAAGGGGGTAGCAATGTGGAACTATCTGCTTGGTTGTGCTAGGATAGCGCATAGGAACAAAAAAATAAAAGGTAGAACCCACCTCTTCGGAAGATTCACGATGTTTGGTCCGATACAAGAGTTTGACCCTATAAGCGCTCACGAGAGAGAAGTGGATGCCGGTGAAGCGGGTCACACCACGGAGAGCAATTTTGACATCCAAATCACACAACACACCTATACCAAACATGGTATGCCACCCCCTAGCTTGTGTTGGAATCCAGACGCTCCGTAGCCCCCCTCCCGGTGAAACCCTAGCCCCACTGAAGAAATACCTGACTTTAACGGAAACACACGGTAACTGCGTCGAAAGGGGGTAGCAATGTGCAACTATCTGTTTGGTTGTGCTAGGATAGCCCATAGGAACACAAAACAAAAAGGTAGAACTCACCTCTTCGGAAGATTCACGATGTTTGGTCCGATACAGGAGTTTCACCCTATAAGCGCTCACGAGAGAGAAGTGGATGCCGGTGAACCGGGTCACACCACGGAGAGCAATCTTTGACATCCAAAGCACACAACACACCTATACTAACATGGTATGGCACCCCCTATCTTGTGTTGGGATCCAGACGCTCCTTGGCCCCCCTCCCGGTGAAACCCTAGACCCGCTGGAGAAATACCGGACTTATACGGACACACGCGGTAACGGCGTCGAAAGGGGGTAGCAATGTGGAACTATTTGCTTGGTTGTGCTAGGATAGCCCATAGGAACACAAAACAAAAAGGTAGAACCCACCTCTTCAGAAGATTCACGATGTTTGGTCCGATACTGGAGTTTCACCCTATAAGCGCATGTAAACTCACGAGAGAGAAGTGGATGCCGGTGAAGCGGGTCACACCCCGGAGAGCAATCTTTGACATCAAAAGCACACAACACACCTATACTAACATGGTATGGAACCCCCTAGCTTGTGTTGGGATCCAGACGCTCCGTAGCCCCCCTCCCGGTGAAACCCTACCCGGTGGAGAAATACCGGACTTATAAGGAAACACGCGGTAACGACGTCGAAAGGGGGTAGCAATGTGGAACTATTTGCTTGGTTGTGTTAGGATAGCCCATAGGAACACAAAACAAAAAGCTAGAACCCACCTCTTCGGAAGATTCACAATGCTTCCACCTCTTATTCTTTGAAATCTCTACTACTGTGTTCGAGGAATCACATTTTAGTGAAGGCTTTCGTTCTAATGTTTATAAATCCTATTTATATTTTTCCTAGACTTGTATTCGACCTATATAATGTAATTCCGAAGCCTGAAAATTTATTGGATGAATATTCGTACTATTTATTTTCTTTTGAATAATAATGGTTTTAATCGAAAATCATAAATAAAACAAGTTTAAAACATCAAAATGAAAAAAGAACTTTGGATCTTTCTTAGTCACACCAAAATGAAGCTTTGGTGAGATTTTGACCTTATTTCATCTCCAAAGGTTTGAAACTCATCTTATTTTGTTGAACTATCTACTAGTCTGTTCAAGATATCACATATTAGACAAGGTTTTTTCGTTCCATTCTTTATAAGACAGGTTTATATTTTTTTTCTCGTTACTATATGACATAACACTACTATGTGCGTCGGCTTTATATTTTTTCGATTTTTTTCAATTATTTATGCTCATTTCAAGCTTGGTCAACCCTCTGTTTGACCCAACCGAAAAGCTTCTAGAAGGACACCCAGAGATTCGACCTAGGCTGTTGGATCGACGCCTTCTAGAAGGAATCTTGCATCGGACGGATGCGCTCGCAGCCACAGCGATCCGCGAGACGCTCGTTCTGTGCTAGGATTGGTTGGTCCGTTCGCTACAGGGATCGATGGTTTCTATCTGTTCTACATATGATTTCTTTTCGATACGGAGGGAGTATTAAGTATTAAACCATGTTATTTAAATAAAAAATATAAAAAATAGAAGAATGATACAAAACACAATGAAGCTTCAGATTTACTACAGCGATGATTTTTATCTGTTTTACATATGATTTTTCCATTAAACCATGTTACTTAAATAAAAAATGCAAAAAAGAAGAATTATTCAAAACATAATGAAACTTTAGATTTACACTATATATGTAGAATAGATGTCTAGGAAATTAGTTTGGCTGATATAGACAAGATGCCAAAAAAGTTGAAGCACAAATGGGGGTATTTACCCTAGCTTCGGACCTCATTTGAAACACATTTCTCATGAGAATAGAGCGATGGTTTCAAATGAGCATAAATGATTCAAAAAAAATTCAAAATGACATGAATCCAACGAACAATGTTGTTATATGTGATATAGTTGCTCCTCAAATTTATTTGGATCGGATAATTTTGACAAGTTCGAATTTTTCATGATAATTTTGATAATAGCTTCAGACCTCATTTGAAGCACATTTGCCTAAAATTTTAGAATGACTTGGTTCAACATCATACAACATTATTCAAACATCATCCAAACTACTCCCTCTTTTCGCTTTTAATCTAGTTCTGGCTCGTGATTTTGTTCAGAAATACTCAACATTAATTAAAAAACGGCGAACTCGTTGAAATAGCTGCAAATTCATAGATTCGACGATGTTTTTACAGATAGACGGCATAATTTAACTAAAAACATAGAAAAAACTTAAAAAAAAAACTACGGCAGGCCGAGGCTCGCCGCGATCACCCGGCCTGGTCGTCGCCCTCCTCTTAGACGTCGTCCTCTTCCTCGTCGTCCTCCTCGCAGTCGTCGTAGGCCAGTATGTTGGAGGGCCCCGCCTCGTGGTCGTTCTTGGCGAAGGGCGATGGGTCGCTTGGCGATGGGTTCGCCACCATAGCGAGCCAGCGCCGCTGCGCTCTGCCTTAGATCCGCAGCCGGTGCAGCTGCGCCTGCTCGGAGGGATGGCGGCGGTTCCGCCTCTCGCTCTGCAGGGCAGCCTTGCGCCGGTCGTTCTCGTACAGCGCGACGAGCGCCTGCTGCTCATCCGACGCCGCGATTGCGGTGAGCTGCCGATAGACCTGGCGCTCCACCTCCTCCCTCTGGTGGGTCTCCAGGGATGCACGAACAGCGGCAGCCTCGGCCGCTGCCGCCGCCTCCTCGAGCCAAGCACGTAGCTGGTGGAACCACTCCTCGTTCCGCCATGTTTGGAACGAGTAGAACGCCGCGTGCTGCTCGGGCTAGATTGGCTGCCTCCTCCTGTGCCTCCTCCAGCGATGCGCCTCCTGCGGCGGCTGCTGCTCGGTGCCGCCTCCTCCTGCGTCGGCTGCTGCTCGGGCGCCGCCTCCTCCTGCGCCGGCTGCTCGTTCTCCTCATAGTAGAACTCGTTGTCGCTATCGCCGTCACTGTGGCCCCGCATTGCGGCCGCGGGGCGGCAGTACAACGGCGAGTTGCGGTTTGCACGGAGCCGGCGAGACATCGTCTCGGGGTGTCTAGGTGAAATGCGGCGATGAGAGCGAGTGCGGTGAGGGCGAGATGAACGGATAGAATGGGGAGAGCGGCGAGCGGCGAGGGGCCTTTTGTAGCCCTGGCGGGGCATTTGCTGCGCCGCACGTGACGTTACACCGGCAGCCTTTGACCGACGCGGGGGCCCGCGGTTTTCCCACGCGTCGCTGAACCCAGCGGGAAGATTGGGTGTGGACTATTCAAACTGCGCGGTCCCACCTGTAAGCTCCGGACGGTTTCAACGAACTTGGCAGTCCCACCCGGACCCACTTCGCGAAACGGAGTCTGACTCCTCGGACCCACTTCATGGAACGGATTCGACTCCAAACTTACCGTTCCGGCCTCTCCATAGTAGTTGCGCACGGACCAGGGGCAAAAGTGAGCACAATTCACGCTAGGAGTAAAACTGAGTAGTAGTGGACCGCTGTGGGCAATTCGATAAAAAGCCCTTGTTCCTAAGGATTTTGTTGTTGTTGATGAGTCTAGCTTTTTTCTGAGACAAACTCATATGAAAACTATATTCACGCCTGGCCCTTTCTTGGGGTCACTGAAAGCTCCGTTGACGTATAACAGTTTCAGACTCCACGACTGAGGTGTTTTGGCTCTTGAGCATTAGTGATCGATGTATTTTTAAATGATTTGAAAATAATATATTTTTAGTTTTAAAAATTATAAAACAGATTGATATGGATACATACCTATGTTATCTACATAGTTGCAGAGTTTTGCTAGCTAATATATTGTATTGTAGGCAACAAAAAATTCACAAAATCATATATCTGAAAAGACAAAATAAAATTGATTATTTCTTTCAATATTTATCTTTTTTCACATATGAAAATATATTTCGCCTCAAATTTGATTATTAGACATGCATAAGTTGTATGTATATTTCCAGAAACTTTTCGATTTAAGAAAATGAAAGGACCGCCCGTGCTCATGTGTCAAAAAGACTTTTCGCCATCGTTGTTCGTATAAAGAGGTCTGCTACGGGCTGCACGGATTTAAATCACAACTTGTATTTGTATAGCCATATGTGTGTCTAACCGTCGATGTCGGATATATGTCAATTAGGGGTATGTCCGGCATTGGCCTAAAGGCCGGATTACCAGGGTGGCCCACAGGCAATGGAACATAGTCCATTGGGCGGTCCAGTAAGCTGACGCGCCGGAAGACGGATTCTAGAAGAACCCGGACCACAGCTCAAAGTGGTGCGGCCTAGAGGAGAAGACAGATTCCTTACTTTCTAAGTTAGATACTTTCCGTAGCCTTCTAGGTTTTTTTTTTCTGTAAGCTCTAATGCGGCTATCTATATAAAGCCGGACGAGAGCAATAACAGACAGACAATTATCTACAAGCTAACTCGCCGAGAAGTTGATCCTCGCCAAGTTAGCGAAACCATACTCACATTGTACTTTGTATATTCAGACTTCAGCCCTGATTTAGTGCGATTGCAGGAGTAGGAACGCCGCCTAGTTACGTCGTACCGAACCTGGGTAAACTCGGTGTTCTCGTCTGCAGTGTTATCACGTCCCCCCGCGGTTCTATCAGTAGGCTCATGGCACCCCCTCTATGAACTCTACTACGATGTCTTGACAGTTGGCGCCCACCGTCGGGCCAGCGGCGTCAGGAGTCACGTTTCGATCGGGAATACTCGGCGGAATCGGTAGCTCGATTACTGTCGGAAGCTTGCAATTCGACGGAAACGTCGGACGCTTCCTCCACAATGGATCGTATATGTCGGCACGGTATCATCTGGTAAGTGCCTGCATTTTACCTACTGGATCTACTAATATTTTTATCGGTTTAACAACAGAAGCTATGGGATTGCGTGGTAGAAGTAATTTCATCCCACCCGCCCTATGCCCAATAGATGAAGGCTTTAATGTCGGATTCTGCTCAGATTTGCCCTATTCATACATATGAGCAGATCAAGAATCCATACTTGCATAGTGATGGAGTGTAGACACACGCTCATTGGGAGACCCCAACCGCAAGATGTGAAGAGTGCAGGAGCAAGTTCTCCCTCAGAAAGGAAACCAAGATTGAATCGACCAGTAGGAGGAAGGAGCAACTTTAGAAGGTGAAGCAGCTGAGATGGCAGGGCGCACTACCGGTTCAGCAGAAACGTGGAAGCTACACAACACAATCAAATCACTCTGTCCCAACGAAGCAGTGAGGTTGTCAATCTCACCGGTTTTGCTGAACACAAACATGTTAAACGTATGGTGTAGAAAAAAGTAGGAACAGTATGAAAGCATTAGTTGTTTTAATCAGTATGAGGAAAAAGGACCGGGGTCCACAGTTAACTAGTGGTGTCTCTCCGTGAAAGATAAATAATATGTGTGATGAACAAATTACAGCTGGGCAATTGAAAATAAAGGATGCACCATAGTGCATATGCAAGACATAATTACTATGTGATTCATGCGGGCATTACAACAAGATACATAGACCGTTATCCAACTGCATCTATGACTAAAAATCCACCCTCCGAATATCTTCCGGACAAACGATGAGTATTAAGTTGCAAGCAACAGATAATCGCAGTAAGCAAAGTGTGTAATGTAAACAATAACATCATCCGTAGACAAAGAATTGTTGTTTTCTCCCTAATGGGAACAGAACATCCTCCACCCGTCATGTTTCTGTAACTCGAGCACAGATGGAAAGGAGGCATGAGCCCACTATCGAGCATAAATACTCCCTCTTGGAGTTACTAGCATATACTTGGCCAGAGCATCTACTAACAACGGGGAGCATGCAAGATCATAAATAACATAAGCATGAAGATAACATGATAGATTGATAATCAGAAGACATAGCATTCAACATTTATCAGATCCCAGCAAACACAACATGTAGCATTACATAAAGATGATCTTGATCATATTAGGCAGCTCACAAGATCTAAACATGAGGTACATAGTGGAGAGAACAACCATCTAGCTACTGCTATGGACCCGTACTCCAGGGATGAACTACTCACGCATCACTTCGGAGGAGGGCATGGTGGTGTAGACCCCTCCGGTGATGATTTCCCCCTCCGGCAGGGTGCCAGTGAGAGCTCTAGAACTCTCCCAATCTCAGGATGACGGTGACGGCGGCCTCGGGTGTTTCTCGGGTAAAAGTGGTATATCCCTAGGGTTTACGTCTAGGGGGGGAGGCTATATAGGCGAAATGGAAGAGGCGGTGGAGGCTGAGGGGCCCCACACCACCCCCTTGCGCGGCCAAGGAGGGGACCGCGCCACCCTAAGGTGTGGGCCCCCTGAGGCCCCCCTCTGGGTCTCTTCGGGACTCTGTGGAACCTCCGGGATTTCTAATACTTTCTGGCTTCGAATTTTCCAATTCCGAGAATATTTCCATAACAACTTTTCTGAAACTAAAAACAGCGGAAAACATGGAACTGACTCTGTGGCATCTTGTCAATAGGTTAGTCCGGAAAATCCATAAAAATGACATAAAGTGTTTAGCAAACATGTGGGAAACAATAAGAAAACAACACGGAACATCACAAATTAAGGATACATTTATGACGTATCACATACCGCCAAAATACAGCTGGATTTGCCGCCTCCCCGGAGATGCCTGCAACCAGATCCCACTTCATTGGTATGGTGCAGTCCGAGATCGCTCAAAACACGGAAGACGAAAATCCCGTGTAAAAGGCAGAAACCCATAATCCCACAGAAAAAGTGGAAGATTTGACATCCGCCAACGACACGACGAACTCGGAAGACGACTCTGTATTAGCTTTTATAGAAGCAAGGTTGGAGTCAGAACCCGGATCTAAAGACATAGATTCCTAAGATGAAGATGAAGACGCTTTCAAAAGATAGGTCAAATCTATGCAAGGGAGTTTTCATGAAGTACTTATGGAAAAATCGACTGAAATTCGGAAGCTAAGGAAGATGAAGATCCCAAAACACCTCCGCCAGATGAGGAAAAAGAGGATGGCGAAGCTAGTCTAACTGACCCTGATGTCAGAGAACTGACGGAGGAAGAACCTAGCAAGAAACCTCGTTCTTCCAAAAAGAAAAAGAAGACTGCTAAGAAACTCCAATATAAAGTCTAGAAGAAAAAGGGAAAATTGGCAGACATTGCCAACCAAAACCTGGAAGTAGGTGGAAGCAGCAGACTCAAACCTGCGGAGAAGAAAAATAATGAAATCCTCGTTCCCCAAATGTCGGAACATGATGAAATCGATTTGATTCAAACCCTGGTGGCACGAGACAAGCCCCCGGAAGTGCTGGAAGCCAGGAGACAGGCTCTACAGCGGCAGCAACAACATCTATTCCGAGCTCGGGAAATCTTCATCAAAAACCAGGCTGACATTAAATTGCAACAGGAGGAAATAGAGGAATATGAGAGAAGGAATAGACCTGGAATTAAATCTACGAGGTTACCCGGAATTTCAAAGCCGGAAGAAGTGCCAGCAAGAAAGAGGTTTGAAAACCCTTCTTGGCAAAGGCAGGTTAACAACACCAATGCCAAGGGCGAACACATATACAAATCAGCAGCCGAAAACGCGGAAGCCGTGTTTGCCATCCTTAATGACGATCTGTACTCCAATGACGAAAAACTTCAGTGAGCGTATGCTTTCTTAGGAAAAGCATTACAACAGCAACAACGGGGATAGGCACGATCAAGGAAGTTACATGATGATTCAGCCCTATGCAAAGCTGCCACATGCGCCGCTGGAGCACCTGAACCTGGTGAACCTGGAGATTCAAGCGATTCTAAGGAAAAGAAAGGAGATCCTAAGAAGGACAAGAAAATTCCGGATAACAAGGACGCAACATCCAGAACAGGATCCCATATTCCGAAAGGCGGAAATAATCCCCGTAACTACAAGGAACTGGAGGAACAAAACCGGAAAGACGCAAAAGTAATGCCGCCTCCGAGAAGCCCAGCCGATAAGGCCGGAAGATATGACAATCTTCACAGGCGTGAGAGATCCTGTACTCCTCCTAAGAACAAAGAAAGGCCAAGGAGTAGAACTCCACTTTATTCCAAAGGACACGATGACGGAAGAAATAGGGATAGTCCCAGAAGAGCGCACTCCCGCAAAAATGGACCAGAATGGAGCAAATCCCCTTCTGTCCATTCAGTTGGAAGATATTCCGCACACGTGATAAGGCGGAAAGAGATGATCTATACTTTGGACCTATGTTTCACTGACAGGATCCGAAGAATCAGTCTACACTCTGCCTTTGCCAAAGTTGGTCTAACTTATCAAAAGTATACCAGAAGTACTAACCCGGATACATGGCTTTCAGGTTACTATACTGCCGTCCAGATCAACAAAGGGACAAATTTAGAGGCTCTAAAGTTTCTTCCCCTAGGAAGATATGGCGAGAGTATTCGCTCAGCACTTCCGGGGCACGTATAAACTCTCTAAGAGTATCAACCAGCTGAACCGTTGCGTGCAATATGAGGATGAGTCGTATGTCGACTTTATCTCAAGATGGACTGCAATGAAAAACAGTTGCTCTGGAGTAAATGATGTACAAACAATGCATGTTTTCATCAACGACCTGAAACTCGGCCTCGTACCTTTCATGATTGGTTCGAAAGAGCATAAAGATCTCGGATCTATGTTTTCCATCTTGTTAGTACTTCCATTAGAAAAATCTTACAAATTGTTATGCTCTAAAAATGAAGACGCTTTAAAAAAAACAGGTTCAATCAAACGGGGGAATACGTAGCAGTTTAAATTGTGTGTTTTGCAGGTTTGGAGGAAGCGGTGGAACACCTGTTTATATCATATTATTTCTGGATCGGATGCCGATATTTAGTGCTCCATTGGACTCCTTTGCTGCCATAGGATGGAGACCATGTGCAACGACTAGTTGGCATGAGAACATGCACCAGCCTGGTGCTAGTTAATTTTTCTGATTTTCTTCCTAATAAATACATATGCGAGGATCACGTCCAATCCCATAATTTCCGGACTCGGTTAAATGGAGTACAAACATCAGTGGTCGATGCATCCCTTGGGGATTTTCTAAATATTCTAGAGGCCACTCTCCCGTTTGAGTACACTATGGACTGTAGTATGCTTCTTTAGAAGCAAATTTAGTTTCCAATGCTAGAAAATTTGCTTCAGATGAAACTGAATTTGTTTCGCTATGGAAGAACTTGTTTGTAATGTGAAATTAGGTTTTTTAGGAAAGATTAGTTTCCGTCCACCCAAAGAATTAGCTCCGCCGTGAATGAGAAGTTTGCTACAATGTAATAAAAAACTAAGGCTAATTGGTTTGAATTGCTAGAAAATATTGTTGCCATAGACTACATAAATGCTTCAAACGATATAGTTATTTGTTTGCATCAGTTAGAGCAATGCTTCAACGAAATGAATATATGTATATATAGATTAGAGAAATGTTTCAAAAGATGAAAAAAATTCTATCAAATAGATAAATGCTTCCAAAACATAAATAATTGTTTTCATCAAGAATACAAATGCACATATGCTTCTAATCAGATAGGAGTTAGCTTCCAAAGAGAATAAAATTCTCTTATGTGTAACAAACAATTTGCTCAAGAATATGTGCTTCCTTTTTCTAATGTGTCTCGCTTCGATGGTTCATGTTGCTCGCTTCGTCTGTGCTTCAGATGCTTCCATGCAGCCTGCACAACACGACCATTAGGTGGTTGCACAGTGTGAATTTCCTTAAGACGAGAACTGGTGTGCCGCTGCGCGAAAGAGTCCGATGTCGGGACCATACGAGGATGCAAGGATGGGAGAGGTGCTGCGGGAGAGACCTATGCTACACAACCACCGCCATGCTCGTCCTCAGACCAGCACGCTCGTTGAACAACTAGAACGACGATGCCAATCTGATCCACCAAGGAGATGGCAAGCCCGTCCGGCCCAGGCTAAACCTCCTCACATGCTATTGTCGGCCGATGGCAATCAGGGAGGCCACGAAGACGATTCCTTGTGGACGGACTACCATGCACGCTGGCGGAGGTCTCGATCTAGTAGAAGCCGATTTGTGTCGGACAAGATGTGAGGAAATGACGTGGTGGGGAGAGAAGTTGCAGC